>JAWWEO010000045.1:16199923-16282497 GCA_035582975.1 Ormyrus labotus | reverse complement strand
ACCACCCCGGGCCCCCCCCCCCCCCCCCCCCCGCTTCCGCCCTTTTTGTCCCCGCGGAGTTCGGCGCGCGAGAGAGAGAGAGAGAGAGAGAGCCGAGCATTCTGCCGGGGCGCGCGCGCGGATGCCCGAGATTTCGTGCAGCATCGGTTTTTGCGCGCAAAGTAGCAGGCGCCGGAGGGGGAAGACACGCCACGTCGCTGCGAGACCGTGGAATGAAATATGAGAGCGGGTTTTGCAAGGGGAGGCCGTTGTTTGGTTAAAGCTAAGTGTGTCGTTTTCGGGATAATTTCGGGTTAATAGCTTCATTGCGGGGATCTTGAAGTCGCTCGCGTTTGTATGTAATATACACGGCGGAGAAATATTTCGGTAAAAATTACTAAACTTTTTGGTGATGCAAGCACGGACTGGTAAAACCCAAAAATTATCATACTTTTTAGTAACTTTTTTGTTCCTAAATTTACAGTAAAATTTACTAAAAAGTACGGTAATTTTCTGTTCTAGCTTTTCTATACAGTATAGTAATTTTAACTGAAACTTTTTCTGCGTGTAGCTACAAGTTTGCTTTTACTTATTTTATTTCATTAATCATTACGTTTTCGCGCCAAACATTCACGCGAGAAAACAAGATATTTACTGTATATTACGTCTGCGTACTAAAAAATATAAACGAATTAACTTTTACAAGAGCGCGTGTATTCATTAAAAATTTCACTGGTTTATTTGACTGTTTATTTTTGCCCAATATTTATCTTACTTCAAGAATCATAAATACCTAACAACGCGAAAACAACGACGCGAAATCGCCTTAAAACATTCATAATTAACCAGAAACATCTCCCGTCCGAAAACCTCCCAAAAACCGTTGCAAAAACCCCCACCCAAAGAAGTCCCCCTAAAAAGGCCTGCCAGCTCCATTATTCCATCCCGATGTCGGGCCGTCTTCATTAAACAGCTTTTTCCGCGACGGCATATAATCACCCGTGGCGCAAGAAAAGCTCGCCGCCCCCTCGTAAAGCCCCGGCGAAGTTTAGGGGTCCCCGTTAACGATCGCTGTCCCCGATAAACGTCCCTCTTCTGCTTGCAGGTTACCTTTTATTCAAAGACTTCTGCGAGAACGCGTCGGAGGAGCCGATCCCGCAGCTCAGGTTTTACGAGCAGGTACGTATGGCTGAGAGGGGGGGGGGAGACCCTTAAGAAAACGAATTGCGGTCGTAATTATAGAGGATACTGTAGGTGAATTGGAGTGGAAGTATAGTTGAATTATAATTTTTCACGCTTACTGATGTATTGTTACTGAACTGTTTTATACTGCAATAAATACTTTAGAGTTTTAAAAATCGGTGAATCATGAACAAAATTATGAATTTTTTAATCACGAAAATTTTCATTTAAACTTTTAGCACTGAGTTATCCCTGGTAGAAATTAACCAGTTGGGTTTGGCTGGTTAACGTATTTTAAATGGAGCCTTTTTTTCTAAAATTGATGTCTAAATTAAATAGAAATAATTGGAAAATCATTTTAAAAGATAAAATATCATTACACTGAAATACTCATGAGAAAACATTTAATTATTTGATAATGACAAAAAATAATAGCAATTTGTCGTTTTTAACTACAAAACAAGCTAAGAATTGGCTAAAAACTGTTTAACGTTCCTACCAGGGTATGCTAAGCAGTTACAATGAACTTTATAAAAAGCTTCATGTATCCATGTATTATAAAATATAATAAAATTAGATATTATTCAACGCACAATAAAATATCTTGCTTTAATTACTTTCACAAACTGACTTTAATTAATTGGAGTTTTTTTATCAAAAGTTATATAACAAAATAAAATTTTAAGATTAAATTAATACATCAATACAAAAGACTAATTTATGCAGTACCAAGTATAAATATATATTTATACGTGTTATAACTAATGGCACTTTCCAAAAAAATACAAAAAAATAATTGAATTAAATATTTCGTATATTATATCTGCACAAATTTATTAATTTAAAATAATTAACAATAAAATAAAAGACAAAAGAATCTGAAAAAAATCACAAGACAACACAAATGATAAAAGACTCCATCCATCGTCTTCAAAAAATGTCAAGAACTTATTTAAAATCTCTCTTCCAGAACTCCCAACTTCCCACATTGCAAAAACGGCACGGTCCCCGGTCCAAAGTCCTCAGCACCGAGATCGATTCGATCCTCGAAACCGTCGGTGAAAACCCACGAATCTTCCTCGGCGTCCGCGACGAGCCTCCGCCATAAATCCCGACTTCACATTCCTAATCAGCGGGCTCCCCTCGCGACGTCGATTTTCGGAAAACGGCGCTTCGGCCAGAGGCGGCGTTTACGGAGCGACCTGAGGTGTTCCCGAGAGCAGGGCCGCCAACCCTTTGACGGAGGGTCCCGGGAGCGTCGTTACTTCCTCGGGGCGCCTCCTTTTTTCGCGGGTAATCTTGCGGGATATTACGGGGGTTCGGGCGTGATTGAAAGCTGGCTCGTAAAGCGACGGTTTTATATTGGCATTGTTAGATGCGCTGTGCTTCTTCCGAGACGTTTTTAGAGGGGGGGTTGTTATTCTTGGGAAAGAGAGCGGAATTTTGAGCTATTTGTTTGATGCGGTATGATGAAGCGAGTCGCGGGAAATAAATTGATTGGTTTGCAGTGAATATATAAGAGCATGACCTAAATTTAATAAAAAAAATCTTATTTCAGTCAATTTATATTGAAGTTGTTAAGCGGGGTAATAATTAGTTCAAAATAAAAATAATTTTTATTACAAGCTTTAAATTAATACTCATTGTGTGTTACGTTTATCCTTTTTACAGACACTAATTAACAATAAAAACATAAAACATTTTATGCAACAATATATACCCTTTCGTAGTTACATCGCAGTTCTTAATTATGAAAATTTTTATTCTCGGAAATTTCATATACGTAGAAAAACGTAACGAACGGAAGGTAGATTTTTAAAATGTTTGTTTTCAAGTAAAGCGAAAAACCTCTCTTTGAAATAAAAACTGAACGAGTACGAGTAACTAAATGTACATTTTTAACAAGACCGTAAATTCCAACGCCTTTCCAAGAAATAATTAACCCTCGAACCAAAAAACCTTCCGTAAAAAACCAGCAGCAGCAAAAGAAAAAAAACTACGGATTATCGAAGAAATCGCGAAAAATCCCCCCCAATATCCCAGCAATATTCCTCCAACATTCGTTTCTCCCCCTGAAAACCGGGAAACCCAATTCCGAGAACGCACATACCGTACCGCTCGACCACGACACGCACCTCTCTCCCGGAAAAATGCAGCGGCAGCCCCCCGCCGCGCCACCGCTCGGGAGGTACAAAATCCCGGTGACCCAGATGTATGACCCCGCCGACGTTTATATCGTTGCAGATCAAGGCGTACGAGAAGCTCGAGTGCCCGGAGGAGCGGCGTAAGCTGGCCCGGGAGATCTACGACAATTACATCATGAAGGAGCTGCTGGCGAACACGCACGTGAGTCGTCGTCCCTCTCTCTTCGTTAAAGCTTGCGGATCTCTTGAGTATATTAACGAGCGCGCATTTCTCTTATTTGTTTCAATTGGACGGGCTTGAAGGGGTGTCTGAAAATAAACTGGGGAATGAGAATGGGTTGGTAATGGGTTTTTTGGTAAATACGTTGAATTTCTGACGGGGTCTTTGATTTTTCTTTGATATAACCTGCAAGTTGTACCGATTGATGAATTTATGTTCAGTGAAAAATTTTCTGACAAGATTTGGTCATTAACCTGAACGTTAGAAATTCACCAATTGAGGAGCCGGATCGAGAAACTCGCCGAGCGCTCTACCGCGGCCAAAATACACGATTCTAGAGTCGATTTTTTAGAAAATTTTTGCCAATCAGATCACGAATAAACTGACTTCACTTTCAAGCCCATCAATTTTTTAAGGAGGAATAAGTTTTTGATCGGAATCATTAAATTTCGAAACTTAAATTACTGTATCTCCGTGATATATGCATAAATCAATTTAAATTTTTCAGCAATAGATAAAGTAAATACTAACGATGCTGAAAACATTACTCGAATATTAATATTCTGCGTCAGTGTAATGAGATTTAATTAATAAGTGCTCTACCTAAAAGGTTAGGTTTCTCGTGATTCGCCGAGAAAAAGTGTGTTATGAAACTTCTCTTTGAAAAAACTTTGAGCGAGAAAGTTGTTCCTCGGTGCATAAAGAAGTTTTTCACTTCAAATTTGATGATTATTAATGGAGATACAAGAATTTGAAGACGCGGCTGGAGTTCCGTATCACAGCGTGCAGCAGAACAGCTGATCAAGTTGTACGTTTTCGTTGACGGAACGTTTGCAGCCGCGACTGTAAATCGCTGTATTACTTTATCTATGCTGAAAATTTCAAATTGATTTATGCATACATCACGGAGATACAGCGATTTAAGTTTCGAAATTTAATAATCCGATCGATAAAAATTTTGCAGTTTTTATTTTTTATCTCGGAAACTATATATCGAATCAAAAACTTATAAATGTAAAAAAGTTGTGTTTTTTTATGCTGTATACGATAGTATTTTTTAAAAATTAATTTACAGACTTTAAAAAATCGACCCTACCATCGTGTCTTTTGGTCTTAGTTTATCTTCAGGAGTATAGTATTAATGTAATACTCAGTTTTTAAAACGGGATAATAGATTTACGAGTGCGAGCCCCCTTAAAAGGGGGAGTTCTCCCCCTACCACCGTTCGAAAGCTACGGCGAGAGCGCTTTTTTAAAGTCTTCTTTTCTGCTTTCTCTTGCAGGAATATTCACAGGACGCGGTGACGCACGTGAAGGACTATCTTATAAAAAACGAGGTTCCTGTTAATTTGTTTGAGGTGAGTGAGGCGAGCTCTTGCTTCGTTAGTGTCTGGTTTTGCAGTGCTTTAAAGCGAGAAAATTTAGCGACATCTTTTAATCTTTGGAGAAGCTAACTGCTTGAATTTAATTATGAAAGGATCAAGAGTGCGCGCAATTTAGGAACTATTTATTCTTAATGTATGGCTTTTTTTTTATCTCTCAAATTTTTATCAATTCTTTCATGTTCAAAAAATTTTGTACAAGTTAACTCTTAAATTAAATACCGGTAAGGAGGTTCGATACAGAAAACAATTTATTAAATATTATTATATTGACAGTAATAAAAATGCATACTTCTATTATACACAATTTTAGTACGACACGGTTCTAAAATTCTAGAAGAAATTTCTACTACGCGTTATACAAATTTTAGAACAAAAGACGGTGAAATTTCACACAACGCAAGCATTCCCTTCCATTGCTATGAAGTACAGCAATTTTTAATATCTCTTTCGTTTCACCTAAATTGTATTACACGCGAGAGTCATTGTTCACCTACCCTAAAATACTTTAATATAATGACCGCACCTTCGCCAAAGTTCTATCTCGCTAATGGCTTCCTAATATAAACGTCAGAGGCTTAACGCTCCTGGCACATCAATTATAGCTTCTTAAAGACGATGAAACTTTTGTCGGAAAATTGTATTAGTCATTTATACTATTCTTAAGCTGTCTTGAACGTTATAATCCGCACGAACTGGGTAATAGCGATGCATTAGAAGTACTTAGAATGACTAATGCTCGTGTAGATAAACAGTTTATGGTATCTTACGAAATTTCCTTCCTCTTGTGATTCAACGTTTTCGGTTCTCGGTATTGATCGGACTCCAGCTTCTCAAAGTGATAATTCTGCAGAATCGCAATTGAAAGCGGCCTTTGGATAAAATTGACTTTGAAAGGATATTTTAATTGATTTGTTTTAATTACTTCTTTTTCCTTCTTTGTCCCTTGGATAAACAATTTTGGTTATTAAAAGCATGATTTTCTACGATAATTTAAAATTACTCCGTACATTTGAGAATCTTTCGTAATAAAGATTGCCAAGCCTACTTCGAGGTAAAACGAAAGTAATAAAACCTTTGATTTGCAGCCGTACATCGAGGAGATTTTCAATCACTTAAGGGGCGAGCCTTTCAAAAAGTTCCTTGAGAGGTAAGTTTTTCGAACCTTTTAATACAGCTCCAAAGTTGCTCGCTCTATTTCGCTTCGTCGTCTCGAGACTCGAATAATTCGCCTGCTCCCTTCGGGCGCGGATTTAAACTCCGGACCAATGTAATTTTCCCGTCCAAAAAATCAATTCGCTCGTCAATTATTTGCGCGCATATCGTCGAAAACGCCAAAACGGCCGTCCGCGCAGAGAAAATAAATGTCGTCGAAATCAATTATCGCGATGGAACGGGGGAGTATTAAAAGCCCGAGGAGAGACGGTATACCTTCGGAGGAGCGCGATCGAGAAAAAGAAGTTTTCTCCGGGAGAAAACAAAAACTCCCCGCTCGCCGAACTCGAGGAGAAGTTTTTAATCAATTTACAACTTTATTTTCAGTGACAAGTACACCCGCTTCTGTCAGTGGAAGAACCTCGAACTCAATATACAAGTAAGAATCCAGCCTGATCCATATACTTTGCGTCGCTTTTAAGTGGGGCGTTTCGAAAGTATAAAAATTACTTTCTCAAAACTTTCCAGATGGAATTCGAAATTAAATTTGTTTTAACGCTTGGTTTTTTTATTTTATTGCAATTTAGAAAATACATATCGAATGAAGTTAGTTTTTTTACCAAAAAACGGGATCAACAAACAATTTTTGCAAATGAATCATTCGATTACGGCTTCGAGAATAAACTGTTCTGCAGTTTGGTATAAACTTTAATTCCATCTTTAAAGGGAGACATCTCCATTATCCCGGCAAATTTGCATGAAAATTGGTTTCTTCGGGATTTTTTGGGTCACCGACTTTAACTTCAAATTCGAATTTAAAACTATTCAAAATGCCATGCTCAAGGTGAACTGGAGTGAATTTCTCCGTACTTTCGACTGTTACAAATCCAGAACTACTTATGCGAATTAATTTAAAATCGAAGCTTTAACGATTCTATTTGCTGCCGTTAACGAAGCTTAATAATCTCTTTCTGACGCAAAATTGTTGAGATTAGTTTTCTCGATAAATCAGATTATCATTAGAATGAAGTTCATGAATGGTAATTAATTGTCGTGAAGTATAAACAAGATTACAACGAGTGCTTTGTACACTTTGAAGTAACTATTACGTACAAATTCAAAAGAGTCTCAAAAAGTTTGTTGATAAGCTTCCCTCGCTGTAATTAATGACATAAAACACCTTTGCTCAAGTTTACATTGTGTTTAATGAAGTTCTGGCAGTGAACTAAGTTTTGAAAAGATATTAAAGTACGGAATAGCGCTTTTAAAATGTATAAAATTATTCTAAAAAAAAAATCCATTTGCATTTAAAGAATTTAAAAGGTACTACAAAGCTTCTAAAGGATTAACGAATCGTAAACGCTTCTTTCGCCCAATGCACTTAATTAATAAAATTAACGATTTCCTGTAATCTTCTTTACTACAGTCGACTTACCCACAAAATTGTTTTCACGCAAAGAGTGTATTTATTTAAAAATAATTAAAATTCAAATTAATATGTAAATATTTATTAAAATTAAAATTTAATTTAAAGTAATACATGTATAATATTAAACTAGTATTGCTCTCAACGTTCAATAACTTTCATTTCTCCTATTAAAAATGTTGCGGTCACTTTTATTGACATTTCGTTTTTAATATCCATTAAACCGTTTCTCGAAGGTAGAATAAAAAGAAACAAAGCAATTGTAACCTTGGCAAAGTTCTGCCGGTTAATCTTGAAAAGTATAAAAGCCAAATTTTAAATTTTAATTGGAAAACTCCGCTGAAATTTATTCTCGCGGTATTTTTGAAATTTAATATTTACTATTTTTAGAACTCGAAAAATTTCTTCCTAATTGGATACTTCTTTTTAAAACCTCGGAAAACAATTCCAGAAAAGATGGAGCCCAAACAAAAAACAACACTCCCCCCGGTTCGAAGCTCTCGACCGACAATCGAATATCCACCCACCCACCAACTATTTCTCTCTTTTCCAGCTGACGATGAACGACTTCAGCGTGCACCGGATAATCGGCCGGGGCGGCTTCGGCGAGGTCTACGGCTGCCGGAAAGCCGACACGGGGAAGATGTACGCGATGAAGTGCCTCGACAAGAAGCGCATCAAGATGAAGCAGGGCGAGACCCTCGCGCTCAACGAGAGGATAATGCTCTCGCTAGTCAGTACGGGGGTGAGTATGTATACCTGAGGAGCCCGCCCGACGTGTCTTTCGACGATTCTGCCAAGGCCTTCTTTTGCTTTTTGCTTTTGCGCGGGGGCCGGTAATTTTTATCGTCTTGGGAGATTTTTTGACGCGAGCAAACGAGGATGAGGAGAGTTTTCGGCGGTGAATTAAATTATGCGTTCGAATTCGGAAAGTGAATAGTTTGTGAAAAGTGTAAAGTAGTAGAGAAGTGTAAGAATATTGCCGGTTTTTTTTAACTCATTTACGAAAATTTAATACGTGCTTTCTTGTGAAATCGTCGATAAATAAAATGTAGCTTCGATAATGTCGATACATCGCATTTGCTCAATAACATTTGCGCAGCAACTCACGTTTTAGCTTCGTTCAAAGTCTCTAATTACTTCTGTATTAGAGTAATTTTTTATTTCAGTTCTTTTTTATAGCATAACAGATTATTACCATCGTCAAATCAAGCAAACTCTGCAGATGAGGCGGTTAGTAATTTTTTTTATTTTTTTTTGTTTTTTTTTTTTAAGTTCAAGTGTCCCCGGGTCACCATAAAAATGTAAAATACTGCGTATTTTTACTGCTGCAACGCCTAAAATAAGCTTTTTAATGGCATTCCATATAAATCTACTCTGTTTGCGTAATTTCTTCCGTTTTATTAAGATGATCTTTTTTGAGTTAAAAATTGTCTTACTAGAACAATAGAGTCAGTGCTATTGTTTGAAATTTTGGATTCGAGCTATTTTTAACTGGTGCTTACACGAGAACGGTTTAAAATATTGCTCTGTTTGAAAGCAAAACCGGCAACAAATCTTTGTTGTAAAATTCTTAACAATAGAAAGTAGAGAACTAAAATTACAATTTGTTGAATCACAAAACACATTGGGAATGGAATGCTTTTAAAAAGACATATATATATACACCATGTTATATTATTGTAAATTTAAACTTTTGTACATACACTTACCTTTTAATTAATTAATTTTTATTAAATATCAATTATTCATTAAACTTCTACCCATAGGAACTAATTTTAACTTCCTCGACCAACCCAGCCTTGTCCCGAGCTTGCGACACACCCTTGTAAATACCTCCCTGAGCAAGTAAACCGTACGAAAATTCGTTAACCAGCCATATCTCTTCCCATCCAGGTGGATTGTCCGTTCATCGTCTGCATGACGTACGCATTCCACACGCAGGACAAGCTGTGCTTCATCCTGGACCTGATGAACGGCGGCGACCTGCACTACCACCTCAGCCAGCACGGCGTCTTCAACGAGCCGGAGATGAAGTTCTACGCGGCGGAGGTGATACTCGGCCTCGAGCACATGCACCGACGGTACATCGTCTACAGGGACCTCAAGCCCGCCAACATCCTCCTCGACGAGCACGGACACGTCAGGATATCGGACCTCGGGCTCGCCTGCGACTTCTCCAAGAAGAAGCCCCATGCCAGTGTGTCAGTGTCGCTTGAATTTCGTTCGATTCGCCGAGTGGAAATTAATAGTCGTTTTCTGTTAACTGTTATCAAATGCGAAGTTGACGGTGCTTATGTTAATTAAAGAATTTTCAAATGCAGAAAATGCAGTTGGTTATGGTTAACAGAAAATGTACTGCGTAAAATAATTACCAATATTTACGCGAGCGATCGGTATTATTAGCCACCGCTCAAGCCCAACGCGATATAATTCCCGCAATAAAAATGTAAAATTCGAATTTGCAGCGGAACACACGGCTACATGGCGCCGGAGGTGCTGTCGAAGGGCACGGCGTACGACTCGAGCGCCGACTGGTTCTCGTTCGGCTGCATGCTGTTCAAGCTGCTCAAGGGCCACAGTCCGTTCCGGCAGCACAAGACCAAGGACAAGCACGAGATTGATCGCATGACGCTCACGACGGTGAGTCTTCACGGAGAGGTTGAAAAAGTTTTGTTTCTGGTCTTTTTGGCAGGGACGGTAGAGTGGATATGTGATGTTTTTAATTCGTTGTTTATACGAACGTTGTTGTATTAGTGGTCGTTTTTTCGAGGTCGTCGATCCGAAAGAAAGTGAACCTTTTATGAAATATCATGACAATGAGAGGAAAATTTATTTATCTATTTAAACTACCTTTAGATTCAATGAAATTTATTATTTTTCATTTGTAGACTTTTTGTATTCATGAAAATATTAAATCTAGAAATGAAAAATATGAACGCTTTTAAAATAAAATGGAAATCCCAAAATGATATTTTTTTAGACAATTGTATTTTTCTATTGTTTATCCAATACTCGAAATCAGTATAATTTCATTAATGTTCTAAATGCTTTCACGGAATTAACAAATCTATCTCACCATCTAAATAAAATCAAACAAAAACAATTTTATCGAAATGTAATCACGTTAAACTCAGCTTTTATTTAAGTTGCATAAAAAATTTATTGAAAAAGTATACGATCTGAAACGCGAGTAAAAAGATAATGCTACTTAAGACCTCGTTTCCAATCATTCTTACTCGTAAACAGGAATATATCCCGATACGTTGCCTTTAATATCTGCTTACCTTTATCTAAACGTACACAGATTTACGACTTCTGTACCAATATATTCGAACGTCCTTTCTTTGTCGCACTGCTTCGCTGTCTTAAACGACATGGAAGGGAAGTACTGTTTCTCGAAGCGTTAGATGCGATGACGCGTGAGGAATTATCAGCGTTTATGAGTTACGTAAAAAGCGTTACATTCGGTTTATTGCTTTTTTTTATTTATTTTAGATATCGCGTAAAAGCAAAAAAAGACAGATTTTAATCGAGGTAATGTTTTGATTACTGTAACATGATTGTCGTTTTACTTTGAAACGGAAATTCTGTGTTGTAAATTTTAACGACGGAGAATGCATTATTATTTGAAATCGTTCGATTTAACAGTTAAAGCAAATTAAAATATTTTAATAATCTATTTATTTACGAATATTTTTAAGCTCTCCGTTAATATTCTTTTATATTGAAAAAATGAGGATTTATGTGATCTTAAAAAAAAATTTAATATCATATATATATCCGTATAATTTCGAATTTTAAATTTCTAAAAAAAATGTTAGTATTTAATTTGAAACAAATTTAAAAACTAAAAGGTGTTAAAATAAAAGAAAAATAACGACTACCCAACGTATAACTTAGAATTCTCTCCAATTACAGAACGTAGACCTGCCCGAGTCGTTCTCCCGGGAGTTGCGTTCTCTTCTCGAGGGTCTGCTGCAGCGCGACATCAACAACAGGCTAGGATGTCGGGGTGGCGGAGCGGACGAGCTGAAGGAACATCCGTTCTTCGCGGGCATCGACTGGCAGCAGGTCTACCTGCAAAAGTACACGCCGCCGCTAATCCCGCCCAAAGGCGAAGTAAATGCCGCCGACGCCTTCGACATTGGCTCCTTCGACGAGGAGGACACCAAGGGCATCAAGCTCACCGACGCCGACCAGGACCTGTACAAGAACTTCCCCCTCGTCATCTCGGAGAGATGGCAGGCTGAGGTCGCCGAGACCGTCTTCGAGACGATTAATAACGAGGCCGATAAGGTGAGCTGGAAGATCTTTTTGTTTGTTGGAAAGGACTAGCGGTATTTTTGGGCAGTTACAGCAACGTTGCTCACTCATTTTTAGGAGGATTTTTAAGATAATATTATGTTATTTTTGCTCATGATTTAGACGCGTAATGTAACCTGTTCGATAGAGAAATAGTGTTTTATATATTAGTGGTTATATGAACATAATTTGAAGATACATTTATTGTAAAGTACAAAAAATTAATGTACAGTTTTTAAATTTTATTTTATTAAGTAACTTGCTTGAAGTAAAGCAGAGAGAAAACCGGTGCAATTTGAAAATTCGTTTAATGTAGTTTTGTTTCATAAAAAAAATAAAGCTAAGTAATCAAAGAAGTGGCTTGAATTTAACTGAAACTTTCTTTTAATATCACAGTATTACACGCAAAAAGAGAAAATTATTTTATTACAATTTTTACGAGTGAATTTCTGAGCTTTGAATGTTTATTAGAATTTCTTTTACGTTTACAAAAAAATTAATTCTGAATTTCATAAATTTTTAGGTGTATTAAGGCTTTTATATAAAAAGCACTTTAATATTAAAAAGAAATTTCGTTAATAAACGATACGCTTTTTACAATTTTTAAATAATGTTGATATTTCTTCAAAGTTTTTTCCAAAACATTCAAAGGTAAAAGTACCTGTCAACAATTAAAAATTAATCTTTTAAAAAGTAGTTTCAAAAGTGAAATAGAAAATAATATATTTTCATCCTATTAATTAAAATCTATATACTTTTTACTTCAAACTCATTCATTCGGAACGCACAAATTTCCCACCATTTCGCGTAAAACAAAAAAATGAAACGGCCCAATGATAACGTAAAAGCGCATTTCTAAAATTTGAAACGATGTAATAAAACTTGGAATATTGAGTATCGTATAATACCTGCAGCAGTAAAATTTTCAAAAAGCCTTTCCAGATCAGAAAAATGGGAATCGAACAAAGCAGCGCTGTAAATTGTAATTAAAAATGATAGCGGCGTCGAGCCGAGAGACAAGCTTAAAATTTGTTATAAATCAATAATTATTGTACGGGTAGAACAATGCCCACAGGTATTGTCACTTTTTATACCTCTATGAGACCTGTAACGGCAAAAGCGTTGAGAGCAATTTCGAATACTTGTCGGGAATGAAATGTGTATAAAAGTTATAAAACTAGTGAAATTAATGTTTTTAAGAATTAACATTTTGGTAGTGTTTTGTTTTTTTTAAGTTTTATTTGAATTTCATTAGGAATTCGTTGAATGTATTATTTAAAAAGAAGTATTTAATGCAATAAAATATTGATGAAAAATAATAAAAAATAATATTGACTTTGTTGAAAATCGTGAAGGAGGCTGGAGGAAGCCTAGGCGTTCCGTCTCAGGGTTGTCCACCAAGACTCGTCAGTGGGGCTGACGATGGACAACCCTTGTCCCAAACGCCATGAGTACCCTCTGAGCCTGGATACGTATATCCAGTTGCCTCGACTGGTCTGCTAGCGAGCGCGATAAAACCCGCGCTACACAACCTATAAGCGACCAGTCGAGCGGGCACCCAAAGGCGCCCAGGCTCATCCCACTCCCCAAGGCTTTCCTCCAACGCTCCCGCCAAAAATACCTACAAACGTGATATTCAAGTTTCAATGTAATATTTGATCGCCTTTTTATTTTTCGGGAACACTGCCAGTTTTTTTTCTTATAGGCGAAAATGCCAAATATGATTTACAAAAAAATTGTAATTTAACTGACTGACACTTACTGAACTGACACTTTTCACTTCCAGCAGTCCATAATATTGTTGTAAAAACAATAATAATCTGAATTTTTTTGCACTAAAATTGAAAATAAACTCTTAAAAAAACATTTAATTTGAAATCTTCTTTAAACGACTAATAATTTTTTAATTACTTTCAGTTGGAAAACAAAAGGAAAGCGAAAAAAGTAAGATTCGAAGCGGACGAGAAAGGTAAGCAGAATTCCCTTTGCAAAATATAATTTCTAACAATTAAGTGTTTACATTTTGCATTGTTTGACGTAGGCTCGGACTGCATATTACACGGTTACATCAAGAAGCTTGGAGGACCCTTTGCGAGCGCCTGGCAGACTCGGTACGCCAAACTCTATCCAAATCGATTAGAACTTCATCCGGAATCAGCCACGAAGCCCGAACTCGTCTTTTTGGATCAGGTGAGACGCCTCGTTAACTCCTCGCTCACTAAGTTATCCCCTGCCAGCTTCGATTTTGAGGGATTCTTCTCGTTTTATTAGCAACTGTTTCGTGCGAAGTAATGGTACATTATTTAAGCCCTTAGTTTTTGAGTCGAGACGCTTGACAGGCTTGTTTAATTACAAGGTCTTGTTAGCTTTGTAGATTAAAATTCAGTTTCACGCTTTAAGTAGATTTCAATCTGATAATAGTATATTATGATACTAGTGCAATAAAGAGTTACTTTCAGCACGAGTATCATATACTATTTTATAGCGTGCACGACATAAGTCCGTAAGTCACAAGTATCCGTGACATAAGTAGTATGTTATGGCACCGTGAAGTTAGTGCCCGAGCGTAGCGAGGGCAATAAGCACGGTGCAATAAAGTACTACTCATGTCACGGATAGGCATGGCTTAAGTGCGGACTTATGTCCCGCAGTGCTATAAATATAAATAAAGAAAAAAATTTTACGTACAATCACTTATTTATCGAATATATAAATCCATTTTGACAAGAAATTCATTTTCAGGTGGAAGAAGTCAGCAGCGACTTACAACTCGTTAAGGGCGAACAGTGCATTATCGTTCGAACGAGAGATGCCAAGATTGTATTAACAAATCCTGTAAGTAGTGTAGAAAATTATAGGACGCTGTTTTTCTCAGGTGTCCTTGTATAAATTTTGTAACGTTTCAGCAATAATTTAAGCTACTCAAACATGCCGATAAGTCGTCGAGAAATCATATTAAATATTAACACTTTTTGACTGCTTGAGCGTAATCAATAATTCTAAATTGTTGAATAAATCAGTCATCCGAGAATGGCGTCAACATTATCGATTTAAGTGACAAAAGCTTTAATATTTTCTTAACTAAAAAAATATTAACTTATTCAGTTAAATAATTCAGCGTATAGATATTTAAACGTTTTATTAAAATTCAAAAAAATTAATTTAAGGTGGCTTCGGCGCGTGGTGCCGTATCAAGTCGGGGCCCCGGTGGGCACCAAATTATTCTAAAATCTGCTAGAAGTTTAATACACTATCCTCGAGTTGCTAGCGAGTGTAATAATTTTCTCTAAAACGCTTTCCTTCTTGAAGATAGGTTGGGGTTTGTAAACCGTAACACTCACAGCACCACTTTTTATATAAAGTAAAACCAATCACATGGTGCATACTTATCCCACACTTAATAAATGCCAAAAACCGGTAACGCGCCAAAACTGTCATTTGCAAAACTGCATTTAGCATCTAAATCATTTATGTTTCAACGTCTGTAGAGGGACGACTGTTTTAATGTGTGAACATCGACTGTGCACTATAATTTTTGGATACCTTACCCCACTTCTTGCGACTGTTAACGGTCGAGTCGAGCTCGCATTTCTGTTCCTGCGTGAGAACGTTACCTAAGTAAATCAATAATGCATTTTTCAAATTACAAAGTATTTGATTTTTCTGTTTAGTACATTTTTTAGTGAACAATGAACTTGTAACAAAAATATATTTTATACAGTAACTCTCTAAAAATATAAATTTTAAACCGCGTAAAAAATGACATTTTTGGTGCTAAAAACAAACTTGAAAACCATAACTACTTAATTTTGCACGACGAAAATTAATGACATAAATTTCCGTAGGACGAGATAAGCCTGAAGGAGTGGGCGATTTCGCTGCGCTCAGCGCACAAATCGTCAGTGGAGATGCTGGGCAACATGGCGCGCAAAGCGGGCAAGATCTACGGCACGGAGCGCGACAGCGTGATACCGGCGACGCAGCGGTCGACGAACGGCAACTAGCCCGAAAGCGCACCGTCCGGAATCAGCCAACAAAACAAGTCCCACTGCCCCGCAGCAACAGCAGCAGCAAGGAAAGAGACGATACTTTTTTTATACCGCTACTACTGCTACTATTAAAGCAACCTCTCGGGAGAGCAGCAGCAGGAAGAGTAATCTCTCTCTCTCTCCCATCACATCTCTCTTTCTCCCTCTCTCTCTATGTATTTATCTCTAACGCGAGCAACCACGACGAAGACGATGACAAAGAATGCGTAGCTGTGCATTCCCCTTACCTTCTTTAGGCTCCCACCGGGGGTGACTCGGGACTTTATGGCGCGGCTTTTTGGACAGAAGCTGCCATTCTCGCACACAACGTGTACGCATTGCCAAATTCTAGAGAAACTTATACTTATGCTCGTCGATGACAGCCAGTGTAGAGAATTTCCGTAACTTTAATCCCTAAGGGAGGATTGAGTACTCGCGATTAATGTTGCTTATGTTGTCTAAGGATAGTTCACACTCGACTATTGTCTTTGTACTATCGTAGGGTATGCCAAAAAGCCGACTGGCAGTAAAGATTTCTGATTGATTGACGGATTTTGAAAATTACGGATTGTCCGACTCTGAGAAAAGAATTTTAGGCTTTTGATTGGATACTTGAAAAGTATTCGATATAAATTTCTTACGTGCACAGCATTTAATTTAATGGCTGTTTAATCAAATGAACGATAAGAAAATTACAATCAAAACAAAAAATAATTGTTAAACGAAAAAGGGTCCATGTATATATTGTAAGACTTTTTTTACTTTGCAGCAGTTATTTGTACTTTTAATGTTATGAAAGATTTAAAGGTCTGAAATATTTTTATTCTTCTCAAAAGAGCTTCAAATGAACAACCAATGTTAAATACAAATTATACAATAGTATTTTTCATTACAAGTCCGCAAAATGTGATTTTGCGGTCGAGTATCCCGGAGATTGTGCGAGGCCGAAAAATCTCTTGCGGACGTGTTATGAACATTATTTTTCAGTATAATTAGCCGCGTAATTCGGCTGTGTGTTCTGATGTTGGGGACGCAGAATACCATTTTCGCGTATACATGTACGGAAAATGCAATTTTTCGGCCGACAGTTTTGCGCTTTGCGTCCGCAAAACCAGGACGCAAAAGCGAATTTTGCAGCTATGTGTACTGAAAAAGAATATACAGCAAAAAACTCATTCAGACTCTGGTTATCCGAATTTTCAAAATCAAACTAGGAAAAAAGTTAAAAAGTCCCGTACCTCTCACCTTAGTCCTCCACTCTTCATCTTCCTCGCGTTAAAAAAGTACCTCTCTCGAATAAGAACGAGGTATAAACTGATGGAGAAAGAAAAGAAAAAAGAAAAGAAAAAGCGTTACAATTTCATAATAATCTCTGCATCTCTCGGATGGAAACGGGTTAGCTTTTATTACAAGACCGACGACGAAAAAAAGACTCGCGATTCAAAAATAAAAAAAAAGAAATTAAACATAAACTTTTGTAACACAACGTTTGCTAAGTCTTTCTGTCTCTCTATCACTTGTATTTGAATTCTCTCTTTCTCACTTTAAATATCTTTCTCTCGTTTCTCCTTCAACAAGAAATGCGAAGGAGTGCGTTAGAATTTAGAAACAGACACGGTGATGACGAGAAACGTCACGAGCGAGATGTGGCGGGAACTGAAAATATCGTATTATAACAAAAGAAAATAAAGTGAAAAATGAAAATATAATAACGATGAAAATTCGTAGAGAGACAAACAAGTCCAATCTACTCGAGGTCGTAGACGTATACCGTGAAAGGCGCAATTTCTGATCAGTTAGAAGACATTTTTGGTCATTTTATTTTACACATTAAATTTGCGTTTCTTGTTTTATTTAACATTTATTTAAAGAGTTTTCTTATAAAAAAATATTGCGTATCACCATTTATATTAAAAAGCAGTCAGACACCCCGTCCTTCACGGTATCATTATTATTATTATTATCGCTATTACATTATTATTATTTTTATTATTACGTATATGAAGGATCAGATGCGTGAAAAATAACGGGCCCAGGTGGCTCAAAAAGTCTATGTAAAACAAGAATAATGTTGTTCTTTCAAAATGTCGATCTTTGCAAGAACTCGTCTTTTTGCGATAATTGTGAATGTATGTATAGTATTGTACTTTTTGTTTTCCCTTATCCTCCTTTTTCGTTTTTTAGTCATTTTTGTTCTAAAGAAGAAGCACGATTACTTTTTGGAAGATGTAGAAGTGTACGTTGGTTGTTGCAACGACAAAACTTTTCATCTGAATGTAATGAGAAAAAGTTTCGATTTTTTAACGTCTAGTAATGTAGATTGTATAATACGACTATATAAAAACAAAATGTTTTTAGTTATGAATATACATGAAATCATGGCAAAAGTGTTGAAGAGGAAGGGCCGATTTCGCGATTAAAGTCAATTTACTAGAAATTTAGTTTAATCGTTCGAACGTTATGAAAGGTATTATATATATGCAATGTATTTAATTTTATCAATTGTAAAGAATAGAAAGTGTACGATTTTTTTTCTGTATTTGTAATAGTTTTATTTAAAGAAAATATAAACCGACTTATAACACTCTGTAAATTTTAGGAAATTGCTTATGTCAAAATTTGATTAAATAATTTTTGTTGATTCAATATTAAAAATAAATTAGATGTTATTTACTAATAATAGAAATGAATACTCTGGATTGAAGGAGCTCCGATAGTCATGACAGTGTTAAATTATTTTATAAATAAATTTTTGAAGCAATCGATTTTTATAATTTTTGTATTTTAATTTATTGTTTAAGAAACAGTGATGATTTATTTTAATTTGTATAAATAAAGAAAAATAATTAATGGACTTGGCGAGCTATGAAAATTTCATCGCCACAATCTTTGTAAAAAATATATTTTATAATGTAATGACTTTCGAGTCAAAGAATGTATTATATTAGTTCGTTTTGTCAAGTAATTGTGTTACTTTTAACACAAAATTATTATAAAGCTTTGAACATTTGTGTTATGTAACATGATAACATTGTGTTATTTTGAATAAAATATTTATTGACTGTAATATCAATGAGTTAAGTTATATAATGTGTAATATTAAAATAATTAACGGACATCAAAAATACTTACCTTGATATTTTAAATTTAATGGAATAACCAAAAAAGTTTGAAAATTGTTCTTCATTGTTTTTAATACTGTTTTTATAACTGTTACTAATTTGTGGTTAATTAATTGGATCTTTAATAATTTATCATACATTCACAATTGATCAAAATAATTAATAATAAAAAAGCAAAGATCGAAGCATTTTGAAACGTATCAAAAGAATTTTTAATTCAATTCGCAAGTAATTACTTACGTTTTTATATAAATTTCGTACAAATATTTTTAAAAAAACAATAAAACAAATAAAAACCATGTATGAAGCGCGAATAATTGCATGACATTGTCGGTAATGTAGAATGAATCAACTAAACCTATCCATAATTGCACTATTTTATATGTTGTTAAAGATCAACTAAATTGTCTTTCCTCTATCGTACAAACTGTGCAAACAATCAATTCTACAGCAAAATTTAACAATTTAATTATTACTCTATAGGTCGAAAACTTAAGTAAGAAACAAAGCAAAGGAGTCCCTTACTCTTTCCTCTAAAAAAAAGTAAGAATATTTCAACGACGAATAGCGTCGAAAGCTGTATAGGAAATAGCGAAATATAATCGCTCTACGGGTATACATTTTAAGACAGCTTTGTTTTTTTAATATGTTTTATTAAAATTTTGTTTAATATCCATTTATGTCTCTGTTTCCTTTATGAGTTCAGTTTATTATTATCATTATACTTGAAATAATTAAACTTTGATTTTCAAACCTTGTGTTGACAAAATCACATTTATCTCAACAAAACCAAAATAACACGACTCTTGAATATCTATTAAATATAATGACTTTGAACAATTTTCGGTTCAAAAATAAACTTTTCTACGTGATTCAATCTACAATTATGTTAAATTGTGTAAATTTGTACTTTTAGCTCTGTGTGCAATTTTCGTAAATCTAGCGATGAAAATTATGAAAAATGACAAAGTAAAATTGACGATGTCGGACAAAAGATTATTTATTGATATATTTTAATTTGATTCCATATAGTTTTGTTGAGCAACTAATATAAACTGTAGAATAAGAATACTTTAGAATCTTCCGAAGAATCGTAGATTTTCTATTGTCATAGTCAATTAGCTTCTACAGATTTCTTATTTAAACGTACTTCTAAAGTAAAGATACTAGAAAATTTTCTAGAAATTTTGGTAAATCAATATGAACTTCTAGCTTTTGGATTACTTAAAAACTTGTAGTAAAAGATGAAAGAAAATATATAAAAAACATTGATTGTTATATAAACGTTTGTAGCTATTAAAGAATTTTCTATCTCGATAGTAATATTTGAAGAAAATATATGGAAAATGTATAAAATTGTTAGAAATATCTATTAATATATATTTGAACTAGAGAACATAACTTTATAAGAACCTTCCACTTCCCTCTCCAATTTTCATTTTGTTACCGGTTTCATCACCGACTAATCAAAAGTTTGTGTTAATTACCGTAACGCTAATCTTTTTTCTGACATCGATTTGTGAACAATGAAACCAAACCGAAGCAATCCCTTCGACAAGTAACGACAAACCAAAACGACGATGTACTAAAAACCTCAACAATCAGTAGTTCATCGAGAAAGTCGTCAAGTAACTTTATTAGCCAAATCTACTGTGGTATCTGTTCAGAAACTACAAAAGAGAGAGAGAAGCGAAACTCAGCATCGCAGCGACTTGCGATAAAAAGAAGCTCCAAAAGAGGCAAAACCGTACCGATGCGAGAGAAACATAATCTATAAATAAAATAAAAACCGTAAACGTATTAATTATCATTAATAATTGAAAGCCCTCTCAGCGATTGCGAGGAGAAATCTATAAAAAAATAGTAATATATATATATGAAGAAAGAAATATATAAATAAAGATGGACAATGTAAAGCGAGACAATGCAAAAATCTGTATTACTCTCTGAATCTTACAGCCGTTTGTTTACTTAACTTATCGTTTACACTATAAATAAATCGTAATGGTTTTTTGTATTACTCGTGTGCAAGGCGAAAGCAGAACAGCGACGGAGAAAGAAAAAGATATGACGAAATCGAGGTAAAAGAAAATGAATATATGTTATTTATTATTTACTATATTGTATCAGCGACGATGTAAAAGACAAAAAAACTAATGAAAAACAAAAAACTAAGGTCGTTTGTATATTGATAGGAAAATTGAATATTGTTATAACTGTGTAAGGCTCGGAACGAACGCGGCGTGTGTCTCGTTCTGGCAATAAATGTGCCATGAGCACAACGAATAATTGCTTCGTTTTCTTTTTTTTGTCATGTGCCCAGTATCTCTTTGCATGCTACGTTTGGAATTCGATTAGCTTTGTTACTGTTGAAGCGAAGGATATATATTGAATCAGGCTTGCTTGGAAGCACGGAAAAGTGCAACGGTGTCATTGTTTTATACTTTTTTTGTTGATTTTCCTGTATAGAATTGTTTTTAGAAGAGTACTTTTTATTTATTTATACTTGCAATTTTAGTTACATTAAATCGAAGGATTCGGCGGTTAGGATCAGGATAATGTATAAAGAAATTACATGTTTTTGAGTTTTATGCTTTTTTTCGTTTTATCAATTTTTGAGTGAAATAGAAAACTGAAAAATTCTTCAACTTTATTGTCCATCTTTTTAACGGAAAATTAGCATCAAGTAACAATTTCAAACTTACAATCTAAAGTAAAACCAACTAACACAGATTATAATTAATCAGAACCAAAAGAACTTGGTGATTTGTTTTGGCTAAACTACCTTTTCTACCATAAAAACATTAAATATTAAATATTTTAAATTATAGTAAGATTTTTTTTCAAGTTTTTTGAAGAATAACATCATCCCGCGCAACGCAAACCACGGATAGAGGCGTGTATATGAGATTGCAAATGTACTGCCTGACCAAACTCGATGTTCATCACTTGCGCACATCCAATCACGCCTACAATATTCACTGACGTAGTTTTTAGTTCTCGGAGTTAACGGAGAGCTCTCCTTTTCATTATTCCAACACGTCATTTTGCTAAATTAAAATAAGTAATGCATCATTCCCACATGGAAAATCCAGACAAAGCGAAGATTCATTCCATCAGGACGCCAGATTCAAAGCGCCCGTATAAATAATTTTCCAGATGAAAATCCCCGTATATCATTAAAACGACAATCCAACCCTCCAACCCCCTACCGCTCCTTGACAATCCACAGCATCCTCTCGAGTCTCTCATCGACGCTGACGCCCTTGAGCCTCCTCTCGAGCATCTCGAAGTCGGCCCTCTCCAGCCAGGGCGGCTGGTCCCGTTCCCTGGGCGGCAGCTCGGGCAGGGTCCTCTCGGCGAGGGCGCAGAGGCCGCACCAGGCGCGGAAGTCGAGACTGTCGGGAAGCTCGCCGACCGTCTCCCGGAGGAAGGCGGCCTCCTCGGGGTCGATCGGCCGGCCCAGGACGTCGTGCAGCGCCTCGAGGAGATTGTCGCGGCGCATGAAGCGCGGACCCTCGCTCGTCTCCTCGCGGTACTTGTTGAACGAGCGGTTGAACATCGCCTTGCGTGTCTCGCTGACGAAGACGTGACGGCGGAGGTAGTCCAGCGGCGTCAGGCCTAAGAACGAGGGATAAGGGGAAAATAAGTTTTGACGCTAAATGACGCCGATTTGACGCTTGTTTCAATAGTTTCAAGCATAGAGTGATAAATGTCTATATTTTTGGCGGAGGTAGAATCTACCTTTCTAGAAGTTTTAGGTTTCCGAAATAACGATTAAACGCAGTTCAGCCGCGTGCCGTTTCGACCTACCGACGAGAGACAGACTGTCGAGGAGCTCGAATCTGGCGCTTCCCCGGTAGAAGAGCCGCGGCTCGGTCTGAGGGAGAATCGGTCCCGGAGTTGTCTGCCGGGGACCTCTGGATATCGGCACCTCTCCGGTGACCCTCAGGACCTCCTCCAGAGCGTACCGCCGCTGTTGGTTTTGGAAAATTGTTTTTTTTTTTTAGAAAGCTGCGAGAGCTCCGAAGATATCGTTTAACTCACTTTCGGGTCGAACTCGCACTCGACGGTCTCTCGGTCCAGCTCTCTGCTCAGCTCCTTGATGATTTCGGGGGGGAGGAAGCTAGGCGGCACGTCTGGTTTGATCGTCGGCAGTGTCGTTTTGTCCAGCGAGGCCTGCTTGGTGTCTTCCAGTCGCGTGCACAGGCTGGATAAACGAACTCGAGTAAGGAATTGATATGGAAACTTTATTAGAATGTATAATCTTGTTATACTGCAGGTTTGATTAAGCCGTTAAGTGTCAAACGGACGTTTCTCAAGTGCTCCTTTCTTCGCTTTCGGAAAAAATTGCAACTACGGCTTTTTCGAATAGGTGGTTACGAACGTGATAAGAGTTCGACAGTTGTCCAATACTGTACCGCTCACTACGTATAATTTGCAACCCCAAAAACTAGCCGAAAAGCTTAGATCGAGATTATATTTGTGACCTGGAAAATACAAATCTCTGCAAAGTGCGAGGAATACCGTTTTCCCACCGTTTTCCAAAAAATCCCGCTTTTCGTTAAAAAAGACACGGTCAACCTTTTTGATCCCCTCTACATAAAAGTACCCAAAAAGCAGCCCTGCTCGAAAAAACGTCCGCTCAAAGCACCAGCCAACGAAACAACGGACGAAATAACGTACGAGTCCCTCCTGGAGCCCTCGTCGACCTGGGAGACCTGCGTCTCGAGGGGGTCGGGCAGCTCCCTGACCTCCGTCTGCTGGCCGTAGATCGAGCCGCGCCTCTTGCGCTTCTTGCGGCGCAGCTTGCCCCTGCGGCGCATCGGGGCCGCCTCGTCCGGCGAGCTGCTCTCGTCGTCGTCCTCGTCGTCCGGCGCGGTCATCAGGTTCGTGGGCGCGCTGCGCGTCGACGCCGCGTCGCTCACCTGTGGATTATTATTGGTGTTTTTGCGGGCGGTGAGTGAAGTAGCAGTTTCTACTGTTGTTATTTTTGTACGCTCACCTCGACAACGGGCACGGAACGGACGGGCGAGGAGGAGACGACCGTAGCCGAGCGGTGGCGAGAAGACAGCTGGGGTTTCCGGCGACTGGTCGCTCCTCCGGATACCGTCGCTTCGCTCCTTCGGGAGCTCGGGATCGGCTCGAGGGTCAGGGCTCGCCAGCTCAGCGTCGTCTCGTTTTCCTGGAAACCGTCTCTCCTCACTTGTCGGTAAAAAACTCCGACGCGCGCGAAGCGCGTGTGGATCCAGTCGTTGCGAAATCCGATCCGTTGAGAAATTCGGAAGACGTATCCGATTGTCGAGCCATCGTTGGATCAGCATTCAACCAATACTCGGTGAGTATTCGATCTAAAAACCTCCTCGCGTGTCGTGTTCTCCGGATACGAATGCTCCAGATTGCCCAGTCGATTTCGTTTTGACTCCAGAGTTGGAACGTAACGAAATCCAATAAGAAATCCCGAACGTTGTATCCGGAGGACACGACGCACGAGGAGACGTCTCACCTGATTATCCAGCCAATATTCGACCATTATTTGACCAATATTCGATCATTATTCAACTGTTATTCAATCAATACTTGATCATTATTCAGCCATTATTCGACTATTATCAAGCCAACATTCAACTACTATTCAGCCGTCATCAGAAACCAAGCTTCATTCCTCCGCACATCCATCCGGACAACCCCCTTTTCCCTTCTGTTCCTTCAATTCCCCCGCATAACCGTCGCGGCGTCGAAGCCAAAAAAAAAAGAAAGCTGCCCCCTCACCTGAATCTCGTGCGAGCTGGCCCTGAGGTCGAGGACGAGGGTCGCGCGCTCCTTGGCGTCGCCGCCGTCCGTCGACTCCCTGGCGGCGGGCTCCGGGCTCGCCGGGCTGAGGGGCCTCGAGTCCGTCTCGGTGTAGCGGCGGAACAGCTCCTCCGGCACCGACGGGGCCTCCTGGTCCGAGTCCGCCGCCAAGCGCAGCCCCGCTCGGAGCAGCTCGAGCTCGGCGGGCAGCAGTGTCGTCTTCCCTTCGGTCGCCTGCGCGTTGAGTAGGGGGAAAGGAGAAGATTTTTTTTTTTTTTAGGTGCTTTTCTGGCTTTTTGATGGGGGCGGGGGGTGAAGAATGGTTGTTGTAATTGTTTAAGAATAGGTGGAGTGTAAAAGATAAAGATGTTTGTCTCGTATTGTAAAATGAAAAAATAACGTTTAAACGTCTGTCTGAAACATTGAATTGCTTATAAAAAGGGAAATTTAGCTAAAAATTTACAATTACAGGTAACTCGCGTTAATACACGCGTTTTTTTTACTACTCTCCCGCGCGACTGAAAAAAAAGAACTAAAAATTCTGTTAAAACCAACGACACTCTCGACCTGCAATCAATTTCAATAAGTCCGCGTACCTTCGGACGCTCCAACTTTCAGCTCGGCTGGTTAGACCGGCAAGCAGCCGATGAAGATTTACGGTTCTTTTTTACGAACTTGCCAGTATTTTTATATACACACCTGGCGAGCTTATACACAGAACTCGGCCCCGAAGACAGCAAAAAAGACAGGGCGGTAACTCAAAGTTCAAGCCTAAGGTGTAACTTTGTTCTCGCGCGTCTTTTATGGGAAAATAGCGTAAATAAAAGTAGCTCGCGCATGAAATACGACGTTTCGGAAAGCCATGATAATTTACCGCCCGGCCGTAGAAAGTAATCGCAGGAAGACGAGCTCGCGTATATACGACAAAGTATTTAATTTCGAGGACTCACCCATGTGTCCTTGGCTTTGCGGACGACTTCCTTGGCTTCGTTATCCGCCGGATGATTGCAGAGCACCGAGCAGCCATAAGGGTAAGGGTTGAAGAGGCCGGCAAAGGGACGAAGAGTGAAGGGCGCCGGCACGGATACTCCCCGAAGCTCTATTTTCTGAGTCAAAGGGAAAATTTGGAAAATTCGAAATTTTTAGAAAGGTGCAAGTTCTCTTGGCGATGTAAAAGTTGAAATTGTAAAACACTTAAAATTTGCAGACGATCTTTTCAGACTATTTCTAAATAACAGCGATGTATACGTTTGAACTTAATACTATTAGTCTGCTAATAATACCGTGTCTCGTTTTCATACTTCGAGGTAGCACGCGAACAACTTATTGTGTCTGTATAAATAAGTCGATGCAAGCGAGCCACGATTGTTGCTCACGAAACGACAGAAATGTACGAGAACCAGGAAGGAAAAAATTTTAATTCTACCTTTTAAATAGAATAGACTAAAAAAGGTTTCTATTCTCGACAATAAAATGAGTCAATTTTATTTATAATGAAAACTTGTGTCTTCTTCAAATGTCGACAGTAATATTCTTGACATATTACAATTTCGTTTAACAATATTACTGTTAAAGTGCAATCAAAAACAAGAATTGAAGTGGCCCTTAATTATTTATTTATTTTTTTTTTTCAAATAACTTTGATAATAATATACGCGACGTGCAAAACTTGCCTCGCTATTATTGCACATAATTTATTTACACCCATTCACAGTCTCATCTACGTATTTCCACGTTTTCCAACCAGCTCCACTCGCAACCCACTAAACAAAAAAAAATCTCGAAATTGAAATACCTTCTGCTTGGGTCTCCTAACGGGCCGCGTCCGGGCCGCGATGAGGCCCGTGGTGCTCGCCAGCCTCGGCATGCTTCCGCTCCCTCGCCGGCTGAAGCTCGGTGTGTACGAGCTTCGGCACGCGGCGCGACGACGTTCCCTTGCATTCTTGCACGCCGCGTTGCCACGGCGCCGATTGTTCGATTCGAGCCACGTGGCTGCGATATATAGACTCCAGGAACGCCACCGCCTTTTTTCGAATCGCCGCTGGTTAAGAGGGCTGATGCCGAGGGCTGTGCTCGACTTTTGGCTGCTGTCGCGGCGCGTGTCTGCCGGTTGTTTCAACGACGCGGGAATGGGGGAGTCGGGGGAAGAGTTCGAGGCAGGTTTTTTTATGAGTATAAAAATTTTTTCTACGTAATAATTACGTAGCTTTGAATGGTGGCGGTAAAGTTTACTTGTACACTGACTGCACACGACGTAGAAGCCGTCGAGTCCTTTTCCCGATTACCCAGGACAAAAGTTTTACCCCAAGGAAGCTTTCGAAGCACATGAATTCCTGAACGAAAGACAAAAAACCCCTCGGCCGAACCCGATTAGCCGATCAACTCGAGGCCGGCCGTCAGCCGGTCGTCGAAAATCAATCTCTCTCGAGTTGAACGCACTTTCCCCGCTAAAAATACAACCGTCGCCCCGGCGTATTATAAAACGGTGCCGCTTACGCAAGCAGCGGCTTCCGGTCGAGCCCCCTTCAAGTATAATTCATAAGCCTCCCCGCCGCGCGCGGGGGAGGGTGCGAGTCGCGCGCGCATCTTTGACGATTAGCCGCGGCGGAGGGATAAGGCCGGAGGGAGCTTTGCTGGCGTTATTTAGGCCGGCAGGAGGTTTAGCCGCGGATTCGGTGGGGTTTTTCTTTCTTTGGGATGGCTTTGTTGATGTTTTGCGGCGGACTGGGAGGGTTATTGTTGGACGAAAGCAATGCGAATGTTGTATTTGTTGCTGCTAGGTATTTATCGGAAAGCAAATGCATCCGCGGCCTTGTTACTTATGCAATGTAGTCTGGAGGGGTACACATCATAAAAATACGCTAAATCTGATAAAGAAACTGTAAAGTAGAATTTAAAAAAAGGGTATTTTAATCTATAACGTTGAATAATTTAGTCCTTATTATAAAAGTCCCACGCGAGATTCGTTCGCTTTTCGAGTATTTATCGATCTCGAGTGGAGCATATCGAAAAATCGCTCGAATTTATCGAATTGTATATTTTATAATAATTATGAAAAAGAAAAAACAAATTTCGGCGCGCACCGCCCCCGAATTAACCAGTATGTTAAAAATCCTTACGTTCATCTAATCTAATCGATTATATTTCTTTTTAAAATTGCCGCAATAAACTGATCTGCCAATACACTAACTAATAAAGAAAATGCATCTTGAAGAACTGAGTTTATTTCAAGCCCATATAATATTGTTGTGATCCATTATAAATATCATAGTACATAAGATAATAGTGTTTATAAAATTAAATATTTGTTTGAACATATAAAGACATAAATGAAATATGTTCCATCAGTCAACCAAAACTTTAGAACCTTTAAAGCTCTTTGGGCGTCCACAAGGTGTTCCTGGATAAATAAATAATGTGAGAAAGAATGAAATAGAGGAGAGGCTTCGGTAAAAATTGTTGAAATCAAAGTCAACGGCGGTGGGCAGCTCTTCCAGTTCGGCGACTACCGATTCAAATTTAGATGATTCATGGAGAGTAGCAGATGCTCTCAAATTTTAATATATTTTTCTGCCTTCCGGCCGGAAAGTGGCAACTTTCTGGTCGCTACGCGAAACGAAATTGCCGCTTTCCGGCGACGTCGAGCAGAAAAATAGTGTACACACCTTGGCCAGTAAAATAAGAAATGTTTCAGATCACACGTAATTCAGCCGAGGCGAAGCCGAGGTATGTAATACATTAATTATTAATAGTAATAATTAATTTTTTTGCCTAGCGGGCCGAAAGTACTACTTTCCCTCCCGGCGCCGAATCGGAACGTTGTATTTTCGCCCTCGCTAGGCAAAAAAAAATAGTACGCGCTCCACGGGAGGTAAAATGGCAAGCCCATAGCACGTCTAAATTGACACCTGAACTGAAGGCGAGATATAAGAACTATTGAAATTGTTTGAGGCATATCAAAAAACGTTGTGTATTTTAAACATTTTCAATCTAAAGAAATAAATTGTGGTTTTCTAAAATCCCAATCATCAGTTTCAAAGATATTAATTTAATTTGAAAACTCTTTTGGCGGTACACAAATCACCTTCGAGAATCAATGAAAGGTAATTGTACAATACAAAAACATTAAAAAAGTAAAAATGGCACTTTAGCAAATTGCGTTACCAAGCAAAAGGCAGCTAAGCCTCATTATAATAAAGCGTATCCAA
Organism: Ormyrus labotus; assembly: GCA_035582975.1. Classification (NCBI taxonomy): domain Eukaryota; kingdom Metazoa; phylum Arthropoda; class Insecta; order Hymenoptera; family Ormyridae; genus Ormyrus; species Ormyrus labotus. The sequence continues at coordinate 16,253,554 of JAWWEO010000045.1, read as the reverse complement.
GGCGCGACGCGTCAGGGATGAAAATAAGCCGGAGGAAAAATCAATAGCTCAGCCCGTAAATGTCAAGGCATATCGTAATCGGCTCTACCGGCACGGAAGTAACGTCACATCCCTCCGCTCGCGTGACTCCAAGGGGATGCACCGGTAAAATGTGGAGTGCGGCTTTTTTCTACCTCAGCGGAGAATTCAGACCTGTGCAATGGATCGTTATGTGCTCTTAAGTGCGGGGTGAGAAGCTCGAGCGGTGGTGGATTTGTTGGATGCCGTTATTGTGGAAACGTTTATGCGAAGAATTGAATTGATCGTTTTTTTAAAGCGTGGCAAAATGAGGAAATTTCGGCGGCAAATTATAATTGTTTCATTTTCTTTGTGTTTGAAATAGTTTTGATAATTGGAAGTTACGTTTGCTTGAGAATTGTAACGGTTAACGTTTTTCTGACAAGCTTATTTCATAAGTTTTTTATGATTTTATCTGCGCACGACGCGACCTTAAGCGAAATTAAAGATTTTCTTATGAATTTTTTGCTAATATTTAACATTATTCATTTATTTATCAGAATACAACTGTGCAGCTAATATCAGGATATGAGAGATAATGCGATATAATTGCATTCCTATTGAAGTATACAATACCTCTACATAAGTTTCAAAACTTACAGACGTAGATTGAAATTTAACATAATATTAAGACTATAAGATCATATTTACTATCTTACGTGCATTTATTATGATAAAGATTTTGTATAAAGTATATTAAACTATAACTTTAAATTACAAATTTTAATTAGAACAAGGTTTAAACAAATAATTTTTAATGATTAATTTATTTCAGTTAATTTTTTCTTGAAAGTGCCATTATCATAAGAGCTAAAGTAACTTGTTTTCTCTGAAACTATAGGTATTTTTATTCTCTTTAAAATGGTCTTTGTTCAATTGAAATAGCTTAATCCTATCATTAAAAAAAGTAAAATTAAATTTTTCGGAAATCGAAAATTTGCGATTAAACGAAAACAAATAAACTAAACGAAAATAGATTTTTTTTGCTGCCATCACAAAAAAAAGAGCTGTGAAAGATGCAAATCCGTTCAGTAGGAGCTGAGATCCAGGATCCATATCCATAGATATTTTTTTTTGTTCCTGACACCTTAAAATACAATTATAACAAGTTTTTCGAACAACTCCTAAAAATTACTATCACAAAGCTTCCTCTAGGAGGAAACAAAAAAAAATTACATGTTATTGTCTAAAAAGGTATCAATTTCTGTCAAAATACTATTACAACACTGCAAGCAAAACACCGAAAATCCTTTTTTATTGTTTTACAGCACCTCTTCTTATCGCTTCAGGTGCTCGCCTTTATTGAGTAACTTACAAATTGTACAAACATTTTTTTATCGGCTTTACATCTATTTATATATATTAACGTTAACTGTACATTTCTTAAACTTCATCGAAGATAGATTCGACCTTTTCGGGCCACGTTTTCTCCGGTACGTAGCCAGGATACCTGTCCTTGTACTTGAGACCTGTGACTAAAGTTGCATTCTGCGGGAAGGCTGTCTTTCCGTCGAACATCGTGTCCGTATCTGTGAAAACAAAAGCGAGCCATTTCAACATCTATAACGTAAAATAATTTAGCGCGTGAAAAATTGAAACGGCAGTTAGTTTTAACTGACTAAAATTTTAGAAATAATTTTAAAAAAATAGTATACTGAAAGTACAAAGGTGGGGAAGACTCATCTATAGAAACATAGTCCCTTCTTAAAAATGTGTAACATTAAGAAACTAAAATAATCTCCTTACCTGGATGGAAACGATGGTACTCCTGCTGGACGTGCAAATTAGGCGGTAGCTCCATATTTTGCAAAGCCTCCAAAGGCGTCGTCGTGAAGACGGGCGTGCGATAATACTCCCTCACATCACCTGCCGAGCAAGAATGAAAAAAAAAAATTAAGCCTCCGAACCGAACCTCTCTCGAGCTTTTAAAATTCCGACGCGCACCGCGAGCCCCGATATAAAACTCGGCGATGCGGAAAAATGCCACCGGGAACAACGAATACATATTTAAATAATTTAACTGCGTTCCAATTAACTTTGAATGGAATTTGTACGAGAGCGAGAGCTTTTGATTCTTCGGCGCTCGAGCGCCTAGTTTTCGCAACAGGTGGCTTTCTTTTAATGCATATACAGTTAAAAGGCTTATAAAATATTCAGGAAATGGAATTTATTTTAAACCGGCATAGTATACAGCTGCAATTGACAAAGCCGGCATGAAACTCCGTTAAATATTTAAGCTTGAGTACGAGTTTCCTGCGGGATCGCTAAGTTTGGCGCGTCTTTTTCCTGTTCTCGCCTGAAAAGTTAATTAGTTCATCGAATTTTTTGTAATTTAAAATGCCGAGTCGAGCACTAAACTAGGAATTTATTTATAGTGATACGAATGTAATTATACTTCTTAATTACGCAACGTAATTATTCAGTCTTATCAGCTGCGCTTCGAATTTCGATAATTACCTCGAGCACTGTTGTTGGCGACGGTTCAAATAAATTTTGTACAAGAAGAACCGCGATTTTTTTCGAAAACATTAAGTTTTTCGTGTGTAAAAATTAAATTTAAGAAGACTTATTCTTTTTTTTTTATAGCAAAATGATGCACAATTCTCGACAACTCGATCGCCTTGCAAGAATTTCAATTCTGCTAAATTCGAAAAAGCAGACTTTCCTCTTTCCTCTCGTTTTCATCGTCGAGCTTTAATATTGAAGGTAGCTCTTAGAATTAGTTTCTCTTTCTTTGGAAAACTGTGATCACGAGCACTCAAAAGTTATGCAGTACCTTGTTTTTTTTTAATATCAACCGTTCCGCCATCTGTTCAAAATTGTCTATTTACTGCTTTTGAGTAACTCTAGAAAAGTATCTCTTCAAATTTGAAACGTCACACGCTTACCAATGGTTGGTCGATTAACATTCGATACAATTTCATTTCACCTTGCGCAAAACAAGAGGACCCAAATTAAGGAAAATTCCCTTCAATCTTAACCAAAACATCTCCGCATCACTCGTTCCTTGAATCTTCCCCAATCACCGCTCCAATCCACCGGCTAAACCGACCATCAAAAAAAAAAAAAAAGGAAAAAGCCCGCTAAACGCTCTCAAGCGCTCCCTCACCTACAGTCTCCATCTCGACGAGCCTCGAGTTGGTCACGCTGTGGCTCAACTGATCGGCGCACTTGGCGAGCAGCTTGAACTTGACGATGAGGTCGTCGAGGCGGGTCTCGTCCCGGCTGCTCAGACCCACCGACTGGCAGATCTGGTTCAGCCGCTCGGAAACGTCTGGCGGCGGCTGATACGGTTTGTACGGCCGCAGGAACCTGCAAAAATCGACAGGAGGTTATCGTTTTTTTGACAAGCGAGAGAGTTTGGTTGGGACTTGTTGGGACTGGGGACGTTTGGTTTCTATCCTAGCAGTTTAGCTTTAATAACGTAGGCCAACCAATATCTTTTCCGGGTGGTTTACGCGTTTCGTTTCGAACTTAATTAATGGGCTGAAATTAAAATCGTGCGCTCCTACGAGTTTATTAGGCAATTACAAAAGCCAAGCAGTAAATCCGCGAGGTATTGCCGATAATTTTACTTTATTTTTAAAAAGCAATCAAAGAAATCGGTCGAAATGTCAAATTAATAATTCCGGCAAGGTCTAGAATAATTTGAGTGCTCGATCGTTCATCTCCCAACGCAGATATAATAATTGAAATTCACGCCGAAATTTCATGATTATTTTACAGTAAATAATCATTAATTATACGCAATAACGGTCACCGATAATAACAATGCAAACTTAACGCAGAGCTATCGTTCGCCCCAGTCGACGCGATTGATAATCCACGCGAATTCGAGAGCACGAACCGGGAATAATTAATAGACGCTAATGAGATCGAGCGATTTTTCACCAATAATACATCCGCGGCAACGCAAAGGGGCCCCACGGCGATTGTCCGTCGACGTTGCCGCCGTTCGAGTGTTGCACTCGAGCGAAACGCTCGGGTTTAAAATTACGGTTTACTTAACGGTAATCCCATTTTTGCAATAAAATAATTTAACTCGCGCCGATCGACGCCGATGACGTAAGAATCGTACGCGTATAAACGGGGAGCATAATTTAGCATTGGTAAAGTTTATATATAGATTTTACTGGGCTACACGGAGAAAAATTTTCTAGTAATAATTACAATAGTACATTTTAATTTGGTCACAGACTGTAAAAATCCTAAAAAATTACCATGTCCATAGTAAATTTTACAAGTCTAAATACGAAAATTTATCATTGACCTCGTAAAATTTACTAGAAACTATGGTAATTTTTTAGGATTTTTACAGTCTGTGATCAAATTAAAATGTACTATTGTAATTTTTACTAGAAAATTTTTCTCCGTGTACACTAAATTCTGCACAATTAAAACGCATACAATTCTTACGTGCTGATGACGGTGTATGTACATACGTACGCAATCGCAATCCATCCATTTCTTGACAATCCTGCCGCCTGTAAGCTTCCGAAAATAACTTCAAACTCGTCCCCCGAAACTCCTCTGTTCACCTCCGCATTACGCCCTCGAAGCGAAGCAGCCTCCCTCCGCAAAAAAAAAAAAAAAAATCCACGCTCCGCGCGCAGAATCGCCGCGGTGAAAAAAGCCGTGTCGGGGGCCTCCCCAGTATATTTAATCGCGGCCCGAAATTAGCGCGTTTAGCCTCCGGGGCGCGCGCGAACCTTCCCCCCCGGCCGCGCTAATCGATGATCAACTTTCCTTCCGCCTCCCCCTCCCCGCCCCTGCAGCCCACCCCCGCCCCTCCGCGTTTATTTATTTACGACGGTCCTCGGCTTCAATCCGAACTGCGCGCCGAGAGCGGATCTCGGCGTCGACGGTATATATACTAAGTATTTCTCGCGGATTTTTGCAGCTTCTCTGAAACCGAGAGCCCGGCGACGAGCGGGAAGAAGGGGGAGAGTCTTGGATGACAATTACCGTTATCAGGGGGATAGATAGGTTTCAATAGGGTCGGATAACAGTTGTCGCGCGGGACTGGGGAGGGCGGGTGGCAGTATCGAGTACTTAGCGGGATCAACGTCAAACGGGGCTATATAATGCGCGTCGACTCGGTGTGTATTATGCTCATCCCTGCAATCTTGTTATCAGCCCTCCGATTACAGCTGCTTACCCGCGGCTAAATGATCCTCGGTGTATCATACCGCAATCATCGATCTTAGATCCGACGGCTCCGAGACGGGATGTATCGCCGGTCGAGTCGTCGTCGAGGAAACAATAACCCTCGCCGAAACGATTCCTCCGCCGACCGGCTTTTTAAGCGTCGTCGTCGTCGCAGGTTCACAGCCGGCGCGGCTTACGCAGAGAGAGAGAGAGAGAGAGCGCACAGCACACGCAGCCCATTGATTTTGCTCGCCGGGAATCAATAGAATCGGTCGCCCCTCCCCTCCTCTACCCGCCGCCGCCGCCGCCGCCGCCGCCGCCACCCGCCGGGATGATGTCCATTCGCCAGCTTGGCGCGCCGAACTTTTCGCATTTACATCCCCCCCGCAGCCCCGCCATCGCCGCTGTATACCCTTCCGAGCGCCGGCAGATTAGAGGGAGGGAGAGCCGAGCGAGGGGTGGAGCTTTTGGGGAGGGCTGGGATCGATGTGCCCGGCCGACGCGCTGCCCCCCCCCCCCACCTCTCCACGGCGGAGGCGAGAGAACGCCGAGCCGGCGGAGAGAGCTTTTTAGGCTGGACGCGCGAGAGGCTTTCTCTCGAGGGCTCGTCGAGGACAGGTGAGGGAACGGGGATTCTGGTAATTTTTGGTACGAGTCGAGAGAAGTTTGCCTTCGATAATAAAAAAAATGCAATCGAAGCGAATCCCGTTTGTTTGCCAAGAATTACTTACGAATCAAGCCGATTTACAAATTTAATCATCTCCCTAAACAATTGTACGTAAAACCTACGGAAACCCCCCGGAAAAGGAACCGCTTCCGTCCCCCTCTCCAAAAAAAAGCGCCTCCACCCTCGATCCAAAGGAGCAAACAAAAAACGCGAGCGCGCAATCGAAAGCGTTAATCCAAGCAGTCCGCTGTACTTACTTAGCGCCGAGGAGGAAGGACCCTTCCACCCCCCCGGGAAAGACGGATGGCCGAGAGAGAGAGAGAGAGAGCTGCTATTTCTGGAGCGCCCTTTTCTTGCCGCCGGCGATCCTTCGGCCTTTTTCGCGCGGTTTTTTCGAGCGGGATCCGGTGTGCTTCTCCGGGTCGGTTTTGCTCGCTCGGGTCGGGGCGAAGGACGTCGGGGAATTCGGGAGGGTTTGATTGATTGGACTTGCGGTCGAACGTGGAATTAACGGCAAGCGCGAGAATTTAAACGATCCAACGAAGAAGATTCTATGCTGCTTCGATTTGCAGGCTCGCCGGAAAATACCGAGGGGATCACTTCCGGGTTTCCCTCGGAGCCGCGCGTAAACACTGCTGACCGTCCGCGTCATTCGGTGACAAAAGGCGTCGCCGCGTCGTCGTTAAAAGCGTATACAACGGGGAACGGCGAGAGCGAAAGAGCGAGCGTTCGTTCGCAACGAAAGAGAGAGAGAGAGAGCAATTCGTACGACACCTGTTGATATGATATGTTTTCTACATATAAACCTCGTTGGCTTTCTAAATAAAGAAAGGATGCTAATTCGGCGCGGACGCGAGTGGCCCGGTAATCGAGATGTCGTCGCATGAATATTTACGATCCTGTCTGTCTGCTTGTAAACAGAGAAAAAGGGCCAATTGTCGATCCCCCGAAACGGGGATTGAAATTCGTCTGCTGAATCGAGAGGTGGAAGGCGTTGTTGTTTTTTTTTGTTTTGTTTAGTTTTGAAATTCGATCTTTTGCTAGTAGTGTCAAAATACTGAGCGATTGGCGTTGAAATATTCGCCTGAAGCTTTTCTCCTACTATTACGTTTTGTTTTATTAACAAACTGGACGAATGTTTAAAAAACAACGGTACGGCTACTTCAGCGAGATAACGGTAAGCAGGTTCTCCCGTCAATTATTTCATTTACCAGAAGACGTAACGTTTTTGTAATTTGTAGCCTGAGAAAAACCTGGCTTCTTCTCGCTAATTTTCTCAACCAGGATGCGTGGAAAACGCTTGCAACAGCATTTTAAGGGAGTATTACACCTTTAAATTATCTGTAAAAAAGTGCAATGATACAAATGATATATATTCGCATGCAGTTTTTTTATGATAATCCATTCAATTTTTTTAGAAGAGTAATAAAATACACGAATTTAAAGGAACGACGACTGCAGAAAATTCATCCATTCATCAAACCTTCAGTTCTCAAAACGACCGTTTAAAACAAAATTCTCAAACCTCGCCTCTCTCCCGACAAAAAATCCATTCCAAAAACAGTCCACAGATACCCTCCCCTCGCAGCCCAATATCGAAACTGGCCCAAGTCGCACACCCCCTTATCTCGGAAAATTCTCTCTCGCCGTTCCACCTCGAGCGGTGGCGCAGCGCGGCGGCGGCAGCTGCACTGCGCTCCTGCCGCGATAGGTATATATGTATATATACATACGCAGTCTCACTCCAGGGAGGCAGAACGCTGGCGCCGGCGATCTCGCGCGATTATCATTTTCCGCCGTTACGACGAGCCGAGAGAGAGAGAGAGAGAGAGTCTGGCGCCGCGGACGGCGAGGTGTGCGCTGATGTGGAGGCTTCGCGGAGGGGGCAGAGAGAGAGAGAGAGCTTGCGGGAAGGCTGACGGGCGAAGCGACGCGGAGGGTTTCGGCTCTGTTTTTGAGAGGGAAAATTGAGGATTGCCGACGCGCGGTTTGAGAGCCGCTCTCGGTGTCGGTGAGGCGTAAAAATTTAATGCGCGGATGGCATATATAAGTTGCGCGATGTCGCGTTAATTTTGATGTGCTAATGAACTTTTAGAATATCGTACGGTAACTGTAACGGTTAACTTTGAATTATTAACAGCGAGTATATCGCTGATTATCTAAAAAACGTAGTAACTTTTAATAGATCAATTTTTTAATCCACAGATTCTCGTCCGCGTTTAGGTGAGCGACAGACGCTGAACGACCTCGATAACAGTCCTTCTGCAACTTGAATTCCGAAAGCACAGCGTCTTACAAAACGTCGATTTTACAGGCTCCGAATCTCCGAGCGCCGCGGCTCGCGGAAATTCCTCGGCGGAAAGCCTCGACGGTGTATTAGGTAGCCGCTCCGCGGAGAGACGCTCGGTTACGTCAGCCGCGCGCGCTGTGTGACGAAAGGGAGCGGAGGAATCGCGCGGCGCGCAGACAATAGGAAAAGGCGAGCCCCGTGCGGCTTATTTGCGCCGAGCGCAGAGGCCGATTTCTCTATCTCTCTCGCCGACTGCGTTGGAATTCCGAGGGTTTTCGGACGCTGGACGCTGGACTGGGATGCGATGGTTCGGTTCAGTGAGGAATATCGATGCTGCGGATCGAATCGAGTTGAGGGAGCTTAGAAAACGGCTAGATATTCATCGGGGGCTTTGGAAATAGTAGGGGTAAAATCATCGAGATAAGAGCGTCGTCGGGTGATCGGAGAGGCGCTAAAAATAAAACCAGATAATCATCTCGTCAACCCGAGGCGTCAAAAGTGCAGAGGTTCTTGCATCACGATTTAGACAGAACTTACGTAACGGCTCGTGCCATTAAGAAACAAAAGCAAAAGAGTCAACTTCTGCGACGGAATAAACAAGACCGTCAGCCGAAACAACATTTTTTGCATACTAAAAACCCTCTCGCGAAAAGTGAGAAAAAACGGAGCCTCGAGCGAAAGCTCCCCGTGTCAAGCATCTCAACCGGACAAGGAACGTCGATCATTGCCGATTCGACGGGTCTGCAGAAAGGCGCGCCTGGAGGAGCCGCCTTATTAAGCTCTTTTACGTGACCGGAAATTAAGGGGCCCGCAACACTTTTCTTTTCGTCCGATTCGGGGCTTCGGTGGCGGACTTGACTGTATTAGGCGGAACGAGGGGAGATGGATTGTTGCTCGTTTCGCCGAGGAGGGCAGCTGGTTTTTTCGGGTTTCAGGGAAAATGGATGAAACAATTTTTACAATTGGCAGTGTAGATCGCGAGGGAGATAAGAATTGGCTGATCCAATCGATTCGTCTCTATTTTAATAATAATTGACCTTGTTGTAATAAAAATTTAATTTACACCCTTCTACATGAATTTGAATAGTGATTCTGCTTGATGAATCGAATATAATATGTTAATAGAAAAGCTTCGCTTAAATCGGTAAGACAATTTTTCAAAAAAAATTCATCACGCACACTTTACAGCACAAAAATACCGCACTGAACGAATCGAGCCTTTCAACGCGGTACAATTAATATACGTACGTCTGCAAAAAGAAAAAAAGGAATCAAGATAAACAATCCATCAAAGGTGCGTAACGACAGTGGTAAGTAGCCGTTAAGCTGGGCAATAAGCTTCTGCACCGCGGCTCCCCTGTGGAAGTCACGTGCCTTTTGTGTACTGGAAATCCGAGCGGCTTTTTCGATATCTAATCGCCTCGCAGCTCCATTGAACTACATTCTAATCAAGCGGCAAACAGATTTAGATAATGGTTCAAGGTGAAGGTTCAAATTTTAAGCCGCTCTTTGATGTGTACCCTGCTTATCTGACGAATTAGCCGTCTTCCAGCTAATTAAATGACGAGTGGACTATTTCTGCTGAATCATATACCTTCCCCGCGTCAAAGCCGGCGCGTCCCCCTCTGGCGGATTTAGGCAGAAGAAGCAATTCGAACGAAAATTTAAAAGAAAAAAACAAAGGTAACCCGTTTTAAAAAAATTAAGCCCGCTCCCGTCTATTCCAATTTAAAAAATTCACTCGAATCCCCGTGCGCGCTCGGCCGCACGTACTCACGTCGACGGCAAAAAAGGCCAGCATGCAGGCCTCTCTCTCCCGCAAGAGAGACAGCCGGCGCTGCGCCGCGCGCCCGCGGACGCGGCGGCGAAACGGCGCTGAGTCCTCTCCTTTCTCCGGAGCGGAGAGCGATAACGCGAACAAAAAGATAGGCGCGCACACACACCGGGTATATACACGGGGCTGGTGGGCGAAAAAGAAGCCAAGAATCTCTCCGCGAGTAGGAGGAGAAAGACACAATATGGCCGGTAGTCGCGCGCCCCCCCCTCCCCCCACCCGCCCCCACCGCGCACTCGGCTCGGCCGTGTGTGTGCGAACGACGGCGGCGGCAGCGAGCGGCGGCGCGCAGTTGTGGCGCTGCATCTCCCGACGGTCGTCGCGATCCGCGCGGGTTTATCGTATAGCGAGAGAGAAGCCTAGGTGTATGCAGAGAGGAGAAAATAAAAAAAAAAAATTATTGGAGGATTATGCGGGGAAGACTCACCCCTTGGCCTCGATGGACGCCATGACCGAGTCGACGGAAGCCTTCTTCTTCGGCTTCTGCGGCGGCTTCTTGTCCTTCTTGCCCCGCGCCGGGATCACCAGCATCTGAAAAAATTTTTGGCGTACGTCAGTGTGTGCGTGCGTGCGTGCGCGCGCGTGTGTGTTTCGTGCGTCGACTGCGCGCGAAGAAGAGGTTATGTTCGCCGAGCCGAGGAGAGTCGATTGAGCGTCGGAAGGGCGAGAGAACCGCGGCCGGAGAGGGTTTTAGAGAGAGAAGAGACTGACCGTGGTGCGGGAGAGGATCGGCGAAGACCTGAGGAGGGCGCCGCCGAGGAAAGCATGTCTCGTGAGCGCCGCCATGTTGACTCTGCTGCCGAGCGCCGAGCCGAGAGCTGCTGCTCGCCGAGTATCGGCGGCGTTGCCGCTTTTTAAATGCCGGCCGAGTGTTGGTGCGCGACTGCGGTGTACGTGTGAGGAGGAGGTCGCGCTTGTTTTTCTTTAGCCGAGTGCCAGGAGGATTGATAGGGAGGCGCGTGCTTTGATAAGCGCCGGCGGGAGATTCGAATTGCCTTCTTTTTTTGTTTTATTCTACTGCTTCGGAGGCTCGGTAATGCCGAGGCCTGCCAAGATTTCTTCTGTGCTGTGTGATTCATCGATGAGTACTCTGAGCTGCTAAAGATAGAGCACTGTGGGGAATGGAGTGCTCGAATGCTGATTAGGCTGGAGGTGAATGTACTTTTGGTGTTGCCAGTGGTTAATCCAGTGAGTGGAGGTACTTTGTCAGTGTTGCTGATTGTGTTTTGTGGTGAATTGTGTGCTCATACAAGTGGATTGACAGGAACCTTGTCGATGGAGGCAAAGCATTTTAAAATCTGTGTTTACCAGTTCTCTGTACATACATTAATTAATGAGCGAACAATTGGATAATTGTTTCTGCTTATATGTCAATTATTAGAAGACTCGAGCAGTCTTTGCATAATAAACAGTGGAAAATCTTCAAGTGAAGCAGACTATCGAGTCCATTGCATCTAAAATTATCTCCTTGTTTTTATGGAAGCTCAATCAAAGCATTAAACTTCATCAATCAAAATAAATAATCAACTTTAAAAAAATTCTACTTTCCAAGTGCAAATATCAGTGCTCGGAAGTCTCCAATAAGTATCTACTCATCACACAGCTCCTGCTCAGCTTAAAAAACGCGCAAAACGCTTGAAACAATAAACAACAATAACTCAAAAATAGCAAAAGGAGAAAAATAAAGCCGAGAAGTTTAGGCCCCGACCAACAGATGACTCTGGGCAGTCAGCGAGTCCGGCAACGTCGAGGCAGCAGCATTATAGAAAACAAGGACAGGCTGCGTACATAGAGCGCGCACGCAGAGCCAGTACCGTGCAGAGAGTGCGGCGGTGGCTGGTGTCTCTGTCTCGCTCGCGGTGTCGGCGGCGAGTGTGGCGCATCCGCCATTTTACAGTCGTCGCCATTGAGAGAGAGTCCTCTGGTTCGGCTCGGAGCCATCGGCTGGGAGCCCTCCGAGCGCGGAGAGGAGCAACAGCAGTAAGAGAGAGAGAGAGAGAATCTCGGGACTAGCCTTCCCTCTGGGGCCTGCTGGTGCGAGAGTCGCGATGAGGCAGCGCCTGACCAAAGCCAGTACTTGGGTGCGAGCGGCCGCCGCCGCGTCACCAGGATAACGCCTGACGAGAAGCCCGGGACACACGTACGCGCGCGCCACTTACACATACGGACGTAGAGGCCGCAACGAAACATAACCTTACTCTTCGCAGAGACAGAGAGCGAGAGAGAGAGTAGGTAACTACTGGCTAGCCGCGCTTACAGAGCAGCGTCCGATATCGGCGATTACATTTCCAGTGCTTCGGTGTTTTCTTGTTAACTGTGAGTGCTATAGTGATTTTTTTATCAGGAGGATAGACGCAGGACGCGCTGCGAGGGCAGTTTTCGGTGAGTTCGCGGAGTTTGGCCTTTTGTGAACGACGTCGACGACGCCGAGCGAGCGAGCTACGACGACGACGACGACGACGACGAAGGTGTCGGTGCTGTGAGTGCGACGGAGATAGAGCAGAGAGCCGTCGACGAGTACGACGTTTTTTTTCTGAAGAGAGCCAGTGCCGAGAGAGGATGGAGGAGAAGCCATGACGCACCCCTCGCATCAGACTAACGGCGCCAGCTTGGAGGACTGCCACACCAACTTCTTCGCCCTGGTGAGTACCTGCGTTCGACGCGCTCCTCCTTAACCCTCGGCTGACCTTCTCGTCGGGGGGGCCGGTTACCCTTCGTGACCCGGCCGAGCGGTCGTGCGTTTTCTAAGCGCGCCGCCATGTTTCCCACCTTCTGTCTCTCTCTCTTTCTCTCTCTCTCCTGGCGCTGTTTTGGAGCGCCTTTTTTTCGGCCGAAAACACGCGAAATCGCGAGCAGTCGCCATGTTTCTGCATTTATTTACCGCCAGTCTCGGTGTCACTCAGGCGGCAGGGCCGTACACACCGATTGATTTTACCCGCTGCAGTTTTTGACAGTGGCAGCCTTCGCGGCTCTCGGCCGTTTATTAATAAAATACACGCTCCTCTCTCCTCTCGCTTTCTACCTGAAGCAAAGTCTGCTGGCTCCGGAGCTTTACGAGGAGAGAGGAGAGCTGGAGAGAGAGAGGAGGAGGAGAGCTGCTCGCGTAAGCGGCTACGAATGTAAATTATTAACGGTGCTCCGAGAAAGTTTCGACGGCCTGCACTCGAGCCTTCTCGCGCGATCCATAAAACCAGATTTCAGCCTCGGTTAACGCGAGCTTTGAGGTTAGGAATGCTCCTCTCTCTCGCGGCAGATATCGTCGGGGAGCAGACAAAATAGCGATAAGCCGCACGCCAAGTGTTTATTTACAGTCGGGGCGCGTTTTTTTTTTTTTTTTTTTTCTTTTAAATACTTCAAGAGTCTACTTTCTTCGCGCACTCGACGGTCGACGCTCGCCGACGGAAAAGCCTGGCGGCAGATAACGCGTATTACGTCAAGTGTATGTGCAGTCAATTTCTCGCACAATTGAGAAAATAACGATTAGGCAACTCTTCCGAGATAAACCCGATATCGCCTGTATACTTTCAAATACCGAGCCAGATAATAACGTCCGACTTGAAAACGCTCGCCTCGCGTTTCCCCCGTCGAATCGGACGGTGTGCGCCGCGAGAGAACAAAAATGTGCAACGATTTCGCCTTCGTCCGTGTTTTTTTTTTTCGTGCCGCTTAACCTTGTGAAATCCATCGCGAGCGCGTTTTTCCCTCCCTCTCCCTCCCCCTCTCTCATTCTCTCTCTCTCTCTCTCTCGCATTGCCGTACGCTGTTAGAATGTTTCGTTGCGAATTTACGATAAGTGTCGTCGCCGCGCGGTGTGTTTTCTCCTCTTTGTCCTCCTCCTCCTCCTCCTTGCCTTTTTTTTTTGCTGCCTCCGCGCACGACGGCGCGAAGCTGGTGCAGTAAATTTAATTGACGGCGCGGGGAAGGGAGGGGGGGGGAGGCGGATGGGTATCGCGACGCGGTAAATTTAACGAATTAACGCGCGCGTAAACTGAATAAAGTGGATATTTACGCTTTGAGAGAGCAGCCGTCCAGCATTTTTTGGATGCCGATGCTTTACGGCTGACGTGCGACGCGGAAACGGGACGGAATTTATTTATTTATTTTATTATATTTTTTTCTTTTTTTTGGAGGAATTTTAGTGGGGGATCGGTGTGCTAATGATGAGTAAACATTGGCGTTGCAGCGGCAATCAATCTGATTACCGAGGTAATCTGCTGGTGATTTAATTAACTTTTTAAAGACAGAAGCAAACAAAATGCATTATTGAATGTCTTAAGTGTCTTTCCGATTACTTGTTAATCTTAAGTGTGATAGAGGCATTATTTCTAATTACTCTACCTAACAATGCCACAATCTCCGCTAAAATGTCTCTCGCCGCAATAATAAAATACAAGTCCGCCGGTTGTTTTTAATTCGGAACACCTCAGAACGCTAAAATATACAGTTTGTGCGCACCTCGACAAACAAATCTGTCACCGACACCGTAATAATTTCATAAATCAAGCTGCCCCCCTCCCGCACTTAACCTCGAAACCTTTTTCGCATATTAATAAAACCTCTCCTCTCGAAAAGCAAACGAAACCCCCGTCTATTCCGCGGCAGCGGCGAGTGATTACGAATTAAAGAGCGCGACTGTCGCATCGCCGGCCGAAATATATATCGCCCTCGTAAAACTCGCGCGGTTTGCATTCGAAAAAATAAAAAAAAAAATAAAAAAAGAAGAAACGAACGAGCGAACGAGAGAAACGAGCTGCGTTAAAAACCGCGCGATAAACAAATTTCAGTGCTGCGCGAGACACGGGACGGTTTACGGCCGCGGACGAAGGATTTTGAATTAGGTTGACTGCCGGGCGATAAGTGTTTCCCGAGACCCCGACATGTTACGGAGATGTAAACACGTCGGACGACCATCCGTAAAAATTCTCAGCTCGCGAGTCAAGCTTCTTTCTCCAAAGCGTTTTCCCAGCCTCTCCGGCAATTATCTCGATTCAGTCTCTCGCCAGAGTCAGCCCTCGGCCGAGAGGAAACCCGGGGAAAAATTCGTAAAACCCAGGCCGCGGCTGGCTTTTCCTCCGGATTGAATACCTCGGCGGGGGACGTAAAACTCTCGCGGGAGCCGAGCTCGTTGCCGATGCGCGGCGCGAGGGGGGAGGCTATAAAAAAGAGAAAAAAGAAAAAAAAAAAGAAGAGCGTATACGAAGTTGCAGCACCGCCTGCAGACACGCGCGCATGCAGCAGACTCGCTCGATGCCGCCGCCGCCGCCGCCGCGAGGAAGGAAGGAAGGAGGGCAGAGAGCGTTTCTCCTTGCTCGCGCGCGTGCCGAGAGAGAGAGAGAGAGAGAGAGAGAGAATCCTCTTTTGCGTCCTGCGCCGCGGCTATATCGACTCGATTTCCCTTTTCCTCGCTCTCTCTCTCCCACTACCGTGACGGCGCTCCTCTCTCTGCCTGCCTGCCTGCCCACCGACGCCTTTCCCGCATTCGCCGGCGGAGGAGACACGCGGCTCTCTCTCTCCCTTTTTTTCCTTCTTCTTTTGTTTCCCTCTTTCTCGGCGGCCGAGAAACGACTGCGTAATTTGACAAATGAATCGGATTGCGAGGTGAATGCTGCTGCTGCTGCTGCGCGGCGGTCGCTGGAAGGTCGGCGAATTTTCTTGATTCTTCGGCGGGGGGGAAATTTTAACGCTTTTGGGAACGAAGAGGCGCTCGTCGAACAAAGCAAAATTATTCGCGAGGAAAGCACAGTCATACGCGCAAGGACGTACAAAATTTGTGTTTTCCCCTCGTACAGCCGAGCCACGGCAAAGTCGACAGTTCAAAGTCTAACCTTCGAATTTTTAACGTTTTCCCTCCCACATTACGAGCGCGGCCGTTTCGCTTCCTGCTGCAAACGTCGCGAAGCAAAACACACCAGCGATCTTTCGATCGCGAATAATCTCTTGCGAACGGCTCGAAATCGCCGATGGACAGCGGGATAAAAACGGCCGCGTTATCGAGAGAAACCGAGAGAGACAGCCGGGGTCCCCGATTACGCAAATACGTTGCAAATCGAAAGTAAAACCGCGCGGCGATTTTCGAGCGCCGGGGATCAACGATCGTTTATCTCGGCCGTTAAGCCTCGGCGCTAAGTGTTTTTTCCGTCGTTCGGCGCTAATTTTAAGTGCGCCGCGCCGCCGCCGCCTTTTCTCGACAATGTTCGCTTTGAAAATATCGGAATGCGGCTCCGCGCTCAATGCGCGGAAAGAATATTATTCGACTTTGTACTCGGCTCTAAAGTAGACCGCGACGAATTCTTGGGATTTTTTTTTTTTTCTTCGTCGGGTCGCTGTTTGCTTTGGAGGCGTATATTGTTTAGTGTCGATTTTTGTAAGAAATTCTCGCGGGCCCGTCGAAGCTTTCGAGGAAGGAAGTGGCGAGGGAAAGGTTATTGTTGTTTATAAAATGTAGAAAACAGGTCTGGAAGAAAGGAGCCTTTATTACTTTCCTAACATCTGGAAATCATTGGAAGGAGACTCGGGCGGGCCTTTTCGCCGTCGTAAACCCCCGCCGTAAAAAGAAAGGCAGAATAAATACTGTTGTTTCTCACATTTCGAACGTTATAAACGGCGGTCTTGTTTTTTCGAGTTTACAGTGCCCTTCGATTTTTACCCAAAAAAAAAAAAGAAAACAAAAGAAACTCGTAAAACAAAGTATTTTAGTAAATAAACCACTCCCGCTAAAAAGAAGAAAAACAATTCGCTTCCCCCGCCGAACTCGAATCTCTCGAATTCCTCCCAAAATCACCCATCGATCCGCACTCCAAATTCGAGCCGCTCTAAAAACGCAGCCGAGCCTCGGTAGTAAAAAAAAATCTCGGGGGCGTCCGACGCCGATTTCCATCGGCGCATGCGCGCCCGCGGCGTCCTTGCCGGCCCGCAGGCGACGATATCTCGATTTTCTCGAGTCGACGAAATCGCCGAGGCTGATATTCGTTCGGCTCGCCGGCAGCTCGCTTCGTCCTAATATTTTCTCCCTGAAAACCGCCTTGCTCGACTCTTTCGAAGCTCGGTGCACTTGCACCGCGGTCTCGTTCCTTTTTAAGAGCGACTCTCTTTCTCTCTCTCGGTTGTTGACCCAAGGGTTCAGCTATACGGCTCTCGGCTCGGGACGAAGGGGCGGAGGAAGGGGGGAGTAGGAGAGGATGGAAGAAGTCGCGGAATCGAGCGCTCCTTCGCTTCCACGTAGAGAGCCTCGTGTGTTTACGTCGGCTGACTTGTTGCTGACGCGCCGCGCGCCGCTCGTTAGCCGTCGCGAGGACAGGTGCAGACACGCGCGAGGACATTCAATATTCTGACAGCTCTTTCTTTGGCAGAAAGTAGGGAGGCTTTCCCGTTTTTAGGCGTGGGAATTTTTCTAATTTTTCGAACGAATTCCCTGTGCAATTACGCTTGAAAATAATTTCACAGACCCGCGGCAAAATCGAACGAAAATCCGCGGCGCCGATCGCAGCCCCAGTTCCCTCAGTTAATTAAAAGGCCGCGAGGCAAGGTTAATCTTCGACTCGCCGGAGAGGAGAGGGCCGCCGCGATCGATTCCGCGACGACGGCCGGAGCGGCGATGTCCCCCCCTCCCCCCCCCCGCTCTCTCACGTGCCGCGTCGCCGCGCCGTTGATTCATTCATGAAAACCAAAGGCGGACGCGCCCGGCTCGGGTGTAAAAATAGATATTCTCCATTCGGACGGGGAGGGGGTGGGGGCCTTTTTATTCGGATCGCTGGCGCGCTCGAAGGGTTCGACGATTTTTTGTTGCGGCTGGATGATTTTCAGTTTTTTTTTTTCAACCTTTTTATCGCGGCATTCTTGTACTATCGAGGGAGAATTCGCAGCGTATTATTCCCTACTTTCTAATTTCTCTTGTCCGCGTGCTTTGGCAAAAGTCTCTGTACAGCTTACCCTCAAGACCAACCTCCAAACTGTTCGAACTACCTCAAAAACCCCATCCGTCGCCTCCCCCGAAAAAAAAAAAGAGAGCATCGAATGAATCTCCAACCAAGTAAGAGCGCCGCCGCGTTGCATTCCTTTCGAGCTTTTATACTGCCGCGCGAGGGAGTCGAGAGAGCCCCGGCTTAGGAAAGAGAGAGAGAGAGAGAGAGAGAGAGCAGTCGGCGGAAACTGTGTCACGGGCCCCGCCGCCGGAGAGCCGTGCAATTTTTCCGAGGCTCCTTTCTCTCGAGGCTGCTGCCGTGCCGCAGAGTCGAGAAGAAGGAATTGTGTACGCCGCCGACGTTGCCGCCGAGAGGGTTTTTCGTGTAGAGAGGAGAGAGAGATCGAGGATTCAGCCTCGGTTTATTCGAGCTTCTCCTCGAACGAACGGCGAAACATGTCGACCGATGCCTTTGTCGTTGTAACTTCGAATGAATTTCTTTATTTTCTACGGGCGTCCCGTGACGGATTGCTCGAGCGTCCAGTTTCCCCGGCTCCGCGACGCTGTTCTTCGCCTCCGCAGACGCTAAGCGGCAGATTGTTCGCGTTTTCCTTCAGCGCGCGCGTTTTCGGTTTATGAAAATTGTAAATCGCCATCGAATAACGTTTCATTAAAGAATCCCTTAAAAAAGCGAACGTGTAAACGAGCCACGCAATAAAATCTCGCTCTCTCGACGCGCTCTAAACACTCCGGCGACCGACGTCCTCAACTCCCCGCGGCAGTCTTGTGTTTAGAAAAGACGAAGGCGGCGGCAGCGGCGACTCTCCTCGTTGCCTGTTGATTCCGGAGGCGCGCGGCGCGGCTGAGAGAGCCCCGATTTCTCGCTTCATTACCGCCGCTATTTTTGCCGATCGAGGCTAGGAATCCGTCTGCATTGTTCCGGAACGAAGCCGCCTTTTTTGTCATCTGCGTCTCGCCGAGGCGAATATGCTTTTGAATTTTTATCGACATACGTATAGTTCGGGGGCAGAGAATTTTCTACCCCGAAAAAGGATTAACGCCGAATTCCGAGAGCAAAGAGGAAGAAAGAGTCCAGAAAACGAGGCGGCGCAATAATCCCGCGGAAAACAAGAAAAGCCTTATAGGTTCAAGGCCGTAAACGGAAGCAATCCCCGCTTTCTCCGTCCCAGATTACGTCCGAGGCTGCTCTCCGCGCCGAGGATTTCTTGGCAGGAGCGCGGCTCTTTTTCCCTCCCTCTTTTCCCCCCTCTCTCTCTCTCTCTCTCTCCCATCCCGCACGAGCGTTACTAATACCGGGTTGCCGCTCGGAAAATAAGAGGCGCCGATGGGGATTTCTCTTCTCCTCGAGAGCCGCTCGCTATACTTTTATTTTCTGAAAGATCACCTCTCGGCCTCTCCGCGGCTGGGGGCGCCATCTTTTTTTCCGGGCGACGTTTTCTTTTTTCTTTTACCCCCTCCTTCCTTTTTCCGGATGGGAAAACTCTTCGCCGGCGGAAGGAGGAGCGAGATGGTTGTATGTGCGGGACTGCGCGACGTAGTAATTTTTGGGTTATTGGAAGAATATATATTTAGCGACTGGAAGTTTCGTAAATTTATCCGCGGATCTCGTTAAAAAGAGCATAGATGTATTTGCAATGAAAGGCGAATAAAATGTTTCGTTAAAAAATCTTATTTATAAACGCAATCAAAAACTTTACGATACAATTCCACGTTGTAAATTACAAATTCTTTTTCACCGATCTATAAAGGGTATATATAAGCATAATTCGCGGCGTATTCTCTAGAGATCTTAAGAGGCCTCTTTCACTTTAATTTTATACACTGCGGTAATGTAAATTTATCGCAAAATCGAACGTTCGCCGCGTTTGTACTTAAGGCGCGCGATCGAATCGCCGTAAATCTAACATTTGTTTTTAACCCAAATGCGGTTCTAAGAAGTCGGCGGGCGCCGTTAATTGAGTGCGGAGCGAAATAAAATACGCGTTTTGCGCGTATACAAATTTATAACGTTCCGCGATTGCTGTTGGCTTTATAAATCAGCCGAGGAAGTCATCTCGCGGAGCGATTGATAATCGCGCGGTGCATATAAGAAATTGATTTTAATCCTTTTACCGAGAGCGGCAAAATATAGTCCGCAAGTGCAACGAATCGATGAATTTCGCTGGAATCGAACGAAGGCTCCGTTTTACGTAATGTAAATGACGTTTCCTTACAAAACAGTAAAATGTACCAACAAAACAATATCCCCCCACCCACCGCCTACTGCGAAATCGACGTTCCTCGTCGAATCGTTCCCTCCCAAGATCCACCCAAACTCCCAACACTCTAATTACCGGCGCAGCGCAGACGCACTCTCTCGCGAAAAACCGTCGTCGGCCGTCTAGAAAAATCTCTTTGTCTCCTCTCGGATCCGCGGCAAAACAAGCGGCTCTCCAGCTCCGGGCGCTCGAGCATAATCTAGGCTCTCTCTCTCTCTCTCTCTCTCTCTCTCTCTCTCTCTCTCTCTCTCTCTCTCTCTCTCTCTCTCGGCGATCAGGAGCGGCGCGCGCGACCTCCGGCGCCCCGCGCGCCGCGCCACTGCTGCGCGAAGGCTGATCGCCGCCTATATAGTCGGTATTATCTCACCGCGGCGTATAAGGCCGCCGTCGTCGCGTTCTGCTTACGTTCTCTGCCGAGTGGAAGTTTTGCGGAACGACGGAGGGAGGGTGGGAGGGACTGGGCGGAAAGTTGCAGCGGCGAGTCGCGCGTTCGCTCTTGTTTACCGAAGGGATATATTCTTCCCCTCTCGGCCGGGAGCTTCGAATCTCTCTCTCTCTCTCTCTCTCTCTCTCTCTCTCTCTTTCTTAAGCAATTCGCCGAGATATATTCCGGCGCGCTTTTCCACGGCGGCCAGGTATATGGAGCAGCTGTCGTAACGTCTCTCTCTCTCTCTCTTGAAACCAGCCGCCCGACTACGAAGAAGGAGCGCAACGGTTCTCTCTGTCTCTCTCGTTGCTTAGGTGAAAGCCTTGCACCCGAGGACGTCGCCTCTCGAGAGCGCGCGCCGCCGGCTAACCGAACGAGGAGAAAGGATTGTTAGCCGAGGAGGAGGAACTGGCAGAAGCCGCTCTCGGAGCGAGGATCGCGGACGGACTGATTTCGGGAACGGGATCGCTCGATAGTGCGGTGTACGAGGCTATTTCCTCGGTGATTTTATACGAGTAAATGAATTTTTTTCTTTCTCGCGATTTTCTCGACAAACGTGCCTACGAACCGAAAGCAGGAAGCCACCGATTCAGCGGGGACGATCGCGAACGAACGAAACGCGGCGTTAATTTCTCAAGTCCGTCGTCGGGCTCGTGTTGACAAAACACTCGGCCGACAAACTCGTACGTACGTATACCGCGGGCAGCGCTAAAAACAAAAAAAAACCAACGACGACGACGACGACGACGACAGGAAGTATCGAATTCGATGGAGCCGCGCACATTCGCCTCCGGGAGCGTGTGCGCGCACCTCAGTTTCCGGCGAGCATACGTGCGTTTTTCTGCATACGCACGCACACACGGCGACGCGCGCGCCGGCAGCAGCAGCAGAGAGGCACCTTCCCTCGCTCCGCTGTCTGTCTCTTTCTCCTCGTCGGCCGCGGCGACACGGCCGAGTCACGCGACGACGGCGGAACCGAGAGAGAGAGAGAGAGAAAGTCGAGCGAAAAAAAGGCAGGATATTAATGCGCCGCGCGTGACCGCCGCGTATTATAACCCGCGCGACGTTACGTGCGAGATTCCACGGGCCGATTTGAGGATTAAATCGCTCTCCCGGTATTAAGCGATTAATCGCGCCGGATTCTTTTTTTTTTTTCTTTTTCGCGGGAGCCGAGAGAGCGGGGTTGTTTTTTAGGGAGAATCGCGCGGTTTCGCCTTCTGTTTCTTCGAGAATTCTTTTGATTTGATATTGATTTGTATTCTCGGCTCGTTGCCTGTAGTATTTTCCGTAGTCAAAGGAGTATCGAATAATGGAATAGAAAAAAAGGAGAAAGTTTTAATAATCTCGTAGCATCTGAAAATGTCAAGAAACGATTGCAATCTTATAAAGCTGTAAAAATAGAACACTCGGTTCGACTGAAAAACCGTACGTTCTCAAATTAAACGCCCCAAACCAAATAATCCATCGACCCAAAACGAAAATCCAACCTCCACCCCCTCCGAAAAACCCTCGCAACCCGCGCCGTGGTCCGGACAGTCGCCGCGAAAAAAAACGTAACGGACGCGCGCGACTCTTCGCGGGATACACCGCTTAGAGCTTTTCGGAGCATCGTGTGCCGGCTCTCGAGGGAGGGAGAAAAAGGAAGAGCGCGCGTCCATCGCCAGGGGAACGCCGAGGGGCGAGAGCAAGAGAGAGAGAGAAAGATCTCGAGCCGCAGCGAAAATGGGTTGTTAGGCCGCGTTCACAGCGCTCGACTTGCCTTTTCCTGGCCGGATTCGAGGTCCGAGTTTTTCCGAGAAGAGAGCGAGGATGCGGAGTTTGGTGGGGGCCGTTTGATTTTGGCGATTTTGGGCGTTTATTAACGGGTTTTACGGGTCGGTGGTGATCGACTCGCGAATCTGCTGTTGTTCTGCGAAGGAACTTCGATGTGAAGCGAATTGTCGAGTGAAAATTTATTATTCTTGAAGGTGCCTTCGACATACCTTCGATATATACACGAGTGATAACAGGGCGATAAAAAAACGATTTTTTTGAAAAAAAAATCATTTTAAAAATTCATAATACAATTTAAAAAAAAAAAAAAAAAAAAAAAAAAAAAACTACGCAAATTATTTAAAACGTTTCCGCGCGACGGACTCGCTCTCCTGGAAAGAATGATCTCTTTCAACACCTCGTCCACTCGCCTCAAAATATTATTCCCCCCACCTCCGTCCCCCGGCTCTCAAGGCTCTCCGAAAAACTCCTCGGAATTTCCCGAGCTCCGTCCCAAGTGTGGTCTAGCCCTTAGGGGCAAAAGACGCGCGTCGCGGAGCTGCTGCTGCTGCTGCTGCTGCCCTTCTCCCTCCCGTGTCTCTATCCGGATCGGCCGCTGGGAATCCTTGCTCTCTCTCTCTCTCTCTCTCTCCCTCCTCTCCCGCCTTCGGAGTTACGTGCCTCTCGTGGAATGCCACCTTTCGTTCGTTCCCCCTTGCTTCCTTTTTCTCTGATGGCGAGCGCAGCGCCGTTCTGCTCTCTCGCCGACGAGGCGCTTCTCTATCTCTCTCTGGCCGCCGAGTCGGCCGCGCTAACAGGTTCTCAACGAGAGCGAAAATTCACGAAATTAAGTGCGCGCGCGGAGAGCGGGGGGACGCAGGGCGAAAGTGATTGGAGTTGACGTAACTGATGCTTTTGGGCTCCGGTGGCCGGTGTATAATCGAGAGCCCGGGACTCGATTGATTTCTCGGATGGAATCTTTGGGATGGGGTTAGGCGGTTCGGACGATTGAGAGTTCATGTCCGGAGTGTTTACCTCGCAATAGGGGTGTAAATGTTTCTTTAATTTTGCGTAAACTTTTAAGGTATTTTCGTAATTTCGTTTGAGGTAAGCACCAAGTTGCAGTTTAATAAATTTTATAAAAATTTTCTATTTTTTAGCAGCTTTGACACGATTCCAATGAAAAAATTTATTAACGTAAATCGAGCTTAAATTTTGCAAAAATTCACCGCAACGTCTCTTCCACCTCTGAATTATTAACCAAACTGAAATCAATGAGAATCCCGGCGCTACTTCATCCACGCGGTATAACAAACCAAAACAATTCCAATCGACTCCTCGACTCGTAAGAAAAACCGCGAAAAGCGCGATTCCGCGGCGGCGTCGCTTCTTCTTTTCGCTATCTTATCGTTAGTAAAGGTTTCGTTCACCCCGACTCTCGAAACGACAACGAACTCTTAATCGTCGAGAACGCGATTCCTTTTTTTTTTTTTCAACCTTCCTATACATTGTTTACCTTTTGCGCTTCTCTTTTTTTCTCTTCCCCCATTGTTTCGCGAGTGACTCGCGAGCGCAAAGCGGCGGCGAGAGCTTTCGACGCCGAAGCGAAGCGCGCGGGGGCCATTGTTTGCTTCGGGATTCGCGCGAGCGGAAGTAACGATTCCGTAATTTCAATCGCGCGGCCCCCGCCGCCGTCGCTTTCGACCGGAGAGATTCTTGGAATCGCCGGGCTGACGATTCGGTTTGGCTTGGATAAGCGTAATTCGGTGTTCTGGCGTATCGACAAAGGATCTTTGTCGGATGTTGGCACTGCGACGAATTCGATTTGTAATTTATTTGGAAATAATGTAATTTGAATGCATCGAGAATAAAACTGCTACTCTTCGATAGATTTCTGGCGGGAAGAGTTGAATAACTTTTTATTCGCTGCAATGAACTTTATATCGATTGTTTTTATCGCGTGTATTAATTGTAATGTTTGTTTCTGTTGCAGGTGAGTGTCCGAGATCAATGCTTTGGCAACTGTCATCTTCTGCGTGAGTTTTATGCGGTCTAACACTCAATTTCCCAGTTACTTCTATTTAAATCTTTTTCGTACGGATGTCAATTGTATTTAATAAAGCGACACAAGCCAGAGTGTAATTTACAGAATTTTTTCTTCTCCAAATTATCACGTATTTTTTTCTTATATATTTTCAGATTCAATTATGAATTTTAACGAATTATACACGGAGAAAAATTTTCTAGTAAAAATTACAATAGTACATTTTAATTTGATCACAGACTATAAAAATCCTAAAAAATTACCATGTCCATAGTAAATTTTACAAGTCTAAATACGAAAATTTATCATTGACCTCGTAAAATTTACTATAAACTATGGTAATTTTTTAGGATTTTTACAGTCTGTGATCAAATTAAAATGCACTATTGTAATTTTTACTAGAAAATTTTTCTCCGTGTATTTGTCATAATTGATAAAACTTGTTGATTTCTCTAACAGAGATTTAAAACAAATATCTTCTATTTTTCTCTTCTCGAAACATCAGTTCTTTATTAACAAACAATCGAATCTATAAATCCACAAGTCTGCACTTGCACGTCGATCAGTGAAAGCTTCACCACACTTCGCCCAGCCTGGCGCTTCTCCTCTTTCAAGGTGTCACTGTTTCTTTCGTCGTCGACGAAACTAGTCTTTGACGAGGTTTCTGAATTTGGCAGGCTGGAGTTTGCGGTTTACGCCACTTTGATTAGCGGGTTTTGGAGAAAGAAGGGGCGCCACTTTTGAGAGTTTAGGGTGGGATAATAATTCGTCGCGCTTCAATGAAGATATTGTCTGGTTAAGACGTAATCGCATGAAATAAATGCATTTGGCTATCAGTAAATTAAAATTTATCAATTTGCTCGATCGCCAAGTACTCATTTTTTTTATTATAAAATGATGAGTACTTGAAAAAAAAAGAAACTTCTACTTATAATAACACGAAAAGTCAGTCAAAAACGTCAAATTAACCGAACCCGAATACTAAAAAAAACTAAAAACATTCACCAAACTCAAATACAACTCCCCGCAAAATCTAGAATCTAATCTCGAAAATTCGCCGCCTATCACTTACCCCACCTCCCGCGGCAAGAATCTAATTCCACTCGGCGCAAAGCGATCGACCAGCAGCCGCGATCTATGTCATAACCCGCTGACCCAGAAAACTCGCCAATTTCACCGAAACCTCTCCAATCCAATTCCAACTTCCGCGCGTCCGCGTCCCAGCCTGGAAAACTCCGGCGAATCCAATCACGAGCACACGTGGAGCTACTTATGTGCAGGGACAACGTTCGCGGCTCGATTAACCACCCCGCGCGGCGGGGGAGGGGGGGAGGAGTCGACACGTGCGGCGGCTTTTTATCGAACGCATCCCGGTCGCGCGCGCCCGATTGTTCCGGGAGGGAGGAAAGGCGGAACGGGCGCGTGTTTGGCTAGCTGTATATCGGAGTAAACGCCGCTTGTTAGGTCGGTAAATATTGACAGGCGCCGCTCTCTGTGTGCGCGGTGAGAGAGAGAGAGAACCTCCTTCCACGGCTTTTGCCTCGGGACTACGATTTCGTAAAAAAAATGCGACGCTCTCGCGTCTCGACCGTGGAAGAGGTTTGTTCGAAAGGGCCGGGTTTTTCGCTCGAATCGGAAGTGGGGGGCCTGGCGTTCTTCGCGGACGAGCTTTTGGCGAGGTATGTAGGCTAATTGTGCCGCTCGATGGGTCTGCAAACAAGTGCGCGCGTAAGCGCCACCCTTTCGTTCGGGAGGATATAATGCGAACGCATTCGTCACTGTGACTTGCTATAAATTTTGCGGCCGAATGAGTTTCAGCTTATTGTACGTGCTAATTCTTTGCATATTCATTAGACGCTTGTTGAGCGGTTAAGGAATAATTAGCCTTTTTTTTTCTTTTAATAGAATGGGAAATAGGCGCTTGATTTACAGATTTTAATGACAATATAGTCAAAATGCAAATTCTAACGGAATTTTCTGATGTATTCTGCAATTTTCACAAATCTGACTTATAACAATTGTTCTTTCAATTTTCCAGTATCACGAACAATGATAATCACTGTCAATCAAATAACTTCATTTAAAATTATGCGCTTGATTATCCTCACTCAAAGCAGCGTCAAAAGGAAAACTCAATGCGCAAACTTTAAAATGAAAACCATCCGTACCAGCCTATCTGTACCCCTTGAAATCTCAAAGAAAAACCCTAAAAAATCCATCATTCCGCGCAACCTCTCCGTCCCAGCAGCTTGTTGACCTTCGTTTTCCCTCGGCAAAAAAAAAAAAAGAAAAAACAAAAGACCGCTGCTCGTAACCGAAGAAACCGTAAAGAACATCGCGTCACCCACACACAGAGAGAGAAAGGAGAGAGCCCCGAGACTCTCGGCGACATTCCGCATCGTTCGCGCGCACTTGACACATTCCGTAATCGCTCTCTGACCGATTCGACGTAACGGGCCGCGAGGCGCATGCGCGACCGATAACCCCGCCGAGGGCGTTGATTTCGAGGAGAGAGAGAGAGAAAAGGAGAGCGACGCCGCGACGAGGGAGAGAGAGAGAGAGAGAAAGAGCGAGAGCGAGCGGGGGTCATCGGGGCACGTGGCTCTCTCCCCCCACCCCGCCGGCCGCCCGGGAGGAGACGCGAGTGGGGCCGCGGGAACGCGGTCCTTATATTTTCGGCCGCTCGATTCGCAAGAGCCGCGGATGTAAATGAATAAGCGCGCCGCGAATCGCTCGCCGAGCGCCGCTCGAGCACGTGGGGGATACCCTTTTTTTTTTGTTTGTTTTTTTTTTTTTTTTGTTTTTGCTCGGGCTTTCAAGGTGGACGACGCGGGGATGATATTCGACGGGGTTGCGTTTCTTTTTCCGCTTTGAATCGTCGGCTCGTCGGTCTCTTTTTAGGGAGGGCTTTCACGCGGAAAGATGCTTATGGAGCGAACGACGAGAGGATGAAATTTTAAAGGTATTGGTCTAGACTTTGTTTTATTCAGAGAATGGATACTTTTGTACAAAGTGACAGAATGTTCGATAACTTCGCTGCAATCTTGAAGAGGTAGATTAAAAATTCACTAACGACCAGTCAGTTTCTTCAAGCGGACTAATAATCCTATTGCCCGTATTCCAATATCTAATGAAACCGTGTACTTTAATGTCAAACTTTAAAGTACACCATTTAATCGCTACAAAAATTAACGTGTCCGACCGATTCCCCAAACTTCGTTTCGTTCCATCGAGCACCGAAGCGGCGACCGCTAAAAGCCCCTCTAACAGCATCCCCACAAAAGAGCAAAAGCGCAGCGCGACGAAAGAGAGCAAAGCGTGGGCCGCGCGCATCTCCGCCAAAAGCGCCCGTATAATATCGAGCCGCGCCGCAATCGCAAAAGCCTGCCGCCCCGGCCGAACGCTACGCGCGCGTCGCCGCTCCACGGAATAACAAAATCAAGGGACATTACGCTCCCCCGGGCGCGGCGCACTCCGGGCTTTTTAAAAACTCGGTTATCGCGCGCGCCGAGCGACGGAGGGGGGCAGAGAGAGAAAATGAGATTGGGAGGCGGCGCCAGGCGACGACGACGACGACGACGACACGCCGTATAGGTACGCGCGGGCATCGATCGCCCGGCATCTGCGCGCTTCGAGCCCCCGCCGACGACGGGGTGGTGGAGGGGGGGGGCTGCAGCGAGCAAAGTGCCCCGGCTATTTTACACGTATTTTAACGGCTTGTTGATTAAATTGCGCCCGCCGCCGAGAGAGAGATCGAGATAAAGCCGGCACGTGAGCTTTTCGGGAGGGCAGGGGGCCCGCGGGGTGTTTCTTTTTTTTTTTTTAGGGACCGCTGGTTTATGGTGCTGCTGATTTTATGGGCGTTGGGGCTCTCTCGCTTCAATTCGGATGCTTTGGGAAATGGGCTAATTAGCGGTGTTTACGCTCGCAGGAAGTCGTTTTATTGTGCGCTTTTATGGCACGAGTCTTTAGCGAGGAATTTGTAAGTCATAACTGAATTTGTAATGCTTCGGAGGATATTTATAATCTTCATTATCCACATCCTCTTACTTGGTATTATAAAATGATCAAAAATTATCGAGGAACGGTTTGCCTCTAATTGTTAGAAATGATAAATCGCGTGCAAAGATTAGGATCAGAATCCAGCAATATTGATATTCGTTTCAGATATCATGATGTAGATAGATTCACGAGTTCAGCTAATCTTGGAAATACTATTTACACCCTGGTTTAATTTCAATCAATCATTTGCGTGGCTTTGTTTTTTCACGAGAAAATTTCTCTCGCTATTCGTGTCCAAAATAAAAATAGCTTCTGCACAACATTTTCCAAACAACTCGACAAGCCCAAAACTGATCAATAAGGTATACAAGATTGCCGACACGTATTCCTGCTAATCCGTCGACACATATCAGAGTGACGCAAAATTACTTACCGTTCCGACCAATCAACATCCATCTTTCACGCTTATTTTTAGCGTTCCAAAGCACAGAACCGTACCTCTATAGCATCAATCAAAAATTCACGACCCAGAAATTATTCAACGCCCAAAAGATCAATTTCATTACTTTATTTTTAAGCCCAGAAATTCCAGCTCTCCGCAGCCGGCCGAAATACCGAGAGCACATCATTTCATTTTCTCTCCTTCCTTCCGAACGAGCCACCCCACTGTGCCCCCATATATCTAGGTGCCCACATAAACCAGCGGCATCAAAAGCGCCGTATAACGTCCAGCCGTTCTCGTCCTCGTCCTAAAAGCGTTTCAACGAGAGGCATCGGGGCATTAGCGTCCATATCGCGTAATTCAATTAGGCCAATTGTCGCGCTCTCTCTACCGCGGCGTCCCTTTCTCTCTGCTGTTTTTCTCTTTCACTTTCGCGCGGCTGCAGCGACGGCCAATCGAATCGCGGTGACGAGGCTCCGCTGCGCGGGAGGAGAGGATGCTCGTTCTTCTGCGCGGTTGGTGTGTCCGGCAAGGCGACGCTGCTGCACCGATGGCGCCGTTATCGAGCCTGATGGCCAATAAGAGTTGCTGGGTTTACTTGATGGCACGATAAAGAGCGAGTCGATGCGATATTCCCGAGGGATGAGGTCCGGTTGTGTTCGGTTGGTCGATTGCAGCTGTTGGGTGGTGTTGTTGTATTCGTCGCTGGAATAAAGCAGTTGGTTTTATTAGGGTGCAATTCGATTGATTGTTCGGTGATTGATATTGCAGTGGGGATTAAGCGCTGTGTTGTAAAGTTTATTTCCGGCTGTAATTTCGTATTAATGATCAGCTGTTGAGTATTCACGTCTGCGTTAAATCAAGTGGTACCGCCAGTTTTTAATTTATTCTTATAGGAAGAAACATATTCTAAAAAATGGTCGTGACCCGATAAAATTCTTCGCGTTAAAACTGCCCCGCGGGTTTCCTTAAAAGATCAAAGTTCATCGAGCGAGCTTAACTTCACCCACAATTTAATCGCTTCAAACGGCCAATCGGCAGCTCCCCTCGCGAATCTAATGCGCCGGTAAGCGTCCGAAACGCGATATCGCTTTAAATATATAAACGAGCCGCGTTCCTTTGAAGAGGATTTCATTTCCATCCCCGCCAGGTTATACGTCACAGCCGCAGGTACACGAGAGAATCTTCGTCATTAACGGCGTCGCGGCGGCTCTCCAAAGGAGCTTACGCGAGTGTCTTGTTGCGCGTACGGAGAGAGAGTCGTTAACCTCGCGAAGACTACGTCGGCAGTGTGTTAGCGGCTAGTCGGCGGGACTTTGGGGCGTAACAGCTGATCTTCTGCAGCTTCGGGAGACTCGAAGAAGGCTGCTTTTTGTGGAGGACCTGTTTTGAGGTCGCTGGGAATTTGGAGGATCGATGACCTGTAATGGGTTCACGATGATGCGGACGTTTTTCTGATAGGAATTTGATGAATCGGTTGCTTGTCGTTGCGTAATTCTGTTGTACGATTAAGTTTTTCGACCACTGAACCGTGGATTCTTGAATCAGTCTTGTAGAGACGTTCACGTTTCGTTAAAAGCATTTTTACTTCTTTATTACTGTTAAAGGCAAAATAAATTTGCCCACGAATATCTATTTTCCGATTTTCTCTGTCATCTCTAATAGAGGTGTTTCGTAATAGCTTTTAGTGAATTTGGCTATTAATCCATTACAGTATATGCCTCGATTACAATATGCATTGACACGAAACACGAACATAATCATCCATTATATCCTGTTTTTACGCAACCCTTAAACTTCAGCACAAATTAACCAGAAGCTGCCGGTATCAATTGCCGCGCGACAATACACCCTTTTCCCGCGAGAGACAAAGGGGCTTTTAATAAAGCAGAGCACGGCGCACTTTAGCTGAATTTCGTTTGTCACGGGATTTCATCTTTATATATCAGCCAGTCAGCGGCAGAGACCGCAAAACTCGATCCCTCCTCTCGTCTGCCGACGACGAGCTCTCTCCCATTGTTTGTTAATCATAATGAATAAATTGGCCGAAGCCCTCTCCCGCTGGAAACGGAACATGGATATCTGTCCGAGTGAGACACGCCGACACTTCCGAGATCTTCCGAGTCAATATGGAATCCTCCTCCTCCCGAATTTTTGTTCTTCGCGTTGCGATCGAATTCGCTGAAACGTGACGGTGTGGCCACGCGCCTCGGACTACCGTTATCGGGTCGTCTGTTTTAAGGGGACGTTGAATTTCTATGATCGAGTAAGTAAACTGTCCTAACTGAACAATTGCCGTCAGCTATATCCTGCGATGCTTAAAACAATCGTTGTCGCCATTGGTGGACCGAATCGAATTTTTTTTTATAAAGTTACGTAAACGAAATTGCCTTAGAAGTAACGAAACTAAAAGGACCTTTTTGAGGATTACGAAATACCGAACAGGACGCGATGCATAACATATAGGATCAATTACCATATTACGCAATGGGATATGCATCATGCCGGCGTAACGCTCCTTCCGAGCATCGCTCGTACAATAATCAAAAAATCCAATTTTCTCGCCAAGTTTATCTTCACGCGCAGCAACTCAAAGTCAACCTCCACCCAGTCCACCTCGACGATCGTCCGCGAAGAAGCCCAGGCGCTAAACGCATCAGCCCCCCCCCCCCCCCCCAATCGATGCCCGGCCTCGCGCGGTAC
This sequence comes from Ormyrus labotus, assembly GCA_035582975.1. NCBI lineage: Eukaryota > Metazoa > Arthropoda > Insecta > Hymenoptera > Ormyridae > Ormyrus > Ormyrus labotus. The sequence goes on along the minus strand of JAWWEO010000045.1, from coordinate 16,222,009 downwards.
AAATAAACCCACCGCTGCTTAACTCGATTTCTCCCCCGTTCGGCGTGCGCCTCGTCGCGCCGTTTGTCTCTCCCCCTTCGATTCGGGGGCTCAACGACCCCCGCATCTCGTCGTCGTCGTCTCGAATTTCGGGAGGTCCTCTCGCCGAATATCCCCGGCCCGTCTGGCTGGCAGAGTCGAGGGGGGAGGGGACGCGTTTCGCGGTAATGAGAGAAAGAGAGAAGGGTGGAAGGAAGGACTCTCTCGCCCGCCAGACGGGCTACTGCCGGATGGCGGAGGGATATGCGCCGAGTGGCGGGACTGCTTTTTTCTTCTACCTTGGTGTTTTTTTTTTTTTCGGTGGAGCTCCTGCTCCTGCTGCTGCTTCGTCGATTGGGGGCTGGTTTATTGTTAAGGTTGAACCGTCGGGGGACGGGGTTAACTGTGGGGTGGAAATTCGTGTCCTTCCCCGACGGCAGTCTACGAGAGGATTAGTACTTTTAAACGCGGAGGGGATAGACTGAATAAAAATTCTTCTTCCAATTCGACTCTTTCGAAGAAGCGTAAGAAGCCGATCGAGAATTCGACTGGCGTCTTCTTCTGCATCTTCATAAAAGACACGAGATTCACGAATCGTCTCCCAAAAAAAAAAATATATATAACCGCATTCCATTCGGACCGGCGTTCCTATCCTCTTCCAACAGTCCCGTTTCCCCCGAAAAACATTCTCTCGCCAAAAAATTCGTTCTCGGCCCGGTCGAATGGTATATACGAGCCAGCCGGCAAAAACGCGCGTCACCACCGGTGCACTCTCGACGAGTTTGCGAATACACGGGACACGAGCGGAACATAATGAAACTCCCGGCTCCCTTCCTCCGAGAGAGAACAGCGAGGTGAAACGGAGAACCACGGGGAGAGAGAGAGAGAGAGGCGGCGTCGGCGGCCTTGCACGTCGCCTTGCTTGTATTGATCAGCAGCTGACAGGCCCGTAGCACGCAGCCCGACTGCCACCGAGTCCTTTTCGATACGCAGGAAAGAGCGAGAGAGAGAGAGAGGAGCTTAATCGATTATTTGCCGACTTAATTATTCAGCCGGATAAACGACTCGGGAGTCTGGCGATCGATCGCCGGATGGACGGGAGAGTAGCTTCCTCGCGGAGAGAGAGAGAGGATACCGATGGACGCGTCGCGCCGAGAGAGCCAAAGTGTAATTAAGCCCAAAGGACGCGGGACGGCTATTGATTTTGAGGCGTTGCACATCGCACAGCCCGGAGGGCTCTTCGAGTGAATGCCGCGTTTTTGAGAGAGAGCCGCCGGGGTTAATTGACGGAGTTTTAACGCCGAAGGGGGATATTATGGGCAGGTGCAAAAATTAGAAGCGCAGGAATTTGGATCGGGTGTGTTCGTACATATAGCTGGTTAATCATCGAAGAGTTAAATCAATTTGTTTATTGCTTGATTAAGAAACTGGAGACTGATGGCTCGGGTTAATTTCGACGTTATTAATTCAGGGACGAATTCAGCGCGCCGCGCAATATTCATGTGATTTCAGAGGCAGTAATGACATAAATCGCGGTGTATTAACGGAATCGCGCGCGGAAGGGTCGAAGGTGTATACTTTACTCGGAGGGGGAATTTTTTAATAGCAGCGCGGAAGCCGGGGCTTCCTTTGTTGTATATAAAGAAAAATCGATGGAAAATTATTTATGCTTTTCGCAAAAATATACGTCGATCGCCGAGCGCAGAGCGGACACTGAAAATGTATGCAGGACGAAAATAATTGCATTGTACAATGTTCGAACAGTTAATAGACGACTTTTACAATGTCAACTTCCGTGCGGCTACTTTAACGTTAGTTTTCTACGTCGTGTCGAAAAACCGCTGCCAATTCAGTGGCACTTAGCTTACTTCTAACTAATTTATCGATCCAATATTATCTCCGAAATTCGTTAAAAACAATCGATTTCAACAAAATTAATTTCAAACTATTCTGCATTTAATTAATTATTTAATGAACAACAAACAAAATTTAAATAAAACTTTTGTTATCGAAATATTTAAAATTCTAAAAAAACAGAATTTTTGAAATTCCTTGCGTAAAGCTCGATTTCGCGCCAGCTTGAATAAAAATCTAGCACTAAATCAAGCTTTGTACAAGTCGTTTTAAAAAATAATGTTTGATGCAAGAGCATAAAGGTGATTTTAACCAGATGTTACCTTTTTATACTATCTTCGTTTTGAAAAAATTTAAATAAAAATTTCAAGTAAAGTAAATTTTCTCTAACTATTATTAGTCAAAGAAAAGTAATTTTTTGTATTTTATTTAAAGAATATTGTTCAAACTAATGTAAAAAGTCATAATAAAATAATAATAATAATAAAAATATGACAGTACTATGTTATATATATAATTGCGATACCATACATAACTTAAAATCGTTATAAAACAAAAACTACTAGATAAACTTCAAAAATTCTTTTTAATTTTGAAAGTTTAGTCAAAGGCGAAAAAAATAAGCGGTCGATAATTGAAAGAGATCGATTATTTAATAAGATACAACTGTACAAACAAATTGAAACAAAAGAAATAAAACTTTAATATCTTTTGAACTAATAAGTTTCATAAGCAGAAAAAATAAACAGCTCTAAACATACAAAAGATCTGCCTTTTCAAAAAATTTTCAAGTAATTTAGTCTTTTTACTTCCGTAATCGTTGCACATAGAAAACTTAGTTTTTTCAGTTTTCAGCTTTTTATTGAAAAACTAATTGATAAAATGGCTTGAAATTTTTACAGATTATAGCTATATATATTCTTAATTACCAAAATCTTAGGTATTTTTATGCTCTTTAAAATGGTCTTTGTTCGATTCAAATATCTCAATCCTATCATTAAAATAAAATGAAATTAGATTTTTCAAAAATCGAATATTTGCGATAAAAAAAAACAAATAAGCTAAACAAAAAAAATGAGTCGTAAACGATGAAAATTCGTTCAGTAGAAGCTGATACAGACACACAGCCACATACATCCATACAGACATTTTTCAAAAACGATTTATTCTTATTCTTGACACCTTAAAATATAATTACAACAGGTTTTTCTAACAACTTCAAAAATTACTATTACAAAGCACTTCCTCTAGGAGGAAGCAAAACTGCAAGCAATATTTGCATAAAGAAAGCGATTATTTAATTAGCACATTCAAAGAGAAACGAATACATTTCCGCCTTGACTAATATATTCCATAAAAACGGTCGCAGTTTCGACCGATACAGATGAAACGCTTGTTTTGTCACATCTAATCGCCAATAATAATTAAACCCTTCTACCCATAGAAAAGAGGCGGCTTAAAGCCAAGGATATATACCCTTTCCCAGCCGTCAGCGACTCACGTGTCCATTTTTAATAACTTACTTCTCTCTCCGCGCCGTTTATGAATTCGCAACGCGCACGGGGTGGGGGGAGCGGCTCGGCGATATAATTAATCAACGTAATAACAACGCGTCGATTCGCGAAACAGCCGGTTGATTACCGAGATCGCAATCTGTCGGGGAGAGAGATGATGCTCGGGCGGCGCTGCCCGTTGCGACTCTTATCTCTCTCTCTCTCCACTTCCCGGCTGCGTGCAACGAGCCGCGCTCGGCTCGCGAGTACAGTCGGGCTCGAAAGTGCGCGGGTACCTTTTTTTTTTTTTTACACAAACGAACGGCGATACGTCGGGCTTCGGTGCAGGAAGTGTATGTGTGTGAATTGCGCGAGATTGAAATCGAGATTGCGGCGGTAAGCCGACGGGAGATAGCTGGCTTTTTGAAGCTTTAATGTTTTGAGATTTGTATCGATTAAATTAGATTATGGTTTTTACTCGGTGGACGTGTTTGCTTTGGAAGGTTTTATAATTGGACGTTGAAAGATGTTTGCTTCTGATTAACGCGTAAAACTCGGTTGTAACAATAAAGTGTGTAAAATGATTTTCTTCTCGTATATAAAATTTAATTAAGTCACTCGCTTCGATAAGGATCCACTATTTTTCAACGGCACGATATATTTTAATCACCAATGTAAATTACACTCCTTAAAAAAAGCTTTACCCTACTATTTAATCCCGCAATAAACTTCATGTAAACAAACGCAATCCAAGACTCGTTAACAAAACAGCAGCATCTTGTCAAAGACTGTACGACCACCGCGGCCTTCTTAAAACTCGAACGTAACAGGTGCCGACTCGGCGGTCGTCTCGGCGATTCCGGCCCGTTCGATTATCTCCCTCTCTCGGCCCTTTGCCCCCCCGGCAATTTGCACTTGTCGCTTTAACGAGACGTTTTTATTTGCGCGCGCGCGCCGCGGCCGCCCTTTTTTTTCCGGTCCGAGAACGTTCGAACGATATATTTTCGGATATGATTTCCGAGAGGGAAAGTGATTTCGCGAGGCGGTCTTTTTTTTTTTTTCTTTTCCTTCGAACCGCGAGGAATGCGAATTTCCGCGGACGAAGAAAGCCGGGAATGCGGTCTGTTATCTGCAGGAATGCGCCGGCGGCAGGCTTCGTCGAAACGTCCCGCCGCCTCGTTACTTCATCGTCGCGGAACGACCGGCCGTGTCTCGTTTTCCTTCTTGACGAAACGGCGCTGCTTTTGTTACTCGGTTACATTGAGAATCATTGACTCAATAAAGATTAATAAGAATTATGGATTAACCGTTAAGAACCGATCAAAAAGCGAAGCAGACCCCGATCCTGGAAACGTCTTAACGTAATAAACGCGCGAGAAAACAAAAGACAATGCAGCCTCTCTCGAGAGAGAGCTCTCTTTACGTAACGCGCCGCTATCAAAATACCGCTGCTGCTGCAACAGCCTCTGGAAACAGCGGCGCGGAGATAGCGACAATCTTATTGTCCGCCTTCTTTTTTTCCGGGCGCTAAACAAAAACAAAAGCCGCCCGCTCTCTCTCTCTCTCTCGTCCGGGCCGCCCTCGAACCGATGTTTACGGGTCGATCTGCCCCCCTCCCCACCCCCACCCCCGGGCAGCCTCGCGCCGAAAATAGCCGAAGACGCTCGTGGCTGCATCACGTGTCCGCGCGGCAGACCCTCCCCCCCTCTCCAACGTGACGCCGAGGAAAGGAATGTGCAGGAGTCGGCGAGGAGAGTCCTCCTCCTATCTCGGCGGGGATTTCGCTGTCTGGAGGAATTTTTTTTTTTTGTCTTTTCTTTTCTTCTTTCTTTTTCGATTCGGTTCGGCGGGGCGCTTTTTTGGGAGTTTCTGATGTCGGCGGAAAATGAATCAGTTCTGCGAAGTTGTCTTGTTTGTTTTTTTTTGTTTAGTTTCAGTCGCGGCTGGTTGGAAACCAGGTTTGTTTTGAACGAAGCGCTGGGAAAAAGTGGGATAGATCGGTAGACGATCGGCGTTTTCAAATCGATTTCGGTGCGAAGGTCGGTCTTGTAATCTTGTAAATTAAAAGTCGACAGGAACTGTGTGTAAAAATTTTCAGTGCCTCTTCGACGAGTAAAATATCGAACGAACAAAAAATTGAATGTATACACAAAACGTAAAATTAATTGAGCAGTGGAGGGGAAACACCGAATTATCTTACTTCACGCAATACCTTATCTACGGCATTCTTGCTTTTAATTGCTGGAAGCTCCGTCACTTCATTTCAAACGATTTAAATCCATTTATAACGATAGTGATTACTTCAATATAAAGTACTCGACCTTCGCGATTATCTAACACTGAAAAAAAAAAGGAAAAAACTTCTGGCTAAACTGTCACTTCACAAAGATAACGGTACAACTTATCTTTTTTTTCTTCAAACTCAGCCAAGAGATACATTAAAATTTTTTACAGTCGTCAATAAAACTTGTCAGTTTTTTCGTCAAGACTCGCGGAAACAGTGAAAACAGTTCTGCACAAACAAAATCTGCTGCCCAAACGTGAAAAAGCACGAGGAAACTCCCGAAAATCGTGCAGATTTCGAGTCGAGCAGAGAGCGGCGAATATCTTACACCTCCGATCCGCTTCGGATCGTCTTATCGGCCGAATCGACCGTTTAATCGTTCCGATATAGGGGAGCCGCGCAATCTCTTTTTTTCTTTCGCCGCCGAGAGTGGAAAGGTTTTCGTTGTGGAAGTGTTCGAAGAGTGAGACCGAAGTGGGTTTATTAGCGATCGTTAATAAATCTTCGAGATTAAGTTATTAGCCGGTGGGAGGCATAACATAAGCGCGGGATGTTGAGATAATGAGCTCTTATCGTCGCTTGACATTGGACTGGAATGGCTGATAAGCGAGCGGTTGTTTTAAATTAGCCGCGGTCGTGTTTGAATATTGGATTTTTTTTTTCTTTATTTCGGGAGACGCGAGGTGTAATAATAGCTGGAAATCGCGAATTCGCGTGCTATTTTTATTGGGGCTGAGAGTCTGGTTTAAAAATACTTTCATTTACTGTTGTGATGGTATATTAATTTTTATTGTAGAATTATGCAATTTATGGAATAAAGGTTGAGATTCCATGGTACTTGGCGAGAAAAAAAAATGTTTTATTAGGATAAATTACTACAATTGCTACGCTTGATAAAACAATTCCCTAAAATTATATTCAACTTTCCCAAAAAGTATATCAACTTTTATATACACTGAGAGAAGAAATATAGTAAAAATTACAAATAATCTTGTAAAAATTACCATACCGTCGAGTAAAGCAACCACAAACTGTCAACACCAAAAAAATCACTGTACTTTGTAAGAAATTTTACTATCCTGTTTGATAAATTTTCCTTTTGCTTTCGACAGCCTCTGGTGGTCCCACTAGGCAGTACGATAATTTTTACCAAACTTTTCTCTCAGCCCCACGAGAAATCATACTAATTTTCCCCAAACCCGTCTAATCGATTATTCCCCTTCCCCTTAGACGGACCTCTGCGGTATAAAATGGAGGAAGCTGGTGTGGGGCGAGGTGGCCGGGAGCTTCGGCGGCACCCTGCTGGAGGACCCGGTGCTGTCGAGCTTCTCCCGCTGCCTGGCGGGCGACATCCTCTGCGTCTGGCGGCGCGTCTCCGCCTCCCAGGCGAACAGCCAGGGCCACGCGGCCGCCGCCGCCGCCGCCTCCGCCAACATCTTCGACCTGAACTCGATCGCCCCGTCGCCGGCGCCGCCGCCCCTGTCCCTCCAGGCGGCCAAGGAGCTCTGGATATTCTGGTACGGGGAGGAGCCCGATCTGTCGGGCCTCGTCTCGCCTGAGCTCATCGCCTGTGGTGAGTACATTTACATTGTTTTCTCTGTCGTTGCGCGAGGTTTTTTTCTTAAGAGCTGGACGATATCGTCGGTTCGAAACACGGAGAGGTTAAACCTCTTTGATAAATTCCAGTTGAATAATCGTCGACTACGTCAGATCTCGACGAAGCTGCCCACTCGAGCTGCCTACTTATAAGGCATCGGTCACTTACGCGCTTTATCGCGCGTTTCGATCTCCTTCCCGAGAGCCTCCGGCGTACATTCCGAATACCGAGACAATCGAAAGCTCGAGAGAGAGTCAACGTTCTCTCTCCCCTTCCCGCGCGAAAGCACCAAAACCAAAAAAAAAAAAAAAGCATTCGCGCCCGATACCACGAAACAAACAAACAAACAACAACGAAAACAAAACCCCCACCGCTCGGCGAGCCAAAAAACCTGGTCGGAGCCGGAGCTCCCTCGGAATCCGCCACCCGCGCCTATAGAAAAAAAAAATCGTTCGCCGACGCCGCGGTAAAGAAGAAGAAGCCAGACCGGCCCCGCGAGAAGCGCGCGCGACGTCCTCGCCGCGGCAGCGAGGAGAGGAGGAGGTCGCTGAACCGGCTGCTCGGCGCGCAAGAGAGCCGACTCGAACCTGTTTCGCTCCCGGGGAGAGCCTCTCTCCCCCCCCTCCCCCCTCCTCTCCGTTCTCCTCCCGCGCGGAGAGGGAGAGAGAGGGCCCGATTGCGGAACCGACGAGTAACCGTTAAGCCTAAAAAGAGAGCGATCCGCGGGACTGTCAAGTGCGACGTGCCTCGATGGATGCACCGAGCGACGACGGGTTTTTGCCGCTCCCCGAGCGGGGAGTTTCGATCTGGGCATTGTACGCGGACGCGGGTTGTTGTTGTTGTTGTTGCGGTCCGAAAATGTATTAGGTAGAAAATGTATTAGAATTGGAGGTGGATTCGTACGATGGAACTGATTAGTTTCGGAACTAATTACATCGGACTGAACAGATGTCGCTTATATCTCGTGATGTGAAACTGGTCGTAAAACGCTTTACTTTTCAATCAAATTTCGTAAACAAAGCACGATTTCGACGATATTCTGTTACTCTTGTAAACTCAAACGGTCGAGGTGCACAGCAACTTTGAGCTGGACAACGAGACTCTTGCGCTAAATTACGCGATTACCAAAGCGGCTTAAAACGGAGCTGCTTAAAGATGTAAGACCGCAAACTCGGCCGCCCCTGCAAAAAGTGAAAAAATTTTTCGATCCGATACTCGAGCGGCTTTACGACGCTGTTCGAAAACCGAAGAAAAAATAAAGCGCCGCAAGGAAATTTATCGCGCAAAAAGCCTCTTTTGCGCAACGCGCCGAAATCGCTCTCGAAAGCAGCCGGACTGGAATTTTCAGCGGGAAGTGGACTCGGAAAAACCGACGAGTCCGCTTAATGCATTCATCCTTTCGGCTCCGTTACGTCGATAAAGTTATTAAACGCTTTGATTATCGGCGCAAAAGACCAAACTTGCGAACGGCGGCGGCGGGTGGCGATTGGCTCTCTTTTTGTCGCGGCACTTTCTATTCCCCTCTCGGGCGCGAGATCGACGCGGAAATCCAATTGCGTTCGTAAAATAATGTATCTTAATTGCGAAAAGAGGCAGAGCGCTTCGAGAGAGAGAGCGTCGGTTAAATTGAAGAAAATTGCAGGCCGTCGCCGCCGCCGAGGAGCGTTAATTTTCCGGTACGGGGCCTGACGTTGCTTCGTTTTGCGCGCGCGCTTTTCCGCGTTGTTAATCGTCGCGCGAACGCGGTTCTTCGCCGAGAGCCGAAGTGGGGAACTGTTTAAGCGCCGCCGCAATTTGCATTAATCGCCGCGCGGGGAATAAATTTCGGGAAAAAGTATACCCGGCGGCGAAAAAGCGACGGTGGTTCCGTTTCGACGACCGACGCCGTTTGCAAATGTTTCGGGATCCAAGTGCTCGATTGCAGGCGGCTATTCTTCGTTGGATCATTCGATACTCGAATTCAACGACGCGTCCGATTATCCAACTCACCGCTCCTTTCAAACTGCAGAAACCTCGCGCACGACGTATTCCCCTCGAACAGTAATATAAGTAATATTAGTGCTTCTGCGATCCCGCTTTGAATTTTCGGCCTTTGGCAGCTTCTCGCCGCAGAGAGCGAGACTCGTCGTCGGCTATGGCGACGCGAGGTTCGCGCAGCCTGTAGTCCCTTATGTAAGAGGCGCGCTGTCCTGTGCAGTCCGCCGGAAGCAGGAGCGGCTCGCGCGGTTCAAGGAGCCCCGCGACCGCGGCGGTGAAAAATTCAACTGCCCGTAATATCTCGAGTGCAACGTCGCGCGACTGCTTTGCTCTTTGGTCGCCCGGGTAATTTTCGAGACGCGCAAACGATGCAGACGCGAGACGATCCGACTCCGCGGTTGTGTGTTTTCTTCTCTGCGCGAACGACCGCCGCGCGGACGGCGACTGTGTGTTTTAAATGCGCGCTGCCCTAATTACTCGCGGCGCTATCAAGCACTTGGGGCCTCGGCGAATTACACCTAACCTCACGCGCATAATTGCCGGGTAAGTTGATTATTTCATTCGCGGACAGCTGGAAATCGCCCCGGGCTGACGCAACTCGCTTTGCATAGGAGAGGCTCTCGAGAGGCTGGAATGACACACTACGGGAGAGTAATTGACGGTTCGGCTTTTTTTATTAAGGGTTTCCGAGTTTGTTGCCGTTGCCGTGACAGAGCGGGGATGGTTGATTTCTCTGTCCTAAGTATTACGCGACGTTTAGAAGCGGTGAAAGAACCTCGGAATTCGAGGGAAATGCTTACTTTTTTCGTTCGATATTTAGAGACGCAGCTTGTTCAGAAATGTCGCTCCGGGTGAAATTTACAATTTTTAACATTTTTAGAGTTCATAGCCGCCTGACAAATCAAATGCATCGAAACTCCGCTGCTTCCGACTAAAGAGAACCGCGCCGATTCGCAACCTTTGTCATCCCGACCCTCGCCGCCACACGGATAGAAATATTAATAAAAATTACTAAACTTTCTGGTAGTGCAAGCACAGACTGCCAAAACCCAAAAAATTACCAAACTTTTTAGTAAATTCCACTGAAATTTCAGGAAAATTTAATAAAATTACACGAATTTTTACTAAAATTTCATTAAAATTTACTAAAAAGTACGGTAATTTTTTGGTTTTTGTCAGTCTGTGCTCGCTTTTCTAAACAGTATAGTAATTTTTATTGAAACTTTTTCTCCGTGCAAAGGTAAATCAATCGACCGCCCATCGGGAAGCCGTCAGCGCGGGAAGACAGAAAAAGAGAGACGTGTTTCGGAGGCGCGCACAGCCTCGGCGAGAGGCAGACAGGCTTTTCCCACCTCCGCGATACGAAGACTCTCTGACCCCTTTCGTTTTGTATTATCGCACGTGCATCTTTGCGAGTGACGCGCGACGACGATCCCGGTTTTACGCGCGCCGCTCGATCCGCGTCGAGCAGCGGCACGCGACGCGAGTCAACGGGTGGTTCGAAGGTGCTCCGCTTTTGAGTGTCGGCCGGACGCGATTCTTTTAGATTTTTCGAACGGTTGGTTTGTCTCGATTTTTTTTCTAATTTAAAAGCGTACGTCGTGTATTTGATAGTCTTTAGTGATTCGGTGTTGTTGCGCGACTATTTATTGTAGAAAGCGATCGAAATTAATCGAACTCGAAAGCGAAAAAAGAAAAAAAAGAGCAAACCAACTTTTCCACCGGACGAAGAATAAACCGCGTGGAACACGTCGAACAAAGCTGAATTTTCCACTCCACCGTTACACCTGACGTGCACCGTCCCTCTCCTCGTCGAGGAGCACACACCTCCGTATCCCGCGTCCACACCTCGAAAAGCCTCTACATCTCCCCCCAGCCGAGAGAGAGAGAGAGCGATCGCGGCGCCTCCGTCGCGGCACGCGTCTCCCCGCGATCCGCGCAGGCGCGAACCCCCGCGCCGACGGACGATAACAAGCGGCGCCCCTCCTGCCCCGACTGTCTAGATAAGGCGTCGTCGCCGGCGGCGCTGCTCTTTTGCCGCGATCCCACGCTCGAGAGGACGGGACTCCCCCCCACCGCCGCCGCCGCCGCCGCCGCCGCCGCCGCCTCTCCTCGCGCGCGGGCATATTGACGTCACGCGCGCGCCGGCAGGAGAGGAGGCGGCTGCGGGAATTTCAAGCTCTCCCGAGAGAGAGAGGGGTGGGATGTGTTACGGAGAGTTCCGACGGGGGCGGGTTTTCGAAGCAAGGGAGGGAGGGGAGACCGGCGGAGGTGGGCTTTTTTGAATTATTTTTTTTCGAGTTTTTCGAGGATGGAAAGGGAGCGGCGTGAATTAATTGTTTGGGGTTTTGCGGCATAACGCGGAGGCAGTTTGCAACGGCCAAGCGATAAAGTGCTTTTGAGCGAGGGAAGGTTATTTTTGGAATGGTCGGAGGGAGATGGTGAATAATAAAAGTGCAGGATTGATGCTGTAATAGCTATTAGTATCTTATTGATTATCGGTTATTCGCAGATCCAATGTATTGTATACGGTTATGAAACGATAGGTGTTTCTGGAAAGAGCTTAAAACAACTCCGGGAAGCATCAAAAATGTTTTTTGACATTCTGTTATTTTCAATGATTAGCCGTAGCTGAAAAGTGGCTACGTTTTGTGGGATATTTTACTGGAAAATATAAAAAAAAAATACGTAAAATCGTATATTATTAATCATTACTTCCCTACCGAAATTTGTAGAGTCGATGCGGTTTCGATTTATTGAAGAGTAAACTACGGTAAAATTTTCTATAAAGTACACGGAGAAAAATACCTCATTAAAAATTAGTATAGTCTATCCTAATCGAAGGACAAACTTGCACTATCTAGAAAAATTACTATAAAATATACTAAAATTTGATAGAACTCTGGTAAAAATTAATATAGTTCTATCAAATTTTATGTATACATTATAGTAATTTTTCTGGATAGTGCAAGTTTGTCCTTCGATGAGGATAGACTATACTAATTTTTTATGAGGTATTTTTCTCCGTATATATATATTCACATTGTCCACAATTTTTATTTCTATATACTACATTCACTGAAATACATTCGCTGCATAACACCGATTACAATACCGAGAAACCAGTCTCATTTAACTTTAAAAGCAGGAAGATCCAGTTTTGCGCCTCGTTCAACTGATTCACCGAGCCTTGAGCCGAAATAAAATCCTTCCCGCGAAATCGCAGTAGCCGCCGCGTCCTTTGCCGGCAAAAACGCCGCGCGGCGCGCACTTCGAAGCGCAGCCTATAACCTTCCGGCAGGCCGTCGATAAACGATCGGCGACGCAACGTTCATTCGCCGCGAAATACATATCCCCCGGCGGCGATCAATCGCTCCGAAGGCGCGCGCGAGCAAAAGATGAGCGCGCCGGCAGCCGGAGAGGAAGACAAAACGTTCTCTCTCTCTCGCCCCGGCAAGTGGGTCATTGTCACTGGATCCTACTCTCGACGGACACGGCTTCGACGCGCGCCGCGGCCGCCGATTTTTACGAGGAGAAACCGGACGAGCGGGCAGGCTTCACTTCGACGAGGCCTGGAAGATAGATTTTTTAGCGAGGCGGGTTTGGTGCTTTCGACGGAATTTCGAGAGCGGGTTTTTTTTTTTTTTTTTTTTTTAAGTAATTTGGTAGCAGGCTGAAAGTCGATAAAAATTACCGGAGCTGCTTGGAAATGATTTACAGTATTATTTTCGCGTTACTTTCCAGCGAGAACGTTCATTCCTTAAACGTTTTTATACGGTCTGTTACGAAATTACCATAAGACACAGCGGCGAGAAGCGCAGGGAAACGGTAATTTAAAAGAAACCAACTTCGACTTGCATAATAGAGCTTTTCATACTGTACCGAATTTTAGGCATAGGCGCGAAGAGCATCGAGTATATTAAAGCTCAGGTCGGAGGGCAGAGGCGTCGTTACATATCGAATTTTCATTACATCCCTCTCCCTAGGTGAAAATTTCAACTCTCGCGCAAACCGCGTTCCACATTTTTCCCCAAAGCAAAGCTTCGACCGAAGCTTCGGGAGAGGGGGATTCAGAGACTAAAACGAAAAGTAAACACAGAGCTTCGGCTCCGCGAATTTTCATAATATTCCTCCGAATTATATATCTTCGACTCCGCGCGGAGCCCCGCACAATATTTTATCAAAGCGTTCCTCCTTCGAAATTAGACTGTATAACGCGTGCGGGAAGTCCTAGAATATTCAACCGAGTCAATTCGCTTTTACTCGGCTCGGCCCCGCATTACGGGCCAGCTATTAGCTTACATTATTTAACGCCGGGCGCGAAAAATGCGTACATCCCCCGGCGGAAGCGCACCGAAAATCAGCGCCAGCAGCAGCAGCATCGCGTAGCCGACGTCTGCAGCAGCGTCGGCGGCGGTGGGGGGTCGCCGACACGCTGCACATCGCTGCCTGCCTCTCCTCCCCCGGCGGCGGCGGCAGCAGCGTTCCGCCTATCGATCGAAACCGAGCGCGAACACGTGTCCAAGGCGGCCCGCGCTCTCTCGCTCCAGGGGTGCTCAGTCGGCCGCGCGGAAAGCCGGACTTCGATCTGAAGCCGAAGTCGAAGTCAAAAGGCCGCGGGAGTGCGCATGCGCGAGGAGCATGGCTGCTGCGAGAGAGAGAGAGGCCTCTTTTGCGGCATTTTTTTTATTTTTTGGGGGCGACGCCGTGGGTGCCTGCCTCTTTTGGAATTCGTGGTTGCGTCCGGCGACGCGGCGTTGGGTTGAATGGGTGATGGTCCTATCGGGTGCGTTTGGGTCGTGTGGGCGGAGGTGTATGGATTGGGTCGACGAGCGGAGTAACGCGGAGGCTCGCGATGGGAGTTTCCGGGAATCGCCTGAAAAAATCGAAATTATCGTTGATTGAATGGTGGTTATTAAGATTTCGGCTCTGCTGCAGTATGCAGAATGGGCTGATGAATTTTGCACTCGGGGAAGGCTAAAAGGATGCGCTGCGCGGATGAAATTGAAAAACGTAGGTAAACGTAGGTACGGAGCGGCTGGCGTTGTTTTCGGTACGCCGGAAGGTGAAAATTGCCGAAAGTATTGACGGGAAATTAGAGGAAAAATGGGAAAAGTTCATTGAAATAAAGTCTAATTTAAATACACAAATTTTAGCCCTTGACGAAAATGTATCAATTGGTGTATTTCGCAGATTTGCAATACCAAAATCTTAAAAGTTCAATGCCTTAGCATAGAGTGAGATTGAAGAATTCTACCTGATATAATTTGATCAAAGATCAAATGTATACATATAAATATTTTTTACTTATTTTAAGAAAAAAATAATAATATAGAGATTAACTGACGGAGATATATTTACTTCAATAAGCTCTTAATTTCAGAAACTAATGCATTTCTCTTGCACTGTTGGTTACAAATGTTCTCGCAAATGCTTTGATCATACAGAAATCTATTGAATAAATTTCTCTATTTTAAAATGAAAAAAATGAGTGAAATTTTGTTTTTGAAAGGAAACTACAGTATAAAATGAAAAAGATACTTTTTAGATCTAGAAATGCACCCGACACACATTTTCAGCTCGTAAGAAAAATGCAGCACAAAGTCTCTTAATGATCACCAGAACATACATAAACGGTACACGAAACAATATAAACTTTCCGCGTTGCACAATGAAACGAAAACTTTTTACAGGTCGGTATAAATTTTGAAATTTTCAATTCTCGCATTTTAGCCGTGCCCTAAATAGGCAACGTACAATAGTCGAGTAATATAACGGTTGCGAACGAAAAATATGAAAAATGCAGGCACACGCGGAAAAGTTCGAAAAATTTTCTTCGGCCTTTGTTTTCGCCGCCAACCGCGATTTATTTCGAAACGAAAAGAAGGTCAGGTATCGACGTTATCAGTCATCGTTTATTAGACTCGCATTTTTCCGCTCTACTTCTTTTTTTTCAAAATCTAGGAAACATTTTTCTCCTGCACACAACGCTTTTAGGCGTCCGCATCGAAACGTCAAACTTCCTCTCGAATCAAACAGGAAATTATTCGAATCGAAATTAGCATCGATCGTTTTACATTTAGAGACGCTCGAAATTAGAAAAATAATCGAGCCCGGAGAGGGAAAGTCTTCTCGGAATAGAAACGACGCGAGAGGAAAGGCATCGAATCCAATATCCGAATGTGACACCGAAACGTCATTTACGTAACTTTCCCACCTTTCGCCGAAAGAAGGCAAAGTATAAGAGCCCGTCGCGCGCGCCTCACGTCGAACAATTTCATTTTGCAATCGCCTTCCGTGTTGTAACTTTGTTTACAAGGACTCTATTTTCGAGCGTAACGCGAGGCTTTTGTTTGCATGCGCGGGAAGTATATTCCCCCCCTTCTGAATTATCAAATGTCATGTTGGAAGTAATAAAAAAGTGGAATTGAAAAAAAAACGGCTCTCCGCACGTAATGCAATAATTTGATTTCAATTTGCGGTTTCTATTGTTTCGTTCTATTTTAAATGACTGAACAGTGTATTCAACAGGTTAGAGAGCTTTTAAAGCCAAGTAAAAACATTACTTTTTACTTCTATTTCGTGAATTTTGGATAATTTTCACTTCCGCCGAAAGAATTAAGGAGACTTCTTTTGCGCCATTAAAATTTACGAAAAATAACGAAAACCTTCCCGAAGCCGCTCGCAGATATTCGCGTTAAATATATATCTGAAAAATGAAGTCACTCTAAAATAAATAAAGACGACGTCCGATAAATAAGTTATCGTCCCGAAGAATTCCGTCGCCTCCGGCAAAATCCGTGTGAGCTCGCGACTCGCTAAAAAATAGATAACTCCATCAATTATCGAGCAGCTTCGGCGCGAATTACTCCCGAGCCCCGGCAATAAAAAAAAAGAACGGGGCGAAAAACGACGCACATCGATTGCGAAACTCCTCGGGGGCGACCGGGAAATCGCCTCTTTTTTTTTCCAGCGAACGAAATCGAGCCTCCTTACTCGCGCGTTTCGGGTGCGCTTCGTTTTTGTCGTTGTCGTTATAACCTATCGATTGGCGTCGGCCGCGATTGCCGCATTGTGCGCTTTGGCTGCTCGCGAATGGAATTCTCGAAGTTGGGAAAACGCCGCGGCCCGTTATAATGAGCAAGTTGCTCTCGTTACGTTCGATGAAAATTTTACGAGTCGCCGGTTCGAGCGCAAACTGATTAAAAATTCAGGTCTCCCTCCCGTTCGGCTGAACGATGTTATATATTCCGCGGTGATAATTGTCAATTTTCGGATTACCTCGTTAGCGAGTCGTATTTATCGCGCTGAAACAAATGATCTTCTTTTCTAATGGATTTTTTATTTACCACGTCGTAGAACTCCGTTTTCTGTCGGAGCGCGCGGGAAAAAACGCATATTCCCACCATCGACGAGTGTCGTAATAATAGTCGGTGCGACGCCGGAAAATCGATGCGGTCGTAACCGCGTTTTGCAAAGTCGACGTCCAGCTGCGTCGAGCTGCTTTATTTTAACCCGCAAAATTTCGGCGCTCGAAAGTTTGGTATACCTCGGATATCAGTTCTTTTGAGCTCCCTCCTCGCCTACGTGCAATTTTTCCCGCTCCGCGTTCGGGCGATCGATTCGCGGGGAAAGGAATCGCTAGAAAATCCGGGCGTCCTCGAATTTTCCCGAGCGACTTTGTACGCATCTCTTTGTACGTATATTGGACTGAAAAATAGCGCTCTCGGTGCTCCGATCGCGCGACTCGCGAGAAACTCCCCGCCGTGTGTTCTTTTTTTTTTATCTCCGTTATTAAAACGCCGAGGTCTCTCGACAAGAAAGTCGGGAGAGAACGAAGGCTGCGCGCGCGACGAGTTTTGCCGCTTCGAGTTTGTAGTTGGTTTTCCGGGGCGGGGAGAAAAACGGCTCTGCGGTAATAAAAGAGCCTGCGAACGGATGAAATTTCTGGGTATAGAATTATGTTTTCACGGGGAGAATCGCGCGCTTTTTGATTCGGATTATATTTTACTCGTTTCCCGGAATTTGGAGGGAAAATTTTCGAGGCATCTCAAAGTGCTTTTCAACGCGGTGGAAAAGGGCAATGGGTTCAAAAGACAGAGCGAAACTATTGCGCTAAAGCCAGATTTCGCGAAATTATTTATCCATTAATGAAAAGCGCATTTTTATAAACAGAATTTCCCTGAAATTCCGCCGCTTTCAAACAAAAAAAAAAAAAAAAAAGAACCGTCGATAACTCGACCTAAACCGTCGTAGCCCTCCGTCGGGCGAAACTTCTAATTAAACTTCTTCCTCAAAAATTCCGCCCTCCGTTCCGCGAATGAATTACAAAAAGTCAAACGAAAAGTTCGGCAATAACCGTTCGCGGCTCCGCGACGGGGGGGAGGAGCGAAGAAAAAAATCAATTTTTGCCCGCCGAAAGCCGAGAGAGAGGAGGAAACGCGGCGGCGGCGGCGGTGGCGAGTGAACCGGCGCGCGGAGAAAGGAGTTTGAAGAGCGCAAAAAAAAAAAGAAAAGAGCGGGGAAAATAAAAAGGCCGACCGCCGCCGCCGGGTTATATCGAGCGACGACCGAACGCTCCGCGAGAGTTTCGAGCGACGGGAGAGGAAGAAAGGAGGGAAAGCGGAGAGAGAGAGAGAGAGAGAGAGTCGCGGTTCCTTTGCCTCAGGAGGTCTCGACGTTAATGCCGCCAAAGGGTTGCGACGTGAGTCTCGAGTAGAGATTTTTCGGCGGCTCCGACTATTTTTTCCGGGGAAGATTTAAAGGTAGTCTCTTTCGGTGCGTCGTGTAATTAATTTGATACGAGCGGTAATTGGGGGAAAGGGCGCTGCTGCTCTGGTACAGCCAAAGAGAAAGTTAATAAACTTTTTGCAGGTGCTATATAACCCTATGTTTTGACTTACCATTGCCGCGGACGCAGCTCGTCGATTACAATCTGCAACCAAAGTGACAATTTAGGCAGATATCGCCGTTGTCGATAACAGCGAAAAACAACTGTTGCCCGTCTCTTCGCGTTGCTCGCTTTTTGTTTACGCGTCCGTTCCGAGGTCCGTTTCGTCTCGAGACAAGGAAAACAAAGCGGCGTGTATATCCGCCGGCAGACGCGACTGATCGATGCTCTGCTCGGCCGAAAAGTCGGCGTTAGGCGCGAGGCGGAGAGCCGCGAAAGAGAAAAGTTTCTCCAGGTTAGACACTTTTCCGCTTTCTCGGTCAGTCATGACGAATGTCCGAGCCTACTTTTCCTTCGGCTAACTCCTCCTTGTTTTCCTTCCTCGGCGCTCCCCCATCGACCTTGGGAGTTTTCCTTAGTCCTTCAACAAGTGTACGAGGCTCGGTTTTACTGCGTTATTATTTTATATTCTTTATTAGTAAATGGCGCTTACGCCGGCGGTTTCTTGAACCAAGGCAAAAAGAAGCATTTATTTTTAAGCTCACATTGTATAAAAATTTAATACGGATCCCTAAAAAATCCACCTACAAATTATTAAAAAAATATTTTTTCCCCACCCGAAACTCACTAACTCGTCCGTTCTTCCGTTTTGCAGAGAGCGAGCAGGGCTCCTGGGAGAGCGGCCTGTCGTACGAGTGCCGGTCGCTGCTGTTCAAGGCCCTGCACAACCTGATCGAGAGGTGCCTGCTGTCGCGGGATTTCGTCCGGCTGGGGAAATGGTTCGTCCAGCCGTACGACGGCTTCGAGAAGCACCGCTGCTCAAGGTAAGCGCCTCTGCATTTTAACGGGACTCTCGGCGCGGCGAGAGCTCAAGCCGAGCTGGGGTCGCAGAGCGAAGTGCTTCGCTGTTTTTTTTTAAGAGGCTTGTACAACAGGGGGGGGGGGGGGAGAAAAAGAACGGTTTTGGTTGTTGAAAGCTGTAGTAGATCTGCTTGCTGGACTGGTCGAGGAAGCTAACTTTGGTGGTAGTTTTTTTTGGCGAAATTACGGAGTGGCAATTAAATTTTAATTTACAAATTTTTACACGTTTACAAGTAGATTATTTTCCAAAATCATTATTTTTATGATGCAGGCGACATAGATCTGTTTGAAGGTTACGTAGACGTAGAACTGCGCAACAAAAGCAGTTGGTATTACCTAACACTTTGTAGCTACCGTGCAACTAAAGATTTCAATAGATTCTATAGTGAACTCCGCCAGTTACGCTTGCAGAACCTACAGCTTTTACGAGTTACCGAACGATTTTCAGTGATTTTAATCATTTCTTGCTTCTCCTCTCTACGAAAAAAAAAAACACAAAAACGACACATCTGCAGATCAAATATAAAAACTGTGTTTCTCCACTTGCAGCAGCCACCTGTCGTTCTCGTTCGCATTCTTCGTGCACGGCGAGAGCACGGTGTGCGCGAGCGTCGACGTGAGGCAGCACCCGGCGGTGAGGCACCTAACGAGGGCCTGCCTGCAGCGCACCCAGACGTCCCAGTCGCCGGTCAAAGGTGGGTAAACAAAGCTGCTACGAAACAGCGTCTTTCTTGTGTCGGTTTCTTGTAAATTTTCCTTTTCGAAAATGTCGCTTGCGCGGACGATGGTCGCTTTTCAAGATTTTAACGACTTGGAGGCTGGAGATGATTTGAAAAAAACTTGGAGATAATTGAGAGAAACGCGGTTTACGGTATGTCAGAAGCCGCGAGAATTTTTCTTTGCGCGTTATTCAGTAAATCATAATCAGACCGCGTCAGACTTTACGGTATATTTTCATTGCTTTTTCAATAAATACAGTAAAATCTTCGTTCCATTTTTTTAATCCGCCAAATTATAAATAAATATAAGCAAGTGTAAATCTGACAACTGATTTCATCCTCAGTGATCCTGGCGCCATACGGACTGGCGGGCACGCTGACGGGCCAGGTGGGCCGCCTGGACTCCCAGCTGCTGGACGAATGGAAGCACTTCTACCCAATCAACAGCTCGGGCCTGGAGCCGGGGCTGCCCGCCCTCGTGGAGGTCCTCGTCGGCGGCGTCCGGATGCGGTACCCCAGCTGCTACGTCCTCGTGACGGACATGGACGAGAGTCCGGCCTCGAGCACGATGATGATGGTGAACGGCGCCTGTCCGTCGAACGGCAGTGTCGGCGGCGGCGGCAGCGCCGGCGGCCTCGTCCTGAACCCGCCGCCGGCGGCCGTCATGGAGATCGCGATGCCCCTGTCGCCGCCGACGAGCCCCGCCAGCTACGAGCATCCGCTGTCGATGCAGCGCGACCTCGGTCCCGCCACCGAGCTGCCAGAGCGCGTCTGGGCCGAGTGCATCGTCGGCGCCAGGGCCAGCAGCCCCAGCAAGCTCAACGGCGAGCAGCCCGCCGAGATCGGCAGCTGGAACTTTGTCGATCCCACCCTCAAGTCTTCCTGCACCTGCTCCAAGTAAGTTCCAGCATGATGGAACGACTGGCCGACAGAGTGAGAGAGGGAGAGAAAGAGAGAGAGAAATATATATATAGTTTTAGATTAAGTAGTTTCAGGTAGTTTCGCAGTTTTGTCGAGAGATGATACTTTATCTTTTTTTTTTTATTTTGGAATTTTGTTTCTGTTTTTGTTTGGTTCAGTTTTTTTTAGAGAGATTTAGAATTATGGAGAGCTAGACGCGGTTTCTGAGAGGAGACTGGTTTTGGAGGTGAATTAGAGTTAAGTTTCCGCCAGGAAAAGTCCAATTTGAAGTCAATGTATCAATATAATTACAACAATCTTGTTGCTCATCTAATATATAGCTTCAAACAATTCGCATCGATTAACGATAATTGTTAGATTTTCTTTTTTTACGGTCTTTACCGATGGTTAAATGTTTTCAATATCAAATCTGCATAAATTTTCATTCCTACATTCGCATTTTTCAGTAGGCCAGTAAGATAAGACTTAATTACCGAAGGAAAATTCAAAATTGCGGGAAACTTGGCTCTAATTGACGAAAACAATGCACAGAGGCGAGCCTGCAAAGAAAACCCAGCTCTCTTTTCGACAGGAAGACGTGTAGTTAGAGACAATTGCTAGTTGCATGTTAAAACGCAACGAACAGCGATACATTAGTTCCTTGACTCTTTCTCGTTTTGTTTTTTTTCCCCCTTTTATTTCCAGCATACTTTCGTTTTACTATTACAAATTACAGTGTGTCCAAACAAAAAAGCAAAACTTGGCCGTTTGCCTCGAAAGTAGAGACGTAGAATGCAACTTGCAACTACTTAATTATTATCATTATACTTTTGAAGCGTGATTTCTCTTTACCGCAAAGATTAAGTACATCTCCTGACTTTATTTCTTTTCTTGCTTCACCTCTGTTTTTACACCATGCGGATCAACAGTCATATACATAGATCTGTATACTGTTTACCAACATTGCAGGTCCATGTGCTACTTATTGATGCGTGTTTGCATGCATATTATCAAGTTCTTTAGTACTGTCAATCGTCCAATGAAAAGCGTCGTATTATGTACAGTATAAATAAAAATTAGAGGGAAATTATACGAAGGGACAATGAGAAATCATTGTTTCAGAGAGATTTATTATGAAACGATTGGAAAATTGTTTTAAATTCAAGTCTGTTTACTGAAAAAAATGCAAAAAAACTACCTTTTAATTAATAAGAAAAGGAGCTGAAATTTAAAGAGTAAAAGAGACATTTTTAATTAAAATTATTGGTTATCGAAGTTAGAGTACATATATTTGTACTAAAAAGCTTGCCGAAAAAAGAAAATATGGTTTATTTACTATTTTAATCTTTTAAAAAAATTTACAAAAATGCTCAAGTTCTGTCTCTTTTTTTTTTTTTTTTTTTTTAATTTTCAGTCACTTAAGGGGATGCCAAAGACAACATTTACCGACCGAGCGCTGGTGGGAAGAATATTGTTTATAAAAAAATAAATCG
>JAWWEO010000045.1:16174992-16199823 GCA_035582975.1 Ormyrus labotus | reverse complement strand
CACTATTTATTTTTTTATAAACAATATTCTTCGCACCAGCGCTCGATCGGTAAATGTTACCTTTGGCATCCCGTTAATAAAATATTTGTGCTCTATCGATATCAAATAGTTTTTCCCACATCAAAAGGCGAATTTTTTCCGTGTATCGCAATCACCCCCAGCAAAAAAAATTTCTGTAAATCTGTATAAAAAAAGAAATCTCTAACTCCCCGTACTCATGTAAGTACCACCGAGCCCCAATAAACTTGTGTAAATAAAAGAAAAATAAATCAAGGAAAGAAAAGTCGTTGAATCGCGCAAGTATGCAAGCGAGAGAAAGATAGTGAGAGAAAGAGAGAGAGAGAGAGAGAGAGAGAGAGTGAGAGTAAGACTGAAAGTGACACAAAAGGGCGTGACAACGGAGAACTCTGGAAACGTTTTAAGGGCCCGAGGCTGGAAAGGAGGCAAAAAGCGTTCAGTGGAGGAGGCTAAGCAGATCGGTTACAGGTGTGCGGCACCGACCGGTTGGAAGGGCGGTGGCTCTGGGCCCTACAGCCTCGGTTCCACCTCCAGCGGCAGCTCGACCGGCCAGAAGGATAAGAGCGACAAGTCAAGCAGCAGACGGCCGGTGCCGTTCCACCGGCGGTCTCAGCTACAGTGGGACCTGCCGACTGCCACCGCCCCCGCCGCTAACAACACCTCCGTCTCCTCGTCACCCCCTGTCCCTCCCAATAACGCCCCAAGGTGGGTAGTTCTCGAAGACTATGACCGTCACCCACCCCACCTCTCTTTTGCTCCAAAGAAACCCTTTGACTCAGAGGTCTCATCTACATCGCCTGGATCGTCACCCTCCGCTGCCTTTGCCGATGGGAACGATTTCGAATGTAGACTCTTTTTTGCTCGACGTACTGCCGGTTAATCAGTGCATATTGAAAGTATGCCTTTAAGTTTTCGAATAACCAGCAGGGTACGAGTGGTCAAAACTTGAATTGGATTTATTTTACAATATTTTTTTTTTTTAATAAGTATAATTGTTCAATCTATAACCGTATAACAAACGAAATCGTTCTCATCCGCGCCTCCATCTTTGTACATCTCGCTGGCAAATTGTAACAGCTCATTAACACCAGGGACTGACAAAAGAAGTGTGCGATCGAGCATTGAATTTCAAATCCCGAAAGCAAGTTTATCTAACCCGTATCATTGAGGTGCTTGAAACCGCTGCGGGAAGCTCGAAACTGGGTGTCCCAACAAACATTCACTCACTTGTAAATAATCACCAAGCCACCTCCAACGATGTAACCGCAGCGGAATTTCCTTTGCGGATCAGAAAATTAACAAACCATACGGCACACTGCTTTCAATCCCCCCAAATCCCGTCTGGGCAACATCATCCCATCGTTGCTTAGTCCATCACCAGGAGCAAAAAAAAAAAAAAAAAACAGTCCAAGCACAAGACGTGCAATTCATGCAAAAGAACGTCGTTTTGAATCTGTGTATAAACGTGTACATACATTTGTAAAATACCATCGACGCCTGCATATAAGAATATAAACACATCATGTTGTCTAACCATCTGCGGATTTCGTGGGGATATCAGTCGACGCTAATATTTATGAAAATAAGCTCTCTCACGTGTGATATGAATCTTTTTTTTTTAACACCTAACGCAGGTCATTACTCGTTTTTTTTTTTCATCATGGATAATAATACGATTAACGAAGTGTACATAATCGAGGTTGATGTCTCATGATTCTTTTTTTTTTCTTTCTTTTTTTTTTGAGCGAGAACTGCATGCACTTGGTTTATTGTTTTGGTGCTTTAGAGGTGCGTGCGTTTGTGACTGTGTTTGATGGTTTGCTGGGTTGTTCTCTTGTACATATTGCGATTCCCGATGTGTCACGTTTGCCAGCAGCATCAGTAGAGACATTAGAGTCTTTGGCCTTAGGCCCTGTTTTCTAGTCCGTACTTGCATGCATTGTCGCTTTTTTTTTTTAATATACTACATTGTAAAATTGAAAATGTGATTCTGAATAGTTGACATTTTTTTAATATTTATTCTATGCTAGGCTTAGACAGCGTAGAAATTTTTCTATTCTTTTACGAAATTTAGGATTGGTGAAATTCTATTTTACTTACCTCTCTTAAATTATTAATATTTTTTAATTCTTCTCTAGAAATATATTTGTCATTCAGGAGAATTCAGGCGTGAATGAAAAAAAAAGTAACAAAGTTTTGTTTCATTATCAAAAGCAAACATTAAAGGTGTTCAATGGAAAGCAAGCTTCAGGACTAAACTAAAAACTGTCATTCCAAGTAGCAAGTAACACCGGCAGAAATTTTACACTGTAGTAAAGAAAAAAAAAAGGTTCAACGGTCAAAGATTGAAAATAAAAAAAACCAATTCATACATGCTTGCCAATTAAAATCCGCTCTAGTTAATCATAAACTATAAGCCACAACGAGCTTATTCACGCACAATCATTGCTACGACCAAAAACTAAACAAAAAAGGGGTGATCGTACTCACCCCGACTACGATCACCCGACCGAGCAGCGAGCTTGCCAGCCCTCTTCTCTAAACCTGCCTTCTCTTGTCTAGGGTGTCGGTAACGCGTCCGGAGCCATCCAAGACGCCGCCGGAGGGCGGCCCGCCGTCGTATCCTCGGGGGCCGCCGACGGGCGGCGACTGCCTGCCGGTGCCGTCGGTCGGCTCGCCCGCCTCGCCGGCCCCCTCGCCTCTGCCGACGCCGCACTCGGAGCCGCCGGCCAGCATACCGCCCCCGGACGTCCAGCAGAACAACGCCAACAGCCTCAGTCCGCAGGCCCAGCAGTCCACCAGTCAGCCGGCCAGCACCGCGGCTCAGCCGCCGCTCACGCCGTCGCAGGTTTGTGCTTTTTGGGGAGTCGAGCTTTAACCCTCTGATGGAATTGCAGCGTTGGAGGATAAGAAAGATTTCTGGGATATTTTTTATGTCGATTGGGTTATTAAAACAATACTTCTGAGGCCTATTAAAATTCTTGAACTGTCTGCTTATTTTGAAATACATTTTATGCTTTTAATAAATATAGATTCAGGTATTAAATTACTTTTTATGGAAATATTTGATTTTCGAATTATTTTGAAATAAAAAATACTTGATTACATAAAATTTTTAAGTAAAAATATAAAATCTCATTCCACCGCTGTACGTGAAAAACATTAAACACTAGACTTAGCAATAACTTACTGAAACCATCAAGTAACCTAAAGACCGAATCGTATCAAAATATCGTTCCTCCCATCGGATCACTAACAGCTGATCACGAATTTTCAGGGCCCAAAGTCGATATCGTCAAGCAGTTGCGGGAACGCCCCGACAGCGAGCCCAGCGGCAACGCAACCGACGACATCCTTGCCGGTGCCGCCGTCGCTGAAACGGCCGCACCTCACGTCGAAAGAATACGAGGGCGCCCTTCTCGAGGACGAGCAGTCGCTGCCTTGGCTCTACGACTACTCGACGCAGGAAGCCTGGCTGAACCACCCGGTTAAACGGCTCAAGGTTGCGCCGAGCGGACCGATAAACGTGCGCACCAGCAGCCTCTACCCGCCGGTCAACTGTACCGGCACGAACGGCGAGATGACAGGTGCCGGTGTCGGGCCGCCCGGCGCCGTTTCACCTCAGCTCGCGCAATCGCAGAACCTGCAGACCAACCTCGAGATTAAGCAGGAACCGGGCACGACGCCTGTTAGTAGCTTCGTTTGGTTACATAGCTGTATGTTTTTTGAGATTGAAAGAGGTGATTTAAATTTTGTTATTGAATTTCAGGGAGAATGCGTAAGTGGAAGGCCTGATCCTTATGAATTTGACGCAACTGGAGAGGAAAACGGAACTGGCGTCGACGGACTGAAAAGGCAAAGAGATGATACTAAGCCAAGCTCTCTATTTACTAGTGAAGGTCTCCAAGCATCGTACAAAGATTTAGATCAAATTTTCGACAATTCCGATCCCGATACTTCCAGCGACGAAACTGTAAGTTATTGTTTTGTGTCAAAACATTTGGTAAACAAATCAGGCAGAATTTGGCAGGATGGATAAACATCAATTTGTAAATATGTATTTCAGAACCTGAACCAACTGCAAGTGCAGACGCCTCCGGGCTCGAACAAATCCGGCGGCGGCGGCAACCACGACGGGGTGGACACCCGAATGGACTGCACGACTACAAGCTCGGGCGTCTCCAATTCGTGTGCAAACACGACAAGCTCGAACAAACACAACTCCTCTTCCTCGTCCAACTGTAACCGCGGAGTCGGCGTGCTTCGGCCCGAGGAGCTGTCGAAGATGTTCCCGACCCCGCCGTCCCTCGAGCATAATCCCGTAGCGTCGCCCTGCCAGCTGAGTGACCCCAGCCTCGAACAAACGGACCTGGGCGCGAGCACGCAGCAGCAGCAACAGCAGCTGGCGCAGAGGCAATTGCAGCGACAGATGCCCGACATTTATCCCAACATGGGTTCGCCACCCGAGGAGCCCATCGAGGACTGGTCTTACGTTTTCAAACCGCCCACGATGTGCAAACTCGTTGGTTCGTCCAAGTATGCACCCCTCACGAATCTGCCGAGCCAGAGCTTGCCGCCCGTTACGCTGCCACCGCATTGTATATACAGGACTTCGTGGCAGTGTAGTAATGCTAATTCCAATCAGAAGTAAGTTTTTTAATTGCAATTTATTTTGTTGTAATCAAATTCATACGTTGATTAATTTTATTTCTTTCCCGTCTTGTACAATTATTATTGTAAGTTTATAATCGATATTATTTTTTTTTTATTAAAAATCTTAACTTAGAAACGAAAATGCAAATGTAGAATTAAAGATAAAAATACTTTTATACTATTGGTGTTTTAATAATTAGATTCGATAACGTATGCAACAATTTTATTAAAAATTTAATATCTAGTAATTAATTTAAATAATAACTGTTGAACCTTCCCTTTCAGTAATCAAGAAAAAACCTCGCAGCCAACACGACCAAATTCTGTGCAGCAGCAGCAACAACAACAACACCAGCAGCAGCAATCACACCCTCAACAACAAGCGTTACAACAGCAACAACAGCAGCAACAACAAATGTTGCCAGCGAGTCCAGCACAATTGGCCTATCGAGGCGGACAAATGCCGGTTGGGGTAATGCAAGTCCGACCGCCTCCACCGCCCTACGATCAACCGTCACCCGCGACTTCGACGACCTCATCCTACCTCAACAAGAACCTCAACAGCATCGAAGCTGACACGCCCGGACCAATGCGTGCCCCCGAATCTAACTCACTGGTAGTGAATATATTGCTTGGAGATACAGCACTCAACATCTTTCGCGATCACAACTTTGATAGCTGCAGTCTATGTGTATGTAACGCTGGACCCAAAGTTGTCGGCAACATCAAGGGTGCCGACGCAGGCACTTACCTCACTGGCTCTTGGGCTGCGAGCAACAACGTCTTCCAGGATGAGGATCAAATTAGATGCAATTGTGGTTTCAGCGCGGTAGTGAATCGGCGATTAGCGCACAAAGCAGGCCTCTTCTACGAGGATGAGATGGAAATAACGGGCATCGCCGAAGACCCGGCTGAAAAGAAGAAAGCTTCCCTTGCTACGATCGCATGTTGCGATTCGAAAACGATACCTGAAGGCATCGACGCGGTGCCGCCTCCTGTACTTGAATTGCTCCGCGAACAGTGTCTAATTGTCCAGAGCTCGGCGAGCAGTTTGTATCGTGCAGCAAGACTTTATGCGGCTAATCGAACGAAACCTAGCTCTTTGAGCGTCAACACACTCGAGTTCAGCGACGGAAACGAACTTTCGCTTGCTGCTATCGATCAAGGCAAACTAGATGGTTAGTAAATTTAAATCTTACAAAAATCAAAGAAAATTTAAAATCAAAATCGAAACTTATTAAATAATTCATTACCGTTTCAAGCATTTTTAAATAATATTAGTAAAAATAAAACATCCATCATTCATTTTTGAATACACAAATGATAATTAAGACCAAAGAAGTAATAATTAATTTATGTATTAATCATTTTTAGGGTCTCCGGTGGACCGCAGCCAGCGAATCAACGGCGTACATCGGTGGGCTTTCCTAAGAGCGAGTGGTCCTCAGTGTAACGGCGACATAGTGCGAGTGATGAAGGCGGTACAGCCCTTACTCCAGGAGGCCATCCAACAGAAGGCCACGAGGATGTGGGACGCGCCATACACGGTGAGGATATTGACCTGGAGGGGCTTCCATCGGCTCGCAGGCAGGGACACGAAGGACCGCTGTGAGCCCCAACCCGTGCCGGCTCTCGTCGTCGGCTACGATAGGGATTGGCTATCGTTATCGCCCTACGCCCTCAGTTACTGGGAAAAGTTACTTCTGGAACCGTACGCGGGACCCAGAGACGTCGCGTACGTTGTGCTCGCGCCTGATAACGACTGCGTTGTTAGTAAAGTTAAGACGTATTTCAGGGAATTGTCCACGACGTACGAGGTAAGTAAATTGATTTGTTTGTTTAAGGTACCGTTGATATAGTTGTTTTAACGTATCTTTATTTTTGTAGATATGCCGGTTAGGCAAGCATACACCAATTGCTAAAACGGTTCGTGACGGTATTCTACGCGTTGGTAAAGCTACCATTCAAAAGCTCACGACACCCAACAACAATAATACTAAGCAACAGCCACAACCTATCGACGAGTGGTTTAAATTATTAGGTGATAATCAAATAGGCGAATGTCTTAGGTTATACGCACAAGTTTGCAACAATCGGCTCGCGCCGTACCTTACCCAAGTCATTCAGGACAGAAGTCTTTTTGATAACGGAGAGAATGTAAGCACTGGGAAGCAGAATCAAACGACTACGAATGTGTCAGAGACGATGCCTGCCACGCCAGATGGAACGCCTAACAAACCCGAGTCTATTGGTAAGTTTCATTCAAATCCTTCTTTTAAATAAAAAGTAGTTCATTAAACGAACGCGTGAGAGATACCAGCTTTGTAAACAAAAAATAATTAAAAGCTAATCGAAACCAATTAATATTCTTATAGAAGGCGAGAACATACGCAGCGAAACACCGTCAGGTGCAACGCCAAATGCCAATTCGACGACGGGTAGTTCTGCGCCGACAGCACAGAACACTGGAAACACACAAACCATGACGACGAATTCCCAACAGCAATCGCAAGCAGCGGCGTTAGGACCGGACGAAGAGGAGCTCGAGTTACCCTCGGTTGTGGTTTACCTCGTAGAGCCGTTTTCCCTCGGTGGTGCCGATTGCCCGGATCGCCGACGACTGGCCATTCTGGCGCTTCTGCGCGCATTCTCCGTAGCCGTTAGCAATATGCCCGAAAACATTAGGGCGAATGTCAATGTTCAGGTGAGTGTCGAGAAAGTTAAAGTTTCTTATTTGCTCTTTATATGCGATGTTAATATTAATTTTTTTTCTTTTAGCTGATATCACTAGAAAGTATAATGGAATTAGGTCGAGTCCGCGAAAGGCGGAAGATTCAGGACGAAATGAGAGCTTTGGCACTGAACGTATTTTTACAAGGACGAAGACTCATGTCGCACAATACTACTGTTAGGAGCCTTACTGGTTTTGGAACTGCTGCAGCGGCTGATCTCTTTCTTAAAAATAAAGATGTAAGTTTCAAGTGCTGTAAGAGAAGTTCTGCTAGTATTTTAGTTTATCTGCTTTAAGTATTTTAATTAGACAGATATATAATATTATTAATATTAAGTAATTATCTAGAATCTGGAAGCTTTTGTAGATTATTTTTTCATATATTTAGACTGAAATAAGTAAAACTTTTGTTTGCGTTTTTTAGAGTACTAAAATAAAGCTGAATTTTATTTTTATTTCATCTCCGTACGAATTTGAAATACCAAATAAACATTTTGATGATAAAATGTCGATAATATATTTTTAATCAACTTTTTATTAAATGAACAAAAAAATTCAGAATACTTTCAAACATTGATAACGAAAGAATTAATGTGCAAAAAGCTTCAAAGCTTCAATCGTCATAACAAATGCTTCACACCTTTGTGTATGCATGTCGACGGACAAATAAAGTATCCCGTATCGCTGGTACTTTTACAGTCGCATAGTAACATTCTTCTTGAACCTCCACATCAGGAACGCAACAAGTCTGCAATACGTCTCTACGCGCCTGCGTACGTCTTGGCACCTCTGCGCTGCAAGAGCGAAGCACCGGACTCGTTCGGTACGTCCGGTCCAGAAGAGTGTGCAGTTTTGTATCTTAGTTATTGCCTCAGTGAAGATCAGTCGTGGCTACTGGCTGTAGCGACGGACGACCGAGGTGAAATTTTCGAAACAGCGACCATTAACATCGATATACCCAACAGGAAACGGCGAAAACGCGCCTCAGCCAGAAGGGCTGGTTTACAAAAACTTATGGACTTCATTCTTGGTGTAATGTCTCAAGGGGTAAGTTCATAAATCGAAATAATTTTTAAATTAGCATTTATATATAGATCTATTTAAATCTTTTTTCACAAAACAAATGCATATAAATTTGAAAACCTACATCTGTAATTAAAAAACATTTTTCTCATTCTTGAAAATAGGTACAACCTTGGAGACTCGTTGTTGGTCGCGTCGGTCGTATCGGTCACGGCGAACTGAAAGGCTGGAGTTGGTTGTTATCGCGAAAGGCCTTACTCAAGGCTTCGAAGCACCTGAAAGATATTTGCGGGCAATGTAATCTTCTGTATCCTTCAGCGGCGCCCTGCGTATTGAGCGCTTGCCTCGTATCCCTCGAACCCGATAGCACACTTCGACTTATGGCTGATCAATTCACACCTGACGAGAGGTTTAGCCAGGCTTCCGTCAACTGCCAACTATCGACGCCTCAGGACGTCACTTGTACTCACATACTCGTCTTCCCTACCTCGGCTACTACACAGGTACAATATTTTTTAATTTAAAAGAAATACATACTAAAATATACGAAATTTCTTATTCAAATTCAGAAGAATCCTTATGCGGTAACAATATTGTATTTAAAATTTGTATGCTTCTGACTTGCAAAACGTTTATTTAAAAAGTTGCAGTTTACGATTTATGATAATTTATTTCAAGTATAAAGTATTTTTTGCAAATAGACATTAAACTTTAGTATTCAACAAAAAAGACATAAAATTAAACTCTTGTGTTCTTTTCAGTCGTCGCAAACGGCCTTCCACGAGCAGCAAATAAACGACCCAGAGTTAGGCGATGACGAGCTTTTCTCTGCACTGCACGACGATTTGCCTGAGGGCATGGAGGGCATGACCGACTTTAACGACATTTTCAATGTATGGCCTGAGCCTGGAGCCGGAGGTGGCCAGAGTCCCAGTGGCAGTCCTCGCAGGCCAGAGGGATCTCCTCTTGGCGGCGACGGCGGTGGATCTGGCCTTGGCAATCACGACGGGCCCGGAAGTCCTTTCCCTTGTAGTAATACACCGAGGGTAAGTTTCTCATCTGCTACTTTATTAAACGCAAATTGTTAAAGTTTAGTTTTCAATAAATTATAATTCTAAACGTTGAATTAGCTATACCTTTGTTAATCAATACATTTATTTAAGTATACTTAATAATTGAATAACTTATTGAATTGGAATATTTTTAGGCGGCTGTAACGGAACAAGCCGAAGAAGTAGGTACGCTACTCCAACAGCCCTTGGCTCTTGGATATCTTGTTTCGACGGCACCCACGGGTCGTATGCCTTCGTGGTTCTGGGCAGCCTGTCCGCATCTCGAAGGTGTTTGCCCGGTCTTCCTGAAAAACGCCCTCCACCTTCACAGCCCGGCCATTCAGCAGAACAGCGACGAGCTGCTGCACCAGCAGAGCGCCGTCACCGTCCACGGTCTCGACTCCCAATTTACCACCGATGTGCTCAGGTACTTTTTATTACATATCGATTTTTAGAAATCTAAAGTTTTCTCAACTTCTTTTTGAGATTTTCTTTTTAAAAAAATTATGGACATTTTTTTAATTTATAATGATTTCAATTTTATAGATACGTACTAGAGGGCTACAATGCGTTATCCTGGTTGTCCGTGGACGCCAACACCAAGGATCGACTCTCCTGCCTGCCGGTTCACATACAGGCGCTCATGCAGCTCTATCACGCGACGGCTGCCCTCGTCTGACCCACACCCTATCGCCACTCGTCTTCTTCTCCCTTTCCAAACGCAGAGCGACTCTCTCATGCACTTATTATCGCATTGTCACTCGGGGCTTTACGAGAGCGAACACAGCCGTCGCCAATTTTATGCGCCGTGACCCCTACTATTATAACTTTTCAAACAATTTTAGAGATTATCATATAAAAGTGATGCAAAAGATGGTGGCAAACGGTGGCCACGAACTTCGTTACTGCGATGCGGACTTTTCCTGCCTATGTTTTTAACCTTTTAAATGTGCGCTCTTTCCTCGTCGTGGTAAAGTGATTATTTTTATTTTAAGGAAACGAGCGAAATTTTTCGAAAAGGAAAACTTATTTTATTTTTCTTGTACTTAAAAGTTTTTTTATTCGCGGTTCTAATGTAAATAACGAGTAATCTAAGTGTAGAAGATTAGTCAAAATCTAAATTCTATTCTTTTCTTTTAAGAAACTGTAAATATATGTTTTCCGAATTTTTATATTTATTACGCCTTTGTGGAAACTTAAAAATTATGGTTTTTCTTTATGTTGGTATTGTGCGCAGATTAAATTTTTATGATTTTTACATTTTTAATCAATTATTCACTTATTTTTAGAATGGAATTAATTAATTTTTATTTGATGATAAAAAAAAAAAGATTTTTAATTTTACAAATGCAACGGTGTAATTTTAAAAAAATGAAAAACTTTTGTTTATTGTAAAAATTTGGACGTGATGATAGTGTGTGAAATCGTGATAAAAATGTAGGCATGAACAAAAAAAAATTATATATTTACAGTGTGACGAAAATATGTGGCCGACGTTTGCGCGAATAAAAAGTGATGCGTTGCGCGATATATACTCAAAATAAAAAAAAAAGGGATCACGTTGCTTCGATTATGATGTGAGAATAGTTGAATTGAATATATTATATATATAATGATAATGAAAACGACGATCAAAGCACAAGTTCCCTTTACACTTTTTCTAACGAATGCAGACATCGTAGAAAAACTACAATTTGTGTTCTTAGGCAATATTATGCATAATGACCACTCTCGAGTGTCGAGAAGTAATAAGGAAGAAAAATTATTATTAATTATTATTATTAATTATTATATTAATTAATTAATAGCGTTTAACGAGGGGTAAATGGATAAACACAAATAAAAACCTAGTTAAAACGTGAATAACGGTTGACAAACATGCGCAATTATAATTGTAGAATGTGCGTGTACATGCGAATTATGCGATAAGATTAAAAAAGCGCGAATGAACAAAGCAAGTAAGTTAATTAAGTCGAAAAGGAAGCAAAAAGGAGCAAATAAATCAATTTTATTTGCGATCTTTCTGTCGTTAGATAGTTCAATTTTAAAGATAAATGAAAAAAAGATAATTAATTAAGAAAAATCAGAATCTAGACGGTTATGTATCCAAATGTTTTAATTGTAAATCGAGTTTTTGTACAAAGCTTTTATTATTAATAGCGATGAAGTAATATAATGATATTACGTTGTTTTTTAATTTTATAGAAGATATTGTAAGAGGTGGCATCTTCCTCACTCTCTCCTGCCCTTTATTATATACTTATATATAGTACGAAAAACGGAAAAGATGTTATTCTTGCGGTCTATTTTTAATTTTTCCTTTCTCCAATGATTTTTTTCTTTATTTCTCTTTTTCATTGCGCCTCGTACAAGCCCCTGGTGTGCGAATATTTTAACAAAATTGACAAATTCATGGATAAATTATTGTGTAACAATCGCGCAAATGGGTCACTGTTATCACGTTTTCTAGACCCACCGAGCGCGTAATAAAACTTTTTTGAAGCCGTTTTTCGAAGAATGCAAAAAGTACTATTCGGATATCGAATGAATGCAAAAAATAAACTTCTAAATGTATAATTATATAGTGTAAAATATTGTTTTTTCGGGAGAAAAATAATTTATGAAGAAGTGAGAGAGACATCGCCGATTAGGTAATTATTAAAAAAAAAAATTATATAAATGAGAGCGCGAGCGACAAAAAAGGAAAACGTGAAAGGAGAGAAAAAAGCGAAAGGTTTTCTCCTTCCATCTCCCAAAAAGACCCCTCAAAATTCCCTGTGCTTTGGATTTAAAAAGATAAAGAAAAAGTCAAGGAGAGAATCGGGGCGCGACTGACAATGCAAGATTGTCAGTCGCATAGTACAAATAATGTCTTGTACATAGGTACCCTAATCCCCCCCTTAATTGGTTAATTTTACTCACAAACAACGCCCACACTCACTCTGTATCTATAGTATTTATTACTTGGGTAGTATGTCATTATTGGGATTATTATTATTAATTATTATTAATTATTATTATTGCTATTATTATTATTATATTAATATTACGAAATACAGTTTTATGTGTATATATAATTATATACCCCATTCTGCATTGAAATAGTGTTTTTTATTGTTGCTTTCATTTCATGTTTACTTAATTTCAAGTCTCAATACATTTCTTTCTATAATCAGTGATGTTATTATTACATTATTACTTCTCTTTCGTTGTCGTCAATTTGTCGCAGATTATATTTATTTTTAATTTTTTCAATAATAAGGTCGCTAAAGTGTTCAGCTTCGGTGGGCTAAAAGCTAATTCAAAATATTGGAAAATTTTCATTTCTTACATTTTACAATTTGGTATAAATAACTTTTATATCTAATTACAATTTACAATGCACGAAATTATGTGAATGCTTTACAACGTAAAAAATCAATTTTGTTAGCGGTAATTAAAAAACTTTATTTTTCTACTTTTTCTTTTATAAAATAAATAGCTCGTGCTCAAAACTTTAAACATGCACTATCGGTTTTTTATTATTTAATATAAAAAAGTAGTGTTTAAATTTATCATACTAATTATCGCCACCTTACAAACCAGTGGAAAAGAAGAGAGAGTAAGCGTATGTGTAACAATTTTTGTCATTCATACAAGACATACGTCTCGTGTACGCATGGAAATCAACATGAAATTAAGCTACAAATGTTTAACTGTACTATAGGTATGTAACCCTACATACACTCGCTTTTTATCACTGTTTACACGCGTATTTTTTCTCTTAATTATTCATGTACAGGTGTTTCACGCGCTTGACTAGCATTCCTTTGTAGCAAATATTTCGCATATTTGTTTCAATTATTTATCTATTCTACAATGACACAAACGGATGCGATTTACAAAACGGCACACATTTTTTCCTGTTGGAAATTTCCTTGCTTAATTGTACGTTCTTAGATATTTGTGATAACTTTTATTTTGAGTCAATAGTTTGTCAATATTACTTTCTATTTTAAATTATATAGAACGCGTAACATCTGAATTTTATAACAAACATAAATGCATGTACAGTAATTACAATATTGAAAATAAATATCATATACATTTAAAAACATATTACATTATTTTTTGTGAACAACAAATTAAGTATCGTAACGTAAAGTAAGTATTTGTAATCAATTTCATTTTATTATAATGTTTTTATTGAAACTTACTAAATATTTGTTATATCATGTATATTCATACGTTGGTATAACAAATCCATTGAGCACAACAAATTTCTACATTAAACAGGAAATGGTTCTAAAAAGTCTTACTGACTATTTATCGACTCAATAACCAAAAATCGTTATCACACGTATTAAAAAACTGAGCCGAATACACAAGGTATTTACACTTTTCTTTTTTTCATTAAAAGTGAAAGACAAATAGAAATATCAACAAAATAAGATTATAAAAATAAAAATTAATTTACAAAAGAAATAATTTTTTTTGTTTTACAAAGCTATCAAAATAAAAATCACACTTTTTTGAGTAAAAAAAAATTGAACTTTAAAATTGTTCAGTTGAGACGGATTTAAAATTCAATGTGTATTCAAACCTTATGGCTTATATCTTAAATACACTTAAGTTAAATATTGCAGCGCCGCTGCAATCTTTTAAAGTAGAAAATGTGTAATTTACGTCATAATGTTTTAATTGATATGGAAAACCTGGCTTTATCTCTTTCTAATCATACCAGGTGTGAATGCAATTGGATAATCTACGTGATTAGATTTTTCCAACTTTTGACCTACAGCTAATCATAAATATCATTTCAAAACCTGTCATAATTATCATGAATATTAGAAAATTCAATACTAAGCCTTTCATCAATTATGGAAGAGATTCAATCATTATTTTATCTAATAGCGCCAACTTTTATCAATTCAAATTTTAGCTCATAAAATTGCTAGAAAGTTTAACTTACGTATAAGGAAAGTTCTTAAACTTTCTTTAAAAAAACAACTACGTATTGGTGAAAAATAAAGCACGATTTTCTTATTAAAATACACCTAAAGAATCGGCATTGACAAGAATACGATTTGTTCTATTTAGACAGGTCTCTCGTCATGTCTTTATACTCTTACATAAACGAACCATCAAAAAAATCACGCAAAACATAGAAATAAATCATGAAAACGAGTAGTAGTAGTGCGACTAGACTCTAAAAGAACTTTCGTCAGTATCATCAGCTCGGAGGTCTGGTACTGCTCGTCCCAATTTCTTGAACAGCGTGATTAATTCCGTACGGCCTCAGATGATAAATCAAGTACTCCAGTACGTACATCATATTCGGACTAACGTAATGAAACGACACAGCGCTGTCTGAGCAGCAATCCAGACCATCCTTCGTATTGTAATAGATGTACTTCCAGTACCAGAAGTCTTTATCGACGTGGTCTGGTATGAGGTGGTGCTCGGGTACAAAGGGAAAGAATCGACCCCTGCCGTGGGCGTCTCTCGTGTCCATAGCCTTGACGCCGATGCGCTCCAGGCACTTGCCCATCTCGACGTCTTCCGCGCCACCGCTGTCCTGTCGGCAGTGCGTTCGGTTAGGCAAGCCTTCCTCCACAAACTTGCGAAGACTCTCCCTGCTAAGTACGTAGCCGGCCCCGCCGCTCATATAGCCCTGCTTCACGAACGGCTTGAAGCGGCAGCCGAAGTAGACTGGCGACGACGGCGAGTGTGCAGCGAGCATGTAGCGCAGGTTTTCTACTATCACGTACCTAAAAATCCACATTTCAACGGTTGAATGTAAAACGTAAGAGTGAGATAAATTTTTTTGAGTAAGTAAGCTGAGTAAACTGGAAGAAATATTTACAAATGCAGTCTGTTATTACTCGCAAAAAGGAAGAGAAACCATTACAGGAACGGAAATATAAATAACTATATCTTTTTGCTCCTTGTATCTGCTTTGATTCATCGTAGATATAGATACAGCAACTCACACTATTTCCTGTAACTGTCTCTATTCCTTTTTTTATGTAACCACCCTATCTCTACAAAAGTTTCTACCCAGAATTTAAAAAATGTAATTTTTTCAATGTTAGGATGAAGATAAGCATATAACAATGTCTTACGTGTCATCGTCTGCTTTCATAAACCAATCGGCTGCATCTTTATAATTTTCGTATGTATATTTAAATGCTTCTTTGGTTTTTGCCCAGAGATTATCTCTACCCTCTTTAACTGGCAATACAACTGTTGGTAGACTAAGATCTGCAAAGAATACATATATATTTTTTTTTTTAAATACGATATTTTTTTTTTCATAAAAAGGTGTAATTCAAAATTGATTTTCGTAAAAGTAAGACTTAAATTACTATTTTGTGCTTTCACTTGAACGATAATGCAATTTTCGGTCCGAATTCATAAACTGAATGATATTGATAAGTGACATACGCATTATTTTATCGTAGACTTAGAAATAAGTCATGAACTAGTTCACATCAAACATCGATCGCGTTTATTCTATTCTTTTAAATTATTAACTTTTATTCGATTTACGTATTAATTTTAAACTTTGATTAAAGTAAGGTAAGATTTTTCTTTGCACTGATTAGACGCGTTTAATAAAACTTTTGAGATATAGTGATCGCTGTAGAGACCAGGGAATTACTCTGTACTGATCTACCACGTGCGGATCACCATCATTTCTGTACAAGAAGCCAAGACACACCGAGACATTCCAATCTTCAGACTAAATTGCACTTGTTACAACAAAGTCGAGACGAATGTCTGCAATGCAAGCGACAATAGAACAATTACTTGCACGAATTAAGAGATACTGTAAGTTGGGGCAAGAAAAAGAAATACTCCGTTAATAAGATATTAATTAAATTGAATGATGTTTATTACAAACAACAGCTTCGTCCTCATAATAAGCGGACCTTGGCAAAAAAAGACACACTGATGAAATAGCTATTAATGAGACTTAGAAAAACCTTCAATAAATATAAAAAAAAAGTAAAACCATAGAGAAAAAAAATTGAGTCCCAGATACAGAAAGTAACCGCGAAATTAATAACAGCATAAGTTAAAACTAAACGTAACTCTTAGCTAGAATTTTTAAAATCTATCAATTATCGAACACCTAATAAAGAAATGTGGAACAAAATTAAAGTATAAGATGGCCGAATCCGCACGTCTATCGTCATTTTAAAAGAAAAAGGTAATACTATCGTAATCGACCTCCACCAAGTAGCCAATTTATTCGCAAAACTCTTCTATAAAAATCCCACGCGATATCATCGATCTTGCGGGGGACATTGAATTTTCTCGGGTTTATCAAAGTTTATCATGTTTATGTCAGGCTTTTGTAAAAAAAAATGTAATAACAGATTCGAAAAATCAGAACGCGATGCGCGTCTTAGTGCACAATAAATTCAAGGTAAGTTTAAGATAAGTTACACATCGATTAGAAATTTTTTTTTTTATTTATTGCAATGGAATTATATTTATAAAAATACTTGTATTGTCACGAGTGATTGAGTACCGTATAATTGGATTATCGTTTCATTTTTTTGATTCATTTTATAATTTCGTAGATTTTGTTGGCGTTTCCTTATGAAAAAATATTGTAGTATGATAATATAACTTGATTATAATTAATCATAATATTTTCCTACTACTATAATATACTATGATATAATATAGTAAGCTATAGTGAAGAACTACAGCATATAATTATACACTATAGTCTATATTTTGTATTAGATACCATGAGATATTATATTATAGTATTTAACTACAACAAACTACAGTAAGTACAGTAAGTACAACTACAGTTTTAGTATGATAAATTATAATTTAAGCATAGTTTCTTTTATAATTTACTTTCTATAAATTGTTTACTATAGCTTCTATTATAATCATTTCCTATAATTTCTTTTCGTAAGGAGAGGAGGTACATCTGAGTTGAAATCAATACCGTTTCAAATAAAACAAATCAACGCGCGTCAATTTTTTCAATTCGCAAAGCAGCGCGGGTCAACTTACCTTCTTTTGAACTCATGAATAGTAGGATGTTGCAACGTTTTCCCCACGTTGCTTTTACGTGCCTCGCTTTGGTTTGATGGTTATCCGGACCTGTCATGACCCAGCACAAAACTCGCACTTTTTGCGCGAGTTCTTTGGCGACTTTATCTTCATTTTTGTGGAAATCTTCATCGCTTCCATGGAAAGAAACTTCGACTTCTGGCCCAACCTGAGAATAAAAATAGACATTTTAGATTTTATTATCTTTTTGTAGTTTCCGGAAAATCTGATATAGCAGAGATAGTTTAAAGAATGATTTATTAATTGAAATTAAATCCTGCAGAAAATGCTTTTCTAATCAACGGTACTTCATTTTTTTTAAACATTGCATACAGAACTGTAAAAAACTACAAAATTCCTTTGACGTTCTTTTTCTTCTGACCTAATTCCAAAACTACCCGTCAATATTAAACTACTGTCGACATAATTCCTGAAAGGCTTAAAAATTCTACCTCGTGCGCAAGATCCGAGGAATGATGCGGATCTCGGTACAAAGAGCTGCCCGGTAACCAGTTAAAGACATGCGGCATATCCCTGGCAGCCGTGCTGAGGAGGCATGCTGATAGAAATCCACAGACGACACCGGCAGCTAACGTTATAACCAATCGACGATTCACGCGAGCCTTCGTCGTCGACAGCATTTCTTAGTTTTTGTACGCACAGCTGGACGAGTTTGAAATTCCTGGAAGAGCAAATAGACACGGTGGAGTTCATTTCGCTTGAGCTAAAAATATGGCTTGATCGATTTTTTATTGCGTTCTTCGTGGTTTAGTAATAATAAGACTGAAATTTAATTAGGAAATTCAAAAGAGCAATGTGAATTTTACCATATGGTAAAATTTATTATTTTTCAATAGTGTTTTGAAAACCGATAAAAGATAATAAAATTAAAATCCTATTGGGATCGAAAAATTCTCTGCGAAAAATAGATAGAAAATAGAAGCATTATTTTGGGATTGATTAGTTGATAGGAATTTTATACCGAAATTACTATAAATTTTGATAACTTATTGAAATTTCTCAATATGTTTCGGATATTTCCGGTGCAAATACATTATGAGCCCTATAAAAATTTTTTTTTATCGGGTTTTATCAGTTCTTTTCAACCGGGATAGTATTTCTGTTTAGAGAAGTAATAAAATCATCATTTTTTAAAAATAAGACAAGACTTATTGTTTTAAAAAAATTTAATTGGATATATAAAATGTAATGAAAATATATTTAATGAAAAATATAAATTTTATTATTGTATAATAAAATAATGCATAAAAAATAAAGTTTTAAGTTACTTACCAAAAAATTTGCGTGTATTAATTTGATTCATAATGATACATGTAACAATAATTGGTCCTTTTGCTACTTCATTTTATGGTAAAACATCATTAGTGTAAGACTTAAATAGTAGATAATTTAAAATTTGTTCTTCCATTGTAAAAATCCATTGTTTTATGATATGTATTTTAGGATCCCCTGAAATAAACTGTAAGTAATATTCGTTTTATAGTTGGACACAATTTTCTGATATTAATTGAGCTGACATTGCTACACTACTGAATGCTGAACGTGCACAAGTTTTCATTCTTCTGGGTCTGGTTCATATCAGTGGAAACGAGTGATAGTATTGTGTTGCAAAGATAAGACACTGTCACAATTATAACGTATTCTGAGCAAACTAGCGTTATTGAGAGGAAGACAAATTCATAATTTATTACCCATAGAATAATAAGGCTTTTAAAAATTAATTAATTAAATAGTATTAACTTTTGTACCAGTAGTAAATTTTGAATTTTTTTAATATTGGATATTCAAAACTCTAAAGTCTATTTAACTTTCATTGAACTAAATTTTTAGATTTTAAAGACCATTGATGTACTTTTGACTATCTATAAATTGCATATTAAAGAATTTATTAGCAACTTAGTTCTTTGCTAATTTCAAGGTAAGAATGTTAAGCACACATTTCATAGTTTAAAAGATTTTTTGTGTAATAAAATACAATTTTAGCATCAAATATAAAAATTTATATTAGTCTTATACAAATGTCTAGTTACTCATAAAATTCTTTTAAAATAATTACAAGGTTACAAGGTTACACATCAATATCTATTTTTAAATAGTAACTAGTGACAATAGTAACAAGTACATACAAAAAATAATGTTTCCTTTCTACAAATAATATCCATTTGCATGCAAATTATTCTATAACCAACACAATATTAATTTAAAGAATAATTACAAATTTCATGCATTTTAATCAATATTATATTTTTATCTAAATCTATCTTTTAAAATAGGCCGTTGTTGCTACATAATTATAAGCATTTAGTTTAAGATATAATTTTAATTTTCCAATTTAGGTAAAGATAAAACGCATCAACAACTATTTGTAATTATCTAGAAACATTAAAAATTAACTATTTTGATACATAGTTAATGAAAAACAAAAGAATAAACAACTACTTCTACTACAGAATTACAGATTTTTATTTATTTGTCACGTAAAGTCAAACTTTACACATCAAACAGGCAGCATTAATAAAAACAAAGCGCACAGACATCAAGTAAAAAAAGACATACATCAAGGATTCAAGGTTGGCACAGTCTTGCATTATCATGCTGGTGCATGTTCCCAGTCCAAAGGCAAGTGCACAGAGCATTGAAATGGTGTTACTTAACAATTTCCAAGCACAATGGTTCCGCAGCCACACAAAACACACAGCAGACTACCAGTCTCTGCAAGCACAGCTCTTCGCAGACAATGGAGATAGACAAAGAGAGGAGGAAACTCGAAGGTGTTTCCGGATGAACGAGCAGCTAATGAATGTTAATTAATTATGCGGAATCTACGATGCACTGACTGCAGATGTACGTACGTTTGTATTCGCTAAAACTCTACTCTGCGATGCGACGGCGAAACTCTCGGCGGAGTTTTCGCCTTTTCATGTTGCCGTTTCCATCGCGGTGGCACGGAAAAGTGCCGCGAGCTGAAATTCAACGGCCGACGCGCTCTGCGACGACATGACGCTTACTGTGTTTTGATAGACATTTCGTTTGTGTGTAGTGTACGTACTTAATCGAGGTTAGGAATTCACCGATATATGTTGTGACACCAAGCCTGACGTCACTCTGCATCAGC
Organism: Ormyrus labotus; assembly: GCA_035582975.1. Taxonomy (NCBI): domain Eukaryota; kingdom Metazoa; phylum Arthropoda; class Insecta; order Hymenoptera; family Ormyridae; genus Ormyrus; species Ormyrus labotus. The sequence continues at coordinate 16,179,149 of JAWWEO010000045.1, read as the reverse complement.
TGACTTTCCACTTTAATATCGATTTTGATTGGCCGGCGAAGAAAGAACTGTAATTCTACAAAAATGTAATGTAGTTGTAAATTATTTGTAATTTTTATTAAGAATAGTTAAAGTCATGTTATTTAAAGGTAAGTTTTATATTTTTTTATATAAATTTAAGTTTAATTGAATTAAAATATTACACATTCAACTTTTAACGGCTCCTTATTTTCTAGTTTTCTAATTTTCTATGCATGAAAAAAGTAAAAATATAATTTTTAAAAACATTTTTTTAACAACCAAATTTATTACTGTACTTATTTATCTGCCGTAATTTCAAGTAGATAATTTATTTCCGTCGCTGATAATTTAGCATACCATAAACATAAATAGAGCAACGTACAATAGGGGAAAAAACAAGATAATTTTAAAAATATCACTATATGGCTTATTATTTTTAATATAGTTTTTCATAATTTACAAGCCGGAAAAAAAATAATTAAAGACGAGTCCTTACATAATTATTATTTGCCAAGAGCCCAGGAATTAAACAAGTGCCCGAGTATTATTATTTCCTCGGAATTCTTAAGCTATTCGCTCAATTCGAATTAATAAATTTTCAACGATACCTGCGCTAATTTTACCAAACCAAACGGAACGACTTTCCTCACAAAAGTACAGTAATAAGCCGTCCACTCCTCGAAACAAAAAAACAAAAAAAAACTCACCAACCCAATCACTCGATCAACGTCCAAAATCCGTCCCAATCGAGAACAGAAACAAGCCACTTTCTCCCGAAAGAACGGTACCATCCGAATTCGAACTAAAATATACGGTGTCGCGACGTATATACCACCTAAAACCAAGCCGCATAAAATATCTCGGACGGAGAGGAGCTCGTAACAATAAGGTCACACATCCAGCGAGCACAACTGGCGGCAATCCGCTAATTTCGAGCCCATTGTGAGCCGCGGAAAAACGCGCCAATTATGTGCCGTGTGCGCTCTCGGGTCTTTTACTGCGGCGAGTGTTATAACACGTCTCTCTCTCGCTTTTTCGCGAGAGCTCCGCTCGCGCTTATTCGAACCGCCGCCTGCTGCTGCTGCTGGCTGATGTATGCGTGAATTTGCGTTTATGGGTCGGCGTTTCAATGAGTGCCGTGATCGCGAATTTGATATAGATAGTCTTTTTAAATGGCCAGCTTTTCTCGGCGATGGGACGAGAGATGCGGACGATTGATGTCCGGAATATTCTATGAGCGGATCGCGTTTCGTCGTTGAATTTATTGAATTATTAAGATTTGTGTTCGCTCGTTTCGTTGTTTTAATTATGTGGTATATATAAAAGGCTCTGTTGATCTTTCCGAGTATAATGATTAATTAAAACAATAGATTTTTTGTGAGGTTTCAACGAGAATTGAATTACTAGATAGATAATTTTTGACGAAAGAATAAAATATTATCGATAGATTACGAAAACTTGATGCATACACTTTTTGAAAACTTTCATATCTATTTACTTTTGCGTTCTGGAATATGAACAAACTATATTTATACATATATATGAAATGCTTCTTATCATAAAATTTCTTAATTTACGATTAGCTGGTAAGTTTAGAAATTTGCTATTTTCATTATTTGTCGGACAAAAACCCGTTTTCCAATTTAAATTCAAGTTCGAGATAACATTTTAAACGCAATGTTTTTTTTCGCAGACAAAATGAATAATCTGTTGTTTTTCAATTTTTAAAATGTTCCACGAAGGTCTTTTTAAAGAACTTTTTAAATATACGGAAAGAGTCGACAAAGAATTAACAAAGAACTCCATATTAAAAATCGTATTAAATCTTATCTTATGCCACCTTTTTTATTTGACTGCGTTGAGCAAATCGTAAGACTTGAGCAATTCTTTCCGAGTAGAATGAATCGGCGTCAAAGTGCGGGTAATTTGTTTTCATGCACATGCAAATACTAATTTTCAAGTCTTTCCGTAATTTATTGTTTCCTCGCTTGAAAATGAAAAAACTAAAAGATATCACGGTAATCAGTATAATGAACGTATCTATTTATTTTTTTTAGAATTTTATACAAAAAGTAAATCCAATAATTATCTATTAATCAATCTATTATAAGTATATTACGATAACACTAATGCCATAAGTGGCTCTTTATTTAATTTATTCTATTTTTAGACGTCAATTATTTATACAAAATATTCTATGGCACTTAAAAAATTCTGACGTTAAGTTACTTCAGCGAAAAATCAAATTGATAATAATTCCAATAGTCAGTGATTTAAAAAATTGTATTCGAACTAACTAATATTTGGCAATAACCTGCATATTGTTCATCCAGAATTTATAGAAGCAACCTTTATAATGCTCAAAAACAAAGTTAGGGGCTGTATTAGCAATTTTTTTTGGGTAAGGCTCGGGTATTTTAAATGTCATGAATAGATTCGAAAAATCTTTTCATTTATGTAAGAAACTTGGATAGTAGTACTGCCCAAGTTTTGGACATTTGCGAATGAAAATGGCCCATTCTTACTTTAAAAATAGTTTTGATTTCTACCAGGCAAAGTTAGAGGCTGTATTGGCAATTTTTTTAAGAGCCTAATGAATGCCAGGATCAGAATTATTATGACGTTACATAATACACTGCGCTCAATACGATCCGAACGTCTGGGCACTGGATCAAAAGACGGCTGGCCAAAATCTGATCGATGTTTTGGAATAACCATCCGTTGTCAGGATCATATGTTTAACGAGCTCCATGAAGGACATGATATTTTAAAGCAACTCATCCCTGATCTCTCCTACATGGAAACCGGGTCAGATTAATTATACCAAGGTACCTTGGTATAATTAATCTGACATAATAACATATAACATATGCATATAACATATACATATAACATATACATATAACATATACATATACATATAACATATACATATAACATATACATATACATATACATATAACATATACATATACATATAACATATACATATACATATAACATATACATATACATATATATATACATATACATATAACATATACATATACATATACATATACATATAACATATACATATAACATCAGAGACGTCTCTTCGTAGGATACAGAGGGATCGTGCACCGAGTGCCAAATCGATGTGCCTTGAATTTTTCCTATATAGCAAGTATAGACGTTATGGGAAGAAATTGGTACTTATGTGCCGAACTCAAATATCACGTTGCTGGTTCATCCTTGATCATTTTAAGGCACCGCAATGGTGTATTCGCTTATCATGATGAAAATAAACGCTCTGGACGGGGACGGGACACGAAAACTACCAAGAAATAAGGCACCATATTCCAGCAAAACTCGTGAATAATTGACTTTTTAATTGTCGCAATAATTATATTCGATCGAGCGTTGGAAAAAGTGATTTGATTTGCCGCTTATCAGCGCACGCGTCACTCATTAGATGATAAGAGGGACCCACCTCTACGCGCCTTTTTCAAACGTCGATCAACCGTGAAATTATAAATTTATCATAAATTTGGTACGAAATCGACGAACCACCAGTCCCCACCGAAGCGCTTCACGTCCTAGCGTTTCTGCCGTATGTGAATGAGAGTAGCGCACCGTAGGGGCGAGCACGTCACGCGTCCATATAAAAATTAGCACCACTCCTCTTAGCCATTAAGAGATAAGAGTCTAAAAGTTTCCGCAAAATTAGCTTCTCCAAGACGTTGTGAAAAAAAACTTCAGTACGAGTATATAAATTTAAAATTTAAACTTTCGTAACGCAACTTAGTCGTTTGAAAACAATGCCCGGCGGCTATGTGGTTGTCGCGTTTGTATATTAGTTGTTTAAAGAATTATTTATAAAATTGAAATACTCCCCCGGGATATATGGTATTTAACTTTGCATGTTAATTGTTTAAACTCTTGGCTGCCGGAAAGCCTAAATATAATAGGTTCTTATACCTGTGATCCAATCATTGTATAGATTATATCTAAGATATAGTGACATGGTTTATGCATTTGCTACGGTGACTAAAGCCCTTCAAATCCCGGCAGTCAAGAAGTTAAATAATTATCTATAATCTTTAAGGAGGTTCTAGCCTTTTATGAAGATGCAGAAATTACCGTAAAATCGATAAATATAACTTCAAAATATCATA
>JAWWEO010000045.1:16151345-16173626 GCA_035582975.1 Ormyrus labotus | reverse complement strand
ACTTGAGTCCATATAGGGCATCTGATGAACTTTTGAAGAGGCTTCCACCAGTCAAGATTTTGGTTAGTAACCATTTAATAGTCTTCAAATTTTGAATAAAAATACATATTAACAATTTAATGAAGTAATTAACATTTATAAATTAATATTTTTATGTGAAGAGTATGGATTTGGATCCATGCCTGGATGACTGTGTAATGTTTGCAAAGAAACTCAAGTACCTGGGAACACCTGTTTCATTAGATATATTGCATGGTTTACCGCATGGTTTTCTCAATTTTTCAGTAGTAAGTAGCAATATCATTACAGAATTATTTTTCATCTACCTTTATTTAAATGTGTTTATAAATTATTTAGGTATCGAAAGAAGCACATGAAGGGTCATTGATTTGTGTGCAAAGAATACGAGAGTTGTTGGAAACGTAACCGCAGGTGCTTTAAATGTATGTGTACGTCGAGAATCGTGAGAATTGTTGATTTTTAAAGAGTTGGTGAGGGAAAGTATATTAGACAAGAATGAAATTCGACGGGTATAAATAGTCAACTTTGTAGCAAGGCAAGTTTCACGCAATATTCACAGACCTGCTAGATCCGTTGAAATTCTCTTGCTTTGAAATTTTTTACAATATACAAATGTCGCTTTTTACAATCTACAATAGCAACAGAATCAATTTTTGCACAAACTGAAAGAAGATACGTTTTATCTTTGTTATGGCACTTGCTCAAAAAATTATCTTTACACTGACGATCAGGGGTCCAATAGAACTAGTGCATTTTCACTACAATGCATTCGCTTTTTAAATAGTTTTTACAGTGATTTAAAAAAAAAAGATTTTTGAACATTGTTGCATCATCTTGTTCTCATTAAGCTGATTGTAACGTATTCTTCAAAAAGACTATTTTAAAAATGAAATTGGGCTTCAAATCAAGTTGATGCAATACGATTACATTAATTTAGTAATTGTACAAAAGATAATCATGTTAATATATACTTCCTACGTTTTATACGACGTGAAATATATTTTTTAAATCATCGTAAATTTAACACATCATAAATGAATGCTATTAATAATTTATTTTTATTTATTTACGTGTATATAAAATCGTACTTTGCAGTCTAATTTTTTAAGAAAATAAACCAAAAACTTATAACATTGCTTACAAGCATGAAATATGTCGACATGGTTTTTAATAACAATTTCAATAGCCTCCTTTTTTTTTTTAACTATTTATGGTTCGATAACACGAAATAAAGCAGGAATTTCACGCTTCTGTGAATATACCGTCTATAAATATACAAATGAACTAGTCTTTGATGTTAAATGTAATTATTTTATCTTGAACTATAAAGTGTACTGATTTTTTATATAAAAAGAAAGAATTAAAAGAAAACTCATAAAATGTTTGAAAAGAAATGTATTTACATGCAATCCAAGAACAATATTTGATAAAGAGATATGCATTTTTATTATTTAATTTGTACAGTAGATGGCTGAATGTAAGAGTACGGGATGGAAACTCGATGTAGGGTGAGGAACAGGTTTAGTATGAATTTATATTTACTGGGTAGTCGTTTGATTATGCGGCCGCAATGTCTTTTGCAGTACATGTGCGTCCGCTGGTTCAATCCTCTTGTAGTAGTGTTTTTTCGTTTCTACGATCTCAAACCCGAACTTCTTATAGAAGTCAATAGCGCCTTCGTTATTTACTTGAACGTGCCTGTTAACAAACGAAATTTCGTCCAAATAATGACTTACTAAATTTTGATAGGATACAGAACTGAAATTCAGTTTTTGCATTTATTATTGAAGGACTAATTTTATAGACGTTGGTTTCTAAGTAAACTTAAGCAATTTATTACGTTAACATATTTTTTACTCAATATTGTCATAAATATCTTTGATAATTTACGTGGCCAAAGCTAAAAATAACTGAATTTCGATACTATGCTAGCATAATAATTCAATTTTTTTACTTTGTATTTTCTTTTAATTTTTGAAAATTCATACAGTTTATTATTTAAGCCAAATAGCAGTCTTTTTATTTAATGGTATAAGACTTTTATCAAAAAATGTAAACTCCTGAATGAATTTATTTTAAGTAATTAAATATTTATCAATACATAAAACAGTATATAATCAAGTATTGAAATGTTGCAATAATTAATGTATATGTTAAAACTAAAATTCTGTTATATTACTTACAAGAATATAGAATCAAAGTTGCTATCTTTGTCAACATAATTTAGAACGTGTTGTACCATAACAGTTCCAATTCCAAGTCTTCTGTAAGGATATAAACACCCCAAGGTCATTATGTACAATCTTCGGGAGTTTTCCGATGTATCTACCCTACAGCAGACTGCTCCAACCTTAACATACAAATATAAAATAACATCAGCATTAAGAGAAATACTGTATCAAAATAAAGTTACTGATGAGCAGTTGTATTTACCACAATATCATTGTAATATGCTAATTTTGCTAATTCTCCTGCCTCTAAAACATCCTTATAAAATTTTTCGTTGTAAGACACTGGGAACACAACTTGGTTTAATAATTTTAGTTGCTTTATATTGTGTGGTGTAACATCTCCCAATTCAATTTTTGCTCTGAAACAGTAAATAATTAAAAATAATTATTATCACTTAAAACCTCTTTTCATCTATCTATAAAAATAATACAATAAAAATAATAAATAATTATTATTTAAAACCTTTAATATACTACTTTCTAGTTAATTAAATTGGCTATTCAACTTTCAAGTACATATTTAGATCATCTTGACATAAAAAAACCCTAAAATTTATAAAAATTATATTCAAAAGTTTACTCATGGGTAACGTCAAGAAATTTTATAAAATCCTTAATCAACAGAGTTTAAACTTAATAAAGAACAAATTTTAATGAAAAATTCAGCTCTAGTTATTTCTTAACCTACAACGTCTAAACCAACGAATTTGTTAGCAAGTATTCAAGCAAAGTTAATGAAGAATTCATTTTTTCTCTGTTATCGCGAGTCAGCAATACTGTCACAACAAATTAATTAAAAATCAACATAAAAAACTACCCGGAGTTTTCAACCATTTTGAGGTTATGCATCGTTGAGCCTCACTGCTCAAGTCTTGCGGGAGAAAAACACGTTCCCTTAGCAGCAGCGACCGAACGAATTCTTGTGCAATCTCCGACACGTCGTCCGAGGAGTTTCTCTAGCTAATTCCTGTCAGCAGCATCTATGGGAGGTCGTATGCATGCATAACCCCGAAATTATCAAGTCTCGCGCGCTTCGCTACTCTCGACTTTATTAACGAAAGTGTCTTGTATAAAACTCACCGAGTCATGTTTTGGCGGTCGCTCCGTTGCCGCAGAATTTAGTTACGCGGCGCAAAATTGAGACTCGGGAGCTCCTCGACTTGGGGAGAGAAGGCCTTGGCGCCGGGGAAGGTCAGGATGCGAGCAACGGAGACGAGGACACACGCACCGTGATTTTTGTCCGGGCTCGCGCGGAAATTAATTCGCGGCAGACAATTTTTTCGTCCGGGCCGCGAAGCGCGAATTGCTCGGCTGCAATTCCGATGGAACCGTTGCACTGCCGCGAACTTTCAAATTTTCATTTTACTTGTTAAAAATACTGAAATCTTGCATTCAAAAACATACCATTTTTTTTTTCAAGGTGCTTAATTTTGTAAGAAAACATCTATTTAGCGTAAGATTATTTTTAAATATTTTGATTTATTTTTAATTTTTATGTTATTTCAATCTATTATACATATATTCCTCCCGAATATACACATTTTAGTTTGCTTCTGCATTGTTTTTTTTTTTTTTTTTTTTAAATATTATGTGAGATGTAGTTTTATAAATTATTTTAAGAAATCTACTTTTTAATTAATAAAAACTAGAATTTAAATACATTACGCTTCGCGCGCTAAATATTTCTCCCTTATGATGTAACTTGGATAAAAATGACGAACACGTGGACAATGTCGAGTATTATGTATCCGGAGAACAGGAAGTGGTAGGAGGTTCCTAGGTCGAATAGTGGCCGAATGTTGGTTGAACGTTGATCCAATAACTTCTAGATAATTATATGTATTGTATCATGTGATGTAAACTTGCTTGGTCTCTGTACTCTGGTTAAATAAATAAATAAATAAATAAACATTGTATTGTCCTGCGATTAGCCTAACTTAGGGGGTAATTTTCAGCGAAAATAAATTCTCCGGGTATCTAAATGCGACATCTTTGAAGGATCGAGTTTAAGGCAGTTTAAAGTAATCCGTATTCTAAAAGTTTATTGCAGGCGAAGTTTGTACCCTTCAAAGTACGCCCGCGTAAAAATATTATGTGAGATCTCACATAGATCTTATATGAACCTCGTGAAAATCTCATATAGATCTCATATAGATCTTATATAACGATTTTCAGACATGATCTCATTGAGATCTCATATAAATCTCATATGTAAATTTCATTGAGATCTCATGTGCAATTGTTTATTAAACAAAAATTAATAATTTAAATAATTTATAAATTTATCAAAAGTTAGAATAATATAATCTTAAAAAACAATAATTTATTATTAAAATTACAATAAAAGTACAGTTTATTTTTTATTTAAATTAAAATAAAATAATTTATTGTAATTTTTAATAATAAATTTATAAATATTTAAAATTATTAATTTTTTTTTAAAAAACAATTGCAGATGATATCTCAATCAAATATCCTGACTGAAAATCGTTATAAGATTTATATGAGATTTATACGAGATTCAGGAGATCTATGTGGGATCTCATATAATATTTTCACGCGTTCAGGTCTAAATTACTTTTCCAGGCAATGCCAATGCTTCTATTGAATTTTGAAAATTTTATTGACCGTACGCTCAAATGTCATATAAGTATTTTTACACCTGCTGAAGGGTTTTCTGAGAATTCTGGTCTATTTTCCAAACACTTGCACCCTTAGATCTTTCATCCATTCTTAATTGCAATTTAAGCGGTTGCGGGTGTAAGCATACAATCTGTATTCATGAATACGTCCCAGCAATAATCGTAACATGTTCCGACAGTATTTACATATCTAATTCTTTTTTATATTTTTTAAAATGTAGATTAATTTGTTATATAATTTATCGTTTACAATTTTATCTGTTAAAAATATTATTTTTTTTTTCGATTTTTATTTGATAAATAAGTTTTTTAAGATAAAAAAATACTGCTTTTATAAATTATGGGCAATTGCTAATTCTACCAGGAACAAAATTTACATTTAAAAAAATGTATGCAATTTATAAACGGTGGAAATGGTTATTAGGTAAAATGAGTATTTAATTTTTTCCCCTCTGTAGTTTTTGTAAATACTACAGACGGTGCTAATATCAATCTTAGACACTATGCGGTCATACTACTGAGTTTTAAACGAGTGATTCCATGTTTAAGTACCTGGAAAAAAAAAAATTCTCGATGACACCGTGTTTTTTTTTTTTTTGTTTGTGTTTTGTCCAACAACCCTGGTGAAGTCTTTTCAATATCATTCTTAAACTTTTCTGTAATACCTAGTTAATGGTTGGTCAATTAATCCGTTAAAATTTAAATTAAATTGCAATTATATATCTTTATTTCGTCTGTTAAAATTAAAAATGTTTTTTTCTAAAAAAATATCCTTTTCGATACACGGGCGCGTAAAATTCGATTTTTCAAAAGTAAAAAAATTAGGTAAGTACGAGTATGTTTCCGATCCCTTGTCCCTTGAAAAAATTTGTCCAATCTCAGTTAAAAGATTTCTATAAAAATTACTTAATTTGTGAAAAAACTATTCTAACAACTTTTTAACAAAAACTTTAACTTCTTGAAAATATTTAAATAATCGTTGAATATAAATCAAACAAAAAAAGTAATGAAATTAATTACCAGAAAGTCAAAATTATCAAAATTTAAACACATTTACGTCAATAATAATAATTAAATGACCTACCAGAAAAAACTAAAATTTTTATACAAATTAAAAAAAAAAGTATTGAAATCAATTTATAAATAGTCAAGAAGTATTTTACAATCTTATTTTTAGTAATATGAATATCAAAGAATTATTTATTTGTGAAGAAAGTAATTAAATATATTCTCTTCACGGCGGCGATTAAATTACTTCTCAAAGGTATTACATTTTTGTACAAATTAAAAAAAAAAGTACTGAAATTAATTTATAATAAGTCAAGTATATAAGTATTAATTCGTGCACGTTTTTATATTACTACTTTTTATTATATTTAATATTTAACAATCAATTTCCAGATTTTTTTTTTTTTTTTTTTTTTTTCAATTAAATTTTAAATTTTAATTGTTATATTTTTTTTAAGTACAGGATATATTTTTGTGTTTGAAAAATTGCCACGAGCGTGGCCGTGGCGCTATGATCGAAAAATAAGTAAGAGAGCTGCGATTGGTTAACTTTGTTTCTTTGACCAATCACGACTTAGAATCAGTGGCATAGTGCCGGCGCCCTGCACACGGCGCAAGGAGCGTTTTGCAGACAGGCTTCCGAGTTTCGGATAGCCGGCAACATTCGCAGTCTGTTCGTGATCGTCGTTCGACATTGTTCAATGGTGAACAGCGTGTGTAGTATATACCAAGTATATAGTTGAGTTACATATTTACAGTGTCTATATTTTGTAGTTACTTTTGTAGTGAATTCAGTAGCTATAAAATGATATTTCGTAGCTAATTTTATTGATTGAAAAGACAAACATGGTTCGAAGTAGTGATAAGTAAGTATTACTCTAGTTTGCAAAATTTTTTAGGTTAATTACGTTTATGTGTGTTTCTTTACGTTATCGTCAGAAATTAGTATTGGATAATGCATTGATCGACGTTTAATAATCTAATCTTCATAATGTATTTAATTTATGCTGAAGAATTAATTATTTAATATTTAAAAGTGTTGTTTGATTTATAAAAGTTTGTTTATGGAGGCGGCGTCTGTTGTCCTTGTGCTTCAGAGATAAGAGATTTTTAACCAAATTAATTACTATTCTTAAAAAATATAAAGCTAGCGAAATTTTATAGTTAATAAAATAGTAGACAAACGTAAAAGATTTTTTTTTTAATTCAAAGAAAGCATGAAAAAGATAATCAAACTTAACCTAAAAGGTCTTACATTCATAAAAGAACTTGATAAAAATCATAGTTTGGTTAGAAATGTAAAAGATAATTTAAAATATTTACAATATTAATTATTTTAAAATAATTAATTATTTTTAAACAAACTTTATATCTTACTCTTATCTGTTTGTAGAGACAGACATCATCGACGGAGGTCTCGGTCAAGATCAAGATCAAGGTCTCGTTCAGCCAGTGTAGAGAAAAAAAGGAGACGTTCTAGGAGTAGAGATCGAGACAGAGAAAGGGATAAACCCCGTCATCGGGATCGACGCAGCAGATCTCGTGATAAAGACAGAGAGAGGAGTGATCGTCGAGAAAGAACAGAAAGGGACAGGGATAGGGAAAGAGATCGTGATAAGGACAGGAAACGGTAAGAAATTTGATTTGTTTTATATGCTCTTTGCATTAAACAGAAAGTAGTATATTGTCAGATTTATCCTCTAAGTAAAACTACTACTTATTGAAGCATCTATTACTACTATTTTCATTATTTTTATAAAATTTATTAATTAAAGTAACATTGATTGTTCTCGGTAAACTAGTGGAGACAGCAAAGAAAAGAGATTTTCGGGTTCCAAATCTTCCAGATCTGGTAAAGACAGGTCTAACAGATCAAAGTCTCGAGAACGCAAGGAAAAGGAAACCAAAAATGAAAGTGAAGAGTTACCATTCGATCACACTAAACTCGATAAGGTAAGCAACAAATATTTGATAAAGAGCACCTTTTTTTGTTTTTAAGTACATTCATAAAATTGCCGACTGTTTATTTCTGTCCATGAAAATTTTAGGAAGAAGAACAGAAACGTTTGGAACTGGAAATGCAGAAAAGAAGGGAGAGAATTGAGAGGTGGAGGGCTGAAAGGAAAAAGAAGGAAATGGAAGCAACTAAAAAGGATGGGAAAGCTGCAATGCTAGCTAACTTACAGTTACCAGCAGCCAAAAAATGGTCTCTTGAAGATGACAGTGATGAAGAACCTGCTCCTGTTAATAAAGATATAAAAGAAGAAGAGGAAAAAATGGAAACTGAAGAAATTAAACCTGAAATTAAAATTGAAGAGGAGGAAATTGATCCTTTAGATGCTTTTATGGCTGAAGTCCAGGAAGAATGTAGAAAAGTAAATAAAGTTGATAATAAAGCTATCAAACCAGGTAAGATATTTTGAAATAAATTTTTTATACGTTACTATATGCCTAAAAGAAACAAAAAAGATCCAAATTAATCAATTTATTTTTAATACAGGTACAAATAATACAAGTAGTGGAACAACTGGTGGTGTTGTCATTATGACTGGTGTAGCAAAAAAGAAAGTTCAGAAACATAAAGGTGAATTGATTGAACAAAATCAAGATGGCTTGGAATATTCAAGTGAAGAGGAAGGAGAAAATCTTCACGAAACAGCTGCTGGTATAGCCAATAAACAGAAACGTGAATTGGCTAAAGTTGATCACAGTGCAACCGAATACATATCATTCACAAAGAATTTCTATCGTGAAGTACCTGAAATTGCACGAATGACGAATGAAGAAGTAGAGGCGTACAAAGAAGAGCTCGAGGGTATTCGAGTTAAAGGTAAAAATTGTCCAAAACCAATAAAATCATGGGCTCAATGTGGTGTGTCCAAGAAAGAGCTTGATGTGCTTCGTAAGTTAGGTTACGAAAAACCTACACCTATTCAGTGCCAGGCGATACCCGCAATAATGTCTGGTCGGGATCTTATTGGTATTGCAAAAACTGGCAGTGGTAAAACGTTGGCTTTTCTGCTACCTATGTTTAGACATATATTGGATCAGCCACCTTTGGCCGATGGCGACGGTCCTATAGCTCTAATCATGACACCGACACGCGAGCTTTGTATGCAGATTGGTAAAGACTCCAAGAAATTCACCAAGAGTCTTGGCCTATCGCATGTCTGTGTATATGGAGGTACTGGAATTTCTGAACAAATAGCCGAGTTAAAACGAGGAGCAGAGATCATCGTTTGTACACCCGGTAGAATGATCGACATGTTAGCAGCGAATAACGGAAGAGTGACGAATCTAAGGAGGGTGACGTACGTAGTACTTGACGAGGCTGACAGAATGTTCGACATGGGTTTTGAGCCTCAAGTCATGAGAATCATGGAGAATGTGCGACCGGATAGGCAGACCGTTCTGTTCAGTGCAACATTTCCACGTCAAATGGAGGCTTTGGCACGAAGAATTTTGACGAAACCAGTAGAAGTACAAGTAGGCGGCCGTTCGGTGGTATGTAAGGACGTAGAGCAGCATGTGGTTGTGCTTGAAGACGACCAAAAGTTCCTTAAGTTGTTGGAAATTCTCGGTCATTACCAAAATAAAGGTTCAACAATTATTTTCGTGGACAAACAAGAGAACGCTGATACTTTGTTAAAAGATCTCATGAAGGCCTCATACCAGTGTATGTCACTTCACGGAGGTATAGATCAGTGCGACAGAGACTCTACGATATTAGATTTCAAGGCAGGCAGAGTGAAGCTGCTTGTTGCAACTTCTGTTGCCGCCAGAGGATTAGATGTCAAGAGTTTAGTGCTAGTAGTTAACTATGATTGTCCAAATCATTATGAAGATTACGTTCATCGATGCGGCAGGACAGGTCGTGCAGGAAACAAAGGGTACGAATTATTTTTTAATTTCTTATTGTAAAAATATAACTTACTGTTAGCAAAATCATTTAATGGCTATATTTTCTTCTTCCAGTTATGCCTACACGTTTATTACACCAGAGCAGGAGCGTTACGCAGGTGACATATCGCGTGCTCACGAGCTTGCTGGCGTCCCAGTCCCCGAGCCACTTCGGATTCTCTGGGAAAATTACAAGAACCGATTAGAAGCCGACGGCAAAAAGGTTCATACGGGTGGTGGTTTCAGCGGCAAGGGTTACAAGTTCGACGAGTCCGAAGCGGCTCTCGCAAATGAGAAGAAGAAGTTCCAAAAGGCAGCGTTGGGTCTCCAAGATTCCGATGACGAAGACATTGAGAACGACATCGATCAGCAGATCGAAACGATGTTGCAGGCAAAGAAGATTGTACATGAAATGCCAAAATCGGCGGCCGCAGCTGCGGGTATCAATGTTACCGGACAGCCTGTGCCTAGCGCCACGGAGAAACTTGAATTGGCTAAGAAACTCGCTTCGAAGATTAACACTGCTAAGAATCTTGGCGCTGAGGCCAAAGGCGCTACGCAACAGGTGGCTGAAGCTATTCTCAAGGGTGCTGGACCAACCAACCTTATTACGGTAAGATTGAGACTACTCTTTAAAACACTTTAAATAAAGGATTGAGGGAACCTTTTTAATTAATTAGCTAATTTTCAGTATTTTCCATACTTTTCCAATAAATATATTATAATGTTTATATATTAAAAAATACTTTAGTTTGCATATTTTAATGTTATTCAATTATTCTTATAGGCAAAGACAGTAGCCGAACAACTAGCCGCAAAACTCAATACAAAGCTGAACTACCAGCCGCGCGAGGAAGACTTAATTGAAGGCGACGGCGAGCAAGGTGAACAAACCTTCCGCAAATACGAAGAGGAACTCGAAATCAACGACTTCCCTCAGCAAGCCAGGTGGCGCGTAACGAGTAAAGAAGCTCTTGCCCAAATTTCCGAGTATTCGGAGGCCGGGTTGACGGTTCGAGGCACATACATAGCCCCCGGTAAAGCACCGCCAGAAGGCGAACGCAAGTTGTACCTAGCAATCGAATCGACAAGCGAACTTGCCGTCAGCAAAGCCAAGGCCGAAGTGTCGAGGCTTATCAAAGAGGAGCTCATTAAACTCCAGGCTTCTGGAACTCATACCGCTTCTCGAGGACGTTACAAAGTCTTGTAAAGATGTTACTGCGTGACTCTGTTTATTTTATGTTGAGGGACTTGGAATGTATGTTTATTGAATGTTTGATCTGTATGTTTGGGAGAGAGTATGGGAGTTTGCATTCTGAACTTCAAAATCAAAGTTAAATAAGTATCAACGGACGCGGGAAGCTATTTTAGTTTTAAAAGCAAGAATAGTTTTGTGTTTATAATATTAAATGAGTAGCATGCCTTCGTAGTCAGTGTTTAATCACGCTGTAATGAATTTACGAGATAGGAATATCTCTCACGTGACTGAGAAGTAAGCCTTATTATTAATATTGCATAATAAATAAATGTAATTGACGGATTTTATAGGCTCTGTATTTCACGTTAACTTATTTAATTTGGAAACATTTTTAAGACACATATAATTTTGTACATTTTTGTGTAATGTATAATTATTACAAATAAAAAGAAAACATTTAAATTTAATTTCATTTACATGAGTTTTTTTTCAATAAAATAAACTGGTAATGTAAAATACTTAGAAAAGATAAAGAATTCGATATTAGTGATAAATTAAAATGATACATTTTTCAAGAGAAAATTATAACAAAAATTTTATAACACAAAAAGAACATTTTTTAAAGCAATTTAAGTCGCATTTCTTTATCTTTTTAAAATATTTAACGCATTTGAACTTCCATCATGATTTTAATTGTCAGTGGTGATTTTTAAATAGCAAATACTTTTGAGAGTCTTTAGACAATGTACAGTCCATTAAATATAAACAATTTAAATATAGGATACTGAATATATATGATTATGCAACAAAAAGCAAAATTTTTCTTAAGAAATTCGATCAATTGAAACTTCAATAATTTGTAATGCAAGTTAAATTTTTTTGGCATTCAAATCTTGTGTTTATTCTAAAACTGCAAAAAAATTTTCGTACATTTGAAGCTACAGAAAAATTTATAAATTTTTGAAGTGTTTTGAACAGGAGGGAGTAGTAAGAATCCACTATAATAATATAATGGAGCTTCAAAAGTGTAATTAATAAATGTAGTATATATTCGTTACTTTCATTAAAATCAAGATGAAAATATATTGCGTTTCCACTGAAATTATAAGGTACCTATCCTAACTTGTATGAATAATATAATTTATAAATTAAATAATAATTGTACTCATCAATTTTTATTTTAAATAAAATGTAGACGTTTTATTGTATATGTAAAGTAATAATACAAACGTTAATATTTAACAGTAATAACAAATCGTCTAATAATTTTTCCTAACTATTGAAAATGCAACCATCCTATAATCATATAGATTTTACTATCAATTACAATTATTTTTGGTATTTCTTAAAAAACTGGTAACTTAATTTATCTTCTATTCTAATACATAAATATTTACAACTTTATATATAACAAGAACATCATCTCTTTGGCAGTGTTCAATCAGAGATAAGCATTACAAAAAATTTCAGTTATGCGTTTAAAAATAATTGTCTAGGCACTAGAAGAATCACAGACTTTGAGTGGGCTATTCCTTTCAAACAATGTTGAGCGTACCGCTACATTCAGTTCATTGCATAAATGCAATCTTACAAAATAGATTTTATTAAGTAGAAAACTTCCTAAAAAACATCAATATTTTTGGCCTGCGCATAATATGTTGATATAAATATTTTATATAAAAATAAGTTATCAATGTTATCATAACTTTTATCTAATTTGGTTCTCTGTATATTCGTTTTACTTGGATGAGTCTTCTACAGGTACCCACCGTTATTCAATAAAAATATAATTACTACGACAGTACTATACTAAAATTCAAAGCTTATTTTAAGGATAAAAGTAGAACAAAATAGCCATTATGTTTATAACATAAAATATAGCTTTAGTAAAAATAAGGCACATATCTTACATCATTTAATCTACTCACATTCCTTAATTATAAACTTTGTTTTATGAAGTTTCTATGTAGGTATAGTTTATAATTAGTTTATAAACTTTTTTTAATATTCAAAATATCGTATAGTACTGTTCATTGATTACATTATATTTGCAATTTTTTTAATTACCACTCAAGTTTTTGGCATATTTTAAAATTATCTTTTTCTTTGAAAATATTTAAAAAACAATCTGTTGATTAATCTTGAACTCAAAATAAATTCACTTATTCTCATAACTAAAAACAAATTATTTTATGCAGAACTAATGAACTTTTACTCGAAACTTTTACAATTTGAATATAAATGTATTATCTTCAAAGAATAAGGTCATTTTTCTTTGAAAATAGTTCTTTCGGAGTTCGATTTAGTCCATTGGAGCCAACAAGACCATTTTTTGTAAGTATTTTTCGAGCTTACTCCTAAATACAAAATAAGGTTGCCTAAATAAAAAATTTAATCAATTCGGATTTTATAAAAATATTTTGTTTTTTCGAATAAATAAAAATTAGAAAGATTCAGCAATTTGTAATTCTTCTGATGTGGTAAACGTCATGAACGTATTATGTTAGTAATTCATCGTTGGAGTATATCTACAATAAATTTTGAAAATAATAAAACTGTAAAAGTCTAAACTATTTCAAAAAAAAAAAAAAAAAAAAAAAATGAAAAAAAAATGTAAAAAAGTCAACTTTTTATTTTTATGCGAAACCTGAATTGGCATCTAAATAATACTGCAGTGCATGAAGTTTCGTGTAAATCAGAATGAGGTGGAGCTATCTTAAAGCTGTCTGAGATTAATGTTTTCTATTTATGTAATATACGGTATCGCACTGGTATCATTCAGACGCCGATAGCAGCATAAAAATGTGTATAAATTAAGTTTATGAAATTGTACTACAAAACTCTAAAATCATCCAAACTTCTTTAAAAAGTTCTCATCCACACTAATACACAACTCTCCAAACCGCAATCACTACAGTAACGACAATCGCATCAACGATTCGGCTTCCACCGCCACTAGATACTCTCGAGTGAGCAATTTCAGCGCGAGTAAGGGAGCTCAGGGGCACCTCGGCGATGATCCTGGGGCTGCGCTCTGCAATACGACTCACGAGCTTCTCGATCTCGGCGATGCAGGCTGCCAGCTGCAGCTCCGACGGTTGCTTGGACAGCGGCTGGTTGATCAGGAAGATGTCGCCTTCCGGCGTCAGCATCCCTCGCAACACGCACTCAGCTACCTGCAGCTGACGGGAGAGAGCGACTAGCATTGCTTCCAGAGTTACCACATGTTTGTCATCCTCTTCTGTTAGCTGGTAGTAGATGCGGTCCAGCTGTGGGGAAAAAATTGATTAGTGCAATTAATTAAATATATTAAGAAACAAAAGATTTTAAAATTTAATTTCACCGTATCCTTTCAAATGAAATAAAAAGTTAATTTTCATATTTAATAAAACAATTTTATTTCAATATTTACCTGTTTCCTCGAATAGAAAAGTCGAGCAGCGCCTCCGCAGACTGGGCAGCAAGCTCCAGGCGGGGTCGCGCCAAGGCAGAAGGGCCTCGCGAGCGGGGGACACAGGACGGCGTCGCCACAGCGAGGTTTCGGCTGTTCGCCGATGAGGCCCACGGCGACGCAGGGCCCCGGATAGTCGACGAGGGTACGCTCGGCCCAGGCGGCGCACTCGCTCGCGTACACTTCGCCGTTGATGCCGCACACGGGGCCCCGCAGGCTGCAGCCCTGCAGACACGGGCCCCGGTAGGCCAGCGTGCTACCCGAGCGAAGTAGATTGCAGAGAGAATTGTGCTGTCGGTTGTCGGTGTCGCAAACTGGACCTGGAGAAAAGCATTTGTGAGTAAGACAAATAATTGCTTATTCTGTATAATAAAAGTGGACAATATAATTTTGGGATAAAAATCGAGTACTTATACCATAATTTTGCTAATAAAAGTAAACATTTTATTATCGTTATTTCAATTTATAACTATAATATGTTAATTAGATTTAGTTTTTTAGATGTAAATTTACCATCTTTCAAACAAATAACTTGAGCGTAGTACCTCTTATGGTTTGCAATGCAAATTTTCTAGTTGAAATAAGTGAAATTTTTATAAACACGCAACTGAAATTGATTAGCCAACCAAACTTTATCCTTACCTTTAAGCTCCTCTCGATGATCGCACTTGAACGGCACGCACTCGTACTGCTCGCAAGGCTTATGAATCAGCGACAGGCAAACCCTCGGCCTCCTCACGCACCTCGACTCACTGCCGCACGGCCTAGAGGCGCAGGGATCCTTGCTCGAGCAGCTGTTGTACTCCACCTCGTTGGGCAGCAGTCCGGAGCATTTGGCCAAGCACGTGGACGCATAGGTGACCCCCAGCCTGCCGCAGACGGGCACGTAGTGGTTCGGACAGTCGCAGGGCAGGGCCGGGGCGCGCACCTCGGCGCAGCTCTTGCGTGAGCAGGTGATCTCGCCCTCGAAGCACTGGCAGGGATTGCACTCCAGGTAGAAACTGTAACGGTGCGCCACAAAGTTGCTCTGGACCCAGCACGAGTTGCGCGCCATGCAGTTCAGGTCCCGGCACTTGTCGAGCAGCCCCGAAGAACTGCATTGGCACACCCGGTAGCAACCCTGGTGATCGTAGCGCGGGATTTGGGCCCACGAACCGACCGGGATCAATTGCTTTGACATTTCGCCCAGTGGACAGCCTGGAAGATTAAGAGTGTTAGAGTAAGAGCTAATTTTTTACTTTAAAGAAAGTTCGATCCCTAATAAAAACTAATTTTTGCTCTCGAACACTAAACTTTACATTGCATAGTTTTCCTCTCATATTAGTTCAATGATACATATAATATATACTTTCAGTCTTGTTTTTCCAAGTTAAATCGAATGTAAATTTAGTAAAAGTCATTTTTAAAGTTTCCGTGGACGTACAATGCTACGAAAACAAAGCGAGTTGAACAAAACTTTTAAGGTGTACCAATAAAACCTGCTTCAATATATGTATATTTTAATCGTCACTATTAAAAATGCTTAATTTACATAGTAAACCGTAAATTTTTTTACAAATTGTTTAATGCACGACCACAATTGCAACATATCAAGCAATGTAAAAAAAAAAAAAAAAAAAAAAAAAAAAAAAAAAACAGCACGCACCAGGCAAGCACCGATAATTCCTCCTCTCCTCCGGATGAATAGCGCAAATCTGCCCAGCCGCGCAGGGATTATTCCTGCAAGGCATGTTGATGTCCTCCTCGATTCTCAGCGGCAGCTCGTTCTGCTCCCTGGGATCCTCCAGGAACGGCTTCATGGACACGCAGGGCGTGTCACTCTTGGGCGGCGACAGCTTGGCGCAGAGCGTGGCGGCGTTGTGGCCCTTGACGGCGGACCAGTCGACGCAGCTCGTCATCAGCTCCATGCAGTCCTCGCGGCAGAGCCGCGTCTCGTGCACCCGCGACTCGCACGGACGCAGCTGCAGAAGGCAGGCCGCCGCGCGGAGCGTCTCCACCGGGCAGGACGGAGCAGCGCGCACTGGAACGCCCAGGCCGGCGATTATGCCGCCGCGAACCCAGTGGTCTGCTTCCCATTTCGCGGACTCGTCCGCCGCTGCTGTGCAAGTTCTGTCGTGAAGGATAAGAATTATATTGGATACACTTTTATTGGTCAAATAAATACTTTTTATTTTCAAACATTATTATTAAATGCTCTTTTATGTATAAAAAAAATTTGCTTTGTAAAAGTTAAAGTTGCAGACTTTTTTTGTAATAAAACAGTCCTTTAAAAATCTTATTTTATTTCCATAACAACGCGTACATCAATGAAACCAATGCGAAAATAAACTTACCTAAACAGCGTAGTCGGCCGATCATTGAACTTGGAGCAAAACGAGAGTCCGGAGCATCCCATCTCGCAGGAATCCTCCGTGTCCTCGAGACACCTTCTGAGATCGCCCTCGAGACTGGACGACAGGCAGGTGGCCTCGAGCTGCTGCCAGGCGGCCCAGTCGGTCTGGAAGGCTCGCCAGCATAGGTTCTGGCAGGACCTCCTGGAGGCGCGCGAGCAGCAGGCCAGTTTGCCGACGTTCAAGGGCAGCCGCGGCTGTGGCTTGGCCGGCGACGACTTGAGGAAGCAGCCCCAGAGGGGCGAGTGCGGGACTATCGGGCCGCAGGACTCTTCCAGCGCGTCCAGGATGTCGTGGATCGAGGAGACGGTGTGCAGGGCGCGCCGGCAGGTGTCCAGGCAGCCTGGACTAGGCGCCTGCTCGCAGCAGTGCAGATCTGCAAGAATACATTTTTTTTTTAATTATTGCAAGGAGCAAGGAGCGAGGGGATGAAGGTAAATTTGCTATTTTCCCTTTTTTCTTATGTATATGTGGAATTCAACTTTTTAAAGACTGATTTTCTGTTTTGTTTCTTTGCTCGTGCTTTCAAGGTTCGTTAGTCTCAATCTGCAAAACATGAGTCTTCGGAGAAAGCCGCGAATAAGTAAGAGTTTCCTGGAAAGGTCGCTGCTCGGGTCGCTGCTCGGGTCGCATCGTGCGAGGGACCGATAATTACGCGGTAAAATACGACTTCACACCCCTGGTAGAAAGTTTACCATTCGGTTCAACCTGCATTTTACGAATTGTCCACTGGAGTTCAATTTAAATGTAAACGTTCTACGAATTTCTGGGCGAGATCCGTCAAATATAACGCTTATTAATTTGTTATAATTATGCATTATTATTATTGTCGTTATTATCTCGCCGTTGATGCCGATAATTTTCCACCGCACCGCAAGAGATACCGAAGACAAAACCTCGAAACCGAAAAAAGCACGAATAAGCACTCACACATCTTTGGGTCCTCCGAGGCCTTGTTCTCGGCGGCGTTCTTCAGGCACTTGGGCACCTGGTGGAAGCAGCCCCTGCTGTTGTAGACCTTCAGGGCGGACTGCTTGCCGGGCTTGTGGAAGAGCTGCCGGCAGATCGCGCGACAGGTCGTGTTGGCGACGGTGGCGCAGCAGCGGTCCGCCTCCTCGCGCTCCTCCAGGCACTCGGCCAGGCCGGGCTCGTCGCTCCAGCGGCAGGAGCGGTGCAGGTCCGCCTCGGCGCCGGCCGTCGCGCAGCCCGACCTGCACAGCGGACTCTGCGCCAGGTGGCAGCAGCCGCGGCCGATCCAGTTCTCGTTGCGCTCCACGTCTGGAAGAGGAGGTGGTTTATAGTTTGAACAGTTTTTTTTTTAGCGTGAGTGATTTTTAATGTTTTTTTTTTTGGCTTGATAATTTTTATGAGATGTCAAATGATGTAAAAAGGAAGAAAATCGTATGGTTGTAATTTATGTAAAAAGGAATTTATACATTAATTTATAATGATCATTATTTCAGCGAGGTATTTAAATAATTGTGAATAAGATGGAAATTATATGCATAGGCGGTGCACATTTTTGCAAGAATAAGCATTTTTTTAATGTCAAATAAATTTTTTTTACATATTGCTAAGACTATTTAAGATACATCATAAAAGAGTAATAAAACCCTTATCGCATCGCATAACAGCAGAGACTAGTTTTATTTGAAAGTCGGCAATTTATAATCCTCGAGTACAAGTATAATAAAACTTAATATTCAAAATTCCACCGCAATCCAATCCATTAATCACCTGCCCTTCCTTATCACCACAGCGATCGAGCCTCCATTTCCTTCGTCGAAAGAAGCGGCCAACTTTATTTTCCAGGGATCCCATCCACCAACTTAGCGTGAAAAACAAATAGCGGAACTCGCGAGAGCTACAAATCGGAACTCTGGCTTCCCATCGCGAAAAATTTACAGTCGAGCTGTCGCGTCTCAGCTGTAAATAATCGGCGATAATTTCGAAAAGCGCGCGAAGAAACACGAGACGATTTCGGCGCCTGTATATTTCAGTCTCCCCCGCTCGATTCGCATATATCAGCCGCGGGGAATCTCGGGGGAAGGTCCCCGGCGAGGATCGAGTGTCGCGCGCCCAGCGTGTCGCCAAGACTAAAGGAAGTGATTAGTGAGGAGTGCGAGAGTGGATGTTCAGGATTCTGCCGTAAGGTGCGTTTAGAGCGCTGTTTGTTTAGATGTTTATTGTAGGGGAGTTTTTACGGTGCTAATGGATTGTTTACTTTTGTGTTTTTAGTTTTTTACTTGACTAGAGGTTTATTGTTATGTTTATTTTGGTAAATGGAATGCATAATTGGTTGATTAGTGGTGAAGAGAAATGAAGTTTTTTATTGTTATGCTAGAAATTTTTTAGGTTTTATCAACTGTAAACTCACCTCTAAAGGTTGTGTTGACGCAGTTCCAAAAATCCGCCTGTAAAAGAAGATAATAGAAACGATTAGTCTGCACAATGAGAAGACTCTTCAGAAGAGGTGTATCGAAATAAAGGAGGATAGAAACGTGAAACCGCGTCTCCTTTCTGTCAATCATCGATGTGAATTGTCACGCATCGTTGGCACGATCGGTATATCTTTGTATTACCTCTATCTATTTTTATTTTAAAATTTTTTTTACATTATGAGGCGAATAGGTTGTCTTTCGCATTATTCTTTGGAGAACGGACATTTTTAAACTAAATTTTTCTCAAGAATAACATTCGATTGTGAGTACTGTTCAGTTGTCAGCCTTTTTAAGAATCTTTATAAAGATTTATAAGACTATTTTTAGGAAAACTAAGAAATACATTTAGCTTACCAGTTCCACTGAGCAAAACTCGGAAAATACTCTTGTTGCATTTTCCCTGGCGAACGGATCTGCTCCCAGCGACACCAGCGACAACTGTTAAAAAACGAAAAAAAAAAATCTTTTAGTTCCCAAAGTATATGCTGCTTGAAAATCATTAAAAGTTCAAAATTCGCAAGTAAATTCGAAAACATCCGCGTGTTCGTAAACATCCCACGTCTACAAAGCAAGGCTAAAAAGCCGCCTTTCCCCAATCCCATCGGGCCTCGTTGGCAACACACTTCCTTTCCACAATCCCACAAATACGATTGTTTTAGCAATCACTTAGCGTCGCGCACGTATATACCTACGCTCGTCCGCGTCTCTGCGAGCCTCTGCAAATTCAAATATATCTCGCTCATAATTATGCGCGCCTGCCCGGCTCGTCCTCCGCGCGGGCCGCTGCATGACAATGGCGCGCGGACTCGTCTTCATTGGGCATTCGCGCTACGACACGAGAGTCTCTTCTTTTCTGCGCGCGCACTTTTCACGGGAGAAAAGAGCCAGCAACAAGTGAGTCGAGCTCGAGCAACGAGGATGAGGTGGGTTCGCGAGTTATTGCGAGGAATGTCAAGCGGTGTGGTTTGTAATTTTTTTCTGGGGGGTTATATACCGTTAATTGTAAATAAAGAGGAGGCGCTAATGAAAAGGGGGGGACGATGGAAGTTGGGACATGGCGGTAAATGTTCGTGGCTGATGTTTATTGGACTTGTTGGAATATTGATTGTTAGTGTTTTAAAGCATGCTTTACGGAGTAGTTTATCTAAATAAATCATTGAGATGAAGAGTGGCATCGAACGCTAGAAAATTTAGAAATATACGCTGAAATATTAACTGAAGATTCAGTTACATTCGACTCTTGTAAATCAGGTATTAAACCCCATTGAAACGATCTTATAAAAACTAATAAAATCTCATAGATTCTGGTGCAAAAACCGAATAGGTTATGCGGTTTCTGCACCCTTTCTATTGGAATTTATAGGATGCTTGCAACCGGGAAGCTTACTAGACTTCTTACATCACGATTCACAAAAAATCTAAGGTTTTTCAAAGAACAAATAAACAAATCCAATAACGCATAAAAATACACGCATATATCGGAGAAAGAGCACAACGAGACTTTGATGTTACCTCTTGAAAGAAAGAAAGAAAAAAAGACGGAGACACGGATTGAATCCCGCTTAGAAAAAAGCGCGCGACACTTCGTTTCCCGGCCGTAATCGGCTCTCCTCCTCTCCTCGGCCGGCATCAAAGCCTCCGAAAATAGAGTCGTCGGCCGCGCTCTCTTGGTGTTCCGGCGCGCGGCGCTCGTGTCCCGATGAGAGACGCCTCTGTGCGCCGGAGGTGTCGGCCCGTAATTACCTCGATAGCCATCGGTGGCTTATATACACTCGTCAGCCGCATTGACGAGTTCGTTTAGCTGCCGCGGCCGCCTAGTTGCCGGCGCTTGACGGATGTATTTTCGGCGGACGGGGGGGGGGGGGGAGAGAGAGAGAGCTTTGGATGGGTTTATTTAAATGCCGTTAATTGGGGAGATCGATTTTCGGGATATTAGGTTGACGGGGAGTTTTGAAACTTGGTGGGGCTCCCGCGGGGATCACGGTTGTAAATTTTTGTAAGTTGGTTCGAGAATCGCTTAGAAGAAAGCTTTTACGCGTGGAAATGGCTGGCTGTAAATTTAGCTTTGAAATACGATTATTCGAATCGTGGAGTTGCGGTTGAGTGACGGGAATATGTTACGTCTCGTTTCACCTTTCCAAGAATATGTTATTTTCACGCTGGACATTTTGTTTTAATGCAAAATAATTAAAAATGATCTGTTAAAATTTCTTTAAGATACATTGTAGAATAAAGCTGTTTTAATAATACGTAAATTTAAAAAAGTATATATATTTTATCACGCACTTTTGGAAAATTTATATTTTTTTTGCATTCAAATTTAAAGGTTCAAACGAAAACCGGTTCTCAGCCCATTAATCTCACATCCGCAACATTGTCGGCCAGCTCTTAAAACATAAAATTACCCAAATTACAAAGGCCAACTTGAGGAACGACTCAAATTGGCCCGAAATTTAAATAAACACTTGAACAAACCTTTCATTCCCATTCAAAACAAACCGTCTCTCTCCGAGTCCCGAATTCCCCCAAAACAAGCCCCCGCTTTCCCCCTTTGCTATCAGAGCGCAAAGACGTTCGAGATCCAAGCGGCGGCGGCGGCGGCGGCATGCACGTGGGAATGCGGGCGCGACGAAAGGCGCGCTTCTCTTTTTCGACGACATCAAAGCGCGACGCAAGCCGGGCGCATCTTTTAATGCGGCGCGCAACGAGTCAAAGGCCGCATTGCCGGATCCTATTCTGTCTCGGGACGGAGTCCGGAGGAAGCGACGGTCGAGGCGACTGGTTGTCTCGAGCTTGATGAAAAGCGCTCGATTCGCCTGCACCTGATGTCAGGGGGGTCGATTTCACGCGTCGGGCAGCGGCTGATGGACGGGACCGCTGTTTGGGGGGGGGGGTTAATTTGGGGAGGTGGTTTTAACGACATTCACACGCAGCAGCGGTGGTCAACTTTATCGGAATTTTGAAAATTGTAATTTATTACGATAATTTATAATGATAGC
>JAWWEO010000045.1:16137519-16151245 GCA_035582975.1 Ormyrus labotus | reverse complement strand
ATACCATTATTTGGGCATTGTCCCAGTCAAAATGGCCAATTTCTGTTCTAAAAATGTTTGCTGTTTCTACCAGGGTTCTAATCTTAAAATAAGAAGGAAGTAGGTCCGTCCGGCCTAACGCTCTATTTTTCAAAAGTTATGTGCTCTTTTAGCAAAAATCTAAGAAAAATCGATTTTTGTTTAATCACGTGTAACTTGTCAACTATTGACGGTATAGTATTTTAACTATTGGCATTCGAAAAGTGAGATCAAATTATAGTCAAACAAAGAATGACTATTACACTAACATGAAAAATCTACTTATGTAATATTAGCTTAATTTTATTGTAAATTTTTTTTAACTATAACTTTTGAACAAATAAAGATTTTTGGATGAAATTTTTTTTAATCGATTGGATTTGATTTCACCTTTCGAATGCCAATAGTTAAAATACTGTACCGTTAATAGATGAGAAGAAATAAGTGATTAAACAAAAATCGATTTTTCTTAGATTTTTGCTAAAAGAGCAGGTAACTTTTGAAAAATCGGCTTTCCTTTATATTTCAACATTAGAAGACACTCCAAAGTTAGAGGAAAATCCATTACCCAAACATCATAAAGACATCATAAACAAGCCAAACAAGTCGCCGATCAATTTCCCAGCCACTCGGCAGACACTCTCGTTGTCTCCTCCAGTCCGCGAAACCGATCCGACGACCGAGCGCCAATCGTTCCCCAAAGGTCGAGGACCGCGAAAACTCCGGCTCCGCATTCCGATAGCCGTAAATCAGCCTCGCGCGTCGACAAAAAGCGCGCCGCCTTTTTTTACCGTTACGCGGAGCTCTCCTCGAGACGCCGGGCGGCGAACCGTTCGCCGCGGAACAAAGTTTAACCGTAGCCGCCGACGGCGACGGCGAACCTTCACTTTTAGGGGCCGCTCACAACGGCCGAATCAGCTGGGAGAGGAGCGAAAGTTCCGTGGCGTTACAGCGGGGCGCCGACGGATCGCCGGGAAGGAAAGTTTCTTTTGTCGCTGCCGAGGAGTTGATTTTTAAGATTTTTATTACGGGCACCGACCGTGGAGATAGATTTTTTACGTGGATGGTTTATAATCGTTTTTGAAGATGAATCGTTTGGAACGGATACTGTTTTGAGGTAGTTGTGAATCAAGATATGGAACTTTTAAAAAAAAAATTCTTAGCATCTCTAGATAATTGTTTAACGAGTAAAATGAGCCCCTTTACGTTGAAATAAATTGAAAAATGAAAAACATTCATTACTTTGCAAAACTTTTTCTTTGGTGACTCATATCTTTATTTACAATATCAAGTTTTGATTGTTAATTTTTTTTCAGTTCATAAAAGTTAACTATATAACATACATCATCACTTACGTAATCAGACGATAGTTAAGTATGCTAAGAATATTTTTTTAAAAGTTCTACATCTTGGTTCGCAACTACCTTAAGAGTAGAATTGAGGCGAGCATAAATAATTCTGTTTTTGAAAGTTTTCTGTACTGGTTTAGTGCAGAACTACAGGAAAACTGTTTCAGTAGAAAAGGTTAGAAAATGTACGGCGAGCTAATGTCTTTGAGAGAATATTTGAAAGTAAACTAGTAATTTTGAAACTTAAGAAAAGAAATAAATTGCTATTTTTATGTCTTACTATATATAAGCAACAACTTATTAACCTCTCTTATTAAAGTTCTATATTTCCGAAGAAATGTCAGCTGTACTTCCTGATACGTACATAACATTTCAATTTAATCCATGTAAATGCGTGCAATTAAGGGGGAAAATGAAGGATGAATTATATGAAAATAAAAAGATATATTATTAATGTCGTTTTCGTTTCAACTTACTTAATGGCTAAAATATCAAAGGAAGACGCACAAAAGAATACTGGAGTCGTTTCTCTTTTCCTGCAAAATTATATAAAACAAATTGTCTCTCATTAGGAATGAAAATAGCATGATTATATGGAGCTGAAGCAAAATCATATAATCTGTATTAAAGAGGCCTCGCGACGTAATACCCAAGACACTTTTCTTTGCGACTCCATTTTCCATTTAAAGTTCTTCGCCTTGTTTTTTTGTGAAAACGATCTGCAAAAGTAGTATTTAACAATATCTTACGTAAAGATTTCAGATACTGCTTAAATATCACAACATGACCAATGATTAATTCTGACGATCTCTCCCTGTGTCTCCAACGAACCATTAATCTTCCCCGGTATATAGAAACGCTCCCAATTCTTTAGGCAGCACCGATTCTCACGTCAAAAAATACATTCCCAACTAACCCACATTCGGTCAGTCGCCTCAAAGTCTCCCAACAGCCTTCTCCCCCCCCCCCCCAGCAAAGCCAGCCGCTGTGAACGAGCCCTTAAGCCCCGCGGTCAGAAACGCGTGCCGCAATCCGCGCGCGCGATTCCGCCGATTAATTAGAGGCCGCTCTCCGGGGTCCGCGCGCGCACACGCGTGGGAACGGATCCTTGTTCCGCGCGGTGCTTTGTCGCGCCTTCGCGTGTCTGCGCTTTTTTTCTTCTTCCTTTTTTTTTGTATCCCCGCGACCGGTGCGTGCGCTCGTTGCGTCGTCTATTTCTGTCGCCGCGGTTACGTGTCGAGAGCCTTGCTTTTCTCTCTCGGTGTTATATTTACTGTTTACAATTGGGAGGACGAGGTTGTTTGGGGTTGGGCCGTTTTTCGGGAGCCTTTTAGACGATTTGTTTCACTCTTGCAGTTCTGCAGACGTTGGAATTTGATTTTAAATATTTTTTGGAATTCACTTTTGGAAATTAATCGACTGAAGCAGTTGTAAGAATTTCAAGTTCTTTGTTCAAGTGAACAGGGCATTTTCAGAATAAAGCGGTATCGTACTAGTTTTGGACAGAGGCGGTAGCTACGCTGACCCAGAAAGCTCATTGTTTTAATGGAGGTGTTCAAGTTTTTAGGCGCGCTAGAATTATACCGCATTCTAGGTATATGCGCGTAAAAAGAGACCTTTTTGACGATTAAAGTGATGAAGCGAAATGCAGCTTCCAGTTTTGTTCGAACCGTGAAAATTAATAAATATTGCAGCAGAATTGAGCTGCGTAAATTGTACATAAAAATTTTATGACATTCGTTTCTCTTTGCTTTGTTCTTGGAATAACGGCTTTACTATAAAAGCAAACGGATATTAATTCGACATTCGATCTCCGTAGAGGCAAGGTTTATTACGCAAGAATAGCACGTATTCTGATCTCAATCTTAATTTGAAGTTTTTCGAGGAATTATTTTTAGTCTGATGAAGTGCATTATTTTATTGTACTTTATTTAGTTATGGTAAATTTCAAATCAATCTTGCGTTACAAAAACGTTACCAATTTTCGATCGAAGAAACAGATCTACACCGATTTGCTGCAAACAACAGACATTTCAACCCAAAAACCAGTACGAAATACAAACTCACTCCTCCCCCGCTCCTTCCCCCCGTCCGCCGAACTCATAGCATCAGCCTTGCCCAACACGCCTCGCAATTACATTCCCTCGCACTTTCGCCTGCTCGTCCTGTCCCGGCATCGGGCATCAGTCCGCTGCTCCATTTCCCCGCGCGGCGCATTGTCTCGGCTGCTACATCGCGATATAGAATTTCCGCGGAAGGAGTCATTGTTCGGAGGCGCGCGCGGGCTGTTGTGTATCGCTTGGGAAATCCGCGCGCGCGCCCCGCGTGGAAAAGCGCGGGATTGAGACACGAGGCGAGATGCGACGGTGGTTATTGCGCCGCCGGGCTGCGATTTACGTCGTTCTTCACGGTGGGTTCCTCGCTTCCGAGGAGCTGCTTAATTGTTTCAGTAGGAGAGGATATTTGGGAAGGTACTTTGCTTCGGTTGAAGGACTTTTTTTTTTTGTTTTTTTTTTGGACCGTTGCTGGGATCGTTTGGGCGAATCAAGTTTTTCTTCTGTGTTTGGGTCGTTTTTGCTCTGATTCACACGTCTAATTATTCATTACGTTCGTAATAGCCGCGCGTGTACTTTGTCTCAACTTTTTCCTTCGCGAGTCAATTCACTCCATTCAACAGAAATCTCTTTCGTGCTCTTTTCGTATTAAAATTATTACGTGTAGCTCTACGTAAAAAGTTAGGTAATTCAATATACAAAAAGTAGCATTAAATACATAAACGACTATCTGCAACGCTAAGATTAAGTAATTTTCTAGGGCAATTATAAAGAAAAAGTAGCGGTCAACAAATTACATCGAGTGCGTAGACATGTATTAATTTAAATAATGAAATTGCAAGGATTAAGGCGGTAAATTATTAGCTGCCTGGTTTAATGAAGCGGAAAAGATCAACTTTTTATGGCACTTAACGTGGGAAAGTTTCGAACGAAAATATCTGCTTCTTACAGTCTGTATACGTTTTAAGCTGTTCAGTTTACTCATCTTTCACTGCTTTCCGGCATCGTAAATTCACCTTACGCAATATACTTCTAATATTCAGCATTTTATTTTCTAGAAGTTATTCTAACAATAACGGGTTTATTGCTCTCGTTAAATAAGTGTCCGCCACACTGTTGTATCTTGAAACATAAATTTTCAATAAAGAGTAATAAAGATTTCAGAAAAAATTGTAAGTTATATACACACAAGCAATAATGAATCATCGACTTTTAAAAATACTACACAAATTTTTATCGATTGTCAATTATTATCTCGATCCAAAAAGATTAGATAAAAGAGGCCGCACCGACCAGACGGAACGATTACTCGCCGATTATAACAGACAATTCGCAAAAAAAAAAAAAAACTCCCACCTGCAACCTCTCCAAACTAAACTAACCACCTTCGCCAAATCCACGCTAATGCAGCTCGTTCCGCCGCCGTGCGTCAATTCGTTCCGTTAAGCCGCGGCTCTCCGTCGTCGTTCTCTCCTCTCTCGTTGGCTTTCGCGGGGATTTCGCTAATCGCACCGTTCGCCGGAAAAATCGCGGACACGTAATAAGTTCAAGGCGGCGGCGTCCTCCCCGAGGCAGCGATTCGACTCGCCGGCGGGAAACGCGCCGGAGATTCTTTCTTTTTCCGACGGGTCTTGGCATGCTAGACTGGCTGCTCATTCGGGTGAGGGGCCTCTTTGCAAGAGACCGCGGCGCGGTTTTTAGCGACGACGCGACGCGATTGCGGCATCGAGTGGCGATGATACGCGCCGAGGAAGGATGAAGAAGGGAGACGAGCGAATCTGCAACGTGGCTGTGGAGAATTGCTTGGTTTTAGGTGGTGGTGAAAGGATTTTTCAGGTTGTTCTATACAGCATTTGATGGATCGAACCCGAGGTCAAATATGTTTTTATTGAATTTTAGTTTTTGTTCGTTTAATGACGTAGCAATGGGTATCTAAACTAGTTGATGTAACAATCTTGGAAATATAAAAGAAAAACAGAATTTATTCGATTTTTTGGCACGCGAAATTTTTAAAATGCTCCGAAAAATTTGACGAATCTTTCTATTCGTCCAGCTTTTATTCACATTTCAAAGATTCCATTTCAACATGAATTAAAAATGTATTATGTAATAAATTTAAAAAAAAAAACTTAAGAGGCGGAATAGAATTTAAAATTAGAATTTTTCGAGTTTTACGAGTTGGCAGGTTAACGAGAGCAATGAAGAAATTTTTACATGAACTTCCTGCATGTGGAGCTTAATGCTGGTAGAATGAAATTCGTAATATTGCAACAATAAAATTTTATGGTAAGTGTAGGAAAATGTGAATTCAGTGCACTCATTTAACGGTTCAGTACGTAATAATTTTCGTTAAAAAATCTCTTTATATAATAAGTAAATGGATACTTCTTAAAAATTTTTCAAATTTTACAGTACGAACTGAATTAACTTTTTTAATTTTCTTTATATTCGTTATCAAGTAAAATTTTTTATTATTTTTAGAATACTTTCTACTCAAAAGAAATTCTTTAAATATTCATTTTTCATTAAGAAAGTTACGTACTTTTCGGGTTAACCACCTAGCTTAAAAATAAGATTGAAACCGAATAAAAACGGAGAAATTCTAAACCTGTAAAACTCGTCGCTTCTTAAACAATATTTAAAAAAACTATCGCTCTTTAACGTACTCCCCGCGTCAATTAAACGAAATACTTCAAAATTACTCCCTCCACTCCCCAACAACCTTCACCCGCAGCCACGCGCTCGAAAAACCCGCGACTTCTCAAGCCCGCATTTCCTCGGCCACTCCGATATTTACATAACGATTTTTCCTCCCTCGGCGTATTATGGCTCCGCGGCCGCTCTCGCAAAAAGCGGTTACGCGCCGACCGACCGTCCCTTCGACATTGCGCAACGGCTCGTCGTCAAAAAATCGGGCGGGGGGGCAAAAAAAAGGTGGGAGCCCCCGAAAAATCGCGGCGCGGCTGCACTTTCACCGGCGGGAATTTTGCGCGAGCGCGGCGAAAGTCGACGCGCCGATGCAATTATGCAAGCGCGCGACTCTAATCCCGAGTCGAGAGCTGGGACTGCCTATTGTGAGGGGGAGGAGGTGGGGAGGTGGAGCGGAGTTGAGGCTTTCGTTGTCGGTCTGGGAAGTTTGCTGGAAGGGCAGTTTTTCGAGTTATTGAGATTAGGGGATAGAGCGACTTTTTCAAGTGGGTGTTTAAAGGGAAATTTTTAATACGAATAAAGTGCCGATTTGGGTAAACAGCAGTTGTGGTAAGGAGGCAGTTTTAAAAAAATGTTTATGTTTACAAAAGCTACAATTAATTAAATACTTTATTAAAATCTAAATTGATTCAAAGCAACGTAATCTTTTTTTTTTAGCAGCGATCGAAACTCAAGTGTCCTTTTATTTTTACTTACGTTTAAATATTTGATATTTGAGAATTTTGTAAACGAAATGCATAATTAACAGATCTATATGATTTTAACGCATCTATAATTAAAATGCTCGAACCAATGAACTCAGAAATATTTCATGGTTCAATTACTATTGTTTTCATAATTATCCTAAATAATAACAGGAAACCTTTTTATAATTACTGCTTACAGTTTGCATTGCAGACCGAATAAAACAGTTAATCTTTATTTAATTAATATAAAATTGATCAGCCTCCCAATAAAACAGTATATTTACTCTTTCATACAATCGACAAAGTACTCGATTAAATACTTAAAAATAATCGTAAAACAAGCGATTACACAATTCTTCCCACTTACTTCGCCCAATGAATTTATAATCTCGCAAAAATAAATCGCCCGCAAGAATTACGAAAGAAAAACCCATCGAGCATTAAACTCCCGAGTTTCATTGCCACTAAAAATCCCCCCAAACCCAGCCGGGCAACGACTCGTTAAAAAAGAACTTTTACCCGCGGCTGCAATCCACTTTCCCTCTCCTCGTTACAAACCTCCCGTAATATTCCACCTCGACGTCGATCGCGGCGGGCGCCAAAAACAAAAAAAAATGCAGTCCCCCTCGACCCCTCGAAAAAGTCACCTGCACACATACAAACGAAATCCGCGGAGAGGATATCGCCCGATACGCTCGCGGAATAATTGGGGCGCGCTCGCGCGAAGTGCTGTAACGCAATTACCGCACGGTGCGTTTGCGTAAGCGTACTCGCGATATGTTCATTGCTCGCGGGAGCCTCGCGATGTGTTACGCTCATCGCGATAAGCGTGGAAACGCAGGACGCTCGCTGTTGCTTTTTTTTTTGTTCTTTTCTCGAGGTGGGAGGTGGGAATCGTGATTGTTCAGGGGGTAATTGTTTAGTTAAAGTGCTTGGGCCTAAGAGCGAATGAAAGTCTAAGATTCGATCGGACGTTCAACATTGCTTTTGCGAATTGGAGCATTGAGGAGATGTAAGATGTTCATTTTTATTAGGTGCGGAGTATAGATAAATTTATATAAATTTCATTTAGATTTTATAAAGTTTGGCGCGTACATTTTGCAGAATGATCAAGGTTATAAATTTCGCGAGAAGCGGCACGACTCAACGTAAAAGTATTCTCGTCTATTCTTGTTTGCATAATATTTTCTGTGACGAGGCACATATCAGCGACTGGTTATTTTAATTATTCATTTCATTGGTGCGCCTTGAAATATAGCTTATCATGGAATGAAATTTCCCGCAAACAGAAGCGGACGTACTTATTCGTTGCATTCGTACTTTTTACGTTGTAAAAGATAGAGCAGTGCAACAAAAAAAAATTAAAAAAAAACTTGGCTTATGTATTTTTTTTTTTACTTATTTGAGTTATTTTTTTTACAACTATAATATTTAGTCCAATATTCACAAATCCAAAATAAGCTCCGCGAAAAAAGAAAGTTTTTAAATCAACTAATTCCTCTAAATTGGTTCCCCCAGAATTCCCCCAGAAACAACCCTAGTTTTTCCTCAAATACCTACTCCACCCTCACAACCGGCCGCTAAATATGTCTCTCGAACGGGTGTCCCTCCGAGTCCCCGTAACAAGATCCGCAATCGGCGAAGCGGTTCCTTGACATTACGCAATGAGCTTCAATGTCCCCCCCTCCCCTCCCGGACGCGACGTTTAATGCGCATTAATTAGCGGTCGCCGGAGAGCTTTTCGCGCTCGCGCGTTAATTTTAAAGCCTCGCTTTATTTGAGTCTTCGCCTGTTTTCGCCGGGTTTCCCTTCGCCGAGTGAACGTCCGCCGCGGGTATTCTTCTTTTTCTGCGCTCTGCTTCGCGGGGAGGGAGGAGCGCAGGTGATTGCACGTATCGATTTAGAAGTGCCGTTGTCGTGGGACGTACGATTAAAAGTGCAGGGAGATCGAAAATTATCATATTTAGCGTAACGGATGGGAATGATTTGTATTTTATACCAGTGGTGGTGAAAGAGAAGAGAGAAGATTCAATATCAATTTAAATATATATATCCTGAAACGTCAGAATCATTCTGATAAACGGCAGATTCTCGAAAACTACACGAACACCTTTCGCAATATTTCTCACCGTCAAAGCAGCGCGAAACAGTACTTCCACAATAATAGCATGCAGTTAATCTTGCTTTAAAAAAAAAAAAAACTTTTCCAAATCTTCCGCTTCCTCCACCCGGTGAAAAACCACCTCCACCGCCTTCCGCGCACAATTCAGTCCCCCGAACCAGGAGAGAGAAATTAGCCTCGAGCCATAAATCGCCTCTCCATCCTCCCCCCCCCCCAAGTTCACGGCTCCTTTCGCCGGCATTCCTCGGGAAGAATTAGCTCCTCTCTCCTCCCGCGATCGCCGCATCGGATCTTCGGCGCTACGACGCGAGCGAACAATGCCGGCTGTACGACTTCCGCGTGTGTATAATACCGAGGGAGCAGCTCGCACCTGCGCGCCGATCTCTCGACTCGCGCGGGACCAGCGAGATTTACGCGGGTAATTAGCGCGAGAGGCACTGTTTACTTGGGAGGGTCGATGAACTCTGCCGAGGTGCGCTTTTGTCGGCGCGGGGGATATATTCGCTGATAAGGTAGACGAGCAAAGGGGTGGGGATTGTTTATTTTCCTCTCGGGAGGAGTGAAGTGGCTTTGTTAGGTTTTTGCGGCGATTTCGGTTCTTCCTGCTTTCTAGAAACGAAGGATTGTTTACAAAGGCTATTTTTTGCCGTTCTAAAAGTGCTTCGTACGTTTAGAATCTCGTTAAAATCATTGCGAAAGAACAGAATTATTTAAAAGTCTCTCATATCCAGCGTAACCGCGCGATTTAATTGAAAGAACGAACTTTGCACGGAGAACAAAACGCCGTAAAAAACGAAGGATAAACAGCCGCGCGCGGGGATAATTTGTTAATGGCACGAGAGGTTTTATACCTTCGTATACGGGGAACTCCGCGCGCCGTGTAATCACGAGCTTGCGCAGGCCGCTGAGTTTATTTTAACGTTTCGAAAGATGTTATCAAGTCGTTAGAGTGAGAAAAGAAATTGAACTCTGCACTCCTTTGTCGGGGATTACCGTGCGAATGTATTCCGGGAGTAAACGCGCCGGTTTACTGCCACTGGCTTTGTTCGATTTTTTTTTCGAGGAAAGTTGTATGTATGTATATCTCTTTGCAGTTACGAAATACGTGTGGTTTTTTTTTTGTTAGATGTTTTAATTAGCAAATTAGACTGTTCGAATTTCGAAGTTTTCGTAATGAAATCTACAAAGAAATATAAGGTGTAATGAAACTCAAAATAATTGAATACAGAAATTTGAACAAAGCCAATATCTTAATGGACAAAAACCATTTAAAATCTCCAAACCCAGCCGCGCGAACGAGCAACCAGTTTCCTACCAAAAAAAAAAAAAAAAAAAAAACTCGCACATCAGCACTCAAACGACTATCTTTCCACCGAGGCTCTAAGCGCCTCGGACGATCCAAAAACGAAAAGCTCTCCTCGCGAATCCTCCACCTACACAGTCCATCGGCGCCGAGGAATGCGGTCTTCCTCTCTTTCTCTCTCTCTCCCCCGTCGTTCGGCGATGCTTCTTTCTTTCCTTACCTTTTCTCTGCCTCTCCTCGACGCTCCCCTTTATCTCTGTCTCCCCTCTCCCCTCCCCGCTCTCGCGCTCGGTTAACCTCTCGTTATCTGCCGTCTTCGATCGGTTGTACATTGTTTCTTTGTACGCGGCAAAAGAAGTCGGCTCGATCGCCGATGCCCCCCCGACGATTTGTGGCGGGGGGCAAATGTTTCTAGCGCCATTCCTATGTAGAGGCTAGTTTTTTTTTTCTTTTTTTTTTTTTTTTACGGTCGTTACAATAGCGCGAGGCGTTCTTTTCTTGCTTCGAGGGACGGTGCTTTTTAATGGTGCTGGGAGGCTGTTGGGTGCGATTGTCGCTTGGTTGATTAAACGATGATTTGATCGTTTAGTTATTCGGCGGATTTTTTTTATAAATTTTTTTTATAAATAAGGATGCACTTAAACTCGCTACACTTCATTTTAAAAACATATTGAAATTATTTGAAATTTCTTTTAAAACAAAAGATTTTTAGTACCGCTGTGTTTTTTTCTCATTTCCCGTCGTTCAGTGTTTACTAGAGCAACTTATTAAAATTCACGATACCGACAAGAAGAAAATCTTGAAAAAATACTTTCGCCAAACCTCGAACTCTGACCTTTTCTAAGAAAATTACAAACCATCCTCCTACAAACTCTCCCGCCTGACCCCCCTCCCCTCCTCGCACGAAATTCCTAAGCACTGACCTTAAGACCCCGAAATCCGAGGTCGCCGGCACTCTCCTCTCGACCGTGACCCTCTTGCCGGCGGGAGCAAGAACAGCGTGGAGCGCACTTACCCGCTTCCTACGCAAATGCGCGGCTGCGCTGCCGTACAACCGTTACGGATATCGTCGGCACGTGGCGAGGAGGATTTACGGCGGACGTAGAATCCGGGAGGGAAGCGGGATATACGGAGGAGGAACGTTCCGATTGGGGAATTTTTTGAGGGAGCGGGCTGAAGGGGTAATCGAGTTTGTGGCGGTTAGTTCGGGATAGATGGATCGCGGTGTTTTGATTTGAGATAAGTGTGGATTGCCGTGTTTTGTAGGCGGGAGAT
The DNA here is from genome assembly GCA_035582975.1 of Ormyrus labotus. NCBI lineage: Eukaryota > Metazoa > Arthropoda > Insecta > Hymenoptera > Ormyridae > Ormyrus > Ormyrus labotus. Next base: position 16,139,729 of record JAWWEO010000045.1, on the reverse strand, counting down.
CGAACAAGATTTATGGCATTACGTAGATTAATTTTATAGTTGCGGTTTGAAAGGGATGAATACGATGATTTTATTTTAGTAAAACCATACTCTCCACTTGCAAATAACTAAAAATTCCCGCAAAACCGCATTCTTTGCAAGTGTCCACAATAACCGAAATCTCTTCCATCCGAACCGACTCTAAAACCTTTTCGATTTTCTCGACGATTGCAGGGCGCTCGAGTATGGGTGCCTCACCCGGAGAAGGTGTGGGAGAGCGCGGTCCTCCTCGAGGACTACAAGCCGCGTCAGAAGCGGCTGCGCCTCAAGACCGACGACTCGAAGGAGCCCACCACCCTCGAGGTGAAGTCGGACGAGAGCCTGCCGCCCCTCCGCAACCCGGACATCCTCATCGGCGTGAACAACCTCACCTCGCTCTCCTTCCTCCACGAGCCGGCGGTCCTCTACAATCTGCAGATACGCTTCCAGAGGCACTCGATCTACACGTACTGCGGCATCGTCCTCGTCGCCTTCAATCCGTACAACGAGCTGCCCATCTACGGGAATGACACTATCTGGGCGTACAGGGGACAGGCGATGGGCGACCTCGAGCCCCATATATTCGCCGTCGCCGAGGAGGCCTACACCAAGCTCGAGAGGTGAGAGTTTGGGTTTGGGTTGGAGGCTCCGTTTAGAGGGCCGGTCGAATTAAGGATATGGAGTGGTGAAAATATTTTTGAAAATTACATTTGGCTTTTGCCCGAATAAATATAAAATGTTGAGTTGAAGGTGGTATTTTTCATTTTTATCAAAACGGAGATGTTTTTAATAGTTATGCAGGTCGACGTAATGTTTCCATTATTCAAGAACTGCGGAGTATAACCTGTACTTTTTTTTTGTAATTTTTTAATTTTTTTTTACGCAAAGTCGTAAACTGAAAATTTATAAAATGAACAACTTTTTGCAAGCTCTGTAAAAAAGTAATTAAATAATCTTAATGTAGTAAGTTTTTGTTGAAAATACTATTATAATAACGACCCAGGTTACTTTTTTTTTTTTTTTTAAACTCATTAATCTTACTATTACATCTTCTATTTTAATAGAGTAATTTTTTTTAAAATACTATTTTAAAAAATATACAATGCTATTATAAAATCTCATTACACTTACCATTATTACCGTTATTTAATAAAAAAAACTAAGTAACTCTATAAAATAAAGAAGAAGACGAATGTTTACGCATAAAATTTAAAAAATCTAGTCGAAATTTGTTTATCCTTCCAACGAATAAGAAACTTCGTATTTCTACCTTCAAATTCCTATATCACTCAAAACCTTACTCACCGACCCCTCGAATAATTCCACTGAGAAGCAAGCCGACCAACTGAATTCCCACTCAGTTTTCGAACTCTTCCCAGGTCGACGAAGACAACTCCTTCCTCGATCCGACTTTTTTTACCCCGCGCTTCTTGACAAAGCGGCTCTACGATACACCCCGAAGCTGTACTTACCCTTTATACACGAGAACGAGCAACTCCGAACTGTAAAGCTGAAAGCCGATCGTTTAACCGGATTCGCGCTGATCGGATAACCGTTCCACAAGTTGCAGCAGCTCCACTTTCGTCTCTCCCGCGCGCGTTTTCGCTCTCGCGGCTCGTCGTCGTCGCGCGAGTAATAAAAGGTGATTTAGCCGCGCGATTAACGACCTCCGCAGCAGCTCGGATTTGTCAATTTTTCTAAAATGAATTTCGTGCGTATTTAGGAACAAAGAAAGAACCGGCCGAACGAACCGAGGCTCGTAAATGGCGCAACGCCGCTCGGAAAATGTACAGCCGATGTTTAAGTTTTTACCGCCTCTTGGCTTTTATGCCCGCGAGTTGCTGTTTTGCTCGCGACGGGAAATAATTTGCGGGTGAGGCTTCGGTGCGTACTTCCAAATTTTTATGCGCGTGCTTAGCTAGCTGTTTGGCCAATTTTACTTCTCGTAGTTTATTATAGCTCGGTTTTGGAGCTTGCGAAATTCTCGGTTGCCGATTTTTCGAACAGAACTTTTTGAACTTTGCGGTTCTGGAAAAATTATTAGTTTTGAATTTTAATGTTGATAGGGATGTAAAAAAAATTTTTTTACCGATAAACGTTGAATTAAGTAGAAATGTTACACTGAGAGAAAAATTTAGTAAAAATTACCATACTGCCTAGTAAAGTCGCCACAGACTGTCAAAACCGAAAAA
>JAWWEO010000045.1:16078710-16127398 GCA_035582975.1 Ormyrus labotus | reverse complement strand
CACTATTTATTTTTTTATAAACAATATTCTTCGCACCAGCGCTCGATCGGTAAATGTTACCTTTGGCATCCCGTTAAAGACTTTACGTATTATTTTTAATATTGGATGCTCATTAAAAAAACAATTAATGATCTCGTTAGGCAGAAAAACTTAGACATACTACTTTACATGTTAACATTTTCTTTCAAACTTATTAAAATAACGCACCTGAGGTACCGCGGTTCATGCAGTCAATGCCCAAAGCAGGGTTTTTATCGCTGAGCTGTTTAGCTTTGACTTCCGATAACGCGTTGACGGATGACATGCCGCAGTTTTCAGCGAGAGCCATGGGAATTGCTTCCAGTGCATCGGCAAACGCTCGAAAAGCGTATTGTTCAAGAGAGCTGATCTTGTCAGCGTTGCGGGCGCAAGCCAGCGAGCACGAGATTTCCGCGGCGCCACCACCATAAACTATTCTGTCGTTGACCACCAGGTTACGGACTGTGCACAAGGCATCGTGAATCGAACGCTTGGCTTCCTCGACAATCTAAATATCAGGAAATTAAGAATTAGTTTTTGATACAGAAAATTCAATTATTTTAAAAGAGTAGGATTAAAAAGTCAATATTTAGGTATAAAACATTGCATTTGTAGGATCCAAGTTTAATTTAAATAGTAAGAGTAATATTTAATTAGTAGAAAAAACTTAGATCCTTTAATTTTGCAAGGTGTCTGAGCAGTAGAGTACACTTAAAGTATTCACTGCAATTCTCCTTGCAATATATCAAAAAACAATTGCATATAGTACTCTTACCATTTTGTTGCCTCCACGAATGAAGATTGTGACAGCACGAGAGTTTTTACATTCTTCAATGACCAGCATTTTGTCCTTTGTCGTACCGAATGTCAGTTCTCTGACTACACCTGCACTGCCAAGTTTCTCAGGTGTCAATTCTTCAAAACGAGGAACAATACGACCTCCGGTGGCAATGGCTATCAACTACAATTAAACATTTTTATTATTACATTCTAATCAATTTTTATGATGAATATAAATTTTATTTGAAGTATAAATTGCAAATAAGCCCTCAGCTCTCATAATCATTGATCACAGGAGCAACGGCAAAAGTCGGATCCTCGGAAGACTTCTTACTTAAACTTTTACACTCAACAAAAATTGAAACAGAATGTCAACTGAAGTTAAGAGCAAAAGTTTTTATAATGAAGTAAAACGATTTTCGCAACTTTTACACTCCTCTAAGGCGCTTTGTCATCATTGGGCAAATGTGAGAAATAAACATAAAAATAAATGAGCATTTCATTAATTAAATATCTTTAAATATTTACTTCAATTTCTGGACCTCCAACCCATCTAACAGCTGGCAGTTCTTTTTGCAATAGAAGATGGTTAGCTTCGTCATCGAAGCCCCATTGACAAATGGCCAAAGTAGCACCAGCCTCCTTGACTTTAGTGACCATTTCAATGAACTTTTCTTTTTCATACGCCCTAAGCGCCTTGTAATCTTCTACTGAAGTAATATCGAGCTTATGCTTAGTTTTTGGCTTGGGAGGTTCAAACGGACATGTCAAGATAGCCAATTTTACATTTTCTAAACGCTAAAATAAATGAATAATAATTATTAAGGAACAAATCAATTTAAAAAATTGATACAATTTTTAAATATTTACCCTTGGCATTTGGGGATGACTGAAATCTTTGTCAACAACGACACCACGAACAAGAACACTGTCTTCCAAACGGCCACCAACTTTACCTTCGACCTTAATAAGTTCAAAATTGACATCACGGGTTTTTAAGTCTGCTACTGCCATAACTGCATTGACTGCAATCTCTGCCATTTGTCTGTGACATTTGTTGACGCTAAAAATAAAAATTTTATGTTATACTGCATACTTTAAAACTAATAACAATATAATATATAAATTATTATTTTAAAATATGTACCCTCAGCTCTCATAATCAATGATCACAGGAGCAACGGCGAAAGCCGGATCATCGCAAGACTTCTTACATAACTTTTACCCTAAACAAAAATTGAAACAAAATTCCAATTAAAGTTTAGAGCAGAAGTTTGTGAAGCATGAAGTATAACAATTTTCGCGACTTTCACACTCCTCTAGGCTCTTTTGTCATCATTGGGACAAATTAAATAAATGAAAATGTGAACATATTAATAAATGATTATTACATTTTGGATCCCAGGGTCGTCATAGCAACTTTGACGAGTGGTTCCACGCTATCTGGATCTACAGGAAAAGGCTCTGCAATTTTGTTCAGATTGTCGATAGCACACTGAGAAGCCAATTCAAAACCATCTGCTATTCTGATTGGATGGATGCCTTTGTCTAACAGCTGTTCAGCCTGTTCCAATAGTGCTCCAGCCAACACTACAACACCAGTAGTACCATCACCAATCTCATCATCCTGGGACTGAGAGAGTTGAACCATGAGTTTGGCAATCTCATGTTCGACGTCCATGTTCTTCAAAATGGTTGCACCATCATTGGTAACAGTAACGTCACCATCGCTGCTGACCATCAACTTATCCAAGCCCTTTGGTCCCAAAGAGGTTTTCAATGTGTTAGCAATACTTCTTGCAGCAGTGATGTGTGACTGTATCAAATATAAATTAAATTAAATTTGGAAAATTTTACAATCTACATGCTGATAAAAATATGTATAAAATTTTAAAACTTTCCCTTAGATAAGACTAAAAATTCATAGAAAATGTTTTAAAAGTGCAGTACAATTGGTCAATTCGACACAAATACCCTCAGGATTGGAAGCATTAATCAGTCGGTATTGGCAGATCATGCTATACCCTCAAAATAAAACATTAGCAGAACTTTAAGCTCTAAAACAATAATGGCCAATCATTGTTTTACAACAAAAGTTCTCAATAATGAGATAAATCGAGTGTACAGCACTATACCTTTTCATCTTCACGCTTTTCATCATTGGGTAAAATTTGAAACTCTTATTATATACTAATGTACTGATATAATATTGTTCAATCATTGTAAATTTTGACTAGCCAGAAATTATTTATTAACATTTACTTTATAAATTATAATAATTCATTATATCGTTTTGATTTAAATGAAAAGTGTAGAAATTTAGTTGCAAATTTAATAAAAATTAAAGAAAATAAATTATATCTCAATTGCTAATCAGAAGTAATCTATTTTATGTATAATCATGGACTTTACAATATCAAAATTAAAAAACTTTAAACAATTAAATAAAGTATCAGTATGCATCATTTTAAAAATAAGAAATATATTTTTTTACTTAAAAAAATCGTTTGAAACCAAAAATATTTCGAGATTACATTGACGCGATGTCATTTCCATTTATGGTCAGAATTCAAAGACCTCGAAAACATGCGAGAAAGACTACAGACGAAACCAAGACACAAAAGAAAATTCTCTTTTATCTTCTCTAACGAATCAAAACAGCCTCTTTTTGCAGGATTCTATCAAACTAAAAAACGAGATGAAGCGCAAAGAGCGCTGCACAAATCCAGAATTATTTCGAGACAGTTCTGGAGCGGCCATTTTTCCATGAATAATCACGTGCACCCGGGTAGATGAAAAAGCACTCCAACACCGCAAGGAAGCCTCCCGAAACTCAAAAAAGCCATTTTTAAAACTGGTCGTACTTAACAAAGCCTTGGATTTCAGTTGGCATTGCGATGAAAAACCGAGAAATCGCGAGAAAAAGGTGCGGCATCGAGGTTATCTTGTGCTTACTTTGATAGCATCGTTGCCGGTAAGCCGCTTTTGCTTCTCCTGATCGCGGAGGATGAGAAAAGGCCGGCCGAACTCATCGAAGGCGATTGATCCCGGGAATGCCGTCATCCTGGCTGCGTCCTGAGCTCCAGTCGCGTAAAATAATTATCCTGCCGCTCTTCCACGAGGTCTATTGACTGATGTTGCTCGCGTACGAGGCAACCATGTTGACGAGAACGCAGTTCTGGACGGATTGGATTGCTGCATGGCCGCCCGGAAATCAGACTTTCTCGATTCGTAGAGGCCCTTGTGCGCATGCGCAAAGAAAGATGCTACCTTCTTGCATAAAGAAATTAAAACTTATTAGATTATAATAAAATAGAAAATGTTAAGAAAGATAATAATTAGTTAAATATTATGAATTGAAAAGTAATTATAAATTTACAAAAATCGTGCTTAGTGTGAACGATCGTGGAAGCGGAAGACCAAAATTATCTAGAAATTATATGTAAAAGTTGAAAAATTCTTTTAAAAAAATTTTTTAATTTTTACGCTTTGTTACATAACATGAGATATGTTATTAAACAATTATTAAAATTTGAAAATAAATTGAACATGATATTCTTTTTATTTTATATTTCGCGTGTTTCAAAAAATTGTGTTCAAAGGGGGTCCTCTTTATCCAGTCAATATTTTGTGTAAAAAAACTGTAAAAAAAAATTAAATTATGCATATAAAAATATAATACACTTAAAATATGTATAATTTGGAATGAGCCTAGCTTTTTTTATCCAACGATATGCAACATTTTAAATTTTGGCTTTAAATGTTGGAAATTTAAGTCATTATGGTCTGAGAAGTTGTATACTTTAAAATGATCTTACTAAATAGTTTTTAAAATTAAAAATTTTTATAAATTTATAATCTAATAATATTCACCCATTATTGAGGCATTATTATTCTTTTTAAAATATTTCTTTGTAGTTTGATCCCTTTTCTGTGGGTTCTTCGAAACGATATTTTTACAAATTTTGGTAACTGAATATTTACACTTTTGCACGTGCAAATATATACCTTTACTAAAAAATAAATATTTCTTTTTAACAAAAATGTTAAATGTTACATAAATTTATTAAAAAAAGAAAAATTGAATGTTCCATCAGTTAATATTAATAGTACAAAACTTTTTAAATTCTATTAACAGCATTTGTAGAATATTTCAAAAAAATTTTATTAATTTGAATTTTGCAGTTTTAATGTGTGAATTAAGAAATAAAAAAACAATATTTTGCATAATAATAAAAATATTTATTATAAATATGTTAATTATAAAACACTTTGATTTGCTGAAAAGCTTAACTTATAATCGATTTTTATTTAAACTCTATATATGCAATACCAAAAAAAATTGTGAAATATGCAATGTGCAATATATATAGACAAGTTTATAAAACTTTGATAAAAATTTTATATCAAACATGAATTTTCTCGTAGAAAACCCTGGATACAGTTCCAAATATTTTAATGAAATTACTTATTATGCATAAAATTATCGAATATTCTGCAAGTCAAATTACAAAATACTTTACTTCACTTTTAACATTTGAGGACATGAAAATTTCTTCCTATCCAGAGGTAAAACAAACTCTGCCTTGAGAAAGAATTTTTATAATCACCTTGATACCATACTTTGCTATCGGAAGAATAACATGACAATAACTAATTTTAAACAATATTATTCATGAATATAGTTATAGTATTATCGCTATAAATATGTATACAGACATTCATCGTTACACATAAATCCACGTACTTGAAAATTTCTTGCTTCCTTTCCTTTTTCCGAAAATTAAATAGTTATTACATCAATTTTTAAATAGTGTGAAAGTCCTAGTCGGATTTATATAGATACAAATTAAGAACAATAACAAACGACCGATTTTCATAAATTTATATGTAATATATAAATAAAAATATTCGATAAACGAACAAGTATTGCTCATTTTATTCGCGAAAGACTAATTTTGAATAATTTTCTTCTAAAAATAAAAAAACGCTCTGTCAAGGATAGTCTCGTATTTACACATTTTTTGGGCACTATTTGCTTCAATGCTGACAATGAAACTGATTTTAACAGGTACTATTGACATTGACTTTAAGGAGGACGAAAACACAATCGGAGGATTTTGTTTGTTTTTTAAATTCTTGACTCTTTTTTTCACTGTGTAAGGAGGGGTTTTACGAAATAACATGGCATCACTTGAATCTCTGAAAAATTGGTCTGAAAATTGTAGCAAAGTTTAAAATTGGCGAAAATTCGGTTTAGGAATCTTATCACGTAATCAAGCAGTATTCGTCATTTCTCGAGGTAAACCTTTGAGCCTTGCACAGCGAATTCAAATACAGGCCCTGCTTTTCTGTTGCATACGAATCCTCCTATCCTCGCTCCTCCTTATATATTCTTTCCCGTACGACAAAAAATTATTGAAAGTTATTAATACAGAGTACATGATCGCTTACAAGATAAATTAGAAAAAAAACGAATATGTGGTTTAAATTTTATTTTCAAATAGTCATACAAATTCTTATATAAATCATCGTCCAATTTAATTTAATTAATGTCTCCTAACAACATCTCTAATATTTAAATAATAACATTCAATAGTTTTTCTCTCATAAGGGCCTTCGTACATTGGCTCCCTCCGTTCCATAGATCATATAGAGATAAATACTATGAAAGCTATTTCCTAAGAACTATCGCAGATAGAAACGCATTAGAAACAGTATAAAATGGACAAGTTTTTTTGTAATTTTTTTTTTTTTTTTACATCTTTTTGCACAATTCGACGTTCAATCAGCCGGTCTACTAGTCTACTACATCTGGTCCATCAATGAAACATCCGTCTTGCTTTCTCTCTCGCTCTCCAGCTACCTATCAATCATTTTTTTTTGTTTTTGTATTTGTTTATACATATATTTGTCTCGCTAAATATCAACTTACACAAATGCTTAAGTCATTAGCGCTTAAGAGAATGACACTATGTATATGACAAGGCGGAGAGAATAGAAATAACAAAATAAAGGATAGTTATATAGACTTTTTTTCTTTCTTTTTCATCTTATCTTTCCATCTAATATATAATATTATGTATAATATATCGAATAAAAGTCACAGACGCTTAGATGTGTGTGTGTATGTGTGTGTTTGTGTGTTTTCCTTATATCTTAATATTAATTGTTTATGCTCCGTTTCTCTGCCAACGTCCGCCTTTTCGGCGGCGGTCCTTATATGCTCAGTCTTCGCTGCCGATGGGAGCATACATCCTCCTCTATCCTCCTCCTCCTCCGCCTTCCTCTCCGAGAATTCTCCCTTTGGGACGGGAGACCGCAGAGCTCGCTCCGTCGAGGGTTACTTTCATTCGAAGCTCACTCGGGGAACCATCAGTCCTCGCCTAGTTAACCAGACCCTGTAGAATAAGAGGTGCATTTAGTTATTGAGCTATGCCCTATTGGTAAAAAGTTAAAACGAATTTTCTTTTTTTGCTCCTCGTTTCATTTTTAGGTTTAAATTTGACGTCAATTCATCTCTACGCGATGAAATGTGTGATTTGACAATTTCGATAAACATTTCAACGCGATTTCAAAACGAAGTATTTCCCCAGCAGAATTTGTTTGTAAATAAGCCGTCGTAAAACCGTTTAAAGCAGGCGCGAAGCAGCGCTCTCGTCGATTTTCCGGTGATACCAGATGTCGATAACACGTCCGCGATTTAACGCTTCCATAAAAGACAATTTTTAACGGCACATTCATAAGCGTTCGACGGAATATCGGATCTGAAAAATAAAAATAGCCGCGCGGGGCAGTAAATTATGCCGTCTGGTATTTTTGCCGCTTAAAGGAGCTTCGTAAATCTTATCCATTTTCAGGAAAAAAAAAAAAGAACACTTGTGAATATAAATTTTAGATCCGCGCGTTGAAAGATGACGTGTGCAACATAAAAAGGTTACATAAAGCGGTCATTGACGCGAGGAGAGGCGATTCGAAAATTCTTAAAATACGGGATTTCCCTCGCGGATTTATCTCCGTCACAATTATTTACAAACTAAAATTAGCGTGTAAACAAGCGGAGAGGCTTATGCAAAGTAGTTCGCGATAAAGTTTATCTTGTCGGGGGGCGGTTCGAAACTGTAAGCGATTGATTTCAAGTCACGTACTCGCGACTCCAACATTTTGGTGACCCAAATCTAGCAATCGCAAGTGTTTTCGCAATTTACATACGTATTTTTAAAATTCAACTTTTGCGCTCATCTGTGTAGAAAAAAAAAACTAAGTATAGTACTATAATATTCGATTGTGTTAAAGCACTATTGTAGTTTTTAAAGTTTTTCAATACATTACTTTGTGTTCCCCGTTATTTTTATTTACGTATACAGAGCCACAATTTGCAATAAATTTACAAATTCCCACTTTTAACCATCCACCCAGCCTATTTCAAACTGAAACGAACACCTCAATTTAAAGGGGTACTCGATCCAAGCCAAACTCACCCAATGCCAGTGCCAATGAGGATCGAGATGAGGTTCGTCAAGAGGAGCGTGTAGAGGACCTCCTTGGAGAAGAGGTTGTTCTTGCCGAGCTTCGCCGTCCTGATGCTGTAGGTTTTCCGCCGGTTCAGGCCCACGTGTTTGTGCTTCATCTCCCTGGAAGGAAGCGGTCGATCAGTGAACTCGAACGACTTTGTCGTGCCGATTGAGCGGCGCACTTTTTTTTTTTTTAATATTATCCGCGGATTTTTTGTAAATTAACTGGCGCGTTTACTGTTGAGGAAATGCTCCAGTTCTGTACTTTTTTTCATTTTTTTCATTTGCTGCTCGTTAGATTTGGTGACTTTTTTTTTTTTTTTGGGACTTGTACTTGCATAAGTTTAAATTTGAAACTTCACGTCGTCGGTATAACTTTTCATTTTAACCGCGATTATTAAAGACGACAGATAAACAGTTTCCCAGTTCTCCATTTTAAAACTTCTCCATTTAAAACCTTCGGTACAATTAAAACTTCAAAACTAAAAAAAACACGTCTTTCCAATTCACCTCCACCGTTACACCGAAATAAAAGTAGTCAATCCATTTACAATTCAATCTTTCAAAAATTGCGTCCGTCGCTCTTCGCGCAATCATTAAAACAAAAAAAAACGAACTAAAACGGCGCGAGTCTCGCTCGAGGTGTATGAATAGGCACAAAGCCGCGGATTTCATTCGCGACACGCGATCCCGTCAATTGCGCCTTGCACGCAGACCATCTACCGGGTGTGTGTATCCGAATAGTCGGCGGCGCGGGCTTTTTGCCGTCTCGTTTTGCGGCTCGAAATTAAGCGGAGAGTGGCTTTAACGGCAGAGTTTTATTAACTGATTTACGACTCGCTGCATATTGAGATTAGGCGGAGTGATTGGAGGTTTTGGTTTGGCGAAAAAATTTGGAATATCGTTAATCGGAGCTAGATATTTTTTTTTATTCTTTGTTCGAAAGAGTAACGCGGATTGTATCTTGTTCAATTGTTATCGTCGAACGCAACGAGGTAATTTCGCTCTTCAATTCAGTGGCACTCGAATAATTAGCCGCAATTATTTACTCAATCGTCCATTCGCTCAATTACCGGTGGCATTACGATAAAATAGATTTCTGTGTAATGCAATTAAAGTAAATTCTCGTATCGCGATCGCGCAAAAATCCGAATCGACATTTTGCCTCGTAATTTTACCGGGAAGCAAAAAATTTACGCGATTTTAAACAGCAATAATTTAGCCAAGTCGCGCGCACAGCGAGAGAGAGAAAAACGCGAGCAGCGGGTTTTTCCCCGGCGAGTAAAAAAAACGCCTTTTTTTTGTAAAAACTATATCAAATCAGATGTGGTCTCACTTGGCGAAGGAAGGTTCCGGCTTGCCGCACAGCTCGCTCAGCCATTCCGTGCTTCTGCCCAGATCGAAGTCCTGAAAAACAAAGAGAAACACATCCGACTTTTAGTTGACGTAAGAGCCTCACTGCCTTGTACTTCCGCGATGCGTAATTAACTTTTCCCCCTCGCGGGAAAAAGAGAGCGCGTAGAAAGCCAAGCGTTGCGCAAGGAGAAGGAGACTTTCTTTAATCAATCATTTTCGACGCGCGCTTTCCTTGTACGCGAGGCTGCGCCTTTGTGCCCGAGCAGCGGAGTACCTTTTCGAATTGTTCCCGAGTTATGAATGTTCAGGGTATTGGATTAAATTAAAATCCTGCTAAAATGTATAGAAAACGTTCGCTTTACAACCGTTGTTAATATTTAGATCCGCAGATCGAACGATAATAGTATATTGTGCAACAAGTGCGGGAGGGAGTGTAGCAGACGATATTTTTTTTTTAACAAATGCACGAAAATGGTACTTTCGAGTGCTTAGAATACAATATACAAGATAAATTTTTGTTGTTTTTATTCATTTATTTATTTTTTTACGTATAAACAATAAAATTATATTTTAATATTCCATTGAGTTTAATTTTTAATAATTTTTGTTAAAAATCATTTTTAAAAGTAACAAAAGCGAAAATGGGAATGTTTTATCGCGCACGCGAGGGATTGCGAGTTTCCCTCGCAGAAAATAAGCACGAGGATGTAACATTTTCCGCCATGCGTTCAAAAAAGTATAATAACCGTCATGAAAGAGGGGTCAGAGGCGAACGCAAAATATTATCGAGATTTATCGGGGCACCGAATCGATCCAACCTCCCGCTCCCTTCAATTAATATACCGAGCAGAGGCGCGACTCCTTCGCCGATCGAAGAGCTTGCAAGCTCGGAAGGCCGGGAGCAGATAACGGCGGACAAGAGAGGAAGGTCAACGAAGCCGCTGCGAGGGGAGAACGTTTTCTCGCTTCGAGCTTCTTCGGGGACTCCGTCGAGTGAATAAGCGAATGGAGCAGTTCGCGCGGAAAGTTGTATATGGAATCGAGCGAAATCGCGACGGAAGCGGTGGAAGCTTTCGGAAAGTTTCGGGAACGAGGTGAAACGGAATTGGATGGACGTAAATTAGCGATACATTATGTATACTGTGCCGCGGCGTCTACTAATTTGCATGTTTTAAATTCGATACTTTAAAAATAAAGCGACAGCTCCGATAACTTATAGTTTGATAAAACTTGTTGTTTTTCAAAGCGCCTACTTCTCCTCCTCGTGTATTGACAAATTTAATTAATTGAAAAATAATGTTTACTTTTACGCAAACAATACCGACAAAACTTATCTTTACGCAACAGACAATTAACGGGGATCGATCTCGTAACGAAAAATCGCAACAATAACAAGCCTCCGGGAATCGAGTCCCGCTCGACGGATCGCCCGCACAATAATTAATTCACCGATCTCCCCGGACGGAAAGAGGAGAGGAGAGCCTCTCTCGATATTACAATAAACCGGCCGACGCCAAAATAAACTCTCTGTTTGCGTATACATAACGCGGGGAGAGATACGCCGGCCGGGCAGATAAAGCCACCGCAAACAAAACACTTTTTTTTATCTCGCTCTCTCCTTACCCTCTTCGGCGATGCTACGTTAAGCCGGACAATTATAAAGCGTATGTAATATCGAACGACGAGGGAACCGGTCGCCTCCGGAATACCTTATCCTTCCTCTATATCACAAAATCGCGGCGGGGGAAGGGGGATCATCATCGGCGGTGCGAGTCGATGCCGATCTCGGAGTGGGAGTGGGGGAGGTGTGTAATCGATTCTCCGCGGATAACCACTGACTCATCTGCGGTGTCACCCGTTCGATGTAAATGGAACGTGTGTCTTTTCGATCTCGTTTGTTTTTCGAGGCGAGGTGAGACCTGGTCTGGGTAAGGTTCGTCTTGAAGATTTATCAGGATGGACACTTGTGGCAATTTCGTTTTTTTAAAAGCGATGGATTCGCGATAGATAAGACGAGATAGATCAGAATCCGGCATCAAAACAATCCGTTCAGCTGGACTTGTTTTCATTGATCCGCTGATAATTTAAAATATTATATCGCAGGGCCTCGCGATTGCTTTTACAAGAAAGCACTTCGACAGTGCAATATTGACCCGTGATTACTACACAAAAGTCCTCTTACTTCCTATCGAATCTCACCGGCTTGCCTCGTCAAGGTAATCATATGAATTTTCTAAACGCCTCCCTGATTCCGTCTGCCACCTTAATGAGGGATCCCGCGGAAACAAAGCGAGATGCAAAGCAGCCGCTTAGGTCGTGACAAATTTTTTTTGTTATTGCGCCGCAACAAAGAGTCCTATTATTGCGCCCGAGCCACGTGACGACTCCCCCTCCCCTCCCATCCTTATCGCAGCTGATATCGATCGGCCGAGCGAGTTGTCTGTTGGGGATAACGAGGCGACGTTTCGATGCGCGGTTTTAGGGACGGCTGGGGGGGAACTGACCTAGTTTTTGAGATTCGGTAGATTCGAAGTGTAGCGTGAATTACCGATAGATTCTGTATAATCATTAAAGACCATGAAAAAATTCGATGCGCACTTCGTTACTCATCGGGCGAGATAATATTAATTACTCGGAAAGATCTCGAGTATCCAATGAAATATCCGATGTTTAACCGACACCTATTCACCGATAATCCGAGCAAACAGCCGGCCGAATGCACACCACCGAAGCTTCCCTCCAAAAAGCTCGCTTTCGCAGCGAAAGCTCCGGCTGATTATCGAAAAAAAAAAAAAGGAGAAAAACGAATCGCGCCGACAAAAGCCACCACCTGTTCTTCATTCATCCCAGCCTGTTGAGCACAGCGATCACGGCCCAGTATACATATAACACGGAGAGGCGCGCAGCTGCGCGCGTGCGCGCGAAAGCTCCGCCGCCCGTCGCCGGGGTGAATAAACCCGTTAAGAGCTGGCCGCGCAGGAGGCGAGCCGAACGCGTGGTGTCGTCGTACTTTCTTAACTTCGCGAAGTCTCCCGGGCTGCCGCCGCGGAAAAAACCTTTATGCCGATCCGACGCGTTTGCTGCTTCGGTGTAATTGAAGTTTTGCTTTTGCGAGGGGAGGTCGTGCTTTTTTTTTGGGGGGAAAAAAGAACAATTGAAATTCCCTCGGCAACGGTCGAAGGTTCTTCGGTTATTCGTGGATTAAGGTAACTCGCTAGTTTTTGAAATCCAGATGTTTTACAGTCGAAGAGCTTCGCGACGTTAAATCGCCGCTCCGTTAAAAGTTCCGGCTCGGCATGAAATTCAGCTTTTACGAAATTCAGCGCATCCGCAAATAGAATTATCGTGTTTCGACGGTACTAAAGCCTCCCCCCCGTACAATTTCCCGTCGTTATACGCCCCAGAAGAGAGCAAACGACGTTCGAATCTAACGCCGAGCGACAAACTCGCCATGCGCGGACGTATAAATTCCGAAAACCTTCGGCTTTTCTCTCGCTTTTGCGCTCGTTTTTCCCCGCCGCTCGTAAACCTCAATCAACCAATTGGCCGAAATTCCGTTGATTAATTCGATTGATTACGCGGGAGGCGGAGGCGGAAAGTGGCTGAAAAGAGAACTTTGACTAATTCGAAGGAAGGTAAACACGCGGCGCGGGGAAAGCTTGGGAGTCGATTGCTCTCGCGGGGATTGAGAAATTTTATATCGACTGTGAAATCGATCGAGAGCAGCTCGAGATTATCGGTAATTTTTCGCCTGACCGTCGCGTAAGCGGCACTTCTATATTAAGACTGAAACGCGGAGTAGAGTCGACGGGTGGTATACCTTCGACACGTGCAATTTTCGAGCGCAAACATTTAATTTCGCGTTTAAACACCGGCGAAGATTGAACGCCTCGTGAAAACGAGTGAAATGACGTACGAACGAGGCACCGACCGACCGATGGAAATGAATTTCGTGTTGTAATTGTTTAGTGGCTGTCTTTTATTAGAAACGGAGAGAAAATTTTAACGTTTAATGGGTAAATTTCGTGAAAGCTCGTTTTTCGAAGATACAAAATTTTTCTACCGGCCAGTTTTATTACTTCAAGACTGCCTTCGAACTTGACTCTCGACATTATGCTCGCGAGCGATTTAAAATCTTTGACGACAAATGAACTTATTCCGTAACCGAGTAACGAAATCCGTAACTTCATTCGATCAATTCGAGATTAAATTAAACCTACTAAATGTTTTTCCACGCGGAGCAGAGATATTCAAACGAAATATTCCAGCCAAATTTAGCCGCAAGTCGTTTAGCAGGTTCTCGACACCCATTGGAACTGTCGAATTTCCTCATCTGTACTCTTCCTACTTCCTCCTCTCCCCGGGGGGGGGGGGGGGGGGGAATCTCGCGGCAATGGAAGCAGCCCCACCGACGAGACACGCAACAGCCGCTCGGCGAAATCGATCGGCGCGATCGATCGCGAGACCGAGGGTGGGGGAGAGTCGGAATGACGCGCGCGCGGAGAAAGAGAGACGGGAAAAAAAGGAGAAAAAAAAACACGACCGTCACGCGATATCAATCGGCGCGCGGCGACTCTCCGCGGGAGATGATGCACTGCCAAGGTCGCGGAGAGCAGCGCCGCGCGATCGCATTAGCATACGAGCGGGAAGGAGGAACTTTTCGACGATCGAGAGGAAGAGCTCGCCGGAATGCGAGGCGAACGGTGAAAACTTTGGCGAGGCCGGTAAATTCGATTTGCTCGATTAGACAATGATTGAAGAAAAAAAAAATCGCTCGATTCCTTCTCCGCGTCGCGTGGCTTTGTTCCATCGGCCGGAGCCGCGTCGCGAGAGAGAGAGAGACAGAGAGACAATGCCGACGGCAGTCAAGTTCAAGCGCCGCGAGAGTCTATTCTCGGCCTCGTGCATTTATTTCCGAGAGTCTCCGATGCGCATCGGGCGGAAAATGCCAGGCGCGCAACAGCTGGCCGAGGTGTGCAATAATAATACTCCCTCGTCTCTCGTTCCCGCGGACGGGGAAAAACTCGTCTTTGTTTCGCGATCGCGGATTCTTTTAATCGCGGAATAATCGACGCGCTTCCTCGCGTCGTCGCGAGATTCTTTCCGATTATTCGCGGGAGAGCTCTGTTTTTTTTTTTTTTTTTTCATTTAGTCGATCGGTGGAAAGAGTCCGCGTGTATTACTTAACCCGCGTCCCGCGAGTGGGCGCCGATAAGAGATCGTAAAACGACGGTCTGCAATTCGGTCGATGCGGACGGTGAAGCTTCACTGTCGCGGTTTATCTAACCGAAAGTGTACACTGAGAGAAAAATTTAGTAAAAATTACCATACTGCCTAGTAAAGTCGCCACAGACTGTCAAAACCGAAAAAATTACCATACTTTATAGGAAAATTTACCAAACAGTATAGTAAAATTTCTTAGATACATAGGAAAATTTACCAAACAGTCTAGTAAAATTTCTTATAAAGTATAAGCATTTTTTGGGTTTTGACAGTCTGTGGCGGCTTTACTAGACAGTATGGTAATTTTTACAAGATTATTTGTAATTTTTACTATATTTCTTCTCTCAGTGTAAACAAGCCAATAACCCCACTCCGGCTATTGGAATAAATTGGAATTTTTATTTCGCTCAGATGTATCTAGTTCGTTTGTTTTCGTTTTAAGTGAACACTCTTTTTTCAAGAATTGCGTAAAAACGTTGAATTTATGAAAATTTAGTATCAAACTTGAACGCAAAATTTTAATAAAAAAAAAAAAAAAAAAAAAAATCTTTTTACACGCCTTCAAAACGCATTTTCCTAGCTGTACCCTCGACTCGAAAATCTCGCGATTCATTTCGCAGCGCCTCGCCTATTCTTCAAAAAACCAACGTGTTCCCAGCGCACGCGCCACTTTACTGCGCCGCGGCACCGGCGATAAATCAAACGAACCTATATACGCGCCGACTCCTCGGTCCCGCCGGTAAACAATCCTCTACCACCGGCAAGCAGCGGCAGCGACAACTGCCACGTGCACGCGCCATCCGACCGCGTTCCGACTCGCTTAAGATCCGATGACTACACGTCTTTATCGGGCTCGGGGATGTATATATATATATTTTTCCGCATTTCCGCGGGCCGCCTTTCTTCGGCCCCGCGGCTTATCGGCTCCCCTATTCTTTTTTTTTTTTATGGCCGCTCTATATATCGGCCACGGCGCTCTTCTACTTCGCGCCTCGAACGCCGGCGTTTACGGGAGAGAGAGAGAGAGAGCGCGCGCGGCTGTTATTTCGCGCCTTTTAAAGCCCGCCGCGTGAAAGCGAGCGAGATAACCGAGTGCGCGATGCGGAGGTTTTATTTGAAAGTCGCAGAGGGGATGAATAGAGAGAGGACGGTAAAAGCTGCGGGAATGTCTCGTAATTCAGTTTACGGAGTAACGTGCGGAAGGTAAAATTTTTAAAAGCTCGCGGCGTAATTTTGAAATTACGTTTCAAGTGCAACTCTCGCCTCTCGATAACGCAGCAGCCAACACACTTCGAAGAGCTCCCGCGCTCGGAAAACGAGAGAGAGAGAGAGCGGCGCCAGTGCGGAGGATCCGCACGCGCCGCGTTCGTGACGCGATCCCCCCCTCCCGCCGCCGCTTGTGGAGGGAGCCTAAAGAGTTACACAGCGCGGCTCGAATTAAGAATGGATATGGCGTGAGTCCCGAGCGGCGCGCCGATTGGCCGCCGGGGGGCAGAGAACATCGCGCCGCCGCCGGTAAACAAAACACACGAGCCGATTCGAGGCGGCCTTTTCGAAGCGCGCGTGAGAAGCCGGAGAAACGATTATTTGCCCTCGGATGGGAAGGGAGAGCTGCGTTCCTTTTTTCGCAGGGGAGAAGTTGTAGTTTTTTTTTTTTTTTTTTTTCTACAGGCCGCAGAGACGAGTTCGGGAAGCCTCGAGAAGTGTTTCCTGCTGCTTTGTTCGATTCTCGCAAGTGGCCGAAGGATGGAGTATTCGAGAGGGAGACGAGTGCCGCGGGCGGATTTTAAAAAATAAAAGCGAGAAATTCGATTGGTAAGAATATTAAAAGGCGATCGGTCACCGCAATATGATTTCTCCGACTTGGATTTACACGTTTAAGCGATTGATTTCGCAACGGGCCGTGTCTTTTGTATATTGATTAAAACAGGCCCGATTAAAGAGCGAAGGCTCGCGCGAGTTATCCGCAAACAATTACTGATAAACGTTATACACCTTGAGATAACTAATTTGCAAATTATCGTTAACAGAAGCGCGCGCTTCAAGGCTCTCGCGCTTCGATTAGAAATCGCGTTTCTGCCGATCGAAAACACTCGATAGTCAAGCTTTTACTCCGACCTCCGTCGGAGCCTCGAAACCGAATCCGAATCGCGGCCGTCGCCGCTCCACTCGACGCCCGTCGCGAGAATGACCCTGCACTTCGACGCTCGGAGGAAGAGAGAGCTTCCCCTCTCGGCTTCGGGAAGCTTCTCTCGCGAGCCTCCTCTCCGCGCAGAGATAAAAACGGTAAACAGACCGATAATCGACGGGCAAACAGATGGATGCGGATTCGCGACGACGACCTTGGCGCGGCGGTGTGCGTCGGTGTTCTCTCGCGAAAACGGGGGAGAGCCGCTCTCGCGTTGTTGGCGATGCTGTGTTCGTTGCGCGATTTGCGTAGTTTGGTATTAGGCGCTCGGTAATGGGATATCGGGATTGACGTCGGGGAATTTAATACGGCGGTGTTGAGGAATGGGTAATGAGGCGGGTTTGGATGGGAATTTTGTTTTTGACTGCTTGGTATATATTAAATCATCTATTTAACCTTTGGAGGACGAAAAAATTTTCATAGAAATCGACTTTTCGTTTAACCCAAAATTTATGTTATGAACTTCACAGGTTGTCGAAACATCGACCTAAAGTTTAAAGAGTTCACCTTTAATCACAGCAGCGGCCGAACAATCCAAGACCTTCCTCTGTATTAAAAACGCAAAACTGTACCACGAATGCCAAGACACCGTCATATCACTTCCAGTCATTCGGACATACCCCAAGATTCAGTGAACTCTCCTCCTCCGCCAACTACGCGAGAAAGAGAAAGCAAACTCGAAAGCAAAGGTACAAAACTCCGTTCCCCGTCTTGTCCGCCGCTCGGGGACAAAGCGGGCAATTCCCTTTTACATCGGAAGGCGGGCATAAGCCAACGAGGAGGGAGATTAGAGAGACCCGCGCCGGGTGTAGAGTGGCGCGCATCTAGAATTCCTGGCGAGCAGCCGTAAGCCGATCTCCCCGACGAGGCTCGAGAGAGAGATCCACCGGGATTGAATGTCTCTCTCTCTCTCTCTGCCGTTCACCGCGCCGCCGCCGCGCGAAGTAAACAAATACGACGAGTGCGTTCAACCGACTGTTTTCGACCGAGCGGCGCGGCGATATTGCGGAACAACCGTTCGCGCGGCCCGTGGAGGTCTGTTTTCGACAAAAGGTATAATATGGAGAGGGTTAGTCACGATCGAGGTAAAGCCGAGAGCGGAGCGGTCGAGTGTTTTTGCAAACATTAGCTTCGTTAGGTAGATCGTTTTACTGTTTTATCTCTTTTATTCTTTTTCCATCCTTTTTTCATACAGGTAGGCGCTGGTATTTTAAAAGCCGATGACTGGACTCGCTTCAAGCTCATTTTTTATCATTTTGTATCATATATATCTACGTTTTACTATGCAAAAAAGGACGTATTACACGATAATAAAAATATTTCATTCCTAGCAACGAGTAAGCAACAATTCGAATTCCAACTTCGCCTATGAATAATAAAGCGGTGCTTGAGAATTTCCTTGAATTTTCTTTCTTCGATCAAAAATTATCTCTTTTCCATACTCGCGTAAGCACGAGCGACTCGTCGGCGAAGATCTTCCGCAACGTTCCTGACGCAACGCGACTAAAAATTTACCTCATATAAACTCTGAATCCCGACGTTGCAAAACCCATACTCGCGCGGAGAAACATTTTTCACGTTTCTAGATACGAACAGCAGCTGCATTACACTCGTGTACACTCGTCCAAGAAATCTTACTAAAATCATAAAAACTCTTCCTATCTTGGTACATATTTTTTCACCAAAAACCCATACCGCCCAACTCGCAACAGCTACATCACATCAAGTCCCACCTCAGCCAACGACGCAACGAATCCAACAACAACGGGCTGTGTATGTCACCGCAAACTCTCCGCAACGACGATCGAGCAACTGGACCAAGGTCACCCTCTGTCTCTAGGCGTGATCCTCCCCCGTGAACTCTCCCGCGGTGAAAAAAGAACCAGTTCGCGGCGTTCGTAACGTTGTTGCGCCGCGGTCACGTGACCGCGCGGGGAGATCACTGATCTCGGGCCTTATACGGCAGCGGCGAGAGACGACGATCTCCCTCCCTGAAGGAGAGAGAGCGACACTTAATACGAGAAAGAGAGCTTTTTGCGAGGAGGCGCTGGAATATGTGCCAGAGTCCGGTTTGCTGCTTCCACGAGCTGCCGCGTTTCTAAGGACGGTTTAGGTAAAGACGCCGAGGCGGTGTGTAGACGGCGACGAAGGTGGAATTACGGTTGGAGGCTGCGACGAGTAGCTTGTTCTGTTGGAGTATATTTTGAGTAGAAGTTTGCCGATTGACCTGAATTATTATTTTAGACATATCTGGCCGTTAATTACGATCTGTTGAATATTCACAGCTTATTATCTCCAGTTCATTGTCTCTAGCGTTCAGAAACGCGGATTTTGAAAGACCTTAAATTTATGCAAAGCTCGTACGTTGTGTTCGATCGACGTTACTCTCATCTAGTTTCCTAGTTTTATCACCGCCTGGTCGCGGATGAATTCAAACACGTGCTGATGATTCGTATTAAGCACACACCAAGTTTCTTCTCGGAAAGTACGCGGCCCATCGTAATCTGCAAATGGGAGAGTCGTTCCAGTTATGTTTCAAGTGCCGGATGACGAAACGGCACCACATAACTACGCCCGTTGTTCCATCGTTGAAAAAGAAACGTAACGAACAAAGGGCATATTTATTTCCGATAGACACGTCGGCAGTGAAAAAGACACGAACTCCTTTTTGCGACCAAAGTTTGGGTAATCGGTGTCAAAAGTCGTTTTTACCGCGGTCTTTTTGAGAGGAATGCGGTAACACGCGGAACAGATCTGCGGAACTGTTATCGGATGGCGTTACAAAACGGTTAGATGATTCGACGGTTAAAATAATCAAGTTTGACCTTATTTGTATCGCGAAAAAACGTGTGAGAATGATTCAATCGTTTAAAAGTTGAAGTAACACGTAACCAGTGATTCAAACCTTTCGAAGATCACTTGAACCGTTCTATTTAGAACGAAAAAACGTAGCTTCAACCTACAAAACGAAACTAATTGCTTTAATCCTTCTTTTTGACCAGGACCCAGCTGTACTTACATTCGTCCATTTGAAAATAGACCGTCCTCTACGATTCTCCCAGCAAAACGTCACGTATATATCCCAGAAAAAAAAAAGCGAAGATCCATCCGACCCTCGACCGAATTCCTCTCCTCCCGTTCCCGTCCCCATTTAGTCGGAACGTTTCTCTATTCGCAGGCAGCCAACGCGCCCGTCGATCCCGAGACTAAGGCCAAGCTTCACTCCATTTACCTTCGCTCGCATAGCGCGCGGTGCAATCACCTCGGAAAAGCGCGCCTGCATCGCGCGCGCTCGCCGAGCGAAAAAGCGAAAGTGATCGCGATCGCTTTTGGGCCGATCGGATGATGTATCGCGCGCGTTTGGGACTGACGATTCGTGGCTCGGACAATGGGATTGCGTTTGGTAATTTTTTTTTTTTTTTGTTTGTTTTTAACGTTAAGGACGGCGTCGGTGAATGGTGAACAAACCTTGTGACAAGTGTGATTAATGTAGATCCCTTTCAGTTCGTCCTCGGTCGATAGTTCCGTGTTGGGACTGTTTGGGGGGCTCTTCGGACTGAAACAGTAACGGTCATCCATTAATATTGGTATCGTTCTAATTATTTTTCTTATTTTTAATGGTATCTATCGTTCGCGGTGCAGGATAATAAAAGTAATTTTGTTTTCTTTCATCTGGCAGTTAATTTTTTATAAATCTAGATCGACAAATTGTAAAAGCTAGCTCTTCCAGTTTTTCCTTTTGTTAAAAGGAAGCGAAAAGCCAACTTCGGACAATGTATCACAGCAATACAAGATTGTCTTTATAGCCGCTACTTGCAGTAAAACGATTGCAGCCGCGTTATCTTATCGGTCTCTCCGCTAAAAATCACCTATCTGCCAGCCTCTAAAATACCCGACATCTCAAAAATCCGAAAGATGACACCTGCGCGACTTGAAGCCCAATAAAATCCCGCCTAATAAACCCCGACTTCCGTTTAGCTCACCGGCCAAGACACGATGCGTCTCTCAATGCCACCTGCAAAACAAAGGAAAAAAGAAAGCACACTCCCGCGATCCTCCTCCCCCTCCTCCTCCTCCTCCTCCCCGGGCATGACTCATAACCCACTTTCCACGCTCGCGCTCCACTACGCTCGCACACGTCAGCCGCGTGCAAGCCCCTACTTATAGACCTCGCGAGAGAGAGAGAGCGCGCGACAAAGGCATTTGTGCACGGCTCTTCTGCGCACTTCGGGCTGTGTATATACGTGCCCTCCCCTCCCACTCCTCGTGCACCCGCGGTTCTTTCTATGACTGGGCAGAAACGATGCGCAATTGGCGCTGCGACGCGAGCGGAGAGGAGGCGATGGATGTTAGAGACGAGAGGCGATGAGGTGGACGACGACGACGACGCGTGCGGTTTACGTATATGTAGATCAGCTGACTGGCGCCCCGATTAATTGCCCGCGGACGATTCGCGGGAGCTTCGAGAGCGGAGGGAATTCGGGGGGCGATGCGGGGAGGAAAATTTAATGCGATTCGAGAGGCGAGATTTTTGCTGATTTTTGGTTTTAGGCGCGAACGGCGAAAGTTTGCGGTGCGACGCTTTTTTTTTTATTAGCGGGCTTTGTTCGTCTCTTCGATTACAATGAAATTAAAAGAGTAATATAGGTATAATGTAATTTATCTTTGTTTCTTTTATTATTTACGTTACGTTCGATACTAATGAATTTTGAAATTTCTGAAAAGCAATTACGATTTATTATCGATGAACGCTTTTAAAACCAAAAAAATTTTTTATGACTACCTTTATTAATAAACCAAAAATGTAAACAATCGAGAGATTATAAATTCCGCATTAAATAAATGAAAGGCTAAATCTTTTAAGAAGATGCAAATTGGAAATGAAAAAGATGAACGTCCCTACACTTCCCAGATGCTCCGCGTGGCTTTTTTCTACGATGGGGTTTTTTCCAGCTGCCCGTATCAGCCAACATTCAAATATACAAACTGCAGACCCCGAGAGAGAGCTTTATTTAGAATAAAAACCAACCGAGCGAACGTCTCGAGGGAATGTTACGATTTAAGAATCGCGTGTATCGCATTGTGTGTATATACTATTCCCCTTTGTTCGTCAAAAGAAGAATTACACGGAGAGAGAAATTCAAAACTTAAAAATTACCATAATTATGCAAAAAGAAATATAATATACTTACTAAAAATAAGAATTTGTAAGCTATTCAGCGAACATTACTCGCAAGTCTAGGAATTCTTTAGAACTTCCATTTTTCCAAAAACTCCGCTAATCGCAATAAAATTCGTCGTCCCGTCGAACGCTGAGTAAAAAAAAAAGCAGCTTACCTGTCTCTCGGCGTGTCCCGCCGCGAGGAGGCGAGCGAGTGCCTGGCGGATGAGTGGGTCGAGTCCCTCTGGGCGTCCCTCAGCAGTCGCAGGTACTCCTCGCTTCCGGTGGCGAAGGGCAGGGGCGTCACTCGGTCGCCCGGCGTCGGGCACATCACCCACGACTCTGCAACGAGACCAAAAACGAGAGAGCTTGCAGTGCGGTGCCGAGGATTGAAGGCTGGGATTCTGGTGTTTCTTTTTGTGGCGGGAAAAGGGAGCGGGCGGGGGGAGGGTATAACGCCAGAATCCTTCGTTTTTCGAAAGGCCGAGCGAGCTTTTTTGGTAAAACGGAGGCTCTCGCTGAGCCTTTCGGGGAGAGAAGTATATAAAGACTGCTTTTACGGTATCATTCTCACTTTTCATAAGGTCGCTGTTCCACACGGGGCTAGAAGTGCCCGTCGACTCGAGCAGGTCCCCTTTGTCTTGTAAAGCAAGCAAGTAATTTTTTTTTTTGGTCATTAAAAAATAAAAATCAAATACGTACTCTTTGACATTTATATTACGCATGCTTCGTACACGGAGAAAAATTTTCTAGAAAAAATTACAATAGTACACTTTAATTTCATCACAGACTGTAAAAAATCCTAAAAAATTACCATAGTTTCTAGTAAATTTTACAAGTCTAAATACGAAAATTTATCATTGATCTCGTAAAATTTACTAGAAACTATGGTAATTTTTTAGGATTTTTACAGTCTGTGATCAAATTAAAATGTACTATTGTAATTTTTACTAGAAAATTTTTCTCCGTGTATATATGGCTTATGAAAAATGAAATTGGATACTTCAACGTTTTATAGGTGCGGTTAGTCACAGAAAATTTGAATTTTGACCGAAGAGATCATCTTGAAATGCGGTTTTTTTTTATTGTACGTCTTTTGTTTTTCAAAGTATTCTTAATTGAATCGTGGAATAAGAACAGTTGGTTCTCGCCTTTTAGTTCGTGCAATTGAAAAGACCGCATTATTTCCGAGATGACCCGATAGTATTAAATATAAATTAGAGTTTTACTAGTAAACTAAAAAAGCAACAAATCTATAATAAAGCACTCCCGAACAGCTGTCCCAATTTCAATGCTTTATCTAAAAAATTCAAGTATTCGGTTCTAAAATTTCCAACGCGGAAGTCCAACTATTACAAAACAGAAATCCCCAAATCCTTCATATATATTCAAAAACTCTGCTCACTTCGGCATCCTGACAATTATTATTTATTCAAGCGCCGAATTTAACAAGTTTCCAAACATTCAGCTCGAGAGGATTCGCGCTCGAACGGAAACTTCCTAATTACCGAAAAAAACACTCTCCCTCCCCCCTAATTAGCAACTTCACCAACACATCCAGCCAGCAAAACATTCCACCAGCATCCGCGGCGTATATCGTATTAGATACCGTCCGACTTCCGACCGTTAACTTCCGCGGAGTTTATCTCGGAAACGCGTTATCGCTCGTTTCTATTTTCGTCGGGCTTCGGTGAGCTCGTCTCGGGAAAAGGATCGTTAGCTTGTTTTCATCGCGCCGCCGCTCCGTCGTACTCGGCGAAGCGCGAAAATTATACGATCGGACCGCCCCGCACACACCGCGACGAGATGGGTGCTCGGTGAGTCGCGAGTTCGGCGATCGGGAGGTTATATATTGCGTTATGGAGACGAGGCTGGACCGTTTGATTAGCAGCGCGCAGCGGTGTAAGGTGTTTTGCTTGTGGCGAGCTTTAATGAAAGCTGGGGAAGCTTCGTTTTGACGTTGTGACGTTGTCTTTGGGAATTATAATTGTTGGGTTGTTAAAGCTTTAATGCCGATGACCATTTGAGGATACGGAAATGAATTTGAGATAATTCTTTATAAGATCAATTCTACGGACTTATTTTTAAAGTCGTATTTTTTAAATAATATAATTTTTGTTGCAATAATACGACGAATACGTTCGATTCTCGAACTTGTTTTTGTTAACCTTTATGGGCTGACGTTTGAGGTTATGGAATTCTTGAAGAAAATTCATTTTATACTCAAAAAATGCCACTTAACCGATATTCCGGCCCACTAAAACTAAAAAACAAATCACTCGAAACAAAAGCTCGCTACCCTTCAGAATCTTCGACCAACCGACTGTCGGATTAATCGAAAAAACCTTGGCGCACTCTTTCCCCACCCTCAAACGCCCCGAAGCTAAAACTCCCCCACAAAATGCGAGCGCTAACCTTCAACCTCCACTCTCAATCTCCGATTCAGTAGCGCTTCTTCGCCGGCGAGAGAAGAAAACCCCCGCACGCACGCGTCACTTTCGCTTTTTCGCCGAGGCTTCAATGCCCTCCGCCGGCGCCGCGCAGGCGCAGAACCCCCGTGGCACACTCGACTGCAGACGGATCGAAAGTCCTCGTCCTTCCTTCCGCGAGGTAAAAGTCAACGACACTAAGGACGATGACGCGTGCCGGGGACGGAGAGAGCTTTTTCTCGCGCCGAAGACGAGGTGGGAAAGTTTGGGTTTTTGAAGCGGTTCTTTTTTTTGTTTGGAACAGCGAGGAGATTTACGCGAAGGAGGGTTTTTGTCGGAATGTGAAAGCTTCGTTCGGTGCTTGGGTTCGCGTGCGCATTTTATCTGCGAAGATTGTGTAATAGTCGTCGTAGGAAGTTGATGTCCATTACCGTTCATTGTGGCAGAGGCTATTTAAAATTTTTTTTTTTGTAGAATCATTTAAAATGCTAATGTGGACGCTGTCGATTGATTGTTATCATTGAAAAACTTTCGAGTTACGACGCGAGAATTTATGTACGGTCGTAAGGATTTTCTTTCGAATTTCGCGTTAACACGAAAAAAAAAAATTGCATACAATTAAATTTAATGCGATCTACTCAAAGTAATTCAATCCAATTAAACATCGGCTCATCGTCAATAATTACAAATTACAAACATTCCAATCCCCCGTTTCCTCCGCCAACGGAAACCGCGTCCACCGAATATCCGCAAAATCAAAAGTAATCTCCTCCGCGGAAAAAAGCTAATTTCCCCACTCAACGCAAAAGCTTTTCCAGCTCGATTAAAAGCCTCGTTGCTCTCGCGCGCAAAAAAGCGCGGTCCGCGAGAGACAAAGCAAGGAAGAAGAAAAAAAAAACGTTTCCGCGGATCGATCGCCGAGCTTCTCTCTCTCTCTCTCAATGAGGGCGGCGTGTGCATACACGACGACTCATTCAATCATCCGCCGGCGGGGCCGCATGCGAAAATAGCTCTCTCTCTCTCTCTCTCTCTCTTTCTCCGCTCGCTCAATTGAGCCGGCGGTCGTCTGCGCAGGAAGCCCCGATGGCGTGATCGCTCAGCCTCGCGAGAGAGTATAAGATGCCGCGGGTCTTCATCCTTCTCTTCTTTTTTTTTGTTTAGCGCGAGTTCGCGGTTTCGCGCGCGATATCGAGGAGCCAATTAGCGAGGAGGAGCGGCTAACGAGAGGAACTGCGGGGGGAAATTTGAATTTATATATATTTTCACGCGGAAGAGGAACCGCGACGCGACGCTGGAGAGAAGAGTCGGGATGGCGAGGAGATTCGCACGCTTTCGAGCGAGTTTACGGTGCGAGTCGTTTGGGATGGAAGGTGCAACCTTCCGAAATTATGTAAACAATCGGGTCTTTGATTTTGAAGAAGGTAGTCGCGTGACTTGGTTTGTTGCTGTTGAAGGATTGCACATACAAGGGTGTTTGCTTAATAGTGGCATGTAATTCACATTGAAAATCATCAGTATTTAACAGTCCACCGCTCCATAACTAATTAGCAGATTAAAATGTGAATTGTGAGAGTTTTTCGTTCATTTTCGGAATACCGAATAGAGGCTTTGGTTTCTATAATGAAAACTATACAATTGCCGTTTTTAAATCTTGGAAACTACCAAATTAAAGGACACTTAAAGCGACGCCTTCGAAAACAGTTCAGTTCCTCCTATTTATTTACCCTCCGCTCCGCCGAGCCTCGTATCAAACAACACTCCCGAGACCCGCAAAACCTCGGCCAAGTAACCCTGCACACGACTCCGCGAATTGAGTCGCAAAAACCGCCGCCTTTCCCCATTCATCAAAGCTCCCGAGGCACGCGAAGACCGACCGGTAAGCGGCAACCCGCCTCTCTCTCTCTCTCTCTCTCTCTCGGAGCAGCCCTGCCGATCGTCACGTAGCCCCGCCGCTCTCTCGGCTTTACCTCCATATACAGATACACGCGCAGAGCTGAAAGCCGGTCACGAGCGAGTCAGGAGAGGCAGGAGCGAATACGCCTTTTGTCTCCCAAGGCGGAGGATGGAATTGCAGACTAATGCCGCCGCCGCCGCCGCGCGATAAATCGCCTTTCCGGCTCGTCGTCGTACAGTCGCGCTCTGCGTTAGGCGAGGAGGTGGAGGGGGAAGGATTGTTTCCCATTCCGAACGGCGCGGTTTGAATTTCGTTACACGGCGAGTTCGCCCGGAGAAACGAGACGAGGCGTAATTGCGCCGGCGATTACCGCCTCGTGCGACGCGCGTACGGATTTTTATTTAATTCCCGGGTTAAAGCCGACGTGCGTCGTTTAAGCTTTGCCGCGATTGCTTTATTGTACATTGTACGTGAGCTCTCGAGAGAGTGCCTTGTTTCGAGAGCGAGATCGCAAAGAAAGAAGGTCGACGCGCCGCGAAACTCGCGATTTATATATTTCCGTATATGCACTCCGCGCGCGTCGACGTTTCGTAACTTTTGCTCGTCCGTTCCTCGAACTCTCCGGCCGCCGTCGTCCGTTCATTAGCCCGGTATAACCAATTTTCGGCCGAACTCTCGCGCGAGAGGCGTTTTTCCGCGGAGCGCGCGTAAACACACTCGTCGTTTTTTGCTCTTCCTCTTCGCGAAAGCCTCCGCTCGATTCTCTATCTTTATTCTCTGCCGCGCGCGGACAACGAGAGGAGAGACACCGCCGCCGCGTCCTTGGATCGAGTGCATCTCCTTTGTTCGAGAGAGCGGCTAATGGAAAGTCTTTATTGCGATGTTTGGCACAACATTGTTTAGCGTTCGTCCGCGAGAGAGAAAGAGCCGAGCATCGGTATTTTAAAACGCGCGCCAAAGGCTCTCATTGTCCGCGCGGCGGGAGTTCTTGATGGCTTTATTATTCGGGTTGTAAAATGAGCTATAAAGTTGTAATGCGAGTGTACTTAGTCGCGAGGCAATTTTTTTCTTTAATTTACGGACATTTATTGGGATTTAATCGCTTATTACGGCGTAAGTGCAGATCTGTGCGAGAAATATGAGTCATACCGTTTTCATAGAATTTTAGATTAAATTTTGTTTGCTTTTAATTGGAGAAGATATAGTTTGAGCCTCTTCGTGTTATTATTCAGGCGTTTATTTATGATGTAAATAGAGATGTCAAGTGGTGGGATTTAGAGCTTTAACGAGGCGAAAATTATCCTTTAATCTGAACTCCGTGAATTTCAGTGCTGATTACGCGGAAAAAGATGTCGCAAACAAAATTACAACGACTTTCCTTAATTCGGTAACAGTCCGAAAAAACTACAGTAATTCCTACGTACTTTTCAGTTCGTCGCGAAATTATCGCAAGACGTATTAATTTTTTTTACAAATTTCTCAAACAACATTTCCAAAAACAAAACTTACATCTCCAATTAAAAACAACCTCGCGACCTAATCCATTCGGCTGCTCCCAATCCCCGACTTACTCAGACACGAGCCTACAATACAACCGGAAAATCCCGCTCTAACGCGTTGTCGGGATATCTGCTTTCCCTCGACGATCATCGCAAAAGGCCCTGGAAAGCCGACCGAGCGGCGGTATATAGAAACGCTCGGAGAGAGAAGCCGGTCGTCGACGAAGGTCACCGCGACGATTCGCGCGTTTTGCTCTTCTCGGAAGCGAGGATTACGAGAGCGCCGTTTTTCGGACGTAATAATCGGAGAAGCCGAGAGAGACGTGCCTTCGGCGGAGCGGCTCTCGGGGCTTTGCGTAATTGCGGGCCTTTTGTTGCCTCGGAACAATGGACCCTCTGGTTTTAGGAACGTTTTGTCGATTCTTCGAGACCGAACGCAAAATATATACAGCTTCGAACGACCGATGCTAGAATCGCTGGCAGCCGGAAACGCCGGCAATCGACTTCCAGTCGTTCGCCCAGCCGCAAAGCTCGTTAACCTCGACGTCGCGTGCGTAATTTCCAAAAGCAAACACCTCGCGCACTCGGAATTCAAAGCTCTCCGGCAACGTGCAACGAAACGCGTAAGCTCCCCCCGTTCACCGCTCCCTGTCGCGACGCGTTTTCTCATTCCCGCGCGCCAAGTTTCTCCGACCGCCACTCGGAAATCCGAGCGCGGCTTCTTCGCGTGGAACACGCCAACGCCATAGTTATTAGAAATTTTAATGGACGATCGAGAGAGACCGAGCCGTGGGAGTCCGCGATTTGCGTTTAAATCTCGTTTAACGGCCACGCGACCCAGTTTTGTTATTCCTTTCAATGAAATCCGCCCCCGATTGATGCTCGCGCAACGGCGAAGGGAACAGCGCGCCTCCAGGCGGGCTTATTTACTCCGCGAGCGAGAAGTAAAATTGAATAATCACGCGAGAGGCGCGCCGCTCTAACCGCACGCTGCGGGCACGCAAATGTCGTATATTCGCCGAGCGGCACTAAAGCCGTGTGCCGCTTCGCGAAATTTCAAGACTGCGCTTGAAAAAGCACGAAAGTTTTCCGTCGAATCCGAGCGTCCGACCGCGCGGAGATTATCGATAATTCAAAACAAACACGTGAGAATTGATCGCGAGCTCGTTAAAATCGCCCGGAAAAGAGCCGCTCCAATTATTCGAACCGGCGATATAATCAACGTTTGCCGATCGAGGAAATATTCGCAGTTTGTTTTCCCGACGCTCGTTTGCAAATGTCGTGTCGCGACGCTGTTTGACGATCGGAACGAGCGCCGACGAACGACCGGAAAGGAAGAGCGTTAAAAAACTTACACGCCCATCCTTATTACTCGCGATGCATCGGCGAGTACAGTCGGCGGCAAAAGCGGCCTGGGCATCAACTCTTTAAAAGAGAGAAACGATCGTTTGAAATAAAAATTAGTAAAAAAAAAAAAATAACGACGGAACGTGTGCATATACAGTTGCGAAAAAGGAGAGTTAATTAAAATCAATTCGAATCCCCGAGAGATAGAGTTTATTTTTGTAGGCGCAAGATAGAAAGTAATCTCCGCTCGCTCGTCTATTTTAAAGTCAGCTCTTAATTAAGGCAAGAAATTGGCGCGATAATGCCGAATCGCGAAAAGCTAACTTCACTTTAATTACGCGGCAATCTTTTAAAAAGCAAGCGAATCGTCCGCTCTCGTCGCGACGAAAGATAATACATAAATCCGCGCGCGGAACATTTTCCAAAACAAAAACAACTCCTCCCGCAGCCGGTCAAATCGACCCGGAACCCAAGAGAATTCCCCTCCAGACTGTACCAGTCGATCTTCCTTAGCGCGCACAATGTTGCCTAACTATGCAGTTCCTATACCCCACGCGCCGTCCTTCCACCTCTCCCCGCCACCCCCTCCAGCGGCTGCGCAATTTCGCGGAGGACTGTATACATACAACGCTCTTAGGCGCGTTTCGCGCATATATGTATATATCACGTCGAGCCGAGGAGAGAGAAAAAAAAAAGGGAAGGGAACCGCCGGCGCGTATATATCTGGCCTAAAAATAAACCCACCCACCGATTCACGCCTCTCTCTCTCCCTTTCTCCTCTTTGCTTTCTATCTGACCGAGTCCCTCCTCGGCGCGTGTTGACGACGCGCCGTCTTTGGTATTTAAATCTCACCCGCGGGGCTGTCCGGCTCTCTCAAGGCTGATCGCTTTTCTTTCGCGAGAGAGCATAATATAACGCGACGACGACGACGACCGGTTTTTATAAATAAACGCGCGAGTTGTTTTCTTTTTTTTTTCTTCGCTAACCAGCGCCGATTTTACTTTACTTTACTTCGGAGTGCAGGTGATTTTTTTTATTTTGTTTTCCAGGCTGCGTTTGAGGAACGTATTTTTGTTTTACAGCTGCTATCGCTTTGTGTACGTACGTCGATGCCTGGGGTATATATATATACGGTTTTATCTACCTTGTCGTGCGATAAAGTCGGAAGAACTATATAGATTAGCGAGTGTTTTTGTCATTTTTCGCTGTTACATTTCGAAGGCTCGACGTAACGTTCTCTTTGTGTGCCGTCACGTTGTTATGATTATTCGTGTAAACGGGATTTTGCCTTTTCGCTCGATCGGAGCTCTGCACGAATTTACTGGAAGCACGACGGAGAGATAAGAGAAATCTATTATTGATTTACTAATTCATCGGGAATATGAAAAATTATAGCTGTGATAACGTTTGTTTAATTTTTCGCTGAATCCCTCGAAAAATCTACGAGGCTACAGTCTGAGTCACCGCCAGGTGAATCTCTATTTTGTTTTATACTACTAGATTATAAAAATTCAAAACGCGTTTTAATCGATCGACCGAGAAAAAAAAAACAAAGGCGCAGCGACGTAAAAGAGCGGAGGAGAAAAACACAGCGCGGCGTCATTCATCGATCTCAAAAAAATTGGGGAGAGAACGAATCGTATCGCTGCGTCGCAATACCACTTTTCCACGAATGCAAAATAAATCTCGGCGCACTTTCCTACGTCAATCGCGAGGAAGCGACGAAAAAGCTCCTTACTCCGTTGAGCGCGGCTCTATTTTCGACCGCGAAACTGGATTTACGGCCTTTGTTTACATTCGGCGTAAATGTAAACACCGCCGGCTATCTCGCTCGCAATGACGCTCTACAAGTGCAGTAGCTCTCCTCGCCGCGTAAGCGCGAGCGCGATTCGAGCGACGTTTAGAAAAAAAAAAAGAAAAAATTCGAACTTTTCCAGCCTTCCGTCCATATGTTACGATTTTTCAACGCGTCCCTCCATCTTTTAAACGCGACGCGGAAAATAAGCAACGAAAGCCCGAATAAACGGCTCGGGCGAACGAGGCTTAAAATTCCGAGCGCCGAGGGGACTTCTCCAGGAAAGCGAGTCTTCCTCGCGGCGCTCCTCTCCCTCCAGGTGGAAACGGCGAAGCTTCTTCCGCGAAAGCGGAGCGGAGAGCGCAGCTGTTGCTGCCGCGGCGCGAGAAACAAAAGACAGCTGTTCGGGATTCCGCGCGTCTGTGTGAGTCGCCCGTCCGTGCGAGCGACGCAAAAAGCCTCCAGTCGCTCTTCTTGCGCACTCAAAAAATGGCAGCAGGCACTCACCTCCGAGCGTCTCGTCCGACGAGAACTTTCCGTGCAGCGACATCCTTTCGTTCTCTCTCTCTATCTCTCTCTCTGCGATACTCCTTTAAACTGCGGCCGCCGCTGCTGCTGCTGCTGCTGCTGCTGCTAAGCTTCTGGCGCCTCGCGACGACTCGGGCGCGAAGGATAGAAGCTCCGCAGAAAAACAACAACAGCAAGGATGACGTGCGATGTACGCAGGCGCGGTCGGCAGATATATCCTCCGGGAAACAAAGGAATACCGCGTCACTAAAACTTCGATACGGCCGCTATTGCGATGCGATTGTCGAGCAAAGCAGCCTTCCTTTCTCCGGCGATTCGTTGCACTGACGAGTCGGGGAGCAAGTAGCTGACGACGACGACGAACGAGAATTGTATATATTATATATGCGGAGTATGTAGCTTACTAAGCCGTATACGTGCTTGCGCGGCCGAGTCCTGCGAGCGAGTGGCGTTCCGGAGCGTGAGCGGCTGCGCTTTGTTTTGACCCGACGAACGAACGTCAACACTGCGGCTCACCGATATTCAAGCCGCGACGGAGGTGTGTGAGTGCCCGCTGAGCTGTTGCCGGCCGCGACCAATCAAGAGCGCGCCACCGCGCGAGTCAAATTGGAGAACGCGACGGGAGGGAACGTGACGGTCAGCACGCCGCCCGCGGATTGTTGCCCGGAACATAAAGGAGAAGTACGACGGAAGGTTTCGCGAACGAGGATTTTCTAGTTTTTAGATTATCGATAAGAGGATTGGATTTATTGTTATCAGGCGAGTGAAAAAGGTTAAGTATTTTTGCAATTGATTTTACGAAAGTGGAAGTGACGGAAGATAAAAGTTAAGATTGCTGAATTTTGAGAAACAAAAGATTGCTGGGTTTGTGCAAATTCTGTATTCGAATTTAGAAACGTGAGTTATTTTTTTTTATTGTCAAATTTGTAGCCAACAAATAATACGATAGTGATTTATTTTAGGTTACAACAGTTTTTGTAAGTACAAAGTAGAATCTGAGTCGAGATCCGAATCGTATCATTATTTGGAATTTAACAAACTAAAAATATCTTTATAAAAGCTTTGT
Organism: Ormyrus labotus; assembly: GCA_035582975.1. NCBI lineage: Eukaryota > Metazoa > Arthropoda > Insecta > Hymenoptera > Ormyridae > Ormyrus > Ormyrus labotus. The sequence goes on along the minus strand of JAWWEO010000045.1, from coordinate 16,094,599 downwards.
TATAATGCTATTGATTCTTTTCACAGTTCTAGAAAATACTAATTAATTCTTAAGAAATAAGATAAGGAGGATGATGATTAATAACACAATGCCGACTTATCATTTCTTACGCGATGGAATTATTCAAAAATTAAATCGGTGTACTTATTTTATTAAATTATCCTATTATAAAGCGGTGAAAGACTTTTGAAAAAGAAAAGTGAATCGTGACAGATTTGGACCGTTCAATGATTGTCAAACCACTTGCAACGCAGATACAGCCGAAGCTTTTTGTTACAATTTCTTTTTTTATAACAAAAGTGAGACGCAATTGGCCGTAATGCTATTTCATAAACTTCAATTACGCGTTGATAGATTTTAACGTCTAAAATTCAATCAATTATAGCACTTTGCCGTTCCGCCTGTACGATTCCCTAAAAATTATCCGGAGAATAACTTCGAATTTATCGAATTTTAATTTTCTCATCGCTTTCGTGAAAAAGCGTAATAAAGTGAAGTGCCCGATACTATGGGAGGAAAATTCTCGAGGAAAGAAGCTGCTTTGACTTGTGTTTATATCTCCGCATAAGTTCATCGGACTCGTAGGCGGCGAATTTCGAAATTCCTCGTCGCGGATCTATTGTTTTTCTCCCGCCGTTCGAAATACCTTTGCTTTAGAAATCAGAATTTCCTCTGCAGTATTTTCCGAAGTTATCATTTACATAGCTGCGTAATTCGAGCGTTGTATGCATAACTTGCTTATCGTCAAAATTGAATAATGTCGAGGAGTCGTGCGCTTAAAAAACCCCGATACAATTTACCAGCGAAAAACGGGTATATAAATATATTTGACGATCGAATTTTTTGCCGTGGGAGGCGATAAAATGGCGCGATTGCTTTCGGTGCGTCAGAGACAACAGCACAAAGCACAATAATGAATGGAATTAATAAAAAAGCGCGCAGGGATATCCAATGCCTGCATAAATTACCTTATCATACCCCACAGACTCCTAAATAAAAAAAAAAAACACTAATTAACTCTTCCTTCTATTACAGCAAAGAAGATCGGCCGGCCCTCTTTTGTCTGAAAAACAAAGGAAATATAAGCGGAAGATCATCGAGGGAATCGAGTCGAACAAAGCCGGTGTCTTCTTCTTTATTATTAATAAAAACTAATACGACAGCGAGATGAGCCGTCAATCCTACGAGCTGCAGCCAAGGTTCCCGGCAGACGCGATACATCGACGTCCGGGGAGAAAAGAAATGCGGAGGAAACGTGAGTACGGACGGAAATAGCCGGCTGATTTTCGCCGAAAATGAGCAATCGGGGTCAAGGTGGAGGAGTCGTGCGCGTGTATTTGGAGCGATTGAAAAGTGGAACGTTTGTTTTACTTGGAAAGTGTATTTTGGGTAAAAATAGTTACTTTTTAATTGTCTGCTTTAAATACGGGAGGACTTGGATTGGAAAATTGTCAGAAATGTGACAGAGCTTGAGTAGTTGGCACTTTTAAATAGTAGAATGAATTATAGCTGTTGGAAATGCAATTTTTTCTTACGTAGATGTTATTTGCGTATAAGAAAAATTAATGATAATGAAATGCAATGGAATGCAATTTTTAGTTCGTAAAAATGCAAAAAAAAAACACCTGATTTTGACGTTACTATAATTAAATATCAAATAATTAAAAAAAGAATTTTAAATAATTTATCGTTTTACAAAATAAAATTTCCAAAAGTAATATATTAACATTCGTAATAAACCGTAATTACATCTGGAATTGTAATTTAAGTATTAATGTACTCTTACGAAAGATGTTGTGTTTACCTACCAATTAAAATTGAAGTATAAGGATAACGACTGTGTGTAATGACATTACGTAAAATTAAGGCCCGTTTTTATAAGGTTTAAGCAAAGGTTTACGTTTCTTCATTGAAACTATTTATGTAATAATAATAACATCAAAAGTAAGTGGTTCAAACTGAACTATAAACTGTAGGTCGCCGCTGTTGCACGAAAATACAATAATACAGAACTACGTGAGACATGAAAAAAGGACTTGGTTAGGCAGTAAAAATAGTAAAAGTAATGTAAATAGTATATGTAATGCAGATTTAATTTTCACTTATTCTTAATTAAAAACGTTTGCAGCAAGTGCAATTTAAATAATGGCGCTGCAAGAAAATCGTCGCCAGATGCCAGCACTCGTCAGTTATGAAAACCCGCGAAAAGGAAAGCGAACCGACTAAAAATAGTGACCAAAACTGACGGCTGAACGTCCCCAATTGTTACAGTTGGTCATGTTCGCTCTATACAAACAATTTATATTTATTTTCAGGATATAAATAAATTGTGCCTCATACTGTCTTGATACGACGCCACTAATCGATATTAATTACTAAAGCCTTATTTACGTGTAAATTTAAAAATATCTTACGAGATATGGATATTTAATTTTATTGTCAAGTACATTAATTGCGAAATTGTATAAAAAATAAGTGCTTTTTGACGTGTTTTAAATCTTTATGCAAAAATTTAACGCTGCTCAAAATTTGTTAACTAATTAATATGTGTGTTACGTTTCATAAAAACCTCTTTAAAGTTCATAATAATTTAAAAAAAATAGTTTCAATTTTATCAGTCTCTCTTATCAAGAAGACTTATCTTTCTGGAATCGTTGAATATATTGTAAGAGCGCCAGCAAAACTAAGATAGATTCGCAAAAACCATTCCGAAAAAGTAAAATAAACAACAAATTTTTTCCTATTTTCTTCTAAAATCGATATTAATATTTATCTATTTTCCAGGCTTTCCTCCAGCACCGTCAACAGCTCCTGGTCGCCCGTAAGATGTCTGAAATTCAAACTGCTGACGCCCGCCTGACGGTCAGCGGCTTAGTCGTCGAACTTGCCTTTCAGCCTCGAAAGCGGAAACCGGGCTCTCCTTCTCCTCGACATCGGGGGGAGCGCACAATCGTCAAGCTAAACGCGCAGAAGAAAGACGTCGGCAACAGTAACAGCAGCAGCAGCAGCTCTCAGCCATTCCCACACACATCGACGTCAGCAGACAGACACACACAGCCCCGTTAAAGGAACTCGCAGTATTTCCACTTGCTCAGAGTGCAAAGTGTCAGGAGAAGCTCGTTTTTTTCGACCCTGCATTGGATCGAACTGTTTTTTTGCGCAACTCGGGTGAGTAGCATAAGCTAATAAGGCAGTGGCCGCGGCCGCCGACGTTTTTTTTTTCTGTACCCACCAGCGGCCGACATTTTCGCGAGCGACCCCGAGAAAATGGGCGAGCGAGCCGCTCGGTTTTTCCTTTGTCGCCAGCCCCGGAAGCGTCCCCCTCTCGGATGTATTTTTTTGGCTCCGAAAGGAGCCATTTGTTTACGGGCGCGTCGCTTGACACTTGCGCGCGATCAGACGGCGCTCTGTTTATTCGATTATCTGGCGACTCTGATTCGATTCACTGCATCCGAGGAGTCTTTGTTTTTCTCGTTTTTTTTTCTTCTGTTTTGCAAGAAAATTGAGAAATGGCTCCTGGCTACGGCCTTGTTGTTGTAAACAAGATGGGAAAGGGTGGAGATATTTGGAAAGCGGGAATCGTCGAATTATGTAAGAGGATTAGGTTGCACAAGATAACGCACTTAGCCCTAAACTAAGTAACTGCACACTGTAAACGCCAAGACGTGTAAGGTTCGACGTCTGACGTACGAATACTTTGGCGTAGCCTCGCGTATTTCGGTGAGCGGATAACGTTATAAATTGGATCGGACTGTTTTCGCTGACCGCTCAAACGTTTTGAAATTAAGAACTGTTCCATATGTTGCTGCAATTCCGTCGAGAACTCGAGAAACTGCATTCTCGCGACTGGATCGAATAATTTAATTCAGCATTAAGCAAACCCCGGATTATTTAAAGCAGCTCGCGCGTTGTTTTAATTACAGGTTAAATCAGCCAGCGATAAACAAACCAAGAAAAGCCTCTATTTATAGGAGTTCAATCAACCGAAGGCCGTAAATATATTTTAATCAACTTCTCCGACAATTAAAAAGAAACAGTTGCTCAAAAAACCGCTCCGTCGTGGCGTAAATCTCACCGCCGAGAAATTCATTAGCGATCGCGAAGGAAAGTGGCAAAATTAACGTCGGTCCGCAAAACCTTCTCCTCATTACCAATTGTAAACACGCTCTCGCCTTCCGTTTCTCTCTCTCTCTCTCTCTCTTGCAAGTGAATAAAACCGACGTCCGACGTGCGGCGCGGCGAAAAAAAAAAAGGAAAAGCGATCGCGCGACGACCGCTCAAAATGGTCGCGCCGGAAAAATCAAAGGCGCCACTGGTCAGGATGGACTTTCTAGGCTAGAAGGAGGATCCCAAACTCCTCCGCAAAATTCCCAGTGATAAACTGTCGCCCCTCCTCTCGCCCTCTTTCTTTCGGACACACACACACACGCATAAATGTAAAATTAAAAGCCGCAGCAACTCGAAGACGCCAGGGCGGCGTTCGCGCAATTGCGTCGCAGAAATGGTGCACAATAAGTGAGTTTCCTCCCGCATTTTTATATATCCGGGATTAGTTTTCGCCTGTAGGTCGGCGCGCGATCATCGGGCTTCTCGGTGGCGAATAGCTCGAGAAATCTGCTTTTTTTTTTTCGTCCTCGATCCGAGGCTTAACCTATGGATCCACGGGTCTATAGGATTTTCGTAACCTTCGTTAACAAAGTCGAATAGATAAATTGTGAGAGATACGATAATAATAGAGAGTTTTAAAAGGGAAATCTAGAAGAGGTAGGGAGAAGCTGATTTACAATCGTTAAAAACAGAGTTTTTATTTTGTCTTATCGTCTTGATTAATTTTGTTTTCCAACTCGAGATGTGTTTGACTCGAGTACGTGGATTAAAGTTTAGATAAGAAATCGAATCGAATTATTATTTTACATAACAAATACAAGTGTTTGTAAATACGCGACAGTGTGGTGCAGCGAAAAGGTTTTTTAAGTTAAATGTGACTTTTAGAGTCTAGGAGATATGGAAATGGCGTAAATAAGGAAAACTTATTGTAAGCGAGCCGAGAGATTATAACGCAAAATGCGCGTAAAACAAACATTAGACATATCATAAAAAGCAGAAATAAAACTGTTACGAGAAAGAATAACTGCACGAAGCGAAAAAAAAAGCGCAAAAGAAACTTCAAAGAGAAGCAGCACACTTGTCATAACAATAATTCGTAAATTAAGTAACGACGAAAAATCTAGCAACGAGCGTATCGTTTTCTTCTCTTTTAAAATTCATCAGTGGCAATCAAACGATCAGCCAGTGTCGATCGATCGAAGCAGGTCACTGCGCGAATACAAAAATTTCGACGTCGCGGCGGCGGCGGCGCGCATCTGTATGTGTACGCGCTTTATTGCGCCTCAAGGAGAAATTGTAGCCGAGCCGAAAAGAGAGAGGATACCAAGGTTGAGCCTGGTCAGCAACCTTCAGAATCTTTTTTCCCGTCTGCGACGGGACCTCTCTCCCCCGTCCCTTCGGGTTTACGCTGTTTGTTTTCAGATGGGCAGGGCTTTTGGATTTGCGAGGGGCACTGCGGGTGTTTATTTTCGTGGACTCGAAACTTTCTTTTAGAAAAGTTTGACTGCATTTTTTTTAGCTTAGAGAATTTGCTTTGAACGCATTTTACAAGAAATTTTGCTTGCTACGAAAAATTAAAGTCGAATATACGTGATTAAGCAATATACTGCAAATAAACTGAACCATTAGTTAAATCTAAATTAAGTGTTTAGTATTATAAAAGAAGCTCTAGAAACGCGTTGTATAATCAATCGTTAACTCTTCTAATTTTAAGTTGGAATATTACTAATTATCAGTGAAACAAATGCAGAAACTATTTTGAAGTGTCACATTGGAAACAATAGTAATGCTAGATAGATGCAAATCACTTGAATGTCCTAGAAGCAGAGCATTGAACCTTGATAGCATAGCGTTTGATAATAGTCCTTGACTGAATCCCCTCTCAAGCTTATTTCTGACATAAGTATCAAGGGAGGGGAGAGTACTTTGCTGTCTATGACGTTCCTTAGTGGACGAGGCAAGCAACACACCTGAGCAGTAGTAATTTAATAATAGTAGCATTCATAATGTGTTTCAGTTCTGAATATAAATCTGGTATGAAAATGAAGATCCCAACTGGTGGTTCAGGCAACGGGTACTACGGCCATGAGAGTGGTATAATTTATTTGGACAACGTAGACGCCGACCCTGAGGTCCCGACGTCGAACGAGGATGACTTTTCAGAATACATGTGGATGGAGAACGAAGAGGAGTTCGATAAGCAGGTAAACGCATCTCAGCACTTGGTATTAATTGTGATAACTCTTGTAAGTTAAACTGAAACTTTGAACTTAAATTTACTCGCAGGTACTCCAACAATTGGAAGAAGAAGAGCTAATGGAAGAATGTTTGGAAGCCATGTTGGAGGAAGAGAGGCAGCACGAAAGGAACCAAACCTCCAGTGCCTGGACCGCCGCCACAAGTACGGAAAACAATGGAGCTGAACTCTGCCAACAATTAAGCAGTTTGCGAGTTCATGATGACGTTGCTAAATCGGTATGTCCTTAATTTACACAAAATCCAAAACAATGGTTACTAGAAAACTATTTTGCTTATGATCAACTTTGTCATATACGGCTTGAAATTTCGATCCTTTTGTTTTTACAACTTTGTAGTTCAAAATTGTAGTCACTTGAATGTCAGTATGAATTGTGCTTACCATTAATTGTTTTCCAGAGTACGTTAAACCCCGATGCGGCGGAATTCGTCCCTTCCTTCAAAATGCCCGTACCATCAGAACGTGTTTCTATTTATACTGAAGACCGATCGATTATCGCATATAGTGAATAATGTTAGATGTTACAAGTCAAAAATGTAAGATTAAACGTAATATTAGGTGAAGAAAAGAAGTACAGAGTAGTAATACTTAACAAACAAAGTAATGCAAAAAAAAAAAAATCAGGTTCAATGCTGTACGATTTTTAGAATATTAATTGTCAAGAAAAAAGTGAGTAAGAAAGCACGTGTTTGTTTATATATTCGTAAAATTTAATACACGAGATTTTATTATAGTTTATATGATTAATGAGTTTCTACGATAATTTTAATCAACGGGGTCTCCTGACTGAAAAAAGATTTTTGGCAAATTTCTTTAAAACTGTTCTATTTATTTATTAAAAAATATTTATACAGTGTTACAATAGCCAATGTTTCAATCGTGTACTTAAAGAAATTATGCAGAAGTTGTATTATATACGAAGGAAAATTGTTATTGCATCATTTTTGCCAAACTTGTGAGCCTCGCTTTAAACTAGTCCAATCATTGGGCTGTTACTCAAAGACATCCCGGTTTGTTTGACTTCTTTGCGATTTAATTACTATTTTTTAATCCTCTTTTTACTTTCTCTATCTGTCGAGCAGAAAGTAAGGCATAATAATAAAACACGTGCAACAAAAACAGATCTATATATAGATATGTAATAATCATAAAAAAAATCAAATTATTATGAATTTAAGTATTTATATATTTAGATATTTATTGTTATATTAAATATTTGAATATTTAAATATTTAAAGTTGAAATAAACTTATTGAATTCGTGTCCTTTAAAAAGATAGTGTCTTGAGCAGACTACAAATATGTAGATTTGGGGCTCTCCATCAGCCCATACTTGACTTTTTTCTTTTCTCTTTTCTGTTAAATAGACTTTGAAAGATCTCAAATGAAAGTCTAATTCAGGCTGTGAGGGACTCTTCTTTTGTTGATTTGACAGTGAGAGTCTGCACATGCTTACTTACTTTCTAGAGGAAGGTTTTTCTATAAAAAGACAAAAAAAAAGATCTTAGCTTGGAAAATTTTCATAGAATTTAGGTGAAAAATATAAAGCTGCTACATTCTAATCAGGTTATATAAATAGTCGTATAAATGGTGAGAGTACTTTGAGCATTTTTTGTTAATGATTGAATCACAGAAAGGCGCAGTAAAGAAAAAGAAGTACGTGTGATGAATGAAAAACACTCAAATTTTTGTGTTTCTTTAAATTAATAACAATCATTAAATGAGAGATTTTAATTCATGTTAAATTACAATTATTTCCAAAACTTATGTGGTAAGTTTTTAGCAAAATTAATTTTTAGGTTAAAAAATATTCACATAGCAAGAAAGTGTTTGGATTGCGTTATTTGAAAATTTCAGCAATATAATATTTAAAAATATTCGATATGATATTTATACAATACTTTCCAGTCGGCAGTTATTGTCAATTGTTGTTATGCACGAAAATTTGAGTGAACAAGGAACGCAGCTTTTATTTGTACTGCGCAAAGCTGAGAGCCTGTATAATCACGATTTTTTATTTGAGAAATGTGCATTTTCTCGTTTCGAGACTGTCTTCCAAATAAATGTCCAAGTCTCTGAGACTCTCGAACGACGATCTAAAAGACTCTAAGAGTCACGCACATAAATACAATAGGATATGACGGGAAAAATTCTTGAATTTATTTTTAACTGTGCACAATTGTACAAATTCATATAAATCATTATATATAAGTATGTATGCTTGGGTACAGTACTTAAAAATCTTGTGTAATTAATGATTTTCCCGTTATATTGAAAATAAATCGTAATTGTATAAAAAAAAGCTCATAATTACGTCTATTGCTTGTGGCTAAGAAACTGGCTTGTGATTTTTTAGGAGGAACATTTTTATTGTGACAATTTTCGTAAAGAAAAAAAGTAGAGTGCTGAGGTAAAAAATGATCATATAACTTGCCTTATAATAAAATTTTCTAGACTTTGGTTTATCCATTTTCGTGCGTTCTTGTCGCGATAGATTCGCGAAGAAATGCGTTTCCCGAGTGAACAAAAGAAATTACGTATATAATGTAAGGAATTATGTAATTTTGTACCGATTTCGTCTCTGTAATTAATTATTTATGCTTGAAATATACGATCAAATATAACTTGTTAGCGTAGTTGTATGTGATCACATATACTCCGAAAAAGACGAAATCGTTACAGATCGAATTATATAATTTACGTATGTATGTAGTGCTGTGATGGAAAACTCAAGGAAAAAGAAATTTATTTGTATAAAGGAGAAATAACGTTTACTTTTCACGAGAAAAAAAGAGAAGTGTAAATTTATCATTCAATGTTCGCCATCATCGACTTGTTTTCGCTTAATATTAATCATTTTATTATTAATTATTCTTAGTTATTTGGAGATTGGTTACTGCCGATTGCCAAACAAATTTGTAATATAAAATTATTTTTCTCTACGATTGGGAATCAAATGTAAATGCATATTGTCCTATTTTTTTAGCGAAGCGGATATCACTAGAAATGCGCGCAAAACGTTTTTACGACGTTTAGCACGGCAACTAGTTTTAAGCATCGAAATATTAACGCGTGATTTTTTTTTTTAGTGTATAATACGAGAGGTGTACCTTTGATTGTATTTTTTTCACGGATAAACAAAAAAAAAATGAAAAGCTTAGCAATTCAAATGTTTGCTCATGAAGGATCACATATACTTTATTATGTAATATATACAAATCTCAGCATTTGCAATCTTTCATTTTGTCTTCATTTTTGTTTATAGCATTTAACAAGTAGCATACAAAAAAAAAAAGAAATAAAAAGATTATGTATGTAAAACACCAAAAAAGGAGTTGTAATTATTTCCTTAAACCCTTATCTTATTCTCTTTGTATTAGATATCCTCTTATAAAAAAGTGATGGATTTATAATGAAGTATTTTAAAACTGTTGCTGATTGGTCCTTTTAAAAAAAGCCGCGAAAATTATTAATTTAAATTTACAATCAATCTTAATCTGTCTTAAAATAATAATGATTTATAAAATAACTATGGGTGTTATCAAAGGAAAGAAAAATATGTGCAAAAAAAATATCAATAAATGATTCTGAAATTTTATTCTAAAATTTAACCTCAAAATATTTTATGTATTATTAAATTTTTTGATCGAAATTTAGTAATTTTTTTGGATTATTAAAATAGATTTAAATTAATTTTTATAATCAGCAACATAATTAACTCATACATTCTTTGATAAAAATAACATTTCTGAATATAAAAGAAATAATACATCGCGTTTAGTTTGAATTTTATTTTTAAGATAGTGTGTTATCTAATTTGAAAGAAACTTAAATTTAACACTAAAGAATATTTTCAGTGATATGCATGATAGAAATAATGTCGTTTACTATGAAAACTATTTTGCCAATATAAAAAATACGTTTAGCGCGCACGAAGCGCGCTTGAATGGTGCTAGTTACTTAAATTTATTGTGCGTGTGATTTTTTCAACATAATGTATTATGTAAATTCTAAATAAAAATTACTACACATTGTAAATTGAAGTTGAATTTTTGTCGAACATTCCGCGTTGGCCATATTTTTTTTGTTAATGTAAAAGTTTTCCATTTCTTGCAAAATACCAATTAAGCTGGCGTTTTATAATGATCAATTAGTCTATCTGCTGCTTTCCAACCCGAACCAATAGCTCCATCGACCGTTGAAGATCTTTCATCCGACGTTGCTTCGCCAGCGAATAAGACAGCCTGAAAAATAGAGTTTGATTTGTTTAATTGAGCTATCATTTTTATAAAATAGTTGATTCAAATGTTTTTTTACCAAAGTATCTGGTTTTAACGGTCTTTCTAACATTTCTGGAGTAAGTTTTTGTTTATGTGCTTCCGGAGTACGATAACTATATGTACCTCTAAAATGAGGATTAGAATACCAGCGTGTTCTTAACATTGCAATCGGATCAGTTATGTTATACCGTTTATCTAAAAATCTGTGTAGATTTTCTACTACGTGTCTGAAAACCTTCTCTTCGGGTAGTGATTCCATTTCTCGAGAATAATTTGACGTGGTCCATAATGATAATAAATTAGGTTTGTGTTCTACCGTTCCTGCGTCAAAATTTCCAAGTAACCATCTCTTTTCCGGCTGAAAAAAATACTTTTATATTACATATCGTATTTAAACAATTGAACTAATATAAAAACGATTTTGAATAGATAATTTTTAGTCGTTAAACTTTCTGAAACTTACATCAGCTTCAATTTCTTTTTTAATCGCATTATTCCAAAGAAACTCGAAATCCAGCATTTTTTTGTCACCCATATCCCAAAAGGGTTGATTAAACAACAAGTAAATTTTTGCTACATTACCAAAACCAAATCCCTGCAAGAAAAATGGATTTTCAAAATTTATTATGATTTTTTGAAAGTTAATTTCTTAATTTACAATTCCAATAATTATATTTTGTAAGGGTTTTGAAAACTCCAACATAATAATTTGCAATACGTATATGTATATCTATTTGCAATACCTATAATATATTCGTATTTGTATCTATCAAATAAATCACTTCATTTCATCATGCAAACATTTTATGATAATCAATTTCTACACATTTAATTTATTTATTGAATTTAAGAATAATTAAGTTTTATAAACTCAACCAAGATTGTTTTCAAAAAATTTTTGATAAAAATTTTTGATAAATTACACTTCTAAAAATAGTAACGAAACATTACAATAGTACATTGTATACCAAGTGCACAAAATAGCACTTTCCCGCCTTTGTATAGAAAAGTACTATACAAATTCTGATTTTAATATCACGACATATTTATTTTTTATAATTAAAAATACCAACCTCAATAGCTTTTACTTTATAATCTGGTAATCGTGGAATGAAAAGCGACTTATGCTTTTCCTTCAATACTCCAAGTGAAACTGTTACTATTACATGATCTGCTTTATAAATTTGTCCGTTTGCTGTAGTAATCAAAACTGAAGGTCCATCTTCTACATCATTTGAATAGTCGATTGATGTTACTTCAGTGTTTAATAAGGTATTATTAAGAACTGGGAGTTCATTTTCTGGATTTGGGAAACGTTTCTAAAATGTAAATAGTATTACCATATTTATTTACAAATTCTGATTTATCAAGAGTTTTTAAAACGAATTTATTAAATTAAAATTGTATATAATTTAATTATTCACCATTAATATATCCAGAATTGTACCATAACCTTTTTCTTTCCAATTTGTTAAAAAATTGCCTGGGTAGCTTTTAAAAGAATCTGCATCCTTTACAGTAACATTGTTCCAAGAGTCTGCAGAATCTGCGCCTATTCTTGCCAGATTCAAATAATGGAGGTACTTCTCCTTGTCCGCAAGCATTTCAGGATTATTTTTAAATACTTCTGCAAATCTAAATCAAAACCCAATTTTTTACTACCCAGTTTTGGGTCACGGATTTCCTTTTAACTTCGGGATATGTTCTCTAATGTTAAAATATGAAGAAAGCCGCGTCCATTCTTTTTTCAAACGTTATGAGCTCTTTTATAACGTTTCATCACTTATAACTTTTAAACAGTTAATTATAAAGTACTTTAACTCCCGAGATTTGAAAGGCAAGATCAAATCCTATCGATTAAAAAAAAATTTCGTTCAAAAATCTTTATTTGTTCTAAAGTTATAGTTATGCTATTTTAATGTTTGTTTGACTATAATACTTTGGAAAAATACAGATTTTTGTTCGAAATTTTTTTTTAATCGCAGATTACTTTTAGATTTTCGGTAAGAGCTTATAACTTTTGAAAAATCGAGCGTTAGACCGAACAGACGCGGCTTTTTTTTTATATTTTAACATTAGAAAACATATTCCGAAGTTATAAGGAAATCCGTGATCCAAAGTTCGTGTCCTTTCATAGTAAGATAATACTAATATATTATTTACTTATTTTCTGCATATTCGCCCACTGATTCATACGGTGCATCATCGCTAAGACCAACATCGAAGACGTGCTCAACAAAAAATTGCGACAAGTTCTTTCTTAATTCTGGGTTCAGCAGATTTCCATCTGAATCATAAAACTCTTCAAGAGTATTTTTTTCATCAAGATCTTCGCGATCAAGTAAACCAAGTGGATTTGCTAATTCGAAAGCTCGATTTCCTTCTTGACCGTGCACCCACTGACCACCCAGGTCTACTGAATAATTTCCTAAAAAAATTTTCGTTATTGACGGCGATTTTTAAGCTTGATGATTCGTATTATAATTTTGATCGAAACGTGAAAAGGCATAATGCATGAAGTTTGCAATTGATTTTAAAATTATTAATAAGTTTTTGAGTATAAGTCGATAAAACTTTCCAAATTGCATTATCTTTGAGAAATTTTTTTTAATACAATCATTAGCTTTCTGTTTTCCGCCCATTTTTCTGCATTTTTTGATTGCTTAGACACCATTATCCTTGAATATTACATAATTAGAAATAGTTAAATACCACTTTACTAATTCTTACGTCATTCTTGACAGTTATTAACTATTATTAGCTTATTAAACTTATAAAACTAGAAGTTGCAAATACATCAAATTTTCATTGAAAACTATTTTTTCTGCACCGAAAAATGTTTGAAATATAATTATTTGAATAAAATAACCTTATTAATTTATATTAATAATTATATAATAATTAATAACTATAAACAGTAAACATTTCATAACCATTTACCGAATTTAGTAGTGTAAACACGACCTCCGATCCGATCTTCAGCTTCCAAAATCGTCACGTTAGTAAATCCATTTTCAAACAGTTTAGATGCAGCAGCAATTCCTGAAGGACCGGCGCCAATAATCACAATACTCGGATTTTTCCTAACATCATTGCTTTCGCAAAAATTTGTTCCCAAAAAGATAACGCAACAAGCTACAGTTACAGTTTCTAATTTCTTCATTTTCTTGAACTGCAGAAGAATAAATGTAAATATTGTGCGCTTATTTATTTCACAATATATTATTATTAAAAGTATTAACATATATGTTTATTTAAAAATATAAAATAAAGATTACAGTGATAAATTATGAGGAAATTAATTTAAAAAACTAATAAAAATCATTATTATCTATCAGCATAATAATACATTTTAAAGTTAATATTATAAATTTCTTTACGTAACAACGAAACATGCGAGTTGACATCATAAATAATATTTTGAATCAAATAATTATGTCAATAATAAATACTTACATTTTTAACTTTGCACTCCACTGACGGCCCGTATAGTGACTTTTTAACAGTACTGTTACTACTTTTAAGCGTCAAATTTGAGTAAATTATGTCTAATTTTCATTCAATTTATCCATCGAGGAAGAATCAACGTTTATCTTCTTAGTTGCAGATTGTTTTTATAGTTCGTAATGCAAAGCTAATGCATTTCTTAAATACACTAGTTGGTAAATACATAATTTTATCGAAGGTCATGAGTTTCTCTATCTTACTTTGAAAATCTACTGGAAGAGAAATATGAACGTTTTTTCATTGAAAATACTTGATTATTCTGAAAGAGCACACGTTTTTTTGACCTCAATGAGCTATTAAAACGTTATCAAATAATTTTAAATAAGATTTTAAATAAGTGCTATTTTATTTCTTATTACTGCAGTAGCCTTAATAAAAGTTTACAATAATACAAAGGTAGGATTTTACACATGTTACTTCCACGTTTTCAAATTTATTGATTTATGAAAAACTATGTGTCGAAAATTATCTAAATAATTAAATATTTAAAATCTTCAAAATTTATTTTTATATTTTCGATGTGAAAATTAGGTAAACTCTAAATTTATAATACGCTTAAGTTATAAAAACACTGTTATTTATTAGTCATTTGATAAAGCTTTTAATGATTACAAGAGAGAATTTAACATCAGATAAGATACAAATAACATTCGATTAACATACTATAAAATGCAAATACATTTACTGTGGCTGACACTTCAAAGTGCGCTAATACACAGAATAAAATAATTCTCATGTATAAAATATGAAAGAACGTTACGAGTCAAAGCCATTAATGACTACTACAAAACTTGTAGATAAAAACATTTAAATGCTTCATAATTCAAAGACTCCTTATTTTTGGCTATGAACCAAGCAAGCGCGTTATTTCGAATCTTTTCTACTGCACATTTAGTCATAAGGAATTTGTTGAAATATAGTATTCTACTGTACATGGGAAAGAAAGTGACTTCATTTCTCTCGAATAAAAGAAATATTTTGTCTGCTGAGCTCTTGCGTCTTCGCGCACAATCCCGAGAACCGCCTGCAGACACTGTTATAACGAAATCCAACTCTTCGAACGCGCGTTTATGAGGAGACCAATAGAAGCTCCCGAATAATTGAGGGAAGGCGATAGAGCACCGATGCGAATTGTTATTAGCGATTGTTGTTTATAGAGAGAAAGTGCCAAAACAGAAAGAGCCACGACCAAATTAAAGTCGCCGCTCACCTGTGGCCATCAATAAAAAAAATGTCGTTTCAATACGTATATTTTCATTGTTTACATTTATTTAATTATTATTACACATCCTATAGTTTTGTTGGATGAAATTAAATTGTGGACTTGCATTGATAGCTATTCTATGAAGGTAATCATACCCTATTCCAGAATTAACCAAGGCTATAAATAGTTTTTATGTTAAAAATAAAACAAATAACTTGTTTTATAAATATAGCTTAAAATGTCAGCTTAATTCTTCAATTAACGTTTCTCTGGTTAGCCTTTCTATAACTCAATTTCTGGTTAGTTTTGCTATAATCCGACATTCAATACTGAATCCCATCCGTTCTAGGATCCTGGAGAAGTAAATTAATTAATTTTAGGAATTCATATGTGAATTACAAATAGGTAACAAAAGATTTCTAAAAATGACAGTTTACCTTGCCACCTGAAGCGCAAAGAGAACCCTATTGCAAAGACCTCATAAATACCGATAAAAAGGAGCAGAAACCTCATAGAATCCGATAAAATTTTATCG
>JAWWEO010000045.1:16047165-16078610 GCA_035582975.1 Ormyrus labotus | reverse complement strand
CATAGAATCCGATAAAATTTTATCGGGTTCTATGAGGTTTCTGCTCCTTTTTATCGGGATTTATGAGGTCTTTGCAACAGGGAACCATTGGTGGAAACAGAACTGCGATTATCTTGAATTGAGTGTTGATCAAACTCACTAAGGAAGAAAATATGGAGCAGCTGATGAAAGAGATGAAGGAAGAATTAAGAAAGGCTAGAGAGGGGAGGGAGAGAAGAGACGAGGAAATAAGGAGAGCTAAAAGAAGAGAGAAAATTAAGAGAGGAGTTTAGGAGGAGATGAAGAGGTTACAGAATGAATGGAAAGAATATAGCAGGAGGGTGGAGAAGGTAGAAATAGAAAATCAGACACGTATAAAAGAGATAGAAAAAATGAAGAAGACAATAGAGGAACTAGAAAAAAAAGAGGACGGGAGAAAAGATGAAGGATTTTTTCAACCAGGAAGGTATCGAGTAAAGATACGCGCGATTTCAAAAATCTCAAAAAGACCATCGATTGGTACCCCGCTCCTGGAGTCCTCTATCTTACCGAAAGCCAGAATTTGAAAATGTAAAGTTGTTGGGGGGGGGGGGGGGGAGAGAGAATTTGAATATTTAAAATTTTGGAAGGTTTCTGGTTTGTATATACAATACCAGACATATTTGCACATTAGTTCAAAATTACTTCAATATGTATTTACATATTAAAGTAATAATGCACGTGTGTCCCGGTCGTGCTGCCGGAGTGCAGATCACGAGTCTCGGCTGACTCGCGGTAGTTATTGCCTTCAGTCAGCTAGTCTGACTGCGGGTGTGGCACGAAAACGGGTAGCCGCCTGGCGGCGGCGCTCGGAACTAGTCACTCAGCTAGTTTACTGGCGCTTGGGGCCCAAGTTAAAGTTAAGTTAGGTCAAAGTACGGAAAACAATGGAGCTGTACTCTGACAACAATTAAGCAATTTGTGAGTTCATGATGACGTTGTAAAATCGGTATGTTCTTAATTTACACAAAATTCAAAACAATTGTTACTACAAAACTATTTTGCTTATGGTTAACTCTGTCATACACGGCTTGAAATTTTGATTTTTTCGTTTTTACAACTTTGTAGTTCAAAATTGTAGTCACTTGAATGTCAGTATGAATTGTGCTTAACCATTAATTGTTTTCCAGAGTACGTTAAACCCTAATGCGGAATTCGTCCCTTCCTTCAAAATGACCGCACCATCAGAACGTGTTTCTATTTATACTGAACACCGATCGATTATCGCATATAGTGAATAATGTTAGATGTTACAAATCAAAAATATAAGATTAAACGTAATATTAGGTGATGAAAAGAAGTACAGAGTAGTAATACTTAACAAACAAAGTAATGCAAAAAAAAATCAGGTTCAATGCTGCACGATTTTTACAATATTAATTGTCAAAAAAAAAGTGAGTAAGAAAGCACGTGTTTGTTTATATATTCGTAAAATTTAATACACGAGATTTTATTATAGTTTATATGATTAGTTTCTATGATAATTTTAATCAACGGGGGCTCCTGACTTAAGAAAGAAACTTATTTGTATAAAGAAGAAATAACGCTTACTTTTCACGAGAAAAAAAAGTGAAGTGTAAATTTATCATTCAACGTTCGCCATCATCGACTTGTTTTCGCTTAATATTAATAATTTTATTATCAATTATTCTTAGTTATTTGGAGATTGGTTACTGCCGATTGCCAAACAAATTATTATTATAAAATTATTTTCTCTACGATTGGGAATCAAATTTAAATGCATAGCATATTGTCCTGTTTTTTTAGCAAAGCGGATATCACTAGAAATGCGCGCAAAAAGTTTTTACGACGTTTAGCACGGCAACTAGTTTTAAGCATCGAAATATTAACGCGTGATTTTTTTTAGTGTATAATACGAGGGGTGTACCTTTGATTGTATTTTTTCACGGATAAACAAAAAAAAAACAAAAGCTTAGCAATTAAATTGATTGCTCATGAAGGATCATATATACTACAAGTAGCATACAAAAAAAAAGAATAAAAAGATTATGTATGTAAAACACCAAAAATCGAGTTGTAATTATTTCCTTAAACCCTTATCTTATTCTCTTTGTAGATAATAATTATTATTTATATAAAAGTCATGACTGAATGTTGTGCTTTTGCGAAGCCAAGGTAGTCATGGTTCAAATATTTCAGAAAATACCTGCAGAGACAAATTGTGTACACGAAAAGTTATTAATTTAACGTATTTATTGTAACTAAACACCTATAAACTCATAAAATATTTTATATAAACAATTTTTACATATTTGTATGTAAGTTTTGTACAATTGCATTTAAATAATAACTATATTTTAATAATATAAATTTATAAATATTTTTGTTTTTTTCATGAAGTTGAAGTTTTAATTAAAATTACTGAGGTATAAGGACGTTCTTGAACTATCCATAATATACCTGATTTTTCAAATTCTAATTAATTTTAAAATTATTGTTTATATAAACAATTTTATATAAACAATTTTTACATATTTGTATATAAGTTTTGTACAATTGCATTTAAATAATAACTACATTTTAATAATATAAATTTATAAATATTTTTTGTTTTCTTCATGAAGTTGAAGTTTTAATTAAAATTACTGGGGTATAAGGACGTTCTTGAACCATCCATAATACACCTGATTTTTCAAATCCTAATTAATTTTAAAATTATTTTTAAAATTTTCTATTCAAATAAATGTAAATACGTAAAACAAAAATTTACTTACCACAAAGATAAAAGAAATATGTTATAAGTTCTTTAACAGAAGTTTTATTGGGAGGCAAAATATCATCCAGTAAACATGTTATTTTTTCTCCACTTCTTCCATAATTTCCTGAAATTTCCCAACCCATTATTATTGCCTGATAAAACTCTTCTGAAGTCATTAACAAACTACTTTGAACTTCAATAGATTCTTTTGATCTAAAAAAATAACTTGATTATTTTTATTTACTGAACTCCCTTTTTCAAAAATTATTTGTAATACTTACGGAGAATGAGGTAAAAGTTCGTTTGTTTCAGTTTCTGGCATCCTAGCTGAAAAATTCACGTCTGGCCTTTCAAAGTCATATGGTCCTCTTGGAGATTCCACTGCTACTTGGGGTTCGTAATACTTTGAAGCGTTTTTTTGCCCCTGTAGAGGGGTTATTGCAGTTTGTGAATCAGCTGCTTCAAGATTTGGTCTGTTTTACAATAAATATATCAATTACATCAGTAATAGAATTGATATACTTATGAAAAATGTAAAGTAGATACCGAAAAATGAGATCAATAAATTTTCTTTAATTTACCTTGAGGGGTGAGGTTGTGATTGATGAGAAGTTTCAATTTGTAGTAGAGGTTGAAAATCCATATATCCATTAGTTTCAAACAGCTTAATAGTTTCATTAGATGGCAAGGAAGGATCTGGTTCCAATGATTGTTGAAAACGTGAAAGCCTTCGATCTTTGTTAACATATGCATCTCTTGGAAAAGAACGTGAACGATCTTCTGAAAAAATTACAATTCAGTTTCTAATATTTTTTAACCATTCGGTAATTATTTAACAAAATAATTTACAACAAAAATCTTAAGTTATATTTAAACTTTTTAAAATAGTACTTTTCGACACAAATACGAAAAAGTTGATTCTCCAAAGAGGGTGAATTTAGTGCCCGAGCGAAGCGAAGGTGATAACCCTCGTCCAAAAATCATATTTCTCGTGTGTCGAACAATCTTTTTTCGATATAAGAGGCGTAAAAATGAACATCCCAAAATGCGTGAAATCGAATTTTACGTACCCGCGTATCGATAATTGTTCAAGTTTATTAATATTTATAACTCAATTGAAGGTATAAAGAAATCAGTAAAATCTATATTAAAATGTTTAACAAACCGTTTCTAAAATTTTTGATTCTAATATTTTGAAGTGAATCACAATACAAGCTAAGTAAAGTGCTTGCCCATTTCAAACAACGTTTATTTGGATCAGTAACCATTTTTAATCCAGTGGATGGTAGCTTTAACAATTCTTCAGCTGATATTTTATCACGAAGTTTTAAGCGATAACTATTTGCACTCTATGCAAGAAATTTAAATTTTAAAACTGATATTTACAAAACATATATATAATGTAATGAATTAAAAAATTACCTTTGTATGAACCTTAGGGATAAAATTTTTTTCAGAAAGATTAATTTGCTTTTCTTGGTCAATTATTTTTTTCAATCTTTTTAATTTGTTGCGATCTTTTAAATTTAAAGATTCATTGGTAATTTCTTCTAAACGAAATTCATCCAAAGTCTCTTGATTTGCAATGCTACAATAATCAATGTTAATTCTATATATGTATAAACGTAAATTGATAATTTATTCCGATATTTTCTTACTTTGAAAATTGGTCTTCATTTAACATTGGTACTTCTGTAGGTAAAGGTAAAGCTAATTCTGATCTATTAAAAACATAATGTAACTAGTTTAAAATTAACGTATTATAAACAAGAGCAATTACGAATAAAAATAAACTTTGCAAAAAGTTTGATACAATAATCTAAAAAATGTTTACAATTGTCTTTAATCTTACCTTTCTTGTTCTGGTAATTTTTCCACAGAATGTCCTGGTGGTATTTGTACAGATGAATCAATGACTGTAAATAAATAATATTTCAGTTAAAGTTTTAATGATACAAAATTTTATTACTTCTTTCTTTTTAAGAAAGATTATCATTTGTAAAAGTAACTTGGTCGTAATACTTGCTATAGAAATAATTATCAAATTTGGATCTGTACTTTACCTTCCATTTCTTCAACATTATTAGTAATTGCCAAGCTATTAGCATAATTATCTGGTAAATCAAAAGTAATTGATTTGCGAACTACTGGTGTAGAAGCCTGTTGAGGATTATCAAAAGTAGTAGATGTTAATGTTGTCTGAAATGGAAGGTTTATAATTATTATTAGTTTTAAGTCTATTTAAGAAATTACTTATAGTTTAATTAATAAAATTTTAATATCATATACTTTTTTTATTACAAACATTGAGTTTATTTGATTTGAATAAATTAATCAATAAATTACTAACTCGTTTTTTTTTTGTCGGAGTTTCTTTATGAGACTGATGAGTTTTTCGTTTTGGAGTTGTTGAAGCATCTACGCTTAAGCCATTTTTTGATAAAGCCTGTCTTATTTCTATTATTTGAAAATTAAAAAATCATTAGAACAAAATCACTAATTAATCAATATAGAGTTCATATTTTTTTAATATTACCTGAAATCGAATTTACTTCTTCATCACTTATTCCAAATCCAGGTGGAACTCTACATTAAGTGGTAAATTAAATATATTTTAAGATTAAAACAACTGATTAGTAATTACTATTAAATTTCATCTTTACCGTGCATAAAACTCTAAAGAGTCCCCTTCTTGGAAAAAGTCAAAGTAATTATCAACTGCCTAATTTCAATATTTTATAAATAACTTTTAAAGATAAAATGTAATGTATATATTGCTTATTTTTATTACCGGTAGTGGCGGTAATGGTGGATCTTCTGTAATAAGATGGACATCTAGTTGGTTTTCGTCTCCTTGAAAAAGTTTTTCTATGTCAATGTTTGGTAAATCTTCTTCTAATATTTTATCAATTGATGATTCTTGACGTTTTTTGTTTAATTTTCTCTTTTTTGTTTCAATCACGTTCAAATACAATTTTTCACATTCATCTATAAAAATATAAAAATAATCATTTTCCATTACAAGATAAAAATTTCATTATTTACAAATACCATTAAGAAAGTTTGTTTGGCTCTGAAAAATTCTTAAGGCACCGTATGATAACATTGATGACAAATAAAGACTAAATCGTGGTATACTTTCAGATCCAGTCATACTTTGTATAATATCATCACTAAAAAAAAGTAAAACAAATAAATAATTTTATTTTTGTTATAAATAACTTTTTTAAGCATGTATAGAAGTAAGTTTTATCACTTAATTAAAATTAAAAAAAATCACAAATTCAATTTACCATGCATCTAATAGATTGACGTTCTCAATCTGGTTCTTTGATAATTTATTTGGTCCAGAACCAATAAATATTTGTGAAGTGGCTGCAATCCAACATGCTGGAAGTCGACCTTTTTTATTATTTCGAAGTAGAAGTAAATCCGGAAAAAAGAACATCTTAAAAACTGGAATATAAAAAATATTAATTTTTCTCTTTTTCTTAAAATGGAATATAATTCTTTCGTTTATTTTTTAACTAATGTTACTAAAATTAGTAATGAAACAAATTTAAAAAAATTGTCTTTCAAATAAACGAATGAAACCACCGCGCGCACCGATACCTACGAACGCAACCTTCCGCGAATTAAATGACCGTTAAGAATTCTCAAAATTGCACATAGGATTATTCGTGATAAATTGTGAAAGTTTTTAATTGTAAATATGTTTTATTAGATCATTCTATAAGTAAATGGTTAAAAATCAATAATATTGACTGTTAATGGAAATTTCCGAAAAAATGAATACATTTACCTCCTTTTTATTGAAGAGCTTGTTTGAAAACTTAAAGCGCTAAAGCTCGAATGCAACTGCACCCGTCAATGTTGCCAACGTCCTCTTTTCATGAAATAGAAAGCTTAAATGCCTAAGTTGAGGCCCAAATGTTCTTGTATTTAATAATTTATTAATTTAAATAAAAAAAACTTTAGGATCGGAAATAAAAACTATTTGTAATTGTGTGTAAAATTTTATTTTTCGCTTTCAATGTTGATGCATGCAGTATACAGCAGATTTTACATTTTATGAATCCAAAATCTTGCATTGCTCTCTCTAATACTTTTCAAAATTCCTCTTACGAAATTTTTGTATCTATACATAATGTGTAACTTTATGTAGTGGATGATTAATTCAAGCCATAAACTACATGTAGAACAATATTGGAATGAAGCAATGTTTCAGTTGTAAAAAAACTGACTATATCCGTTTATGTAAATAAATACAAGAATAATATTTTTTAATGTAATAAGAAACTTACATATGTATTGCAACTTATAAAAATAAGTTTTTTTTTTATTACAGAAAGAACTTCAAAAGTATTAATTTTGAATTTAAAAACAAACCAAATTGTTAAATACTGTAACGTATCTTAGTTCAATAAGTCACAAGCAACCGTTTTACAAGTGTCGAAATTTATCTTTTTTTTACATTCAATTGCATAATATTTAATCACACTTTTCATCTATAATACAGTCAAACGTATTTTTTCTAACGGCGCATTAATAGTAAAAATTCTTTCATCTCGTTTAATTAACAAATCTCATGTAAGTATTAAATCTTAAAATAAGATATTTAAAAAAAATTGCTTTAATTAATCGATTTAAAATCTGTCGAATTTTATTTATTGCGTCGTTAGGTATATTTTTCTTTGACAGCTCATTCTTGTTAGTAAGTAAAACATGATTTAAACACATTGTCACAAAATTTAATCTTAAATATTGATTTCTATAGTATACAATAGCATTCATAAGTATTTTAGCTTATAAAAAGTCGTTTACAAATGCTTAAAACTAATTTCAAAATATTCATATATCAATAAGTATATGAAAATTTCTTTTTCAACTTTTTTCTCATATTAGATACAAAAAACACTTTATAAATAAATATCAATAAAGTTTTTAAATATATATTTAAAGAAAAAAAACTTAAATTTCTTTATTATATTGTTAATATTAATTAACCAATATTTAGCTGGCAATAATATACATAAAAATAACAATCTTTGGATTTGAAGATTTTAATGTAAGAAAAAAGTCGAATTTGATAATATAAACGTGATTGTCCAAATCAATTCATTGATATTTATATTTAATGAAATAATTTAATTTAATCAATTCATTGATATCATCTTTTTTTACTTTTATTCATTCATACAAATAAGACTTGTACCAATAAATTTATTTCAATAAAAATTCGGTGATCAAGTAAAGTATTACATAATTTTTTGTAAATAACTAAAACTGTTTACATTATTTACTTAAAAATAAAAATGCAATAGAATGGTTTGCAATTGTTTTCTACTAGCTGTGGTGATTAAATGTAAAAGTGAAATAATAATGAAATATACTCGTAATAAAATACTTATAAATTCTATTATACTTTCGGTCGCGTCCTCCTCTAAAGATACTTCCCAGTATAGGGCACATATACATTGCCCTGTAATTACCCACATTCTTCTCTTAATTCTTCTATATAATATAAAAGATATCCAAAAAGAATCTTTAGCCATAAATATAAAGTATACATTTACTTATATACATTCAGCTTAGTAATCAATACTCTGTGATTGACAGTCTCTTGTACAAAAAAATTCAATACTGCCTCATTTCTCTTTCCTTCACTTTTTGTTTTTCTCACATCCTCGTGTTACACAAGACGTAGCACATTGATTTTTTCTTCACTGTCGAGATAATTACTCAATGCTTATGCCGTTGTAAAACACAGAACATAACTTAGTCATCCACAATTTATTATTACTTATGAAAAATTTTACGCGAGTTATAAATTCATGATTAATTGATGTTAATGAATCTATAATATATCCTTAAAAACATTTTAAAGTAAAATATGTTTTAAATACGAAATTCACTTTTCGACATTTTTAAACCTTAATTCTGAAACGTTAAATTTTTTCGAGATGTTAAATTTTTTTTAATACTCTTTTATTGTATTATTTGCCGTTAGTACTATTGCAGTACTATTTTATTATAACTATATAAGTAACAAGCAATGTCGAAACTTGTCTTGATAATTTACTATCACCAAATAATTTTCACTTTTTAATGAAAATTACTTGATGATTGTGAAATTACTTTATATCACAACAAGTTCGATAGTTTGTCAAGTTGGAAACACGTTTAAATATTCTGTTATTGCATAATGGTCTTATAACAACTTTATCTTGAAAATCAACATCGTCAAAAAAATTACACGCTCAAATATTCAGTTTTTGTAATACATCTTCTCTTAATTAGAGATCAGCTGCCTACGTACCAGCCGCTTAGTTACCACTGAAGATCAGGAAACAGTTACAATATCTTCAAAAAAGAGTACAAGTGGTCCGAGCGAATATGAGTTTTGTTTGAGGTATTCTCGAGAAATTTTCTCTTGAATAATATGTAAAATATAAAAAGAAAAGGTAAAAAGTACCTTTTTCTTCATTCCTTGTTTCTACTCTTCGCTTCTCAGTAAATTGTAAAGACATGATAAAAGAGCAGAGAATAGTACTACCTCAACAAAAGCAATTCGTTATTAACATGAGAAGTCACTTCTTTGAACTGACTAATTTGAGTGAATTTCCCCTTTTCAAAATGAATTTCTGTAAAGATTATCAACAAATTCTTTTACTGAATTAAGAAACTGAAAAAACAATGCAGTCGAATTTCAGTTCTTTAAACTTAATATAACGTGTAAAGAAGTGATTCTCTAACGAATTAACTTTTATCTTTGTAAAAAGGACGCCGTTTCGCGGGTCCATATCGAAAAGGATGCGTATTTAAACGCTTTCGGTCGGACTCTGGAATTCGGAAAGTGCGTGGATGGGATTCTGAACCTTCTTTTGAGAGCCTTTGCGCACCTTAGCGCGAACTTCTTCGGGTCTCTCCGGGCGTACAAGTGGCTTCTTCTCTGGAGCTTTCATTTTCCATACAACAATGGGAGACTGTAAAAAAGAATTCCGTTTTAGTAAAATGAATTATGCTACTTTTACAGAAATTTTAATTATTATTCAAAATTGACTATCAATTAATCATTTTATAATTTAAGGAAAGTATTATGTTTATTTATCTGTCTAAATAATAATTTTTTAATATTAGAATAATCTGTTATTGCTGAATTTTAAAAATGTAATAATTATCGATTTTTTGTCAATCTTGATTAATGAAGTAAAATTAAAAATTTATAAATATAAAACTATGATTAATGTAAAAATTATATGTCTTAATTTAAAGTTGGTCTAAAACTTAATAATAGATTAAATAAATTTTTCACCAATGAAAGATACTTAATAATAAAAAATAATAAGTATTCAAGATTTACAAGATAAAAAAACAAAGACAATGCCCAATTATTATGCGATAGCATACATTTGTAATTTACTACTTGTGCGCCTCTTTAAGTAGAAAAATATTTCTACTATGATGAATCTTAAGCGCATTTTTCTTAATTTCTTGAATGTACATAAATTTAAATAATAAAAGCAAAAAATTAAAAAAAGTTTTTAAAATAGCAGAACTAAAAGTTACTTCACGTATACGCTCCAATTCAAAACTTTGTATTATACTTACATACTGCATAGTCCAAAAGACAAGTTAGCAAGCAATAAATAAAGCTTTTATTAGCCAAAGTATATACATTTTACAATTATATGAGAATAATCTGATAAAGTATACAATGATATTCTAAAGTAAAAATTTTTTATCAAATCATTCTACAAAATTTTAAAAATTTGTGCGTGTCATTATTTTTATTTATTCTAATGTAGCTATTAGCTTATTTTGTTTGCTTAATCAATAAGTGCTATAAAAGTATAAAAAGAAGTAAATATTTACAATCAATAATTTTTATAATATTGTAATTCTAGTTGAGTATTCGGATGCTGAAAAAGTTTTCTAGCTCTTTAATAATGTTTTACATTGTACATCATTTTCTACATAATTTTATAACATTGACTAAAAATATCTATAATAAACTAATCTATTACCTGTTTCTAAAGTTTCTACTATAAATTTTTCGTAAAATAACATAGCTATTCTACGGCTGCAATTGAAATCTTTTGACTTTTATATTGATTATCAAAGATGTAAAAACTATATCTCGTTAAAAAACAATCGTAAAACATAAATTATGTCCAGCAGGAAACTTCTACAGCATCTAAACTTTTTGATTATAATACATTTGTGAAAAGCATTAGCGAAGCGAGTGGCATATAAATGTCGTCTGGTGACTCTAATGTCTGCGTGGGTCACTCCGACATGACACAACAAACCAGTATTTAGTCACATAGTCACATTGTGCGAATGTTGTATAAACGTATTTTACGCCAGCCCTAAATATGTCATTTTAGTGCAGGTTTAATTATACCAGTGAGACGGAGTAAGTAATAGATAAATTGTATGATACGGGTAAGTAGAGCAGGAGCGGCTCTCGCTGCCATTGTTTCGCACTTCCATTGTCTTCAATGGTCTACAAACATCGTAAGCCCAAAATCTTATTGTTTTCTGATAAAGTTTATCTATCGTTTACTACTTGAATACTTTCTATTCAAATTTATTGATCAATTTGACGTACTTTGTAACAATCACTCTTTGCTGATATATTTTACTCATTATTAATATTTAGAATAAGATTTTTCAAAAAGTTAGAAAAATATATTCAACAAAGATTTTCTTAAAATTTAATATAAATTTTGAAAGTAATTGATTTTTGTTATCGTTCTTAATAATTTTCAATTTTTATCAACTTTTAATGACGGAGATCAAACATTGATATATAATTAGTTAACTTAAATAACATGTGAATAGACACTTACCGTGACAGTGGATTGTCTCGGATATTTGGTACTGGCGACATAGGACGCCTTGACGGTGAGCACGACTGCATTCATAAGGTTTTTTGCGGCTTGGATGAGAGACGTGGCACTATCCAGTCCTGAGACGATCAATTCTCCACTTATGTTCTGCACGTCAGCCTTGACTTTACTGGTAATATTCATCTGATGGCAATAAAGAGCAATTCTCTGAAGATACGCAATCAAATCTTTCTTGGTAGAACTCTCAGGGCACTGATCGGCTATCTGCCTTGTGAGCTTATCGAGCTTTGTGCCGTATTCAGAAATCTTTTTGGCTGCATTAATAACATCCATGGTGGTCTTGAGAGGTCCACGACCACGCGTAAAGTCTGTCATCTCCATCATGATCATGCACATGTGTTTGGCAAGAACGATAATATCATTGCCAGCATCGTCCCATTTAGCGACCTCGCGGTCGAACTTAAGTTTCTCACTCTTGAAATGCTCGACTTGCTGCAAAATCTTCTGCTTATCTTCTTCTGTCATTTTACGCATAGCTTCGCGGGCTGTAGTGATTCCACTAATTTCTGGGTATTCATCGACTCCGTGTTCACCGGTCTGTGCGCTCGACTTGCTGCGAGTTTCTAAAGTATAGTGTTCATCAAGCTCGACATCTTCCGGGTCTAAGTCTTCATCAGCCTGAAGAATTATACAATTTATGAATATTTCGCTAAGAATTGTTTATTACATTGTAAGATGATAAAACATAATGAAAATTATAAAATTTAAATTCACTTACCCTATTCATAAGTACAGCGCGTCTAATTTCCCTAACACCATCATAAACCAATCTTGATGCATCAATGAAATCGTTCTCATCGACATCCTTAGGCGGTGTGCTTCCAAGCGCATCAACAGCGACCTCGACCCTCTGCGCGAACTTGGGCATGACCTGTTCCCTGAGAACCTTAACGGCCTCGAGAACTCTCTTGGTGTAAATGCATGGCTCGTAATTATCCATCTCAGCCTGTACCACATTGCAAACTCTAGCAGATCGTCCCCTGATGGCTCCAGCCGTTCTGTCGAGCGTGTCGGCATCGCCTTCCTGCAAGGCGAGCACGCACTTGTTGACGTCTTCAAGGATGTGGTTCTCGGAGACGGCTAGGAAGTCGTCTATCGTCGTGATGTCGTCCACGGCCTCGGTGAGCACGCGCACCTGGTTCTCCCAGGCCTGGCGGAAGACCTCCATGTTGTCTTGAGCTACTTTGGAACGCGAGCGAGCCGCCAAGACGCGGGCTGCGTTGATCACTTGAGGGCAGAGGTTCTCGATCTGTGCTGCTGCGTAGCGGACCATCTTCACGCCGTCTTCGTTGCCTGACATGCTGCATACTAAGTTGGCCACCTGATTTTAAAGAAATTTTAGGTATTGATTACTTTGAAAAATTAAGTTTGAAATCTTTTACAAAATAATGACTACTGCGCAAGCTTCTTTAGTTTAATTATCTATGCATTTTTTAAATTGCATTATTTGCAATTTTATAATTAGACATTATTATTTACAAAAAGGAATCCTAAGTAAAAATCTAAAAGGAGTTACTAGAATTCGGCAAACTTTCGCTTAAAAAAATATTGTTTAATTTAATTACTTAAAAATTTTCTTACGTACCTCAACCAATTTATTAGCATGCTCTGTAAAAACAAGAGCGTATTCCTCAACCTCCTTGTCTCTACCGTTACGAGCAGCTTCGATAAGGACCAACAAGGGAACGCTGGTCTCCAAGAAGCTGTCGGAGACGTGATCAACTACAGCCTTGCGCAATTGCCTCCTAAGGTCCCGCGTCTTTCTGCACATGTGATCAATGGCTCTTTCCAGACCCTCCGATTGTTCCTTCACTCCCATCTACATTTAAATTAAATGTTGTTAAAATCAAATTTATGTAAGTAAGGTGACATTTAACATTTCGGGGTGATGGTTGTTGTTCACCTGTTACGATGAAAATTAAGAACTTAAAACTGTGTTTCCTGGGAAAACTTTTTAAAGTATAATGTGAATATTTACAAAAGTATAATTAAATATATTTACAAAATTTTGAAAAATTTATGGTAAACAACGGTGTGATTTAGAGTCTGATATAAAAACATCAAAGCAAGACTAAATTCTAGCTTTGTACTGTACAGTAAACTAAATACGTTGTAGTGCAATGTTGAGTATTTAATTTATGTAAAAAGTTTGTAAAAAGTGTGCCTATGTGATATCTTAAGTTATGATAAACAGGGTTTATTGCAGAGTTAATACACACTCACTCTTAAGCAACTGTATAAAGTATTCTTTATTAATAGCACATTAAAATTAATCATAAAAATCACTTGTTTAGTTTGTAATTCAATAAAACACAGGAAAAAGCATAATTATTGATCAAGCATGGACATCATCTAGACACATATTATAAATACAGAATTTTTTCAAAATTATGAAAATAACTTTTTGAATCGTGCCTAGATGAAAGAAAATTAAGATACTTGTCAATTGTATCTTAAAATAAAAAAAAACATCACACTTTAGTCCATAATTGATAAAATCATGATCAAAAGCTACACTTAAGTAAATATGGTAATTTGAAAACGCAGAAACTGGCAATACAAGGAACATACAGGGTGACCTTGAATATTTACCCTTTTACCAGCACGAGCAAGTTGCAACTGCCCTCATTAAAGAAAAAGAAAGTATAATAATGTCAATAAAAGAATGTAAAATTTATGAACAAGAAATATTTCTTATATTTTCTAAAAATTATGTATTAAAATCTGCATAAATTTTAAATAAAAGTTAAGTGTACTTCTATTCAAGTGCTTGCACAAAAAAATTCAAATAGCTAAGAAATTCAAGAATATATATTATTTTATTCAGAACAAGACTAGTTTAACAGTCAATAACATTTTTTAACATTCCAAGATAATCTAAAAATATTTTAAATATTTATATGGTGTTAAAATTTAACGATTCTGAAAATAGAAGTGCTTTTTAAACTTGATTGTCTAGACAGATTCTATGTACAACTGAGTCAAGTACTCACGGTTATTTTTCAAATGATTAGAATATTAAAAATAAAGAATATTGTTAGTCAAGAAATAACATAAAAGTACTTTATAATATTGAAATAAATAAAAGTTAAACGTTCCATAATTTAAATATTGTTTTACATTAATAGTATAAAGATTTAAGATAATTTGAAACTAAAACAAAAATAGAAACAATTTTGATTAAATTAAATATTTTCGACTGTTTTAAAAATGAAAATATTATTTACTTAAAATTTATCTTTATAAAATGTATTGCTAGAAGTACATCTGTATTATTTATATAGGAAAATTAATTAATTTGTACGTTTTTAAAAATAAAGAAACTTTTTCTTCTGATAAAACATTTCTAGACGAATAATAAAATTTATTAAACATACAAACGATGCGTTCACGATCTATTCATGTTTCAGTAGAAAATTGCATTCTTGATAGTTTATTCTTCCTCAAAAAGACGTACTTCCAACAATCAAACACCTGACCCTCCCAAAATTCCCAGCAAAACTCTAAAATACTCACGTTGTTCATGTATTCACTAAGCAGATCCTGAAGAGCCTGCCTAACTGCATTACACTCGGCGACGATGCGCTCTCGCCTTTCGTCTCTGGTACAAGACGAGTCAGCCATCAGAGCAGCACCGCTGATGATGCTCTCGAGACGCTCCTCAAGGCTAGGTCGCGTGCGCACCTCGTTGTAAGCGAGCGGTGACATGACCATGCGCTCGTCAAAATCGTCCAAAGCTGCGGCCAGCTCGCCCGGGCCGTCGTACGGGTGCTGTTTGTCGCCCGGCGTCTTGCCCTGCGCCACGTCGTTTATTGTATTCACAGCCTCGCAGACCTGCAAGAGAGCGTAGGGATTCATTGATTATGCTGAAACTACCTGTGTGGGTGGAGGCTAATTGGATTATGTAATGCATTAGGATTAGCGAGCTTATCGATTTAGCGATAGATGGGAGTTTATATTTTCACTGAATGTACTGAAAAATTTATTTATGCTTTAAAAATGAAAAATAAAGATTTTTTGAAAATTATAAATAAAATCTAAAACGCTACTTTTTTTGTAAAATTCGAATATCTCGTAATTCTCTATAACTATTTAATGTTTTAGAAATATTGTTCTTCAAGGTTGTATTGGCTATTTTTATAAAGTAATATAAAATCAATAATTAAAATAAAAACTTTAAGATATGAACAATAAACTACAAAAAATCTTAATTTTATGACACATTTCAGTAAAACGGTATTGAAATGAAACGTTAAGTATTTATGTGAATGTGTATGCCTTGGTTTTAAATTTAAAGAATATTTTTACACACAGTGTATGTATCCAGCATTATAACAAATGAAATGCAAAATTAACAAACCTGTTTTAGCACATAGTCTCGATTAGCCTTGGCAGCAGCTAATTCTGGATGTCGCACATAGACTTTAGATGCAGTCAGCAGCATAGTAGAATGCTTTTTCAGAACAGCACGAGCAGCAGCCAAATCATCTCGCAGCTGAGGATCTTTCAATTCTTGCTGACGTTTAGCTGCTTGATTCATTAACTCAGAAGCATTTCTGCCAAACTGCTTTATATTCTCTAAAAGTTCTCCTTGAGATGAAGCATTCTTCAACTTTTTCAAGTCATCCTCAACAACATGTAAAGATTTTAATAATAGGTGAACATCAACCATATCTGCTAATATGAGTAACCGAGTGACAGCTGAAAGAAGACTTCTGGCCGCCCGAACCATATTCCCCCTTTTTAAAGATGAGCATGGGTCCTCGGAAAATTCTCTGCAATAAAATTATTTAATTCAAATGTTATTCTTGATTTAGATAAATATTTATTATAATATTATTTATTACCTAGCAGCAATGCTCATTGCAGATCCAGTTTTTCTCACTTCTTCCACGGCACTCCTCATCTCAGCTGTAATATCAGGATTCTCATAAGCAATCTGATCTCCCTTTTCAATGAAATTAGCAGTTGCCTTCTCAACTGCAGCAACAAGAGCACTAGCTCTTTTTGATTTGCCTTTCTTCTTCTTGCTGGGACCTTTTGTGTTGACAAGTGTAGTCACCTGTAATACAAGTGGCTCCAGTGTCTTCTCCACCGACATAGTACGAATTTCCAGGTTCTTGGGATCCCATTTCAGGGTGATTGGCCCAAAGTGGTCCGACATTTTTAGCAGTGTCAGTTTCTATATTGCTAAAAAATAAAATTAACAATTAATACAACGAAATTGTATAATCACTTTTTCTTTGTTTTATCTTGATTTTTAGAAAATTTTTTTTGGAAACTGAATGAAGCCTATACATCTAAACTGAACAGATTAATCATTAGTATTAATGAAGCAATCAGTACATAAAGACCTCCTCTGATTCACCCTCCATTATTTAAACAAAAAAAATCCAACAACCTGCCAATTTGCAATCGAATTTCCAAAATACTGTTTTTCCTCTCAGTCTCAATGACTCAATAATACAGACGAATCATTCACTTCCGATAAGCGGAGTAACGCCTTCGAGAACGTGAGTCACCTCACTTTTACTTCTCTTTCCAAAGTCACTGCGTCTC
The DNA here is from genome assembly GCA_035582975.1 of Ormyrus labotus. Classification (NCBI taxonomy): domain Eukaryota; kingdom Metazoa; phylum Arthropoda; class Insecta; order Hymenoptera; family Ormyridae; genus Ormyrus; species Ormyrus labotus. Next base: position 16,061,399 of record JAWWEO010000045.1, on the reverse strand, counting down.
CTAAAAACACATCTCCTACACCCGAATTTGACACAAAAAACACCGCAAAACAGCAGAATTCTCGCGAACAGCGTCAGGTAGAAGCGAAATCTTGACAGCTAACCGCCCCAGGAATGTCTGCCATTCGAGCAAGGATCGAACGCGCACGATTTTACTATATGGCTTTTGCTAGCGAGAGCGACAGAGCATACCTTCATGAAACGATGCGAGGAGAAACGAGGGCAGGTAGCCTCTATGTAAAAATAACAATGAGGGTGGAAGAGATGAAACGTTGTAGGTACTGCTTTCGGTTTTGGCACTATGATAAACTCGCCACTGCGTTGCGACGACGCGACTCGCCTCGGGCACACACCTTTCGGCTTTTCATTCATGACGTCACAACGCCTACATCCCCCCCCACCAGCGCTCGTCGCGGTTCTTGACTGGCAGATCGAGTAGCGTACTGTGGCCGCCATGCAGCGGAGCGAGGTGTATTCTGCAAACTTGGAGAATGCACTTGCACTAATTGCAGCTACTATTCTGACAGTCGCAAAATGTAATGTAATGTTTAAATAATTTCAATTCGAATTTAACCCCTTTTTTATTTAAAAAAGGGATAAAATTTTCTAATGTAATGCGGTGCATACTATTTTTTTAAGTATATCTAAACCCTTTTAAGAAACGGAAAGAAAAATCGAATACATATCACATATTTTATTCAAATATACCACTTATATTTTAAAAATCCTTTACAATACAGTGTAGAATACAAATGTTTTACAAGGTTTTTACAATTTCTTCCTTAGAATAATTTTCATTAAATGACAAAGTACATAAAATAACATTTCAAACAATAATAATTGATGACAGATTTATTTTTTTATATTTTATGTTTTAAGAATTTTATTCTTGAATTAAAATTTCTATTAATGTTAAAAAAATATGTATAAACTTACTATTAACATTTGACTTTATACATAGGTTGCCCACTTAAATAGTAGTATTAACAATAATATTCTAAAATCTACAAGCAGTATTATTTTTGTTCTGACTTTTTTGTATAGTATTATAATCACTTTAAAGAAAAAATTTTCCACTTTTCATGTTTCATTTGTAAAAAATAGGTTTAAAAAATCATAGAAATATATTTTTTTTGTAATAAATGAGTTCTTCAATGCTATCTTTAATATCTCCAAGTGCTCTGTGATCCCCTGTTTTTCTTTGTTTTTTTCTTTCAATTCTTTTGTTCCATCTCCTGAAAAATTAAATTTGTATAAAAATTAAATTATTTAAAATTTATTACAAAAGAAACCAAACTCTTCTTACTTGGCTAACTCATTAATCGAGGCAACATCTATAATCTCATTGCCTAAATATTGATAGACTCTTGGCATATACCTTTGTAAAAAGGCTTGATCCATATATAAACAACTACCTGCTAAAGGGCATGTTTCATTTGGAACGTATTTACTAAAAAACTTTAACAATTCATCTTCAGCCATTTTTTCATTAAATATTGAGTTTCTTGAAGCTTCAATAAGTCCAGTCTAAAAAATGTAAACACATTTTTAATAAAATTGTTTGAAAATTATAATTTAAAAGTTGTGTACTTTATTAGGTAAAATGTATGAAAGGAAAATACCTTGTTGTGCTGTTCTTGACACCAAGGAATCATAGTCTCAAATATAGATTCTGGTTGATTAATGACCATTTCAAAATCCTCGCTGACAATGTTCAAATTGTCATCAGTAATTATACTGGCAACCTCCAAAATTCTATCTTTAGTAACATTCAAACCAGTCATCTAAAACATCAAGATCCCATCTTGTTTACAAAATCCAAAAAAAATCCATAAAAATTACATAATTCTTTACTAACTTCCAAATCAATCCAAATGATTCGGTCTTTTCTCTGGGTCACAGGTTCAGCTGTAAAGGAAGCTTCAAGCTTACTAAAGATCACCTGTTAGATATTATGGGTAATAGAAACTATAACTTACCCATTTGTAGTTTGTACAAAGATTTACATTTATAAATATTATACTTGATGATTTTCTTCAGTGAAAAGTTAAGCCTAGTAAAGAGTTCAATCATCATCCAAAAAAACACACTTCAAAAGTCGCTTTGGTCGTCCAAACTCAAAAAATCAGTAGATTATTTAGTAAATTAGTTTCAAAACTCCTCATCTTCACGGCGATGGTCCGCCGCAGATCAATCTAACCTTCAAATCACCGAGTTCGTCAACCCTTGCTTCGTTCGGTCGGTATTCCACCGTGGTCGGTACACGACAAACTCCATAAAGTTTTACTCTGCTCCGCTCCATCAGATGTCTCTGAATTCATGAACAGGAAAGTCACACCTACGCGGGGCAACAACCAACCATCAGCGTTCTCGATTGCTTCGCGACACAGCGGACTGAGTCGAGTGCGAAGGCTGCGCGGCGCTCCGCCATAAACAAACGGCCTCCCCTCGGGTGTGCATCGTCTTTGCCGCTGCGCGCGAGTGGTGCTGCGCCGTCACAAAAGGAGAAACGTTGACGACGGTCGGCGAATAATCTCTCTCTCTCTTTCTCTCTTTTCTCGCTCGTCGGCTGCAGAAAGCCGTCGAGCGTCTATCTATCCTATCCGGAGAAAGGGTCGCCGCGCGCGAGCTTTGTGTCTAAAAAGGCTGTCGTCGTCCCCTCCGCGCTCTGTGTCTGTGTGTTTTGTCGCGAAGCAGATAGTCAATATGGTCAGTAGTGCGGACAGTGCCCTCGACCATCATCCCCGAGAGTTCTGCCGGCTGCCGCTTTTCAGCTCCTGAGGAGGCTGTATTTCTTTTCGGAGCAGAGCTGCAGCAGGAGCTTCGCAGGGGGCATCGGACCGAGAATGGGAGGTGAGTCAATCGCGCACGACTGCGCCTGTGTGTGCCGAGAGAAAGGAGGATACGTGTTGTGCTGTGCCGAGCCTCCAGGACGAAAAATTTTATCCGCTATTTGGTTAGGGATTGTCTTCCCGTCCGGTCGATTACGGGCAATTCGCAGCATGACTGCAGAAGGTTCTTTTGTTTGCCGCAAGCGCGGATAAAAAGTGTATGTTGATTCTGTTAGTGCCTGTTAGCCGCGTTATCCTTTATTAGGTGCAATTAGCTAAATGCTTTGGTAAACTCGGCTTTTTGCCTTCCAAGAGTTTTTAAAGCTGCATTACATTAGTAGATTAGATTATTTAAGTACAGGGCTAAAAAAGCTTGTATCTATGCAAGCTTTTTATCAATTTTTAGGACGAAGTTCGTTTGCTGGAGAAGCTTTTACAATAAGAAATACCTAAAAGGAGAATACTGAAACCATAAAATGCAAGTTTCTGAATAAAAATATAGCAGACTGGTTTCTCAACATCAATGGATATTGTAGCAGTAGAAAAGGAAAGCTCACAAGGGTAGGTAGTTGCTAGGAAAACTAGAATGCAAGGCACAATGGCAAACCAATGTGGGAGGTTTGATGTTTGTATAGAAAAGAGACAGATAGAAACACAGAGGGGAAAGGATAGACTGTGTTTCTTCCAGTTGGAGAAAGTTTGTCTTTCAGGGAATATGGATATTGGTGTCGTGTGCTCAATTTTTTCTTTACTTTGAGACTCTTCAATCTTCCAATGATTAGTATTTGTGAATTTAATCATGCATACTGTTTGTTTTCTTTGCTGCTTTTAAGTAAATTCTTTTTCTTTGATGAATGAAATTTAGAAATAATATATTTTAAAAAATGTTTTCTTTTGTGTTATATAATTGAAAAAATATTAAAAAATCAATATTTTTTGAAACATATATTATCAGTTCTTTGAAATGTTATCCATCTATTTATAAAGTTTCTGGGTGGCAACTGATATTTCTAGTTGCACTGATAAGTGGATTAATATAAGCTATAAAATTGCAAAGACTTCACAAATAAAAATATTTTCATTAAATACAGTATTTCGCTGAATTGAATGTAATGCACTTAATATAATTATATTTTCATTTGCATATCAAATAAATTACAATAATTGTCAATTAAATACTTTACAAACTAAAATTAATTGATTTAAAGTAATTGAGCAGCTTTCGATTCCCACAGTTTACTTTCTTAATACCACAAAGAGAATCAAACCTCTCCAGATTGAGAATGCAATGAGAGATCAACTGGAACACTTGACATTTGAACTTTGAAAGCACATAATTGTATCGTCCTACAAAAATAATACAACTGGCACAACAAGACAATGTGATTGCAAGAGATGGAATCAACTGATTAATTATAATTTTGTTAAGCGAGTTTCTGTCAAAGCTTCCTGTGTAATTATGCATCATGACAGTTGAATGATTATAAGTGCTCTGGATCTAAATTCGAGCCAATGTAGAATGTCTACAGTGTCAGGATTGTAATATACTGATGTTGCCTTAATCAGTTCACACGAGCAGTGCTCTATATTTCTATTGTTCCATCATATGTTTCTGTAACAAATTTATAATTTACATATAATCAATATATGAATGTGCAAGACACATTATTGAAGAATATAAGTAATTGTACAAACTTTTTTCATAAATACTCTTTAACCATTTTGTTTTTTAACTAATATAATATTTATTATGCACATAATTCAAAGATGCATAATTAGTAAAAAAAATAGGTATTTCATATCAGAAAAACGAAATTACCTTAATAAAACCCCTTTTATCATACATTTTATACTTAACCATCTGGGAAATAAAGCCCTTTTGTTTTCGTTAAGCGCAATTAACAATTTAACAATAAAATCATATTCTCTTCAAGAATTCCGGCGGAAATTAAAATTCCCGAATATAAGCGCTCCTGCATAAAATTCGTCAATATTTGAAAAAGTAAACAAATGAACAATAGCGCAGGAAAATCGCATAAAAAGATGATCGGCGGAATCGAGATAACAATAAAATCCCTTATTAAAGTTTAAAGCTCTGCTGGAGACGGATTTATTATCGTCGAGGCGAACACCTTAAAGCACTGAACTTTTGTACGACTTCTTTCTCGCAACGATAAACTTCTATTAGGGGAGTCAGGGAGCGTTCCTCTTGGAAGCAGATAAATTATTGTTGTTATTGTCGAGTGATATATTAATTGTGACTTATTGAGGCAGTTTACGACGATTTGATGCGCTCTGTTTTATTTTAGATTGCATCCGGAATTAGATAAGTACACATGTTCCTTTCGCTGATGAATTCAATTTTACTTTGATGCTCTTAAATAATTGCTATTAAACAATAATTCCGTCCGACAATTTTACTGGCAAAATTGAATGAATAATAAACCAAAACCCTCTGAAAAGTAAAGCTGCTCTCGAGAATCGATCGACATTCCCGATCAGCACCGGACACTCGATAGACGGCAGACAAAAGACTCACCCCCCGGTCGAATTAGCGCGATCGTTGCCTCCCACGCGGACCCACACGCACACTTGCACACACGCTTATACGCGCAGCCGCCAACCTCGAGACTTATCGATATCGCCGTTTCCTGCGCCACAGTGCCGAGGGAGCAAGATACACTTTGGCCGCCGTTCCTTTGTCGCAGTTTTCGACTCCGGTTTTCCGGAACGAGCTGCTTATCGGAAGCGGTTCGCAATTATTGTTAACTTCTGCGGTCTGCGGGCTTGATTTTAGCCAGTGGAACGAGAGTTTTTCTTTGGAATTACCGAGTTTACTTGTAGATTAACCAAGGAAATTTTTACGTAGATATATATATATACATATTTAATTATGAGTCGAATTAAAAGATTCATTACTGAATGCAATAAATTTTCATAAAAATGCAATCAATATTAATAAATCGTCGATAGAAGAATGATTAAAATATAAAAAAAAAGCGATTAAGAAACATTTTGATGTCCATTGAATTAGAAAGTGTAGGCTGCTGTAAGCGTAAAAAAAAAACTATAAATCAATCTACCTGCTATGAAAAGTATAACATCGTAGATTAGAATCGAATAAGCGTTTTGAATTAGCGTAAAACACCCGATAAATCAAATAAATGCCCAGAGAACAAAACGACTTGCACTCTTACTATTATATTCGATTAATCACATTCTAATTTATTCTCGCGCTTAAAAAAAAAACTCTTACGAATGATTTCATCCGTAAAATATGTAGCCCGGTTAACAGTATGAATAATTACTCGGCCGTAAGTCCTCCGGGGAAAAAACTAACGCGATTACGAAGTTCGAGATGGCGAAGTTTCCACGAAGAAAGAGCTGCTCCGTTCGGTTATAAAAAAAAAAAAAAAACGAAAGACGCCGATTTCAATCGACGTTTTCATCAATGAGTACTTCAACTATTGATGAATTTGCATTTTCTTTTCAACATTCTAAAAGTGTTCCCCCATTATTCGTTTCCGAAAAGCATCGCTCATATTATTCGTATCACTTCTTTACCTGAAAAAAGGAAACCGAGTTTTCCCTTTAAAGAAAGAGGACGGAGAGCTTCGTCCCTTGTCAACAGAGGCAACAATAGCCTACGCAACCCGGGTGGCCATCCTTCATTATTTTTTAATGTTGACATGTTTATTTTATTCGACTTTTTTTTCTAAAAAGAAGGCTCTCACTTTTTTCCGTATAAATACGGGCTCGTCATAAATTCTGTGGGGCCGCTTTGTTAGTTTATCGGAGAATGGCAATCTTTGTTTAACTACGGGAAAGGTATAGGTTATGTTACTGAAACACGTTGTTGCATAATGCAGCTAACTTTTCAGATGCCGAGAGTTCGTTTAGTTTCGCAAACTTTGAATCATTCTTTAGTCGAGCGAAGAGAGCCGATCCACTCGAAAATAAATCACTCGCAGGCGTCTCTCAAAATTTAATCAGCCTCGCCATCCATCATCAAACAACTCAAACACACCGCGTCTCTCTTAAATCAGAAAGCATCATTTTTCGCTTTTCCTCCCCCCGATTCACGGCGACGTTAATTGCCCGAACCTTTCTCACAAAGCTCACGGCTCCTTGCCGCAAACAAAAACCCGGCCGTGCCACAAAGGGAGCCCCATTTTCCGGCGACGCGTACGTAAAACGCATAACCTAAAAATTAAAAAACCATATTCAAAGGCCGAAAGGGCGAGGCTTCGGGGGACTCCATTATTCGAGGCCTCCTTTCAGTGCGTGTCTCCCTCTCTTAATAAAACGTGCATAATTACTCGGCTGCGCGCATTACGTATGTACGGCTCTTGAAAGCCTCTCCTCCGCTTTGGAGCTCGGAGCGCGCGAGTTTCGGAGCGAGAGAGAGAGAGAATATAAGACACCGCCACCGGGGGTCGGTATATCGATTTTTCAATTTCGACTCGGAGAGTCTTTCGGGGATAAGCTGATTAGGGTGTGGAGGAGGGACTCGACCTGGGTTTTTCAATATTTTCCCTGGATGGAGGAACAATATTCCGGGTGGAAGGATGTTACTGATTATGCATTTATTTACGCAGTTGCCGGCTTGCCGCTTGCTATCTTATCTTTTTGGGGCGATGAAGAAGGCTCCTTGTTGCGGGCTGCTCTTTTTTTTTTTTTTTCGAGGATCGAGATTCGAGAGGCGATAAGATTGCTTTTTTGTCTAAAAACAAATTAGGGAGGAGGCGTTCGTTTATGATTTACATGCGGGGAATCACTCCGCTGGATAAAAATAGTTTCAGTTTCTAACGGGATGCAGTTCTCACGCGCTTGATATTTATAGTTTTTTTTTCCTTGTGACTTACGGAGGTTTGAATTCCGCCGCGGTTAATTATCTGTAGTGTGTGGTTAAAGAACGTTTTTTCCGAGTTTTACTTTGATTTGAAATTCGAAATAATCCTTTATGGGATACAGAAATGGCGTATTTAGCCCTTCAAAATAATTCTTGCTGAAAGGCGCTTTTTCAAAATCACGATGACGTTAACTTCTAAAAAGATAAAACCGAGAAAACTTAAATATGCATGAAAAGCAGCGCGACATTCTCGAGAACATAATTTTACAGCGATTATTTTTTAAAACCCGACCCTTTCAGCGCAGGCAACAAAAATATATATATTTCGCTGCCGCCGCCACAGCTGTATAGCCGCTTGTATAGTTGTAACGGCAAGTCTCTCGGTGCACTTCGCCGGGGAATATTCGCGCGCGAAACTTTTGCCGTATAGAATCCTGGAAGTTGCAGATTATAAACGCGATACGCGAACCTTTTTCGCCCGGCGCATTTTTATTTAGCTCGACGTTTTTATCGGAATTTTGAGATTGCACATTTTGGCGTCACGTATACGCGAAAAGTTCGCGGCTCTTCGAATCCTAGGCGGCCGCCGCTCGAATTTTACCGGGAACGAGAATACAAGAGTGGATTTTATGTTTACGACGTTGCCGTCGATAATAAGGAGATCGGATGTACTGATAAAGTTTTGACGATACTTTGAACGAAAGACCGTCAAACAGGAGGCTAAGATTTCCAAACTTTCGAGCGCGCGTCGCGTAAAGCGTCGATCCGATGTCGGTGTTCCGAGGCTCATTTTACTCATTACGGAGTTGCTTTACAGCGCGCTGTGGATTTTCAAGCTGAAATTATTATTCTAAAGTGGGATTTTCCGTTGCAGGCTTTGAACTTTGCACAAATCGATGTAGAGTATTAATTTTTTTTAAGTACTTACTAAATTTAGAATTTCAATTTGAAAATATTTTATTCGAATTCTGAGAAATAAATTGTACGTCTCGTAAAAATTTAATATTGCCTACGGTAAATTTTCCATACAAGGCACGTAAGTTCTTTATCGCTGTACGCTTTGATATTATTTTTTGCATTTTTTTTTTTGCAAAAAACGTTGGCAATTTTTTCTGCAAAAAACATCCCTTTAAATACCGTCAAGCGAGCTGCAACAAAACCACAAAAGCTTTAATGAAAATCAGCCCCCTCGCACTGTTATCATTAGAAAATTAAACGAGCTCGAAAATTCGCCTCGCCCAATATAAGCGGAGTGTTAATTAATTTTTTCCGCCGCGACAGCGAAAGTCGACCTTACCGGCTCGGAAAAATTTCTCCCGGAATAACGGGCCGGAACATTAGGCGCTAACCTCAAAAACTGTCGCGGTCGCGGGTGAATAAACTCGACGGCGGCTCTCGTCCGCACACAAAACAGCGGCGGCGACGACGACTCCTCGCTTATCGGCGGGGCCCACGGAAAACACGCGAGTTTTTCGTCGTCCCTCCCAATTTACATAGGGAGCATCGCCGAAACACGTGTTTCTTCATCGAAAATGTATTCCGCGTTCCCGGCCGGTAAAAAGAGCTGAATTAACGAGAAAAAAAAGGAGGAGCTTGTCGGTAAACAGTGCGTCGCTCCGTTCGATGAACCGGAGAGAAAAGAAAACAATATCAACGTTCTTTGCCGAACGTTGATGTTGTTTTGAATATATAGGCATTCTTTGTCTTCTGCTGTAAAGAAACTACGGGCAGGATTCATTACGATTAAATTCGCTAAACGTCAACGGTCCACATCCGAATTTATCCGCAAAATCGCAGCGCCCCAGCAAACGGCATCGAAGAAAAAGAAAATCAATTACCCTCGGCGGCGGCATCGCGTGTCCCCCCGCGCCTTGTACATAATACATAAACTCTCCGCGGCGTCCCGTTTTATTTCGCTATACGTACACCGCGCGCCGCGCGAATAACTGCGACTCCGTGCTCCAAATGCCCGATGAATTTCCAAGCGCTCTCCGTGTACAGCCGCGCGTTGAAAGTTCTGATTGTTTTTTCCTCCTTTTTTTTTTTTTTTTTTTTTGTTGTCCGTCATTGTTGTCGCCTCGCGCGTTTGCGCAACCGTCGCGCGGCGCGAGAGTCTGGCGTCGCGCAAATTTTCTCGACTTGATTGTCGCGCTGAAATTAACTCGGGGGGCAGCCTCCGTTCGAGAGAGACCACCTTTTCCGACCGCCTGTGTATTTACGCGGGCAATTATTTCTTTTTTAAATTCCTCGCGGATCGAACCGATGATTCACGTCGAGCTCCACGACTGTGGCAGTGAAAGTTTCGCGTGTTTTTCTCTGCGTATTGGTCTCTCTTTTTTTTTTTTGTGAAAAGCGCAGTCCATTAGTGTCGATAATTTTCTAAAAATTGCTAGGTTTAAGTGCACTTTCGGCTTCGAATCTCGACAAACGCGCGCGTTCGCCGGTCCCGCTTAATAAAAACATTCAGGTGGTTTATAAATCGATACGGTCTTTGATTCGACTGCAAATTTATTTAGATCAGAGAAAATTTATGCGTATCAAAGGACCATTAATTTCAATCGTGTCAATATTTGATACCGCGTTTCCACTTGTTTTTGATTTATGAATTTTTATTGCGCTCTTCTTTTTTTTGGCGTAAAAATATCGCGAGCGATTCTCAATTTACATGATTTACTTTTAAAAAGTGGTTATTTATCAAAGTGACTAGATATTTGGTCGATAAACACTGTAAAAATAAGACATTTTCTTTTCTACTCGATAAAAATGTTTTAATAAAGTAACGCTTTCATATACGGAGAGTATAACAAATCAAAGCCCCAAATGTCGTTCAACAACGTCTCTCCACTGCCAAGTCTTCCCCCACATTTCCTCCTCAATTTTCCGCTGCCTCCCAGCAACAATCCCGCTAATCCGTGTCGCAAAGTGCAAACACAGAAGCGCGACGCGACGCTCGACAATAAGAGCCGCCCGTGAAATTTGAAAAGGCTCCCCCCTCACCGCAATCCGCCCGTACTTTCCGAAAAATCCACAAACCCATCGTGTTTGCGGCCGTTAATCTCGTTTCGGCGCGCTTTCCGCATTACGCAGCCCGCTGGGCTCGGCGACAATCGCCGCCGGCACCTCCGGCACACCTATGTATCGTATGAAATCCAGACGTCGCCGTGTGTGTCTATATATCCGTGTGTACGCGCCACCCCGGGTGGGAAAATTCGACCCTTCGTATACGGCCAACAGCCACGCCGGCGCCTTTCCCATACTCCTCTTTAACAAAACGCTCTGCATGCCTTACGTGCTGCTTGCGTGCGCGGATATATGCGTGCGCTGCTTCGCGCGAGGGACTTTTCATGAAATGAGCGCGCGGTGGTAAGGCGGGTATACGAGGATTCGAGTTATTAGAGCAGTTACGAATGCGCTTTCTGAACTCGTCCCTCTCCGCGGTGGAGGTGTTTGGCGCGGACAAGGTGCGGGAGTCTCGCCTTGAAAGCGATGGTCGATGGAATAGTTGTTTTAATGTAATAAAGAAGACGCACGTGTGGAATACAAGGTGCAGTAAACGAATGTAAAGTTTTGTTGCCGAAGAAACTATAAGATTGCCGCAAACAAAGCAATATTAATTCAAACTGAAAGATCCATTTATAAAAAAAAAAATAAAGTCTTTTCGGAATAAGACGGAAGAAACTTTGTTCACGGTAAGTTTCTATTAAAACGATTCTGTCAGTAACATCGGTGCTCCCCCCGCTTTCGCTCAAGGAACTATACACGTTTGACGAGAGAAAACAACAACAATTTTGCGGCAACGGCCCTCGTTCCATCTCGCGTCTCGAGCTAAAAATACACCCCGCAGTCGCGTCGACTTTATTTCCAAGTTTTATTCTTAAAATTCAACTCCCCAACGAATATATACCATTCAACCCCGCGTTACTAGAAGAATTTAGAACAAAGCCCTCCCCCCCGCAAGCCAAGATCCCTATCTCCCTCCTACTAACCCACATCGCGTCAAAAACACAGCCAGCTCTACTTCGAAACTGCCTCCTTCAGCTGCACCCCGGAGAATCGCCGGCGCTGCTCGGAAATTGATGCGTAGGCCAGCAGCAGCCGGGCTAAAAAAGATGGCGGCGGCGGCCCTTCGCGCGCGTTCATTAAGCAGCGTCCCGGCATGGGGTGAGAGAGCGCGGCGGCCGGCAGGGGGAGAGAGTAGAAAACACAGCCAGGGGGTTACACATGCAGGCCCGCGCACCGACACGCGCTCGGGGAACCGAGCGACAATATCCCCCCCTTCCTCCCGCCCTGCCCTCGTCGGGGGGGTTGTGCTGGACTATTGATTTTTTCGCCCCGTTCCGCCGTTGAATTATCGAGAGTCCATATCTTAGGCCGGCCGACGCGGACGGCGGCGGAGTCTTGCAAATATTGTGTGTGACGGGCCGGGGGTCAAACGTCGGATATGATGATTCAAGTGGGCTCCTGTTTTACCGACCTTATCGCATTACACTTTTATGTGCTCTCTCTCTCGCGCGCGCGCGCTCCGCGATACGAGAGGCGAGATTTCATAACAGCCTGCCGGAGGATTTAAGGGTTCGTTACACTTTGTCGAGAGCGGGAGAGCGATGACTCGGGAGTGGTTTTATGTATACATATATGCGCTGCCTCGGGAGCGCAGTGAACAATTTTTGGTATTCCTTTTGGCTGGTTTGTTTTATATGAGATTTATGGGTTGGTTTGTGATGTTTGCTGTATTACTTTTTTTGTGTTTTGGTACCGAGAGCATTTGGAACAATAACACAATATTCTTTTGCGGTGGGGGATTGACTGAATAAGAGTAAAGTTAAATATAATATTATGTAACACTAATGTTTAATTTTTTTACCCCAAAGTACACGGAGAGAAAAAAAAGGAGTAAAAATTACTATTTTTTATCGTTATTTCAGATATGAGAAGAATAAGAACATTTACTATTTACCTCGTAAATATTACAACCGAAAATTGTAGTTAATTCAAAATATATAATAAACATCCTTATTTTTTTTCTTACATCTGAAATAACGATAAAAAATTGCAATTTTTACTCTTTTTTTTCTCTCAGTTTATAGAGAACATTTGAAAATAAATTAGTCTTGCTGTTATTAAACAATATGCATAAATTAATTTTTGAAAAAGCATTTTTCCCTTTTGTAGTTTTACAATTTTCTCCCTGAGAGTAGTAGTTTAGAATTTTGATTGATACAGATTTATAAAGTTTCATAAAAGAATTTCTAGTTTTCCAGATATTCGTTGAATTTTTTTTGAATGGCAAAAATATATTGAAACGAAGTTATTTCAATTTTTGATGTAGGTTATTTGATATGTACTTTTTATTAAAACTATAACCGAGCAACATCCATCAAAGCCAGAAAGTTTACCGTTAAGCGATCGATTTTGACGTAGTGATTGAACTTGCAGGGAAAGTTCGAAATTACGTAACTGTAATAATGTTTTATTACAAGACCGTAATTACTTTTATTTTATTAAACTTTCCGTTTTAATGCCAATTCGCGCAAAAAAATATATTTCTCAATGTCTGGTGCAAAACTAAATTAAAATCAAGTTTATAATTAATTCTTTTCGAACAATGCTAAAATAAAATCCAATTGCAGAATATTTTCCTGTTCGAAAACGATTTCATTTTGCAATTTGGATTATGAAATAGAATAGTTATTTTGACATATTTCGTAAATAGTTACTTGCAAAAACGTGATTTGAATTTAAATTTGAATTGTGTCGAAAAAAAGTTTCATCCTCGTTAGCAACAAGATAGTTTTCCTCCCACTTTTAATAAATTTCATTTTCCAGCCGACCATTATATTTTCATTAATTAAAAAACGTTTTTTTTTTTTTCAATTAAAACCGCAGAAAGGGTTTTTTCTCTTTCAAAGATTCAAACAGAGGAGGAGCGTCACGCGATTGTGGCACGACGTCGAATCTAAGTAGTTATACGTGACCCATTTTATCCTATTGACAGTTTGAGTTTGCGTTTCGAAAAGGGAACGGCGCGGAATAGCAGGCCTCGGAAAGAGGGAAAAAAAACTGGCCTTTTTAAGAGCGCAAAAGCCTTCTTCAATACGCGTCTTTCTTTAATGCTCTCGTCGTTAATGATTCGTCCTTTCTTCCTCCGCGGAAGAGCGAAAATTCATTCGTCGGCAGCGCGGCGGAAAGACGACGCGCGAGAACATTGTCGCGAAGGTCCTCCGGCTTGTCTCGAACGAATTTAAACTTTCATTAAATTTAGACAAAGAGTTTCGTTAAAATCGCTCTCGTCGAATTACGGGAAGTGTGTATAACTCGCGGCACTTGACACAGTTTATTTTGCTCGTTACGTGTACTCTCGTTGAAGCGCGACTATGAGCCTTTTTCCACGTTCTTTGTCGTCGAGAGAGAGAGGTTCGTTATATTTTTAGGCTCTATGACACTTTTTGCCGGGGCCCATCGGCCGTAAATTCGCGGGGGGGGGGGGGGGGGGGGGGGGGGGGGGGGGGGGGGGGGGGGGGGGGGGGGGGGGGGGGGGGGCGGGGGGGGGGG
>JAWWEO010000045.1:16011846-16047065 GCA_035582975.1 Ormyrus labotus | reverse complement strand
TTCCCGACGCCCCCCCCCCCCCCCCCCCCGAGAGAGACTTCGACGCGGAAAGCAATGCTCGCAATATTGCAAATAAGCCGCGACTCTCGTGTTTTTTCGCCGAAAATTACAGTCCGCGCTCTTTTTCCAGTCGCGTTTCGGTAATCTTTCCGCCCGATTAATCACCCCCGGCGTGATCGTAAATCTGCCGGATTTCGCGCTCGTTTACCGAGTCACTTTCGATTCGCAGCCGGTATGCAGGCCGTTTCTCATCCGTTATTAGAGCTTTGGTGGCTCGGAGCGCGACTGATTTCGAGGGAGAGTTTTTCGACGGACAGGTCGGCCTTTGACACCGCGGTGAAATCGAGTTTTCCACTTGAGGATTATCGGGTACTTGTTGGGAGGCACTCGAGATGTCTTTCTTTCTTTGTGCCCGCCCCCCGCCGAAGCAGCGTGAAAGAGGGCCTGTGAGAAGCATTTTTTTTTCCTGATGGAATTATCGATCGGGTGTAGGGGATATATAGTGAATAATTGAGGCGCGAGTGTAATAGTTATATGGCAGTTTTTGAAAAAGTTCGAGGGAAACGGCGAATAGATTAAAAATAGGTACAGCATTATTCACGTCGATGGTTGACTCTGTCACCATCTGCTTGGAAATAAAAGCAGATGTTTTGGGGAATATTTGAAATTTTGAGTTAAACAGTACCTTTTAATAGTTATCCTGCATTAAAAGTAATTGCTAACATTTTTTAGATCGTTGGAAATTATTTATTGTTGAATATTATGTTATGTGCTTACTGCAGATTTATATTAGAAAACTAAAATTTTAGAAAAATTACGAAAATTATTTTTTCATTAGGATCGATATATCGAGATTATTATGTACTTGCAGAGAAAGGTTCTCTTATACGGAAACTTAATGCTCGATTTTTCAACAGTTACAGTCTCGTGTAACTTTTCAAAAAATAATTTTAAAGTTTTTTTTATTACAAAAAGATTTATTCAAAAGTCTCTATTCGTTAAAAGTTCTAGCTTAACAATGGCTGTCAATAAACTTGTAAAAAATTCATGGGAACAATGTTAGTTTAGATTCTTGAAAATTTTTTTCGACACGTATCTTTTTAACGAACAAAAATTTTGCCGTCAAATTTTCTTGACTCCATAAAGATTTTATTTTTTAGGAAACTTCAATTTTTCAATCCTGTATTAGATTGAATGAACTTGGCTGCCTTTCTATTTTTACACGCGGAGGAAATTTTTCTAGAAAAAATTACAATAACACATTTTAATTTAATCACAGACTGTTAAAATCCCAAAAAATTACCATAGTTTCTAGTAAATTTTACGAGGTCAATGATAAATTTTCATATTTAGACTTGTATAATTTACTATGGACACGGTAATTTTTTAGGATTTTTACAGTCTGTGATAAAATTAAAATGTATTATTGTAATTTTTACTAGAAAATTTTTCTCCGTGCAGCTATACAAAACAAACAAAGCTACAACGACAATCCACACGACCCAAACAATGAACCTCTCCATTCCATAACATCTCCAAACTTCTTGGTAGCCAAATCCTGTTAAGACCGATTACCCTCCGCAGCCTTCGATAAATAAAAGTGCATTAGAACCCAAATCATCCGAAAGCCATAAATTTCGTTCTCCCACGAAAGCCTTTTACCGGGCTGCCTCCCGATCACGAGGCGAGAGTCTTCTAAAACCTCTCCTCTCCCACCGCGTTCGACTCCCAAGAAATATATATACACGCAATTCAAAATGTAAATGACATCATTATGTCCGGCAGGCCTTCTTTTTCCACGCACCGCGACTCGCGTAAGGTCAGCAACCGTTGGAAGCAGCCCCGCTTCGTTTACATTTTCTTAGCTGCCAGCAATCGCTCAGCTCCATCTCCCCCTCTCAAATAAAAAAAAAGGAAAACCGGTCCACTCGCGCCGATCGGACAAAGGCAGACACTCGCACTGCACCCGAGTCGCCTGAAAAATTGATAGCCCGAGAGAGAGAGACAGAGGAAAAGCTCGGGGGGCCCGTCGTCGTCTAATTCGACGCAAAGCGTGGACTGCGGCGGCGGTGTGTCCCTCGCGAATATATCCCACGCGCACCGGAAGTGGACAGTCCGGGGGGGAGGAGGATGTCTCGGCGGGCCGCGCCGTGAATATTGAGCAGACGCGCCGCCGTGTCTCTGACTCGAGCGGCAAAAGGCGCCGAGAGGCGCTCTCCGATGTACGTGGCGAGGTGTGTGCCGACGATGATGATTCTGCGGGGGTTTGTTGGTGGACTTGGGAAGGAACATTTCCCGCTGGATTCGTTCGGGGGGATTTGTCTGCCCAGGTGTAAATTAATACTGTAAAATAAGAGATGCAAAGTGTTTTCTATCCTCGCCGTTTGAAATATATTATTCCGTTTAATAATCTTTGTAACAGAAGGAAAAATGTGCCGCGATTTAGCGTTCGAAAGGGGAACACGGCGACCGCGAATCGTATATATTGATTTTGTAAAAGGAACAAAAAAAAAACGTTTTAAAAACCAAAGTTTCCTCTCTTTGAGCCTTTGACTTTAAAGCACACAGCCCGGCATATATACATATTTTTTTTTTTACAATTGCACTCGCACAACGCGGGAGGTAAAAAATTCTCCTGGCCGTTTCTCGAAGCGGCGACCTACTTTTTTTAAAAGAGGGCCGCTTCAAGAAGGCATAACCGTCGCGGAGGCAAAAAGAAAAAAAGCATTTTTTTATTCCCTCCCGTATATATATATATATATATTCACACGGTATATATGTATTCGACGCCGACTTCGAAAAGGCCGTTTGAATCCGAATTTTATAGTCGCAGTGCACCGGTATTGTGTCCACCTTCGAGCAACGTTATAACGTCCCATCGCCCGGAATTCTCGAAGCCGCCCGAATGCAGCGATGCATCAAAGGCTCGATATACGAAGAAATCAAAAATCGTAGAGCATCGCGAGATATCGGGGTAGAGGATCCCAATTACAATGCCGCCCCAATTACCTCGGCGACGCCTCTCTTTCTCGACCTTTCAATCTCGACGTTCAATATCTCCAAGATATACGCCGTTTAAGTAATTGGCGTCGTTGAACGCCGGGAATTAACGTCGCGTCGCGTCGCGGGAAACGGAGCGAGATCCACTTGCGGCTGCGTGCGCACTTTTAACGAAATTAGGAGCCGCGCGGCTCTAACGTGGTTTCTCGCGGTTAATCGAAAGAGCAACCACCTGCATGCACACGCGAGCGCACTCGGGGAAATTACCTATATATGCACTCCGCGCGCGAGCTCCGCCCGCCTCCTTCTTTTTTTTTTAATGGAACGAAACGCGTTCTAATTTTAGAGATCGGCGACGACGACGACGACGGCGAAGAGATACGCGCGCGGGAGGATATACGGGTCGGGCTTCTGCCTCGAGTGTGATAAATGTATTTTCACGCGGAGACGCACACCGCGCGGGGCCACCCTTAAGGAGGTTCGAGATGTATACTTTGCCTCTCTCTCTCGCCGGAGTGGAAAGTCATCTCTGTCCTCTCTCTCTCTCTCTCTCGGTCTCGGAATCGGATTTCTCACAGTTCGTTTTCGGCTTCGCGCGCGTCTGTGTTTTCGAGGGTCTCTCGCGTCGAAGGCGATAAGTTGTACCGGCTGACAAATAGGGAATACTCGTTTTAGGCTTGTGTGCTTGGTCTTACCGGAAGGTGAGACTTTGGTTTTCGTTAAACTTTTATGAGCTCGCGGACGGGGGAAAATATTTGTCCTTTGAATCTTTTGAATTACAATATTAATTGAAACTTAGAAAAAAACAAGCCAGACGATCGAAAAAAGCCTCTCGAAAACAGAAAAAAACCTCTCTCCGCAAAAGGACTTTACAATCGCCGGCTCTTTTTCTCAATAAGCGTCCTTTTTTGCCTATATATAGCAGAGAAGTCGAGAGAGAGAGAGAGAAAGAAGACTCGCCGGCAGGCCTCCCGGACGGCTTTCGCGGTTCCCTCTCATCGCGCGGAGCGTATATAAATAATCCATTAATCAGCGGGGCCCTTTTATTTCTCTCTTCGTTCCGGGTAAACGCCGCGCGCGCGGAAGCTTATTGCGAGCGGCGGGACAATACCTCGAAGACGAGTATTATCGGCGATGCATTTTTTCTATGCGAGGGGGACACTTGTGAATTTTAGGACCTGTGGGAGCGCCTCGCGGGTTTCGGGCGTTTGTAACGGCGGCGTTGTTTGGGAGTTTTTTCCGAGTGGAGAGCGATTGAGAAAATTTTGTTTGTAACGCAAGATTTTTTTGGATGTGTGAAAAGTAGTGCAGTAACGATGGCCTTCGGTTAAGTTAGTAAACGTATTAATTACGATGTCACATCACGATTTTGCCCCGAACAAAATTAATGTTTCCCTAATACACGGAAAAAAAATTCTTCACTTCCCACGGATAAAAAAGCAAAACCCGAACAAATCAGCAATCCTTCCCAATCGCAGCTCTGCAAGCGTAAAAAAAAATCCCCGCCCGACCCCCTCAGGCCCGATAAATCCCCCGAAAAATTTCAATCGCGGCCCGCGGCAAATCCCTCCTCCCTCCTCTCGGCAGACGTCACCGATAAGCAGACCGCCGGCACGTCCTCTCATGCGCCCGCAAGGTTTTATAAATAATACGACGCATCGATTTCCTCTCCTCTCTCTCTCCTCCCGATGTGCGCGCGCGAGCGCGCTTGACAATGAAGCTTCCTGCGCGCCTCTCTCTCTCTCTCTCCATTGAAAGAGCAAAGGCGAGAGTCTCTCTTTTTTTCCCCGCGCCGCCGCCGCCGCCGCCGCCGCCGCCTCCGCCGACGACGCGGGCTTTTATTTTCGCGGCGAGGCTATAAGTAAACGCCTGCAGCAGCCGGCCGTCGATGGACGATGACGACACGCCGCTCGCGCGCGTCAGACGCCCTCGTGCTTCTTTTTTCTTTTCTATTTTTTTTTACGGAGGCGTCGACGGGGAGCCGCGACGATGGTCAGCGGTGATGCCGCGGGGGAAAAATTGCGGATCTAGGGTCCCTAAATTATTTCGGTGACCGAACCGAATGAAATAATTGCGGCATCGCTGCTGGTCGGCGACGGGACGGGATTTTGGAGGGGGCGTTGGTCAAGATTGTACGTAGGGACAGTTATCGGAGGAGGGGTTTACTTTGGAATGTTTTGACAAGGAGTCAATGGCGTTCGAAGGCGAAGGAAAAAAAAAACGAGGAGTCTCGTCGAAGGTGAAAAGTATCAGCGAGGAAAAAAAAAAGAAACAGTTATAAATCGTAGAAATTTTGCATAAACCGAGTTTTATCGTTAACGTTTTTCCGTTTAAAGCTCGAAATTGCAAGTTTGCGCGCGAGGCGCTGGCAATGAATCTTAATCACTCGTAAATTCTTAAAGCCGTTAAAATAGATATCCGGTAAAAGTTACATCCTGTTACGCAATACATATCCTAGTCCCGGTTTAACGATTCCATTCATCGGCGGTAATAATAAAACGCGGCGAGTCCCCCCTCCGTTGTCTTCGAGCGGATGAATATTCCGCGTTTTACTTCGGAAGTTTACCAAACTCGATGTAATATGCTACTTACAACTTTAGCCTCCGCGCGCAACTTCCGCTTATAATATACGCGCCAAATCCATTACCGCGAAGAAGGAGGCCGATTTAATTGTATTGTCATGTAGCTCGAATAACTCTCGGCGTCTATCTGCACGCGTAAGATATGAAATCCGAAGGTCCTCCGTTGCACCCGACTTTCGCGCGTTCCATACTCCCGAGAAACTCGTCGATTCGCGGGCCTCGTCTCCGCGCGCGAAACGGATTAAAACCCTGAATGCCCGTTTTTACGCGCGAGTGTCGTTGGGAGCGGATAAAAAGAGAGAGGAGAGCTCTCGTTCCGGTGCCGCTGCTTTTACGAGAGCCGCGCGGGCAGCGCCTCGGAACGTCTGTATTTTGCAGGATTGACTGTGCATTTGCATGTTATTACGGGCTTAGGCGCCAGGTGGTAAAACGCTGAATCGAAACGGCGCGCGGGTAGGTGTTTTATTGTCGATCGTATAAGGTGGAAAATGGGGCTGAAGCCGAGGGAGGACGTTGGGTGTTACTGCGCGGATGAAGGAAATTAAAGGTTAGGGTGGTAGTTTAGCTGCTCGTTTATTTGGCGCCCGAATAAATTCTTTTTTAATTGGGAGTTTGTGGGAGTAATGTAAAATATATCAGTTTTAAAATCTTTATAAAATAGATCAGAAAAATTTGTCGCAGACATTTTATTGCAGGGGCCAATCAACCTTATTCTGTTCGACCGTTTTAAAAATCCTCCTAATAAATTTACAAGAATAATTAAACGTATAATGCAACGAAGAATGTCAAAAATTGTTAGTAATAAGAATAGTTACGTTGTTGCTATTAGAATCTTTAATGATCTCCCAAAAGAAATAAAAGTGTTAGAAACTAGTGAACAAACAATTAAACTATTCAAACTTAAGAGTGTATTAAGTCAAATATTTAGATTGTTCGTAAATTATAAATCAAATTTTATACTTATTATTACATCTAGAATACTATATACATCTTTAATTAATGAAATTATGGAAAATATAGATATAATATTATTTTTTAGTTTTAAGTTCGTTATATAAGTCGCCAGTCCTATGTACAGGTGAAACTATGTTTTACCTCTATAGAAATTACTTTGTGACCTATAATAATATAGGTTTGCACTTATAATATGTAATTTTATACTGGTTAAATAAATAAATAAATAAATAAACAACGAACGAAAATCATATCAATCCGCTAAATTCGAGTGAAAATTTTTTTTATCGCGCCTATAAAAATCGAAGTGAAATCGTACAAAATGGGGACCCAGTCGCTACTGGAGCATCAAATTGCAGAGAGCGAAGCCGAAGTAGAATCGGAGCCGAGCTCTCGAACGAGTATCTCCCTCTCCGCTCCGCGTTCGTTACGTTTTCTAAATGCATCATATATCGGCGATTATGTAGACCGTTTAATAACTCGATCCCGATGCGGTTATACTTTCGCCGTCGCGTGACGCGGACTCGCGCGGTGTTTTGGCTTACTTTTGAGTCGGCGAGGCTCTCCGCGCGCCTCTTTTTTTATCCTCGGCGATGTGATGTAAGGTAATTGGAGGTTTATTGGAGATACCTGCGGAGGTGCTAATGGTACACTTTGAGGCTCGAGTGCCGTTGCTTCTGCTTTGGCTCTTGTTTGGGTTTCGTTTTTTGTTTCCGTACGTTTTTATTGGGTGTTAAGCGGAAAGCGGTTTTTGATATATTTTTGTAACTGTTCGTACAGTGAAATACGACGCGGAGAAAGAGGATCCATTAAAAGTTACTTTTATAAAAAATCACTACATTTAGATTGATCGAAGCCTGTCACTCCATTCCTCGAAAGTACCAATTTCCAATCGAACCTCCTTCCCCGGCCTATCCAAAAACCATCTA
Organism: Ormyrus labotus; assembly: GCA_035582975.1. Taxonomy (NCBI): domain Eukaryota; kingdom Metazoa; phylum Arthropoda; class Insecta; order Hymenoptera; family Ormyridae; genus Ormyrus; species Ormyrus labotus. The sequence goes on along the minus strand of JAWWEO010000045.1, from coordinate 16,039,600 downwards.
AACGACACCGAAGCTCTCCATCTCCGCTCCGGCCGACCGAGAAGAAACACCGTGTCGATCGGTCCCGGTGTAAAAAGCCCGAGTCATGATTGACCCAACCCAGCCCCGTCGTCCTCCCAATCCTCGGCGTATAATTCAAACTCGACGGAGACGCTCGAAAACTCGGACGCGCAGGAGCGACGACGTCGGGTATACCGATCTGATAACCGCGCGCCGCGGGGAACAATGAGAGCGCGGCTCTCTCCTCGAGACCTGTGCGGCACGCGAGACTCGGGCGGGGGGGGGGGGGGCGGGCGGTTTTTAAGAGACACACACACAATGCGCGAGAGCCGCGGGCAGGGGACTCTCTAGTTGAATTTCGATTTCACGCTCTAAAAAGCCGCGAGGCGTCTTCCGTCGTCGTAGGCGGCGGGCGCCTTTGTTTTTTCCCGCGAGAGCCTCCTTGCTTTTTGTGAGCGAGAGAGCTTTTTTGCGCTTATAGCCTTTTGTGCGCGCGACGGAAAATGACGGGAGGGGGGGCACCTTTCTGCGCTGGAAATCGGGACTTTGTAATTAAAGCGCTTTGTTGGAAAAGTCGCTCGAGGAAGGAGGTTTTTTTTTTCTCTCTCCGTCTTTCGCGGCTGCCGGGGTTCGAGGAGCGCGACTGCAGGTGCGAGACGTGCTCCGATGGGTTCGCGACCCGGATTTGAAATTGGACGATGGAGGCGGTCGAGGGGATTCGGGAAATTCGGAGGGGGGATACCGGTCGTTGATGGACTGCGGAAGGTCGGTTTGCGGGGAGGTGTTTTTTTTTTTGTGGGAGAACGAAAATGGTAAATGGAAATTTGAGGATAAGTTGAAGCGAATTTGGTAGTGATCTGGATAGCTCGAGTGAAAATGTGTAAAAGAATATATCGGTGTACCGTTTGAAGAATAAAATGAGCCCACATATGCATTGGAATCGAAAGAAAAACAAAGAAAATTCTGGTAATTTATTGAGGTTTTTGTTTTAATTTCCGTGCAGTACTTTTACAGATGTTTTAATTCAAGCTATACAAGATCATTAAAAAATATGGTTCGAATTCTTCTCCAAGAGGTGAGATTTTGTCGGATAAACCTCCTTAATTAGTCGCAGGTAAAAAAAAGCGTGAAGATCCATAAAGAAATTACGGTTTCATTAGTCAGAAGCTCTGCTTTTAATACCTTTTAATATCTTCGAAGAAAAAAAAAACTAACTTCCCACTCGCCCTTCGCGGCCCATTAAAAACGTATAAAATTTTCAAAATTGAAACTATATATACAAAACTCGTTACGCGGCAAACAGGGTGGGGTAAAAACTTAAATGAAGTTTTAAGCAACTCGGAAGTTAATCCTCCTCTCTCAAAAACCGTGAAAACTGCCCTCTCCTCCGAGCGCCGCGAGCCTCACACCGTACAATAACCCGCGCCGCCGTAAATCTCCCGAAAGCGCCTCGCTTACGCCGCCACGTTTACACGAACTTTTCGAAAACTCGCCGCGCGGCGGCGGAACGAATTTTTCCCGGTAAAACGCGCGGCGCTCCCGGAGGAAGAGACACCTTCGGAGAGAGAGAGACAATGAGGGCGTCCGAGGGGAGGGAGGGGAAGAAAGGCAGAGAGAAATTTACGAGGCTCCCCGTTATCGCCGCCAGATGCGGCCCGGAAAACCGGCCAGGTAAAAACTCGTTTCCCGGACGACGCGACATGTCACGTGCACGTGACGGCCAAGTGTGCGCCGGTGGGGTCCACGTGGATAGAGAGAGAAAGCGCGAATTTTCCGCCGCTGTCTGCACGCCAGCTGGGGGGATTTCGTGGGAAATTTCGGACGATATCGTCGCGGGATCGAGGTTATCTTTGTTTACGGGGGTTTTTGGCGATAAAGGAGGACGAAGGCGAGAGATAAGAGCGATTGTCGAGAGGGTTGTTTGTGTGTGCATCGGAATGAAAGACGTGCGAATTCGCGATGAAAATATAAGGAATTGTTTTATCTTTGCAGGATCTGAATACTCGGCGAGTACGAGGAATGACGAGGACAGGGAATAGAATCCGATCACTGGGTGATCTCGGAGAATCGGCCTCGAGGAAGTGAAGGATTCGATTCGTTCGGTCTCGAGCGAATGGCTCCATAGGTAAGCAGCAGTTGTATATTCTTTCTTAACAATCCTAAATGTAAAAAAAAGTGATGACCATCGGAAAAAGGGGAGCCTCGATAAACGCGGTTTTATCGATCTAAATGAAAAGGAAGTCGATGGAGTGTAGGATAGTTTCTCGTTTTACAAATACAAAACCAGAAGCTACGCTGTAAAAGTAAGCGGCGAAATGCACTCGAAGCAGCGAGGCGTTTCAGAACGCGACGCGATCGGTTATCGAAACAAAGCGGTAAAATTAAAAAAAAAACACTACGCGCTAATTACGCACCACCGACGGAATAAAAAAAAAAAAAAAAAAAAAAAACTGTTCGCCGCCGCGCGCATTCCTCCGAGTTTAATCGCTCGTTTCCTTCGAAAAATCATCGTTAATACCCCCTCTTCCTCGAAATCAATTACCGCGTAAACAAAAGCCGCCCGCGTAACGGCTTCCCGTAATCTTACTATTGTTGTAACCCAATTACCCTGCGGGCGCGATTACGCGCGCGGCGTCCCGAGTAATTTTCCGACCTACGTCACACGCGGCGGCAGCCTCCTCCTCCTCCGCGCGCGCAAGAGAGAGAGAACGCTAAAATTACCCCCGCGCTCTTGTATACTTGAACTTGCTCTCTCTCTCTCCGCTCCGCGCGGCCGGTATATCCCGTCGAGGAGAATTTTCTCTCCGCCGTCACGGACAGGCGTCCGCTCCGCCGATCGCTGACGCAAAAGGCCGGCCGATATGGGAAAGAGAGAGAGAGGCTATTTTGAAAGAGGTGCATTCGTCGATTCGCCAGCTGGGGTTAGACGCACGGGGGGAGGGGAGGCGCGTTTAGGCGTCGGGTGCGGGTTTCTAATTTTGGATCTCGCGGCAATTGGGAGCGCTTTTCGACGTGGCGCCGGGACGCCTTTTGGCGCTCGTTATCGAAAATCGATGCCCGCCGGTTAATTGTCGTTTTTCGGAATGGAGATGATGACCTTTCTTGTGGCTGGAGTTTCACGAAGAGTCGAGGTCTCTAGGGTTTAATGAAATTTCTATTAGTGACAATAATGGAGTGATTTTAATTGTGAAAACGTGGAGAACCTTTTTATTAAAAACTTTGGTCAAAAGTAAAAAGCAAGCTTGCGGGGAAAAAGTCGACCAGATTTTCCAAGCAAAAGGATAACGAAGCTTTGTGATACATCATTTTTTGAACGTTTCTCATTAACTTCGATCGAAATTTGCGTAAATAAACTTGGAATTCTTTTTACGTTTAATAACCAAGTTAATAAAAAAAAAAAAAACGATCATTTTCGAAATCCTCCCCAAACTTTACCCCCGCAAAAAAGCTCCGCAGCCCTCCAAAAACTCCCCGCATCGAGTCCGCCTCGTTCTGACCTTCCGTTCCCAATTCTCAGGTGTGGCGCTCCCTTTGCCCGGCGAAGCGAGCCAGCGCATCTCCTCCCCAGGTTCGTCTTCGCGTATAATGGAGGTCAACCTGCGCTCCCACGAGGCAGCAGCAGCAGCAGCAGCGTAGAGACGACTCGCGAGGAAACGAGAGACGACTCGGGAGAGAGAGCGGATTTAAGGATTTGGAGAAGTCGAAGCAGTCGAAGAGAAACCACAGCCGAGAGGATGGGGAAGTGCTGCAGCAAACGGCAGGAGCCGCAGCCAATCGGTAAGACGGCATCCGATTATTTCGTTTTTGTGCCAGGTACGGATATTCTTTTTTTTTTTGCTTCTTACTTCTTTATTATTATACATACACACGTCCCCCCCTTACTGTTGCTTTCCGCTCGGGGCTGCTGTAACGTATATATATAATCGTGAATGACCGAAGACGGGAGAGAGGCGATTACTGCACCGGTCGATGAGTAATTAACGCGTGTCTTTTGACGAGTGTCGAGGGGAGAATTTATTGGTCCTCGTTGAATGGAGTACATTGCGAGTCTTAATTTATTCGTGTCGGGGCGCGCGGTAATAGTCTCTCTCGATTTGAAACCCGCATTTTGCAGCATGAAACATAAAATTGATTTTTCCTCCCTTGTAACATTAATTTTTAACACTGCAATAATTCCCTTATTTTTTGTTTGAGTTATTAACAATAACGATTGTTTGCGCAATAGTCAGTGCTGTAATATGTAACACTCATCTCCCCTTAATTAGCGATGCATCAGAGCGCCTTTCAATGCGAAAAAAAAAGAAGACGGAATCCAAACGTCGTTCGAGAGGTGCATCAGGGCATTGAAAAGCGCTCTCGAAAAAAACACCAGCCGCAGTCGAGCGCCAAAGCTTGATGTTACACGCCGACGAGACTTTGTCAAAGTTTCCTTTTCGTATTTCGGTCATTCACGCGTTGCAGTGCGGCGGCCTGCATACTTTCGCCTCGGCGGAAGGCGCGGAACGAAATGTGACTTTTGGCACGCGACAACTGACGAGTTTCTATTTTCTTTTTTTCTTTCTGTCTCGTCCGTTTGCGCAAAATGAAATTCGAGAATTTTTTACGTAATAAACGAGAGAGAGGCTTCGAGGCGATTCGAGAGAGAGTCTTTTCGGTTTTGCGACGCAAGCACCTTCCGCATGTCGAGCTATCTGTTGCATGCAGCCTATTTTAAGTGAGGTGCAGAGTATTAGGAAAAAGACTGATTGAGTGATGAGCCTCTAGAATGCATGTTTATATAAACAGTGCTAATCCAGATGATTCGGGATAGATGCAGTAGTCATTCGTTTTTCTTGTCACAAATCTCTTTCATTGAATGAGTGAAATCGTTAATCGTATAGCGACAATTACATATTTAATTCTTTGAATGTATATTTGTAATTTAATCAATTCTCTGATTCTTTGGTTCGATAACATCATCTTTGACCTAATAAAATCATATTTGATTCAACTAAAAATGCATTTTAAATGATTAAATCTGTAATTGTCGCTATACGATTGCCGGATTTCATGGATTCAATGAATTTTTCCCAGTACAAAGTTTCAATCAAATTTGAATGAAATTGCCACTAGTAAAATTGCATTTATCTCCCGAGCATTCGGACTTTCACGCTTAACCGACTCCCCAAAAATGCATAAGTAGACCCTTGCAGGATTTAGGTAACCTACCTCTCACTATATATACCTATATCTATAAAACCGCGAGAAAAAAAGAGCTCGGCTCCACCTAAATCCCAGCAAGCCACCCCACCCCCCCAAAGTCACATTTCGGGCGCAACAAAAAAAAAACTCCTCCCAGAAGACAGAGAAAGTGAAAGAGAGAAACTACGTTGGTTGTTGTTGCTCGTCCGCAGGCTACAAGAAGGCGGAGGTCGCCCTGAACTCGAAGCACAGCAACGGCGGCTCCCTGGACCGCTACACCGCCGACCCGAACCAGAGGGGCGTCCAGGCCCGCGCCGACATCATCCGGCCCAGGCCGACGCCCTGTAAGCAGCTCCAGCTACTGCAGCCGCTACCCCCCGGCCAGCAGCCTCGTAAAGCCGGCTCGCCTGTCGTTCTCTCTGCATGTGTGTATCGTAGTATGTTCGCAACCCGCCGAAAGCACCTAATATCCTTGTTACACCTCTTTTGGTAGACCAATTTTCTTTTTAGCGACAAAGGATTTTCCCGCGGTATTTTCCGGTCGGCGATTTTGGAAGGGGGGTTTAAAAAAGTTTAATAAAGACCGACTGGAAGGAGGAGAAAAGGTTTGATGTGCAATAGTCGTGTATGTTGGATATATATTATTTATATTGTGCTTAATTTACCTTTGAATACGTAGCCGTTCGTTTATTATCATTTCGGCATAAGATATATAAATCTGCCTTGAAAAATTATTTAGTTTACATATTTGTAATGGCCTGCATAAATCAGAACATATAATTATTTGCTTATTACTTAAAATGTATTACTTTTCATTTATTTGAATGCTGAATATTTTAGTCAGATTATAATTTTCGTAAACTTATCATAGTGCAACCATAAATACGTAACGCATCATTTTCAACAATATTAGAAGTGCCGCACGCCACAATCAATTACTCTGGTGGAACAATTGAAAGCTGTTATAATTATCAAATATCCCACCAGAGTAATTAACCCGCATAGCGTCTCGAAAAGAAAAGAATTAAAAAAAAAAACCGCTTTGCTCGTCGTCTCGTGACTCGATGTCGTGTATCTCTAAGCACCCCGGCAGCCTCATCCCCCTCCCCTCCCCCTCAAGTTACGAAGCCCCGACTAATCGCACACGATTTCGACCCCAAAAAAAAAAAAAAAAAAACAGCTCACTCGCAGCGCGCCAACAAGATCGTCGTCGCTCTGTACAACTACACGGCGCGCGAGAGCACCGACGTCAGCTTCGTCAAGGGCGACCGCATGGAGGTGCTGGACGACACGGAGCCGGACTGGTGGAAGGTGCTGCACCTGACGACCCTCCAGGAAGGCCTCATACCCTGGAACTTCGTCGCCGTCGAGCGCTCCGTCGAGAGTGAAGAGTAAGAGCTTGACGTTGCATGATTTTGCGCGCGGGGAAAAGGGTTTTGGGCAGAAATGAGTTTACGCTGCGTCTCCGTGAGAAAATTTTCACCGCGAAAGTGAAGTAGTCATTTTTGCCGAACCATTTTCCCCCGTCTATCATCGCAATTCTCTCCGAACATTTACGCAGCCTTGATTTCCTCGCCGATACCACAAAGAAACCTCTTTAAAATTCAATTTAAAATTACTCCCCGACTCCTCTCTCTTTCCCCAGGCCTCCGCTTCCCCGGCACTATCCCAACCATCGTCCTCGAGCCGAAAATCCCAAAAGAATTCGAATCTCCTCGAGGACATTCGCTAAATAAAATCGCTCCCCCAGCTGGTTCTTCGAGAACGTCTCGCGCAAGGAGGCGGGCAAGCTGCTGCTCGTGGACGAGAACCCGCGGGGCACGTTCCTGGTCAGGCCCAGCGAGCACAATCCCAGGGGCTACAGCCTGTCGGTGAAGGACTGGGAGGAGGGCAGGGGACACCACGTCAAGCACTACAAGATCAAGCCACTCGACAATGGCGGATTCTTCATCGCCACCAATCAGACCTTCCCCACGCTGCCGGCCCTCGTCATGGCGTACAGCAGTCAGTATTTTTTTCTATATGAGAGTTTGGGACACTGTAGGTTTTCTTTGGGCTATAATCTGTTTTGAAGAAATTTATTTTGATTCTTTTATTTTTTATTATTGTTAATTTTTATATTAATTGTATTTTATCAATGTTAAACATTATTTTTTTACCCAATATCTAAAAAGAATCAGTGAAAAATCACTAAATTTCAAAGTTAGCCATTGTAAAATGTTTAAAACTGATTTCATTAAAGATTCAAGTAAAAAAACCACCAATAATAAATCGAACAATCTCAAGTTCCCCGCGTAAAACCGTGAAAAACTGCAGTGTCCTTCACCTTACCTCCCCCAAAAAAAAAAAACTCGGCGACTAACTCGGCCTCTCCGAACATTCAGAGAACGCCCTGGGCCTGTGCCACGTGCTGTCCAAGCCCTGCCCGAAGCCGCAGCCGGACATGTGGGACCTGGGGCCGGAGCTGCGCGACAAGTGGGAGATCAATCGCAACGAGATCCAGCTGATCCGCAAGCTCGGCCACGGCAACTTCGGCGAGGTCTACTACGGCAAGTGGCGCAACAAGATCGAGGTGGCCGTGAAGACGCTCAGACCGGGCACCATGTCCACCGAGGCCTTCCTCCAGGTATGACTTCGCCGCGGGATATTCATTGGATTTCGGCAGAGTGTTTAAAAATTAATTTTTCCTTTTGCGAGATTAGTGAGAAGTCGGTTTTAAACGGTATTTACTAGAAGAGGACACCACTTTTGGGTCACGGATTTCCTTGTAACTTCGGGATGTTTTCTAATGTTAAAATATGAAGAAAGCCGCGTACATTTGGTCTAACGCTCGATTTTTCAAAAGTTATGAGCTCTTTTACCGAAAATCTAAAGAAAAAATTGATTTTTATTTAATCACTTATAACTTTTAAACAATTAATTGTAAAATTTTGTCTAAAAATCTTTATTTGTTCTAAAGTTATAGTCAAACAAAGAATAACTGTTAAAATAAACTAAAATTATGCCAATGAACTTTTTATGCTATTTTAAAGATCATTCTTTGTTTGACTACAACTTTGGAACAGATTTTTAGACAAAATTTTTTTTAATCGATAGGATTTGATCTCACCTTTCAAATGCCGGGAGTTAAAGTACTTTACTATTAACTGTTTAAACGATCGAGCGTTAGAGCGAATGGACGCGGCTTTAAAAAGTATATCCCGAAGTTACAAGGAAATCCGTGACCCAAAAGTGGTGTCCTATCCTAGTTAGTTCAATTATTAACACGTTATTCTAACGAATAATTTTACTAACCTCCAACGTCATTACTCTCAATCGACCCTCTTAAAAATCCAAGCAAAACTTCAAAAAACAAAAAAACTCCGCAGGAGGCGGCGATAATGAAGCAATTCCGGCATCGCCACCTGGTGGCCTTGTACGCGGTCTGCTCGAAGGAGGAGCCGATCTACATAGTCCAGGAGTACATGTGCAACGGCAGCCTGCTCGACTTCCTGCGCACCGGCGACGGCAAGTACATGCAGTTCGAGGACCTGATCTACATAGCGGCCCAGGTCGCCTCGGGCATGGAGCACCTCGAGAGCAAGCAGCTCATACACAGGGACCTGGCGGCGAGGAACGTCTTGATCGGCGAGAAGAACAAGGCGAAGATCTGTGATTTCGGCCTGGCGAGGGTCATCGAGGACGACGAGTACTGCCCGAAGCAGGGCAGCAGGTTCCCCGTTAAGTGGACCGCGCCCGAGGCCATCGTCTACGGTAGATTCAGCATCAAGAGCGACGTCTGGTCCTTTGGCATTCTGCTCATGGAACTGTTCACGTACGGGCAGGTTCCTTATCCAGGTCTGTATATTTTAATATTATTTCGCGGTTTCGGTCACGTCTAACGTCGAAAATTGTCAAATAGTTTAATTATTTGAATATAATTAATATTTCCTTTCAAAATTTCATCGAATCTCGTAATTTTCAGGTATGCACAGTCGCGAGGTGATCGAGCAGGTGAACAACGGCTACAGAATGCCGAAGCCTGTGAATCACCCGTTGCCCGACAGCATTTATCGCCTGATGCTGCAGTGCTGGGACGGGACGCCGGAGAAGAGACCGACTTTCGAGTTCCTCAATCACTACTTCGAGTCGTTCAACGTGACCAGCGAAATACCTTACCTCGAGCCGCCAACGGACTGATACATGGCCCATCTACCGACGCCGGATCACATATTGCCGCACCACCACTATCATCCGCGTAACTTGAACTGTGCCATGGAATTTTATGGTATTTACTGCTGAAAAGCTACTGCTCTTGTCGCTCTCTCACTCTGATTCGTTCACGAGAATCTTTTAAGTAACGTACTGCCACGGTAGCAATTCCCATTTCACCTGTTACGACGTTACGTAGAAGGACGGCTTCGTTATTAGAGTCCGGGTAGTTGCGGGAAATCTCTTCCGAAATCATTATAAATGCAGTTTTTCGTTGATTTTCCGTTAAATCAAATGTTTAAAGGTGGATTAATTTTATCGAAATTAATCGTTTGACGCAAACTGCAGAGGAGAGAACGAAAATGACTGTTATAAGAAATTTTCTTCTACGTAACAATCAATACTCTATGGAAGGAAAAAAGAATGACAGTGCAAATGATCAACGATAAGAGACTCCATGTGCCATAAATGCGTACGTATGATCTATATATATGTATAATGTATATGTGCGCACTGTTGTACGTCGTTATGCATCCTGTTTAAATTATGGAAGAAAAATCTCAACGCGAATCGCCAGAAAAGTCATCACGACAGAAAGAGAAAGAAATCGATAAGAATTATTATCAATGTGTATAAAAAGTCTTTGCAAAGTCATTTTTACGCGATTTCAAAAAAAAAAAACTAGAATTTATAAACTCGAAAAGCACGATAAGGGGATGAAGAAGTTTTAGTAATAATTTTAACAAAGTATTTATAAGAAGTAGGTCTGTTTCGAATTGACAATTACACGTAAATACATTAAACTGTTAGTATAAAACTAGTTACCGTGTAACTGCAAATTAGTCTGTTAGAGGCAGCTACAATTTATATGAAAGAAACAAAAAAATAACTAATATAAGAACGTGTTGCGTTGCGAGACATACAAGTTAAACTAAAGGGTTTTTCCTAAATATTTCAATCCTGCGACATAGAATACTCCGAAAGGTGGATTATATTTATAAAGATTAAAAAAATTCGATAAAAACCGATTATATGGAGTGAGTGAATTCATTCTAAGAATGGATAAATTAATAATCGTATGATAAAACTCTGTAGAAATCTATCAATCAAGTTTGATTAGAAAATAAGCCGCGATAAGCTAATGCATTTATTTAATTAATGAAACGTAATTGATTCAGTATTCGTGTACACATCGTTATTTTTGTTTTACTGTGATTTTAAACTGCCCAAATCGGATCCATGACTCTCTACAGCATTTGAAAAAAGTTAATACAACACAAACGCAGTTTTTCATACGTCACTTGTAGGCTAAAATCCTTTTTACCAGCATTCAAGTTTTATACTTTTATCTACTAATATTAATAGAACCTGTTAGCCGTTATTAAACAAAATGCAATAAGCAATCAATAATTTACTGAAAGAAAGCAACTTTTATCTAAAGTTAAAAATTTCTTTCCTAAAGCGTCTTAATTAGTTTTGAAATAACGACAGGTTCTTCGATTAGTAATGATAAACTCATAGAACTGAAAAAATGTTAGTGTTGGTGCGAAACGGATAATAGGATACTTTTAAACGAATTCTGTTTTGATTTGTGTACTGTAATAAGCTAGAAATATCATTTTAATCAATTACCACTATGAATCACGACCATGACATTGCCATAAAAAGACAGAAATACCGTCGCGGAGTTTTAATAATTCATAACATAAGTTAGAAAAAGTTACTGATAAAAGCTGTAGAACGTGCGCGTGTGCAAAGAAAGCGACGAAAACTTGATTGGAGCGTTCGTTAACTAAGCCAAGTTAAACTTTAAGCAATGGATGTTACTCGTACAAAGCATTTGCAACAGTTTTTTACTAAAGTTATATTTCAAACACCAGAACAGGTACTACGTAAAAGTTATTAGCACAAAAATGTTATCTCTTTGAAGTTGAAACGGATCCCTCCTTGTATTGATTAAAAATTAATGATAAATTTTAATACCGATACATAAAAATATTCGACTTCATATAGATGGCAATGTTACAAATCGCTGCTAGGTATTATTATTAGGAAATATTTTACTCAAAAAATATTTTATTAGAGAAACCTTTTACAATTCTAAACCATTTCGTGTAAAAAGATTCCCATTTAAAATTATAAATTAAAAGTCTATAAATTTAAAGTGGACTTTTTTTTTAATGCAATTAAATAATCCACAGAAATATATTTTTAATCAATAAAGCAGTTTCAAAGAAATATATTAAATAAAGATTATGGTAACATTAAAGCAATAAAAGTTGCCTAGCAGTGATTATAATGATAAAAGTACGCAAGATTTTGGATCGAATTTATGAAACTTGCGAGTAAAGTTAACCACTAAATTAAATGTTAAAGATTATTATTCTATTATTGATTTTGTAGAGTAACGAGCATGATATGGGAACGTAAACCTTAAAGCACGCAAACACGCCGAATTATTAGAAAAATGTAAAAATTGAGATTGAAATTGCTTTATAATGAAAATAATTAGCCTTTTTAAGTTGAAAATAAAATACGCTATTTTTCGCACATTTTACATGTTCGAAGTTTTAATAACTATTTCATAATACAAATATTAATTAAATACATGAAAAAAGTACATAAACTTGAAATTGTTTTAAATAAAGCAATTTGACTCTCTGGGGAAGTAAAAGTATCGTAATGTATGAAAGGATACAAATTTTCTACGCCAAACTTTTTATAAAAAAAATGTATACTACATTTTCGTTCAAATAGGTTTTTTTTCGTAAACCAAAAAAATTAATCGTTATTAATTCTATTCAATATTTCATATTCTTTAAATTACATATTTGTGTAATTAACAACGTAAAATTTTATGATTGAAAGCATTCGAATATTCGTAAAAATGATTAATCTCAAGAGAATCCGACTGACTTCTCGAAATAAACACGTAGGCATCTCCCAACTTCTTGATCAAACATTTCATTCATTATAAGTCATCAGCAACAAATTTGTTTGTTGATGGCTCTATTCACATCGACATTAACCATTAGCGTTCCATTTTTTATTATGGGACCAATTCAGTTTTTGCATATTTCTACTATCCAGTTCTATATACCGACTGCCTTCATATTTCCAATATTCTTCCTACTTATAAAGAAAAATTGAAGACCGTTTTTAGTTTTTTTTATAATACTGTAATTCCAAAAAATGACTGCCACTTTAACTCTTAAGCGTGACGAGAGAACAAAACTATAAGAAATGTAGAAACGAAAGTTTTTAAAAATTGTAGATTGTAGAATTTGATATGCGAGAAGAGGCGAGTTAGACGTCGATTTGCTATTTGCTATTGAGAAAAAATGAAAAACAAAACAATCGGATGAAAGGGTGTAAAATTTGGTTGAGGATGAATACGAATTTTCTCTCTCGCTGTCTTCTCCTTGTACGAGTTTGTCTTTGCACTATTCCTTACATAAAAGGTATAATATAGTTCTTAAGATTTTTGACTGTTTTTTATACAATTTTTGTAGATTAGAATCTAGAAATTGAATTCAATTTTAATACCTAATACTAAATCATCTTTTGAAGGGAATTCGTATTCACTATCCACACATTAAGTAGAAGAAAAATCAGATGAAGAAATTGACTGAAAAAGAACAAACAATTAGAAAGTATCGAAAATACGTTAAAAACAAAAAAAACTCTTGTCTACTTGTATTAAAAAAGAAACAAAGACTTATGTCGTATGTTTATTCATTATTTACGAATCCATTTACGATGAAGAACTGTTTCTCCCGTTAGCGCAAATCTTTATTTATTACTGTGAGTTGCGTAATAAGTTTTGGCGTTGTATTTGGCGTATTAACATTTTATCTAGACTACAATTAGCGTGCTTGTTAGGAGAAATGTTGTGTCACATGACATTTTATTTTCGCTCCTGAAACTTAGGTGCAAACTGTAATCAGTCGAAATTATTTTATAAACAAAAAAAAAGTATCGACTGTACACTATGAATGGTATACACTTATGATTGTATTGAGTCCTTCTGCCCGCACGGTGGCAACTTTTTCGCTTTTTCCTGAACGAAACGCGTGAGTTATTTGGGTGTGATTAAAGGGAAGAAAAAACAAATTTAATATGAAGAGATAATGACTATTTTTGCTCGAGCCAAATAAACATAGCGAATTACGTGAATTATTAGTGATATTTTTATCGAAAGCAGCAAGACAAATGTTTAACGATTGTTGAAGAGCTCTAAACTTTTCCAAGGTTTATATTATTGTCGATAAAGACCTTTTTTCCTTTCCGGAGACACGCTCTAAAAGGATTACTATATAGAATTACTTTTATCAATTCCCTCCTCGGCTTTTTTCGGGCACTAACTTGACGAAAATTGATTGTACCTTGCGATAAGCTGGAAAATCTAAAGTTGAAGTTGGACAATTGAAGGAAAATTTGCGAACATCAAACACTTCGATGGTTCAATTTCTGCTCGGTTTCGCAGATTAAAGTATAAAAATGAGATATACGTAAATCCATCCTGGTGGTAGAGGTTTCCGAAAAAAGATAAAAAGTAATGTACGTTTTAAAACTAGTGTCTATTTTTACCGGCTTGACTTTCACGTACCGCTGAATCCTAAAAATAGATTCAAATGTTTATGATGCGGTTGTATTCTTGGCGCGGCGATGCATTAACGATTTAACTCTCCGTGCACTTTTTCTCTCCCTCTCGACTTATCAATGAGAAAGAAAAAGAGAACAGTCCATGCGATAAAGAATTCATCGAGTCGTTTCGTCGCCCTCCGTTAAATCGTAAGCGAGGCAAAAGAGATAGTGACTCTGAGTTTGTTTACTTTTTACTGGGTAGAACGATAATGTTTGAAAATCTATCAGCAGTTTTTCTGATTACATTTCAAATTTCCCTTTGAATGCTAGAACAGGCGGAACTGTTGATATTATTTTCCAAAATTGTAGGTATAATTTAAATATACTAATACATTTGTCATAGTAGAGTTAGTAAGTTGTAAATGTTTTTTTCATTTATATTTAACAAACTTTCTGATTAATATGAAGATATAATTATTCTTCAAGGATGTGAATGTAAAATAATTGAACGCGAATTATTCTTTTTTTCACTTTAAAGCGCTGTACTTAACATTTACTAGATAATGTATCCAAATCAAACGAAAAATCGTTGTTTTGTTTATATATACGTTTCGAAATTAAATTGTTTTCAAAGGCTACTTAAACATGAGAAGTAGAAAAATAAAACAGGTCAACTCAGGAGGAATTTCGCGACGAATCTGTGATATAGCGGCAGACCTCACATTGTGAATTACGAATTTACGGGGCGAGGTGAACGGACGATGAGTCATCGGAAAGCAGTGACTGCGTACATCTTTCGTTGCTTCGGGAAACCTATACCGTTTTAGCTACGTAATATGCATGTCGCCGTCACCGGCGTGTATCATTAAACTTCCTCCGAACTTGTAATGCGTTTCTTCTAGCGCTTATATAAAATGCCACTCGACGTACAAAGTAAATTTATAAACAAAAAGAAATAACAAAAATTTATTTTACAGCCAGTAAGGTCGAGCGAAAGACCTTTACAAAGATTGACGCTTTCACTTGGCAAAAAGCAAAGTATGTAATGGTGCGACATGTAAAATTTTTGTCCAATGCAAACGGCGAAAGGGAATGACGAGGACCTGAAAAGTAAATTTTACGCTTCGTGTTTTTACTTTGCAAGCAATTTTCACACACAGAACAAAGCTTGATGTTCAATGATTTCTTTGCGTTTCTTTTGCTCTTTAGTGCCGCTGTGCAAGTTCTTGTTCTTATGACTTTTGTGTGCAACTTCTGTGTATGAGCGCGTGTCTGTCTCTGCGTGTGTGTGTGTGTGTGTGTCTGAGAAATTACGATCCGGCGTATCGAAAAAGAGGAGTCGTTCTCTGTACTTTTTTTGCTTTCTTTTTTCAAGAAGAAAAGACAAAAACAAGTTGGTTAAGGGTTCAATTAATAAGATTGATATGATGTCGTCATTGTTTATGTACCAAAGTTTTTTTATATATTAAGTAATTTAACTATTATTTTGTAATATTAATATAATTATTATACGCATATGGAGATAAATATATTATGTATCATAAGTACGAAAAGTAATCTTTTGTTTCTTTTAAGATTCACCGCCCAGACATCCTTATTCTTAGATATAGATTGTTTTTATTAGAGATCTTTATTTTTAACAAATTCATACGAATTAAAACAGAAGATTAGAATCTGTTATATACTTAGATGGTAAATGGCATGCTCATGATAAATAAAAATACACGCAATCGATTTTCATGATTGAATTTATAAAGTTTATTTTTTCATGTTTCTCACAGTGGATATATACATGACTGTATGAAAAAAAAAACAATACATACAATAATTAATATAATGGAATCAAATAAAAATTCTATAAAGAACCAAGAAACTATAAGAATCCTTCAAAATGC
The DNA here is from genome assembly GCA_035582975.1 of Ormyrus labotus. Taxonomy (NCBI): domain Eukaryota; kingdom Metazoa; phylum Arthropoda; class Insecta; order Hymenoptera; family Ormyridae; genus Ormyrus; species Ormyrus labotus. The sequence goes on along the minus strand of JAWWEO010000045.1, from coordinate 16,023,746 downwards.
TACATGCTATTACTGCATAAGAACCTGAAGTTTATATTTGCTTACATAAAAAGTAAGTAATTTGATCATTTTTTATATTTACATTTTTCATTTCATAGTCCAGCTAACGAACATGACTGCAAAATTATAGTTAGTATAAAAAGAAGTTAAAAGATCGTTGCAATAATATGAAATATGCATACAGTCTTCATAAAACTATTATCAGTTTTAACTAACATTGTTAAAAAAATAAATGAACAGTACGTTATAATATTCAGAACACAAGTAATAGTTAATAAAACCAAAACCTGTTTGCTAAACTTTTATTTTAATCTACATTAGATATAATTTAGGTACCAAAAAAACTTATAATTACTATGCAGCTGACGAACGAGAGACAGATCATTTCAGTACGAAACTATAACGAGTGTAGGTTTATGACCTCATGCTGTCATAACATCAGATGAGCAGCACCTCGGTGCTTCAACCTTTAAAATTGTTCTTACATAATTTACACACCAAATGGTAGTAGTTCTTTTTTTAATTTTAGCTTACATTAAAAGAGAACAGAAATTGATTAATCTAAAACTAATTTCATCAATTTTACTCATTACTCTAAATGTTAAGAACGGACTTTAGCAAAACTGATTGTTTCAATTCTTTGAATATCTCGCGTTTAAAATTTTGTTAATTTCTGTGGAACATCGGTGCCTACAAATAAAGTCCAGAAACCTATATTATCGAACTTTGATTTTTGCAATGTACTTGATGCTAATATCTTCATATATTTAAACTTTGAAAAGATAAAATTTAAACCTATTAAAAACTTCAATATAATTTCTAAACTTAGAAATTTTCTGCTTTACTCCACTATGAAACTTTAAGTTTCAAAAGTTACAAGGGAACTGTAAATTGATTACAATTAATTAACCATCTGAATAATAATACTTTTAATGCGAGTAAAGTTTTATAATCGTTACCAATGGACTAAAATTAAAAAAGAACTTTAAATATCGAGATTAATTTCCAATGAAAAAGCACTCGATAGAGAACACCTTAAATATACATCATTTCAGCCATGTGTGACATTTTCTTTGGAATATGAACGAATTCTTCAAAATAACTGGCGAGTTCATCGATGGTTACGTCGCAAGGCGGAGGTGATATTCTTGCCTGGACTGAACATGTGTTTGAACTAGATGGCTGTTGTTGCCCGTTAGAAGATGAATTTTGTGTTTCGGGCGTTTGTCCGCTTGACCGCTTCAATTGGCTAGGCAAAGTATTACTTCGAGCGCGCTGAAAACTGTTAGATTCAAAATTTTCCGTGATACTCGTGTCATCTTTCACTTGTCTCGAATTATGGCTTATATTAAGAGATTTGAAGTCTTTTGCAACCGAACCATAGCCAAAAGTTTTAGTTTTGCTGCAAAAAATGTAACAAGATTATACATTTTAAAATAAAATGGTGTTACTAAAACTTGTATGTACCACAAAAATTTTTTTTATACTTACTTTGAAATACTGAGTTTACAAGACTCCTCGATTAATGTACTTGTAATGTTATCATTTAGACCAGCAGGATCAGAACTGCAAAACTTGAGGACGGCTTCTCGGATGATAAAATTCTTTTTGGGTTTGTCCAGTCCTAAGTAACCATGTTTTTCATCTTTCTTAGTTGGTTTAAAATGGCATGTACTTTTGATACCTTTAGGACTTTCAACAGGTTCTATTGGCCTATTTGGCATGGACCTTCTTCGCAGACTTCTGCTATTTAGGCGGAAGGGATTTCCTTTTTTAGAGTCATCAATTGTTCTGCAAGTTAGAAGGAAAAAAATTTAGTACATTTGAAACAATTGGTTTAAAAAAACTTATACTTTTATTGATTTTTAAAAATATATTATATATTAAAAAAATGTAATTATTTATCCTGGAAAGTTTCTGTCTTGAACAAAGCTATCTAAGAAAAGCTGAAGTTTTCAGTTTTAAAAAGAAATAAAAAAGGTTTTAGAGTGTTCTTAATTTATGCTTGGAACTTTGCCAAATTCTTCAACCAATTTGAGAAGTACTTATTTACATTTTATTGCATGCCTGAAGGTACAATCTTACACTTTGCAAATATTCCTTATGCCTTTTAATGTTAGAATTAAAAATTAATAACTGAATTTCTTAAAAATATATACATTAAAAATGTATTTTTAAAAAAAAAACAAAATGAGAATCCAATTACTTATTTTCTTCAATTGCTAAACAAAAAAAATAATAATGAATATCATAAAACTTTTACAACAAAGAAAATGTTTTTCAAAACTTAAACCGAAATAATAGATTAAACTCGAGCCAAAAACTGATTTATAGATAAAATTAAAATTAAATAATTACAAGGCCAAAAAATATTATTTCAAAGTTTATTAATTGACCAAAAGCCACTTGGTTTGCAAAAATAACTGTCATTATTTTGAAATGATAAAGGAAGTTACTAAAGCTAAATATTCAAGGTCAACTCAATAAGCAACAATATATCCAAAAGTTTAAACTTTTTCAGGAATTACACGTTTAATAATGGAACCCAATATAATATCATAAAAAAGATTTTTAAAACTCTAAAAGTCACAAAACTTTTATAGACGACACAGTTTATCAATGACAAGAGGCCAAACGCTGCTGCTACTTTAGCAAATTTATTTATAAACATATATGCTGTGAAATTAAAACTAAGTTAGTAAACAAAGTAAATAATTACCCTGAAACATTCATTATTTTTTGTTTCAACAATCAAAACAAAGAAAGCATTATTCTTTACAAAAAAAAAAACAGGTGAACATAAAAAATCTGTGCCCCAAATAAGAAATCAGGTGTAAAAGCAAACAACTGAAATCTGTCCTTTAAACCAGAGACCAGTCTGCAAAAGCAAAACACAAGGTCTCCTAACCCACAAACCCCACATCCGTTAGGTAAAATGAAAAACTGTCAAAACAGAACAAGCTTTCAATAGTCAGAAAACGAGATACAATTCAATATTCGGCATCTTGCTCTCGTCTGCTGGCTCGAGCTCAAGGTCAGGTGGTTGACTCACCGATGACAGCAGCCCGCAGAGAGCCTGCGGGCGATCTCGAGCTTCTCGAGGCTGGCGGGCAGGAGCTCATCGGCCATCCTGGCCGTCGCCGTAGGCTCGCTACTAGGGCTCAGGGAGCGGGGCCTCATCATCACCTCGTCGTCTTCCCGGTCGGGAGACGAGCCTCCTCCGCATAAGTCTTCGCCTCCTCCTCTCCCCCTTGGAGTCTAGTCCTCTTCCACTTGAGCTTGCTTTAGGTTAGGCCCCAGCTATCACTGGCCAAGCATTTCAAACCTGAGAACTACCTGGATGCAATTCGCACCTCAACCCCCGAAGGCTTTGAAGTCTCTGTCTGCTTACTGTTTACAAACGAGGCAAAGTCTAGCTGTATATGCTGACGCTGCGTCAACGGTAAAGAAACGTTTATTATATTGCAAAGACGCTTGAAAGGAGATCGCGATCAGTGTCAAACAGTGGGACACGCGCGAGATAACGCGTAGTAAATAAACAGACAATTGCGCGCAACTGCCATCTTGGAGGAGCGACGAATTTTCCGGAAACGAAAGACGAGATGACGGCTAGCTGAGTTAACTTTATTCTATCCTGCGCGCATGAGCCGCGACGATATCTTGTGGACGCATCGACGACGGGTTGCGCGCGCAACTTTCGTGCTTTCGTGACTCACGCCCACACCAAGCCCGCGTTGTTCAAATCGCTTTTTTGATGCTTCGATTTTTTTCCACATTATTTATAGTTGTCATCTGTTTATTATTTTCCTGCTTGATTCTCTTACAGCTTCTAAAGTAGCGTGTTAAAGCTAAAGTTAGACTTTTTTTTCGAAAATTCGAAAAGGCATGATTTGTGGGAATTCGTTGCTGGCGACCAGACTTTGTAGATGTTCGACTCTGAAGTCCTTTGATTCGTCATTTTTATGTGTAAAATGAACAAAAAGCAATTTATTAACGGCAAATAAACTGAACACCAATTCAAGAATGAAAATAGCAATAAACACTAACAAATTTTCACGTAAAAGTCCACCAAGATAGAACTGAGCTTGAATATTGAGGTTAACTGTGCAAAAATGGAAGGAGGGTATACACCTATTTATGTCATCAAAATCATACTAGGTATTTTTAAATCCTTATTCTAAATTTTAAATTGAATAAATAATAATGTATCACTATAATTTTGTAGCTCTAGTTTTTGGTTTGCTGCATCGGTGGCACGTATCAACACTTTTTGAAAATGAAAAGCACTTTTCTCACCTATCAGATCTGGAAAGGGAGATGTCTTTTCGCACAGAAATGGTAAATAGCATTAGTAATTTAATCAGGAAATTCAATTGCTTTAACTGTAGATAACAGTAAGTGGGATTAAATGTTTCAGGGAATGTATTATTCATATTTCAAAGATATAGCAGAGTCTAAAAGTTTTTACGATGGCATTAACAAGATACATCATGACAATTTATCCCAATATCCTAATGTTATCAATGCTGAAAGTACATATAATCTAGGGCCAGAGGTGATAAATTCTATTTATTTGTTTTTTTACTGATTCTTATTTTCAAATTAGATAATAATTTATAACTTACATTATTTTATTAATTACTTTTATGTGAATTTCAGGTTAATATTGGTATATTTTATCACATTTTAAAATACTGGGGTCTTCTTCCAAAACCTCTCTGCTGGCAGGTATGTCTGTAATATAAATAGCGGTAAAAAAATATTCTATTTTCAATAAAATAAATCTTTTTTTGGAAACTTTTTAGATTGAAAGAGGTGATGGTCTTACAGCAATAACTAGTTGTGAAGGTATAGGAGTTCCAATCTACTTTTACTTAGAATTTGTTTGGCTATGTACTATAGTCACTGGAGCAACAATTTTTCTTTACTCTGCCAGTCTTAGCAACTCCATTGGAGGAGGTTTGGTAGCTGTTGCCTCATTTTTCTTTAATCATTCTGAATGCACCAGAGTACAATGGACTCCACCATTACGTGAAAGTTTTGCTTATCCAGCACTTCTATTTCAAATGTACAAATTAACAGAGATTTTAAAGAAAAAGAAAAAACCAACCACTGTTTCTACACGTGGAGTATGCTACAATTTGATCAAAATAGAATTAAATTCGTTTATTTTGGTAATCAAAGTATTAATTTAAGATTATTATTTTTCAGGATTTTGTGATTTTAATGGCCTTCTGTCTATTAAGTTGGCAGTTTTCCCAATTTGTGTTCATAACTCAAACTATTGCTATGCTTATTCTTAAATATTTAAAAATTATTGACAGAGAGATGTATTCTTTTTACTGTACAGTTCATTTACTGGCAATAGTTTTAGTCATTGGATTGACAATCAACACTTTTCTTCTAAACTCTTTGCACATAGCATTGTTAGTTGTAAGTTTTTGTTCTTCAGAAATGTGCAATGCCTTATCAAAACGTTTTGATTCAAAAGCAATAACGATGTTGGAGATAGTCTTTACTATAATTTTTACTAAATTATGGAAGTTATTTATTGCCAACTCTGACGACGAGCATATTTTTAATATTCTTAGATCAAAAGTATCTAACTACAAGGACTTCCATACAATGTTGTATACGTGCGCGCGAGAATTCGACTTTTTAAAATATGAAACTTATGAAGTTATTGTTAAAACACTGTTGTTACCTACGGCTATTCTTGCCGGATTTTTAGTATTATACTATTGGTACAGAAATGTTAAAACACAAGGTTTTCCAAATTGTATAGAGCCACACGTTGCATATAATATTTTACAAACTGGGGCGTTTGTAATCATGGCAGTTTTTATAATGAGATTGAAACTTTTTATGAATCCACATTTATGTATACTCGCTGGAATGGCTTGTAGTAAACGTTATTTAGAGAAATTAGGAATTAAAAAAAAAACAGTACGAGCAGCTTTGGTTGGACTTTTACTGGCTATGATGGCTTATCATGGAATTCAACGTTTGGCGAAAGAGAGAGAATTTATAGGTAAATCTATTTTGAAATTAACAATTAAGAAGAAAGAGTGTTTTTAAAATATTATTATTTTTGTAGGAGAATACAGTAATGTAGAGCAGGAAGAACTTCTTGAATGGATACAAGCAAGAACCCCAAAAACTGCTTCTTTTGCAGGTAAAATGTCTCTTATGGCAAATATTATGTTATCAACTAGAAGGCCAATAGTAAATAATCCTTATTATGAAAGTAAAGAAATGCAGTAAGTTAAAAATTCATAATATTTTTTTTTAATTTTTTTAATAAAATTTAATCGACTGCATATTTTTATTTTAGGAATAGAACAATGAAAGTTTATGAAATGTTTAGCAGAAAACCTGTCGCGGAAGTTCATAATACTTTAAAAAAATTGCAAGTTGATTATCTTGTTGTAGAAGAAAAATTATGTTATGGATATGGATATTGGTAATTTGGAATATTTTTTTAACACCTTTTGCACGCGTTGATTTTTATTTAATTTTTTAGGAAACCAGGTTGTAAAATGCTTGAATTGTGGGATTTAATCGATAACGGCCAAGCCAAAAGCCAAGGCAAAATTCCTGTCTGCCCAATGCTTTTCCGGGGCAATGCTCATCCGTTTCGTCGAGTGTTTGAAAATCGAAGTTACGTTGTCCTGCAATTAAATTATACCAACTACGTTGAAATCAAGCCAAAGACTATTTTATATACTGCATAATGAAATGTGCCTATAAACAAATTTTTCTCATTTGAGGACAATAAGTGATAAAAACGGCGAAGAAATATTTTTACACTTATACAAATTTTATGAAAAGGAAAATTTGAATTTTTAGTTTCCTATTTTTTTTTTTAAATTCTATTCACTAATAATAATGGCAGCTTTTTAGCTTTTATTAACGTTTAGAATCTTTTTTTGCTATTATTGAGCGCAAAAATTATTCTAAAGTTACTTATTATTTCTAAATATTTATGATCTGTTGCTAGTTTAATTGCATTTTTTGCTGTAGTCACAGAAACAAGTATTATGTATCATATTAACTTATTTTCATAATTAAATGTATGCTTTTTGTAACAACCACCCATGCCATATGTAATATATCATATTGCTTTTACATTTTATCAAGTTTTGTATTTAATTTAACTATAAAATCTTCTTAATTGTTCTATTTTAAGAATTGTTTGAATAAAAAATAAAATCCAGTGGCACGGTAATGCCGCGGAGGCGAGTTTGAGAAGCAGACGACGCGGCACCCGTACCACTATTTACTTCTAATTTGATGTTCGCATTTTTTATTATCAAAAAAATAATCCTTAACAATATTATTCCTAAGCTATTTTTGGCATATCAGCATATTTACAGCTAAACTATAGTATCCAACAAAAATATCGGTAAAAAAACTATTCAAGTCGTAATAAATGAGAAATGTTGCCAAAGGACGAAAGCATTTTTCCAGAATTTTTGTAGTTAGCAGATTTAAAATATTCTTAAAAGAAATGTTATAAAAATTATAACTTTTTGAGTAATAATAATATAAATAATAATATACAGCTGGGTAAATGAGTTTCTCTTTTTCTCACACTTTATCTCGCGCGTATCATTTTTACTGACCGCGAGGAGTCTTCTCGAAATGGTCCCAAGCAAGTCTTAATTAATTGTGACAACTAGTACATCTTTTAAGATTTTATTAATTTCAATTTATGTACATGATATTTAAAAAAAATTTTGGTGAAGATAATATTGAGAATGAAAACGTAGTACGTCAAGCAATTTTAAATGTCATCATTAGCCATTTCTACTTGTGACAGGTTTGTAAACCCAAAATTTTTAAATTGTTTGAACTTAAATTTATATAGTAATTTTCAAACTTTTCAAAGGCACATAAATATAATATTTTGTTTCTGATCAGTACCAATACTGTTTTAAGTACGAGTTTATCTTCTTTTTATAAATAGTACATTTCGACTATAACTAGTACGAAAGAGATGATTCCCGCCCGAGTATGAGTTTGTCGCTTCAGCGAAGCGAGACTATAGCTGACAATCACACGGATCGAACAATTTTTCAATTCGACGAGTGGCATGGGGGCTTACTTCGCGGCGCGAAAAGTGCCGCTTTACGCGCCAAGTGTCGAAAATACAATTTTCCCAAATCCACCATCGAATATCATTCCCCGTTTTCGGAGATATTAGCGCACCGCTGAATCCCCCAAACAATTTCCCGAAAGAGAACGCTCCCCGTTAGAAAGAAAAAAAAAACAAGAATCGGCGAAAAGTGTCAACGGCCGCGGGAAAGAAAGAGAAAGAGCCCGCGGCCCGGTGCAGCGCGCCGTGCCGCTTAGCTGACCCAAATCCCCGCGCGAGAGAGACTCGCTGCCGAGCCGCGCTGGAAACGAGCAGCCAGAAGGAAACGCGGCGGAGAGTCAGTCTGCTCCCGGCCGCGGGCTCGAGCGCACGCGCCTCCGTTTCTTTTTTTTTATTGGCTTACCGCGCCGATCGCCATGGACCTGTGAGACGGGAGACGTCTGTGTGCCTTCGATCTGACTGGTCTGTCTGTCTGCTTGGGTCGGTGTGATATATATTGTATTGTATCAGTGCTGCTTGTATTTTGGCTGTGCGTGAATTTCGTTTGGTGGTCGGAGAGTTTCCGGGAGGCGGGAATTTCCGAGTATATACAGTTGTCAAGTTTGTGTGCGAGGTGCAACGCAGAAAATCGAGTAACGCTCCGGTCGTAAAGATTCGATAAGCCGCAGGTTGTTTTAGTTGCAGTAGTTACAAGTGCCAACTGGCGCGGAGATGCAGAGCACAATTCTAGGATCCGAAGCCGAAATTCGGTGTATTGCAATCTAAATATATTTACGCTTCGAAGTATATCTTCAAAAACCGATGTTATTCGGCGAGCGTAAAAAATTCAGCGTGCAAAATTCTCAGAATCGTTAAGGGCAAAAGAGTGAAAGCAACATCGAACTAGCCCGCGCATTTTTCCGCGCTCGCGGTTCTAAAAATTTCAAAGTAACAGCCCGCGAATACAACCGATATACATTCTCGTATACCGTTCACTCTTATTAACTCAACGCACGTCGCGCGCGGCTGTTTCATTAAAAATGTTGCAACGGCGTTCGCTCTCTCTCTCTCTCGCGCGTTTTATAAATTGGCTAAATCGTTCGAAAATTACGCTCGACGGACGGATTGGATTTGCATACAAGGCAAACTCTCCTCCTCTTAATGCGTTTTTCATAATCGCTCGGCGCGGTCTCGCGTTATAATTGTGGGAGTGCACAGCACCGGTGGCTCTCCGCGCAACTCGGCTTCACAAAGTCAGCTCTTGTTTTAATGAAAGATGTATCTTTTAATGGCTTGAGACGAGTTCATCGACCTTTCTTTAATAAGACGTATGTCCCTTCGCCGCGAGTAGTTTTTATCGAGTTCTTTGCAAATTGAATTGATATACACTTTCGTAAAAATCAGCTAGAAGGAAAAAAAAATCAGCCCTTTCCCTCCACGAGGCTCTTAACCTACATAATACCCTCGAAATTCCGCGCAGCCAAACACACACGTCGCCAAGAAGAAAGCTCTCCGAGCTAAAAACAGAAAAAAAAAAACAGTTGAATCCAGGACTGCTGCTGCCGCTGCCGCCGCTGCAAATTGCTCCTCCCTCGGCGCGAGATTCGAAGAGAGCGAAGAGGTGGTGCACAGGCCGTCCAAGCGGCGAAGAATGCGGGAGCGACGGCGGCGCGCGTTCGAAGAGAGCAGATAATCGCCGCGCGGCCGCTCGCCGGGGGAAATATGCTACCGGGCTCCGCGCGCCTCTAAACCGCAAAGTGAGTTGGTTCGTTGTTTTTTTTTTACTTTTTTGGGGGATTACGGCGCGCTTTACTCGCGCGGGATTCGCGGTTCACGCGCGGAAAAAGGCGGCTGGATTTCAGCGGGAAACCGGAGGATAACGTAAGAGTTTTTCCTTTTGAAATCTTGCAAGCGGTGATCGAAAATTTACTCTTATAAACTGTTTCCGTTTGATTAGTAATTGTGTTTATCTAAATGTATCGAATTAAAACTAGTACTTTTATACTGCGTTACAAGAAATAAGGGCGATTCTCAATTAAAGAAGCATCAAGGACTTTATATCATGAATATTTCAAGCCCCCCCGTCTTCATTAAAAAGAACAGCTTTCGCGCACCTGCGAATATAAAACTCTCCATCCGCGTTTTCATTCGATGTATCATAATCTCCCCCGGCAGACAATCGTGGGATCAGCACATATCGCGCGGAGTATATACAAAAAGGCACTTTGAACAAGTTGCGTCAAGTTAACGAGACCCGATGACGAGCGTACCGTTACCTTTATGTAATTACGCGAAGCGCGAATTATCTTCTCATTTTCCCCCCGCGAAAAGATGCGCGCGCGGATGCATGTGGGATTTTCCCATCTCGTTATGTACGTCGGACCGGACTCTCGTTCGAGACTGATGTCTCGCCGATTTGGGATATATCGTCTTGTATCTTTTGCGAATCTCGAGCGTTTTCGTTTTTTTTTTCTTCCAAACTCTATGACTTTCTAGTTGGCTAATGGCAGTGCAGCGCGGCTGGCTTTTTTCGAGGGTTATACAATGCGTTTGAGGAATTAAATTTTTTCAAAAGCTCGGCCGGCCGAGAGCTCGTAAATTCGAGTCGGTTTTTGCGGTCGGCGAGCGATGGGATCGCGGAAAAGAACGGGGGAAAGATCGCTTTGAAATCGGTTAGGAAAGAATGCTCGACTATCTAGAGGATAATAGGACGTGAATATTTTTCTGCAGTCGAAAGTCTTTAACGGCGCGTGATCTTCGCTTTAAAAAAGTAGATGTAAACAATTATATCCTCATTCGACGATCCCAATTTCAGAAGTAACAAAACAACTCGCGGAAAACCCCCCTCTTTCCAACCTGTAATTTCGAACCACCGAGCTTTCCAATCCTCCTCCACCCAAAAAAAAGCGGTCTCCACCCTCCCGCCACACTGCCCCGAATAAACACGTACGTCGCATCGGACCTTTCAAGGACGCGAGGCTCCTTCTTTCGCGAGTAGAGCCGAGTGTCGCTGACCCGCGCGGGTCGGTTGGGCAATCGGCGATTGTTCGCGCAGGGCGAGGCTCCCGCGGATTCTTTATTTTCTCCGATGATGCACTCTGGCTGTTGTTGTTGTTGTTGCGTTGCGGATGGGCGCTGATTGGAGCGGCGGAGTTGCGCCAGAGATCGGAATTCGAAGTGCCGCTGGTTTACGCCGGCGGTCTTTGTTTTATAATATTGTCGGGGGCGGTGAAAATATTGCTTCTGTTATTTTTTTTTGTTTCAATTGAATTTTGATCTCGTTGCTAATTGTTATTGTTTACTGTTTTTTGTCTGCTTAGAAGAAATATAATGGTTAGACCCGACGGCCACTATTAAATAATTAGCAAATACATGTTTAATTTTACGGCTTTTTATTTTGCTCGAGTGAAATGAATGTCGATAAAACTTTCTTGACTACATTTAGCAAGACACGCATGACAATTAAAATTAAAATTCCTATCTGCAAAACATACGATTCGCAATAAAAAATTACCACACACAGAAAAAAGGCACAAGCACACATCAGTACAGTATAAATTTTCCAATATTGTTTATACAATTTCTTATATACACAGTAACTTTCACGTAGATCGGTGTCTGTGCTCGTTTTCCTATGCAAGTACAGATAATTTTTCCTCCCCCTCCTCTCCCGGCGCACCTAATCACCTTCACTCGTACTAACCTGACCTCCCCGACCAGCCCGAAATCCCATATTCCTTCTTAAAAAATCCTTCTTAAAAAAGTGATCACGGAAAAGTGAAGCCGAAAATGGATTGGTTGATTCTGTTGAATTGACAAATGT
>JAWWEO010000045.1:15975473-16011746 GCA_035582975.1 Ormyrus labotus | reverse complement strand
TTTTACCCTAATTGAAAGTCTGTCCTCGCATTACTGACGAGTATAGTAATTTTTCTAAACAATTTCTCTCCGTGTAAAATTCAAAAAGATTAAATAAGACATACACGTTTGTACTCGCATACACAAAACTCACGCGCATTCGATTCGCAATATGACAATTTTAACGCAAATCGGACCGAGTCGACGCGCAGCTTCGCGATCCATCCGCGCACTCTCGACGCCTTCGCGAGAATCTCGAAGAATGTCTATACGCGCCCTACTGACAGTCGCGCGCTCCCTTCCCCTACCTCGCGCTCTAACAACCACCGACCCTCGTTAGTATCTTAACAAAGTGTCGAGGCGCAAATTGGCTTATATACACTTCGGTCGCGCGCTCGAGGATACGTACATCCGCCTTTAACTCATTGATATTTAATACCGTTGATTATTCAAAATATCGCGTTTAATTTATTTGCGCGGCTGTTATACGCCAGGCGGTGAGCGAGCCGACCGCTAATTAAAGTCTTCTCGTTTTGTAATCGCCGCGTAGTGCGCAGTTTTCTGGCGCAATTTATGCGTCGGATATTAGAAGTACGCTTGAAAATGCATTGAATTCGGTGGATTTCGGTATTTATTTTATTGAAATTATTATCAATTTGAAAGACTGTCGATTCTCGAATAACGTTAGCTTTCGGTATTGTTTAATAAATTATGAAAATCCGTTAGTTAGTGTCGAAATATTGATGTACGGGCATAATATTACTCGGTGCAAGTATTATTTATAATTTACAGCGGCGTAACTCACATTCGATTTTACAACATTAATAAATAAATTAACGATCGATTGCGCAATGCTCGCTTGAAAGTATATACCTGGTGCTTTTCGTTGCACCAAAGAAAACCAGCCGGCAATAATTCTCCCGGCAGCTCGAACGAAATCTTTAAAAAAAAAAAAAGAAAACCTCCAATTTTTCTCGAAACGTACAGCCGATTTTCGCGGCAATACATTTCGCGCGCGGAAACGGAGCTTTTGACTCGCGCCGCCGCGAGCAAAAAACGGTCGGTCGCGTTACTCCCGTTTGCAGTTTTCCAGGTCGATTGCGGGAAAACGGAGAATCGAGGCCTGCGAGAGTCGCGCGAGTTCGATCGAGACGCCGAGCGGCTGGCTTTGGGTTATATATATATAATTAGGTGGAAGCTGAACGTACGCGAGCGATTTTCGATGTAAGATTGGAGATCGGTTCGCTGTAGTACGGCAGGGAACACAGTCTATGCGGAACTGATTCGGTAGAAATTTGATTTTTTATTCGGACGCGAGTTTAATCTGGAAAATTATTGTATTTGTTAAGAAACATTTGAAGCGCGAACCAGCGTTAATTAAAAAGTAAATATACCATACTTTTATCCAATGAAAATTTAAGCGCTCAAACGCAAATCTCAAACTCAAACGTTCCGCCCAAAATTTCGCCAACTCGCCTCGGCGCCCAACTCCATCCATCCATCCCAAGTGCGGTACGCGTCCCCCAAAGCGCTCCGCTGTTTTCCCAATCGGTCCCCCGCAACCTAGCTCGTATACATACTTTCACGCGCTCGAGTCTTCCCTTTGCATTCCCCGAGGTGCAACAACTGCAGCAGCTCTCCGAAGCGGGAGACCGCGAGAGAGAGATCGCGTCCTCCCGTGGTTTCGTAACTCGGCCGCGGTGCCCGACCGCCGGCGGAAGAGGGTTCGGTGTGTTATTCGCGCACGCGCGGAGGAAGGGAATAATCGTCGCGGGGAGGGAGACCGAAAAAGTATCGTGTATACGTGTACTCTTGTACCGTTTAGATTCTCTCGGAGCGAACGCGGTTTACAAGTGCAGCCGGGTAATGCGACTTAACGGCGGGGGGGGACTTTTATACAGGTGGTACAGTTACGAAACGCGAATCGGAGGTAATGAATGTGAATTTAATAAGGCGTTGAATTTCAGAAAAAAAAAAGTTCTCAACGCTCTTCGAGTGTGTATATATATAAACCGGTTCAACGAGAGAGAGAGAGAGAGCCGAGAAGCAGCTCGTTTCGAAAAATTGATTTTAATCCCCGTTTTAGGCTCATAAATTTTCATCGCTTGTCTCCAAACATCGGCTGACTTAACCAGCCTCGCGGCTACGTCTCCAGCTTAATTTACCGAATGCCCCATTAATAAAGGAAGTAACATGCATTATGGAACAGGCGTTTTTCAAACGGATCCTCCTGATAAACAAACGTTGTGTATTGTTTTAGCGTTAACGGTTCGCGCGAAGATTAAAATCAATCTCGAGACCCGAAGCCTCTTATCTTCTTATATACATTTATGAAAGGACTTCTCACGCCGAAAGAAACGGAGAAACGGCTTTAAAAACTAATCCCCTTTCAGTGGAGGGGGGAGATTCATCAACGGCGCATTCCGCAAATTGGTCGAACCGGTCCTTCGCCGAACGATTTACCTGCTCTCCTACATATATATATTTCGAGAGCAAAAATCGAACCGACTTCCATATCGGCGGAGCGGCGCGTCTTAACCGTAAATTTAATAACTCGTCCGCGCAAAAACTGCTCGGTGTAAAAATCGTGTAAACCAAAGAAAACTCGACGTATACGATCGCCGAGAGCGGCAAAACAGCCGCGAGCCTCCTTTATATCGTGCATTTACATGCCCACGCGCCGTTACGACCGACAAACGAGTTTTTTTTTCTAGCCGTTTCCTCTTTTTCGGACATGGATTCTTCCTGGCTTATCGGAGCAATTCGAGGTGCTACAAATGTGGGGGGGGGGGGGGGGAGGATCGGCCGATTAGCGACCCGCTGAACTTTGCGCGGTTGCTCAATCGATTTGGGGCCTCGCGGACGGATAATGGTGTAACCGAGAAACGGTTGCGTTGCAATGGTTATATCGATGATAAATATACTTTCGCGGGGCCCGGAGGTGAATTTGAATGGCATCGATATTTATAAGCGGTTTGCGAAAGCTAATTGTTTGATTTTACGTCGATGTAATTACGGGTTGTAATGAGGGGCATTAGGCGCGTTTTCGACGTAATATCAAATTGAGTAACGATCGCGAGCTTTTTATATTGTATTTTAATATCGGAGTTTAATGTCGGATCGCGTTAGAAACTGGACGATAAGCTTCGAACGTGTTTTTCTTTCGGACGGAATAATGTCAAAATAAGAAAAAAACGAGCAACGCGTTTATTATCATACTGGATTAATAAAGTACGGTTCCCTACCGAGCTTTTTTAGTTTAAAAAGCGCATTAAAAAAAATCTTTCGAAGCATTTTCAAGCACCACAAACCCGCATAGCTCCACCCAAAATAAAGCCATAAACAATAAGTGGCGCCCATTTTCCTAACGTTTCTCTCGTTTTTCCGCGGCGCACCAAAACCGTTCCGCAGCCGAATTCCGCGCGGCGCATTCCAGTCCAGCGGAGCTTTCCTCGGAGGCGGGGCGTTAAAAAAAAAAGAAGAAAGCGGTGGATCGTCGGCGAAAAGCAGATGAACAATTATGGAGCCACAAATGTAAATTCCGGCCTGCGAGGTGCCGAAGTTCAGGATGGTTTTCAAGGGGGAATTTTACATGTTTGCAGAATTGGAAGCGGTTAGCGCGGAGTAGTTAGTTTTGATAGTTCTTGCACTGTTGATGGAACGACTTTTGGTACTTTTTCTATAGTTGGTAAATATAGGTGTCGGATTGATTTAAGAAAGATGCGTGTATGAAGTAAGTTTCCAAGGATTATAATTGCCGTTTGTACATTATTTAACGCTTACGTGTTGTAACTATGAGGTAACTTTATTAGGTGATTATTTTAAAAATTACGTTGTAAACTTGGACAATCGTTGTAAAAAGTTGAGCAACGCTTAACAGTGCTAAGTAGAATAGTTGATAATTGAAGCGTCTTACATAAACTTTAATAACTAATGGTGAGTTCTGTGTTTCAAGAAAATATGCCTGCAGTAGAAGCTCCTTTTCTAACAAGAATCAATTCTGAAGCAAAGCTCGAATGCTCTTCGAAATCCTGGAGAAAATTCCAATTACATTTGCAATGCAATAAATTAAAACCTCATCACGAAAGTTCAATTCACTTTTCTTCATTTAAGAATTCTCGAAAGAAAGCCTTTCGATCGCAGACAGACGCGCACAAAATCAAAACGCAAACGCTCGATTCTATTTCATCGCAAGAATTTGAAAGTTGCCCGTCGAAGCCTGGAATATAAGTATAATATAATTTATCGCCATTAAAATATGACGCCGTATAAACTCCGCTATATCATACATTCGCGGCGCCGCTCGTAACCGTTACCGAGAAAATACGGTGGCTTAAAATCGGCCAAAGCAAACATTTTCGAACGCCGTAAAAGAGTTTTTCGAAAATTTACATACGCGCGCGCGCGCTTATTTGCATATTATCGCCGAAGCCTAAATTCATGCACTTCGTACGACGTAAAAGTAGGCCTCGCCGGCGCGATAGCATTAGTCGAAACTAATATACGCTTCTATCTTCGCGTATACCGTTTATTATGACGGAAAAACAGAAAATCTATATACGTCCAGCTAACCGATCGGCAGACCTCCCCGTTCGCCGCCGACATTCCGAGAGCGGCGAGCTTTCACGGGAAGCCTTCACCTCGGTCTCCTCTCTATCTCTCTCTCTCGATCCCTCGGCATCTTCTCTCGCCTCCAGGAAAATCCGCGCGCAGTTTCGTCAGTCGCGGCTTCTGCGCGGGCGACAATTGATTTATGCGCGCGCGCCTTTTGTTCCCCCCGCTGATTTATGGAGCGAGGAGACACGAGTGCGGCGAGGAGGGTATACATTGTTTGGGATTTTTTGGGAGGCCGCCGGGATTGTGGAACGTTTGCTGAAGGGACGCACTGGGTGGGTCGAAATGACAGTTTTTTTTTTTTATAGAAGTATCGAGTAACGAGAGAGGTTGTTTTTCTAATGTTTCTAAAGAGAAGTAAAAACTGAATTGCGCAAGAGTCTTAACGCGGCTTTTTTCATCGGGATTAAATAAAGTTTAATGCTCCTTGAAATGTTTCGCTCGGCGGTAGTTCCACAGCGTAGATATATAAAACAGTATAATTATAGCATAAAATATCTCTCGAACCAAACACCCGATCACATACATAAATATCATATCGATAATAGAAAGTTAAAAAAAGCCAGCTATATTAATAAAACAACATCCTCCCCCCACCTGCATCCCCCTCGAACATCCCGAACCCATCTTGAGAAACTCCGCAAAACAGTCACCGCATTCATCTCGTAATCGGCGTCGGCGGTCTTATCGAACACCGCGAAACCCGATCTCGAAACGGTTTCACTCGGCGATTAGCGACGCGCGATGCTCCAGTTCGTCGGCGGCGAAACCCCAAGAGCAGCCCTCGCGAAGCTACGATCGCCGGGCATGGAAAAGGTGCGCGCGCGCGGGAATGCGGCTGTAGTTTTGCCGAGGTATGCGCGCTCGACGCGGTGGGAGAGAGAGTCTGCAGCGGCGCTCGCTGATTCAATTACGCGGCGATTCGATTTGCAATGATTTTCTGGAGGATTAAGCGGGGAAAAGTGATCTGGTCCGCTGGGTTTGCGTTGTATTGCCTGCTGAACCGAGAATGCGACTCGTAGTTTTTTGGCGCATCGCGTCAGAATTTTGAGATATTTTGATTTTTAAGAAACGCACTTCCGTGATTTGCTCGTGACGTACTTTAAATTGCACTTTAAATTTCGTCGATACGATTTTTTTCTTTAAAATATACTAGTTTAAAATATAAAACCCAAGTATGCAACTGTAACGAATATGAACTAGGTTAAAAAAAATGTTGTTTAACTCAACATTCAATCGAATAATTTTCTTGTCCATAAATAATTTCTCTTGCCAAACTTTCCCCAAGAAAATCTACGCATTTAGCCGCCTGCCCCCCCCCCCTCCAAAAAAAAAAAAACCCCGATCCTCCATCCACTCCATCGTCACTCGCAGAGATCACCGAGTCCAGGCAGGCATTCCGCCATAGCTCCGCGTTCCTCAGCTCCGCGTTCGTTTTCCCAGCTTTCGCGCGGAGAGCGCTGGACGCTCCCAGAGAGACGCGGCGATGTTGCGTGGGAAATCGCCCGGCGATCCGGCCGGCTGGGCGCCGAGTCCGTCTTCACGCGCCCCTTTCTCTCATAGTTAGAACACGCAAACTTTGCTGCCCGCCGCTGCTCGCTGGAATGTGGCTATTTTTCTTTATTTTGTGGTCGGCGTTCGAACGGAAGTGTATTGCTGGGGGTCTATCGGCTTTTCGTTTACGCGAATTCCGAGGCAGGAACGCGCGACGTTGAGGTGGTACAGACAAGAGTACGCTTTCAGAAGGAAGATGGGAAGTGAATTGGGATATTTAAATTTGACGCATTCGATGCACGCGTAATTTAGACTTGAATAATTGCTGCAATTTATAACTCAAAGTATATACATCGGTACTTTGACGCGTGAAATTAAAAAATTCCCGTTCGAACGAGGAATCGAAGAGGTTTTCTAATCGCATATAAACCGGAGAAACGATTGTCGAGGTCTAATTATCAATGCGGCAATTACCGCGTTAATGCGCTGCAACGATTGACTCGTTCCGTGCGGATACGCGATGAAAGCTACATTCTCCTCTCGCGGTTCGCAACAGCTGCTCTTCCTCTCATCCGAACCCCGACGATCCCTCGTTTGAAAAACCGGCGTCGAGCCCAGCATCCCGCGCGACGAGAGTACACGTAAGGTAAAGCGGGGGAAGATGCCATACTTAAGAAAAAAAGGGAAATAAATATTTCAAAAATGAATGAAATAACATTTTTATAAGTACAATAAACTAATGAATACATAACAATTCTTTGAAAAAAATTTCATTAATTGATAATTAATAATAATTAAAGTTTATGACGTGAAAGTGGCATCTTCCCCACCAGTGCGGGAAAGATGCCACATACTTACAAACAAGATTTAACTTATATTAAACTTGAAAATATAATTATAATAAATTATTGTTTCTCTAAATAAATACTTTTAATACTTTTTAACAAAAAAAATAATAAAATAAAATAGAATAAAAATCTAAATCCATTGATACCATTGCTAACTATTGTAGCCCGATGATCAAGTGCTGTTCAGAAGTTTTCTGAAACAAAACCTCGTCACACGTTTACCAGGATTATTAAAAATCCAGTTAACCACAGTTGTTTTCTAGCGAGATTTAAGTGACTTAAAAAAAGTTCGGTCTAATGGCTGTAGATAATGCATATGTCGGTGGCATCTTACCCCGCCCTTTTTTGTGGCATCTTCCCCCAATTGACTGTAAAATAAAAAAAATGAATTTAATCTAAAAAAGATTATTTCCTATCTTTTAATGGTGGTGTTTTATTAAAGTTTATTAAATTATCTAATTTACGTCTTTTTTTTTAACGATATTACAAACCAAAGCTTGAGGAATAATGTTTCAATATGTTGCAAATTTTAGATCGAGAGCTACCAGTTTCGACTCTGCTCGAAAAGAAACCGATAATGATGCTAAAATTCTGAAATATTTAGGCGACTGAATAAGAAAATCACGATAAACATATCTAGCAAGCACTTCTTGCGATTTCTTTACAAACAAAGAAAATCTTGCGTTGCGGCGTCTTCCCCAAGCTGGCATCTTCCCCCGCTTCACCTTATACACGGAAAACGATTCGCCCAAATGTGAAATTCTCGCGACGGCGCGCTTTCCTCTCTTACACGTGCCCGCGCACATCCGTGACCCGGCTGTCGATTGTGGGCTCGTCGCGCGCCGCGAAGAAAGAGAGAAGCGCCGCGGAATGTAGGTAAATGTGCCGTATGAAGCGAGCCCACTCCTCTCTCTTGAAAGTCTAGCCGCGCGTTCGATTTGTCGAGGCACTTGCGGCGCGTTCCGCCGCCGTCGCCGAGAGGCATATATTTTTCCGTCTCTCGATAATATATCGTAATTCCGAGAGAGCCGCCGACGAACGGAAGTACACGCGCGAGATTCCGCGTAATCCAGCAAAATTCAGCCCGCGAAACGACCTCTCGATCCCCGCCTTTCACAGCGAAGAAGCACCCAGAGGAAAGTCCTTCGCTCGGCGTCACTGTATATACCCCAGATGCAGGCCGCACAGCCTCTCCCAAAGTCACGAAGCGATCGCTAATCCAGCCGCTCCGAGCTTAGTGGCACACACGTCGAATATTCGCTCGTTACCGCGGCTTTATCTCAGCCGCGCGTGCCGTCTCTCTCTCTCACCTACATAATCCGCCGCTTTCCGGATTCTTTCTCTTTCTTTTGTCCGTTTTCTCTGTCGCTCGACCGGTCGTACCGTTAATGCGCCGCGCGAGAGAGAGATCTCGCTTTGATCGGTTAATTCCGCGTTTGCGGGTCTCCTCTACAACAGCGCCTCTCCTTACGTAAAGGCGGAGAGCTCGCGAGGAACGCCGAAAGTTTTCCTATATATCTCCCGGGGCGAACGTCGCCCCGCGCTGTACAGAAACACCGCTGTACCTGAAAATTTCGAAAAAGCCCCGCTCGCGCTTTCGCCGCTTTAATCTGCGGTGCACTCGTCTCGCGTACATATATACACGTCGCGAGAGGCAGAGGCACGCTTCTGACGGTGTCACGAGCGAGAATTACGGATTATTTATACCAAACGAGAGAGAGAGAGAGAGAGGCGTTCTGCTAAGTCGTTTATGCAACCGAGCGCTTAAAGCGGCTTTTATGCATGCCGGGGGAGAAGAATTTAATTGTGCATTTCGCGTCGGGTCTTTAACGTTGCCGCTGTTACGTTCCGTCGGGTATAATGGCACTGAGAAAAAATTTTCCGTAAAAATTACCGTACCCTTTTGTAATGCGGCGAGAAACTTGCATTATCCTAAAATATTACTGTACTGTGTAGTAGAATTTATTAGAATTTTAGTAAAAATTGATAAAGTTCTATTAAATTTTAGTATGTAATATAGTAATTTTATTATTTTTTTTATAAAAAAAGTTAATAAATATTTGCTTCAAGATTTTTTAAAAGATTGAAAAATAAATGTATTACATATAAGCTGTTCGAAGGATTTATTTCGCGGCTTTTTCCTCGGCTTTTAGAATCCTCTCTTTAAGTAAAACTTTATTAGCCGAAACGTCGTTTCAGGCGGAAAAAAAAGGAAAAAATTTGAATTACACACCGAGAGAGGCAACAAAATTGAAAAGAAAGTTTTATGCCCCCCGCGGACTCGTATAAGCCGCTCTCGCAAAGATCCTCCCGAAATAAAAAGCGTGAAAGGAAAACGTTTCCGCGCGCAAAATCCGCTCGCGGAGAAAACGGGAAAGCCCCCCCGAGTAGAAAGGAAGAAGCTAATATAATAAAGGAGCCGCAATTAGAGATGTAAATTCCTGCATATACAATATATATCCCGCCGCTAATTCTTTCAGCGGGAATAAATTGTCTTTGTGGCTTAATGAAGTGTTTACACGGTAAAACTCGATTAGAATCGGAAAAATTTTAATTGCCCCCGCGGACGGGCTCGTTTTTTCCACGCGAATCTCCGTGTATATTTGAATTTTAAATTCCTTACAATAATTAAGCGATATTAAACACGAATCGTACGATCGTGATTTCCGGTTAAAATACAAGACCCGAGCATAAAATTAAATTATATTTAACGGTTAAAAAAAAGCTCAAACAAAAAAAAAAACCACCTTCTACCCTCCTGATTGCAGCAATGAGAAGCGAGGTGGGCGAGTGGCTGGCGACGTGCGTCGGCTCGCCGATCTGCGTGCTGCTGCTGTCGTGGTCGCTGCTCATCTACCAGAATCAGCCGGCCGCCTCGAAGCGGCGCATCGACGTCCTCACCGTCGCCGTCCTCGTCCAGAGCCTGGCGCATCAGCTGGGCCTGCTCCTCTACGCCATACTCACCCTCATACACCCCGCCAACCATTTTGGAGGTAAGGAGTGTATATATACTTATTTGGTGGACGGAGGAGCGTCGACTGCGCGGGTGCAGAAAATACAAAAATCTGCTCGACGCAAACCTGACCTTTGTTTTGATTCTTATCCTTGCAAAAAAATAACCGCTGCCAATTCATTGGCAGTTAGCTTCCTCCTATAATTAATTTATCGTTCCGAGTTTATATCCGAGATTCATTAAAAACAATCGATTGCGACAACGTACTTTTAAACTATTCTATATTTAATGAATTATTTATTTTTGTATTAGAATTTTTTTTATATATGTTCATTTTTTAATTTAATTAATAGCAAATAAAATTTAAATAAAAATGTTGTTTTTGGAATATTTAAAGTCCCAAGTTTTTGAAACTCCATACGTAAAGCTCGATTTCGCGCCAGCTTGAATAAAAACGCATGCGCTAAATCAAGTTTTGCACAAGTCGTATCGAAAAATAACTTTGAATACAAAAGCAAAAAGGTGATTTTAACCTGATGTTACCTTTTCACACTATCTTCGTTTTGAAAAAAATTAAATAAAAATTCCAAGTAAATTGAATTTTCTCTAATTATATTTTCTCTATAGTGAAATTTCGCTCGCGTTTTACATAAAAAAAATTATAAACAAAAACAAATTAGGTATAGTTTGGAATATTTAATGAGTGCGCTCGCCTCCCGCTTATACCGCTTCGGATTGAGTCTCGTTGCTTTTGGCTAAGTTTTAAATTAATCTAAAAAATTTTGTAACGAATTTTCAATCGTTACATCTGCAAAATTGCGAAAAGCTTCTCTTTTAGTATTTTTAAGTAGGGCTGTTGTTTGGGCAGAGGTTTTTTTAAATTCAATAACGGATTCCAGATTGCATCTATATTTCACAGATTTAAAGAGTGCTTTCCTACATCTTACTGCTTTGCTTACTGCTGCATTCTTCATTCCACCAAATTTTATTGCTGTGTTTTTTTTATTATTATTTATAGAATTACAGTTATTTTAATTTAGATTTAAATTTTGTTTTCTCATATTGGGGTAAGAATTTAATATGCATTTGTCTAGGCAGCTTATGATACTCTCATATTTTTCTATACAGTCTGCGTTGATGAATTCCATACTTTGGAAGATATCTTTATTATCTGCAAGTTC
Source organism: Ormyrus labotus (assembly GCA_035582975.1). Lineage (NCBI taxonomy): Eukaryota > Metazoa > Arthropoda > Insecta > Hymenoptera > Ormyridae > Ormyrus > Ormyrus labotus. The sequence continues at coordinate 16,000,677 of JAWWEO010000045.1, read as the reverse complement.
TGACTTAAATTTTTCCCATTCAATTTTTTAAAATTATATTTATAATTTTGTCTATGTAGGTCTTCAGGCTGAACATTTATTTCAATAAATATGGGGAAATGGTCACTGCCGACTATCTAAAACTGTCCAATTGGAAGAAATCGCGTTTTGTGTAGAGGAAAATCTATACTGGAGTATTTGATTTGAGAATCGTTTTCATAGTCGAAATAGAAATGAGTAGGGTTTCTACTATTAAGCAAAAAGATTTCGTCTAAGTCAAGAGTGTCATATATCATATTACCATTTCTCCAGCAGTGATTGCTGCCATTGATTGCTGTATGATGAGCGTTAAAGTCGCCTAGTATTATAAAATTTGGATGCTTACCAATTTCATACAACAACCTCAATTCACCCGCCGTAATACAGTTGTCCTGAACCGGTGATATCTGTAACAAGAGACATGGTCAGTGCGAACAGACGCATCTCCAATTTCCAAGCTGTCGAGATGCGAGTTCCAATATTGCCGATCAAAAATTAAATTATTCCTGTCGAATGTTGCCATTCCTCCTCCTCTTTAGCTTTCATTTTCATTTCCTTTTTCCCTATCAAAACGAACTATGTTAAAACCAGCTTATTTCTGATTAGCATTCCATTCCAAATTTTTAAATTGTTAAATAGTTGAGTTGACATGATTTTTATATACTCAGAAAAAGAGTCCTCTTATACGGAAATTATTTTTCTCTGAATTCAATCCGCCCATTATAAATAGGTTTTTCCTTTGAGATCAAATAAAATCTTTTTGAATCGAAAAATCATAGTTTTCATGAACAGAGGAAAATCCTTTCGTAATCAATCCTCTTGCGTACAAGAGGATTTAAGCTAATCACAAAAAGACTGCTGCATCGTCATGAAATCTCTTCGTCGAGAATGTAATTTTCATTGGTTACAAAAAGAGCATATTTTCGGCTATGAAACCCTTTGACGCGTACTTTTATTTCTCAAATTTTTCGAATCCATGATAGTTTTGGGTTTCGGATCCTTTTTTTATTTATTAATTTCCTGAAGATTACTTCAGTACGGATCTGCATCAGGTTCCACCTTCAGATGCCCTGTACATATGTAACGATAGCTCACTCCCGCGAGCAAACTAGCGAACGGCTAGTACCGAGCGCCACTGCCAGGTGGCTATCCGTTGTACGCCGCGCCCGCAGTCAAACTAGCTGACCGAATGCTTAAATAGCGAGCTGCTCGAAGGTCAGCACCTGCACCTTCGGCGGGGGTTACCGAGGTGTTTTTACTAAAAGTTTTTTTTCCCCTTTGCCTTCCCAGCCAGCAAAAAGTTAACTAAAAGAAGCCGGAAAGATATCTTGAAAATGGCAAACGATATCCATTTGGATGACTATTATATGCCAGAATGTTACCACTGTTTATAACTTAAACACTCCTTAAGTCCAGGCAAAAAGATATCTTGATGAATATCTTTTAGATATTCAGATTGTTATCCAATCAAAATTAAATTTTTGATTGATCTGGATATCGATTGTACGCCGAATAGACATCTTAAAAGGCAATAAAAAGTTAACTTATGATACTTAAAATGTTAACTTTTTTAACAAAGATTTGACTGTCCTTTTAAATTAAAATTACCATCATATGGTTGTCTCATGAGTTATCAAAATGTTATTAATAATGTCAAAAAGTTAATAACCTTTTGTTAACTCATAGAAAGATATTATAATGTTAACCCTTTAGGTATAAATAAAAAGGCACTATATTTGTTTAAATAGCAAAAATATTAATGTATTATTTTATTAATACAATTATTTTGTCTTATTAATACAAAATGTTTACATTGAGATGAATAGATTATTATTATTACATTTCTTTCATAAATTATTATCACATTTCTTTTATAAATGATTATCAAATTATAAATTATTAGCAAATTATAAATTATTAACAAATTATAAGCTAATTTTCAAAGTACTAATTGTTTTTATTAGTAGCATCTTCAATTACTTTTTCCTTATCCAATCGTTTATTTTCATTTTGTTTTCTGTCACTGGATCTGCGCAACCAATTTTTAAATATTTCTTCAACTGTATCTAAGGTCACATTTTTATTTTCAACTATACAACCTGTAAGGTATTATCACAATAAATGAATAATGAAAAAAATATGCAACATAAAATTTAAAAAATCTTACCGCAGAAAAATTTGGCAAAAAATGTATTGACATTTTAACACCGCCTCTGGTTCCTGTCCAGTTATATGTGCATCCAAGCTCATTTGACAATGTCGCAGCTAAAGCATTTTTTATTTGTTTTTCAGTTTTTTTTTCTGCACTAGACAAGATGAATTTCTTCTAAAACATGTATAAATTTATAATTATTTACAATTTTATTATTATATGATTACGTGAAAGAATTATTTTTAATTTATTTAACGTGAAAGAATTAGAATTAGCTAGAAACTTACATATTGCTTTCGCACTGCGAAATCTTCTTGCAAAGATTTATTAAAGGCTTCAAAATCCTATTGAGTAGTTAAAGGTAAGTCTGGAAGGACATTAGGTTCTATATTAATAGTACTATTTAAATTTAACATAGGGTTCTACTTGACTTTTTACTTTAAAAATTGTTATTTCCTTTGGGATGTTTTGGCCAATGAAAGTGATCAAAATAGTCTGGCTGGGTATCCATTTATCGTCGTTGCACGTAGCAGATTTATTTCTTCTATTAAGCCTCTTGATTTCTTCTACTTTGACTTCAGACTTAATTGCTGAGAGGATTTCCTCTTCAGGAATACCGAGAGGTATGCATTTGATGATGCCTTTTCGAAGTTTTCTATATATAGCCCGGGATAAAAACTTCAAGATTATGTGCGGCTAAGTTTTTATGGGTGAGAAGTCGATTTGCTTCTGCAACAGTTTTGCAGATAACTTGTACCCTAACTTTACTTTTTTTTACTATATTTATAATTTCTTTGTACTTTTTGTACAAAATGGAGCCTATTTTAAATGCGTTTAAATCGTCATTATCTTGTCTAATTTTCTTGAGCCAGACTCCATAAGGACCTTTGTTATCCTTGCTAAACAGAAATTGGTTGATTGCTTACTGAGTCATTGTATGGCCTTCCTTACTTTAAATTCGTTCGGTCTGTTTACATTTGTATTGCTAGCTTGTACTGGTTTAGGTGTAATCGAAATTGCTCTCCAAGATTTATATGTGCGTCTTTTTATTAGAATTAAAAGAATCATAATTACTTCAATGAAAAAACGATCCTCTTATTACAAAAGGAATCAGCTTGTTACAAGAGGAAATTCTCAATATTTGTCCTAGCGAATTTCCTCTTGTGACTCACAGAAAATCCTCTCTAAATCAAGTTGCATGGTCACAAAAGGAAATCATTTCGAACGAAAGACTTCTATTTGTATTAAAAGGATTGTAATGTTAGAATTAACACGCTAGAAAGTCAAAAGGCAAAGGGGAAAACAAATTTTAGTAAAAACACCCCAGTAAGCCCCGCCGAAGGCGCAGGTGCTGAGTATCGGGCGGCTCGCTCTATTTAAGTATTCGGTCGGCTAGTCTGACTGCGAGCGCGGCGTGCAACCGATAGCCGCCTGGCGGTGGCGCTCGGAACTAGCCGTTCGCTACACTAAAAAAACGGCCCTCTTATTACAAAAGGAATCCACTTGTCTGAAAAGGAAATTCTTCTGAATATTTGACCTAGCGGATTTTCTCGTGTGACTCATGGAAAATCCTCTCTAAATCAAGTTGATTGGTCACAAAAGGAAATCATTTTGAACGCAAATGTATTTTCAATTTTAAAAATTGATTTACGACAAGAGGAAATCAATTGGTTACTAAAGGACTTCTATCTGTAATAAAAGGATTGTAATTTTAGAATTAACAAGCTAGAAAGTCAAAAGGTAAAGGGGAAAAAAAACTTCTGTAAAAACACAAATAAAGTCTTTTTTCCCGATGGGGAAAAAGGACCCCGGCAACGCCCTTCGGGGAAAAAAAACTTTTAAAGAAACTTCCCGGTAAGTCCCGCCTTTGGCCTTTCCCCTTGGAGGAAAAAACTTTTATACAAACATCCCGGAAATACACACAGTCCAGACAAATAGTTTTCGTTTTTGCCAAAAAAGAAATTAGAAATACAATTCTCCCCCTCTCTGCTTCCAGAATTCTGCTCGAGCCTCGTCTGGATCCTAAACTCGTCCAGCATCCTGCAGGAGCTGACCCTGACGTCGATAGCGGTGTTCGCCGCTCTGACGGTTCGCGACGAGGGCCCGACGATCAAAAAGCACCACCTCAAGTACCACCTGGCCAGTCTCAGCGTGATCAGCGCCTGCATCGGCGTCACCGGAGTCCTCAACTTCGAGCCGGACGGCTGCGTCTTCCTCGCCCACGATATCTCGCCCAAGTACGGCCTGTTCTTCAACGGGCTCAGATGCGCCCTGGCCTTCGCTACGATTCTGAGGTAGGGACGCGACGCTTTTTTCTTCATTTCTGAGAAATGGCCGTACAATTGTTTTGAAAAAGTAGACTGTCGTCTAAGGACGTTCACACGATAATTCAATTTCTTCGAATTTAATTGAAATTTGTACTATATGTCAATTTAAGTATACTTTGTAAGTGGCAAAAATTGCAACCCACCTTCCGCTATTAAAATTTAAGAAATTCAGTGTTAAACTTGCCTAGCCTCTCTGGGCAGCATATTTTTATACAGATAGCAAAAGCAGTTTGTTCGAATTGTTTTGAAAAACTGTTTTATGATTCTATGAAATATGTAGAATAATATGATACCAATTTTATATTAGCTTCCGACACTAATTTTGAAGATATAACTGTTCGAAAGATAACTCCTATGTCCTATTTGTATATCTATAGTATTAGCGCGCGAGCACGTTTATTTTGAAACATTGTTTTAATACTGTTGCTTTTACAATTTTATCTGTATCATTATAAATTATCGTAATAAATTACAATTTTCAAAATTCCGATAAAATTGACCACCGCTACTGAGCGTGAACGTCCTTAAAATACACCTAAATTCAAACTCCACCACAAGCACTTGGAAACTTCCACGCGTACCGATCGCGACGCCGCCCCGAAAGCGAAAGGTGCGCGAGAAACCGCGTGTCTAATTCCCTCTGCTCCTTCCCTTCAGCCTGCTGACGGCCCTGTTCCGCGGCGTCTGCCGCTCGTCGCCCAAGGCCGAGCTGCTGAAGAGCGTGTCGGACCTGTCGGAGGCCTCGTCGAAGAACTCGTCCTCGGGGCCGTTCGAGTGCCAGCACCACCAGCACTGGGAGCCGTCGAGCGGCTCCTGCACCAGCGGCTCCACCAACAGCCGGGCCTGCCTGAAGAAGCGGCGGTTGGTCGTCGACGAGAACAGCGGCTGGCCCACCGTCTACAGCATACTCTTCGTCTGCTACGCCTTCGATCATCTGCCGCTGCTGGTGAGTTTCGCGGGCAGGGGAGGTGGAGGATTTCGCGAAGGGGATATATTTTATTTATTTATTTATTTCCCAGAGTAAATAAAAAATTTACATTACTTAAGTATTTAATCCAGCAGAGAAAAACAAATTTCCTATTCGCTGGTCCAGATTACTAAATAGAACATAAACTAATAATTACTTAATCCTAAACAATATAAGTTATTATAAAATTTCAAATTTTTAACAATTAAATTCAACTCCCGTACAACTTTTTTTTTCTTGTCCGTCCGTTAGTTTTCTCTTATCCATTTCTTTAGTTCCTCTTTTATCTTGTTCTTTTTTGTCAGTAGTGTCTTAGATTTTGGCAATTCGCTGTATATTTTAATGGCTGTTATATAATTATTTTTCCTTGTGTTACCTGTCTTCTTTTGTTTTGGTAGCAATATAAGATTTTTCCTATAGTTATACTTTTTTTGTTGATGTAAATCTCTTGTAAAGTGTTGTAATTGTGGTACAGTGATTCGAATTTATAGGTTTGCGTTATATTTATTGGATAATTTTGTAATAGGAAGTATTTTTTGCTAACTTTATTCAATATGAGTATATATATTATATTTTTTTTTTATTAACGATTGATAGTTTACGTTTTTTTGAATAAGAGATACAAATTAAATGCACGGTTACCGTGTACTTACCGTAAAAAGGTTTTTGCACTTTTATATTCTAATTCTCAAAACTATTTTAAAAATATATGTTTTGAATTTTGCATTTTTAAGTGCTCCCCTACTTATCTGTCTTTCACTTTTTAAGAGAACAAAATTGAAAGCATTTTCGGCCCAATTAAATTTTCACTTTGTACATATTAGAAGACTCTTTTGTTACCAAGAAGCTATTCACTTCCGCTTTTCATCATAAAAAATTAATAGCAGGATATTTACAAAAACTTTAATTAATAAAAGTTTTATTATTAAAAAGAGCAGGACTCACTTCTAACTTGTGCCTTAAAGAAATAAGCGAACGATACGAATTCCGCTACCTTCAAAACACAATCGAAGAAGGATTGACATTGTAAAAGGAAATACGACATTTCAATCGCCATTGAATAAAGAAAGCACCTTAATCACAAATGATCCATAAAATTTTTACCACCGGGGCTCGAACCACTTTGAATTTTAAAGACTTATTTCAGAAAATCACTATAATTCAAAAGTCATCGAGTCACTTAATAAACTCCGAATCCGCGAAGAAACGCCCATTGAAATCGCACGCATTAAACTCGACAAATCAGCGTAGCGCCAACGTATATACACTTACCGCACGTCCAAGTACACACCAGAAATCGCAGCGGACCGCGAAGCATATCCTCCTCCCGCCTCGCGCGACGCCGGCATTTCGAAACGAGCACGGAATCGAGCTCAAACCGAGCGTGAAGAGGTGTTCGATACAGTGCGGACCTTTTACGACGGGCGGCCGTCTCGGATGTATAATGAAGAATCATCGTATTTTGACAGTCGACGATGAGTTGTCGAAAAGAGCGACGGATCCGAGTGTTTTTCTTCTTTTGGGCAAGATGACTGTCGGACAGGCTCTGAATGTGCGAGAGCCTTGGAGAGGCGAGTCAGTCGCCTGTGAAGTACGGATTGGGTCTTGATAGTGTGGCGAGTTTCGTCACTTAGATGAAAGTAAATATTTTTTTAACTTGGTAATGAAGGGTTACTTTGAAATTGAGTAGATTCTACGTTGAAGTTTCAGTACGTATTATATTGTGTTTGATATATATATAGTGATAAGTCACTTTTTAATTCACAATATTTTGGTTAATTAAATTTCTTTTCAAGTTGAATTTTTCCTACTCAAAAGTAAATCTTTACAAAATTGTTATTAACTCTTTCTGATTATAAATTCAATCGATTCTGGCCTTTTCAATGGTATCCGTAACCTATCGCACAAAATCTACATAATCATAAATTGTCATACAACGAATTCGCGAATTTTTAATGCTTAGATTATTATTTACATTTCAATACATACAACACAATGACGACTTGCACGTTTTTCGTCGCGAACTAATAAACAATACTTATTATAAATTCGAATCTCACATTTCCATACATCAAATCCGGGGCGGTCCGCCGACCGAAAAAACACGCATCTCTAAACCATTCGCTCGACAAAGTTCCGTCGGTTCATCGCAGCCGGAGAGCCGTAAAGCTTTTATCACCAATCGTCGTAACAGCAACGCCAATTTGAATCAGCGGCCATATAATACATTCCTCAAACCGGCGAGCGGGTGACGCTTAGAAAACTCGCCAGAAACGGAGTTACGATCGGACGGTCGGACGCGGCCAGTCGGCGCGGCCGTAAAGATTACACGGATAAGAGCTTAACGAACGTAGCGCCGATACGTATACGTTTTAACTGTTTGTTGGTAACGGAATGGCAATCGGCACAATTGCAAACTACGAGCTTACGGTGATTTTCCGCGCGAGTGGAAGTTTATGATTCTGCGGCTTCTTGGCGCGAGGTGATGTGTTGTTGTAATGTTACCCCGTCGCGTAATCAACGTCTCGTTGGGCTCTTTTTTTTCTAATTTTCGAAATTTTTCGAAACGTCGAGGTGATTTATTGTTTGCGTTATGGAATTTGATTTTAGATAATAAGTGTATTCAAAATGTACTTAAATTTATCTATTCGAATGTTTTCTGTCTTCTCACCATTCCTGGTAAATCCACCCTCAAATTCGAAATGCAATTTCCGCCCAAGGTAAATAAAATATTGGATTAGGCTCCAAAAGCAGGTCGTACAACTACGATCCAAAACTCTCCGCGACCCGCACTAATCTCAATCCATCGACCAGTAGTCAAAACTCAAAAAAAAAATCGGCGCTCGAAAAAAAAAGTGTCCCCCGTCGCGTGTCCCGGTCCGCCGGTCATTTCGGCGCTTTTAATTACGGGCCGAGGAAAAACCGGTCGCCGAAGAAACATAGTAGCGCAGAAAAATGTACGCGGGAAAGTCAGTTCCGCGCGACACTTTCCAAGTGCTGCGGCGATTTGCATTGCAAATTGGCCGAGATATTATATCGGGGGTATATCGGCGGGGGATAACTGCGAAATGCCGGTTCGCTTGATTAATCCTTGCCGAGGCTTTTTTTGGTTCGATTTATTTGGGAAAGTTAGCCGGGGGATTTTCGGGGTTGTTGTTTTTCGGTGATTAAATGCGCCGCGTACATCGTTTTTTTACGCGGAGAATATAAAATTCGAACAGTTTTCGAGTTCGAGAAAAAATTGCGATATCTAATCGGAAGTGATATTACGTTTACTGCTTGCTAATGCAACATTAGACTGCAATGAGGATGTATATAAATGTTTTAATATTCAAATATTTATGTAAAATCTTCGTAAATAGTTTTACGACTTTGTACCGGAACGTCGAAAAAGAGTCGAACGTAAGAGAGCAAACAGGAAAATTATACTTTGCGGCAATAAAGAGAAGGATTAAAAAAAAGAACTGCACAAACTGACATTTCAATTTGCCAAGATACCTGGAAGCACAGTTACAGTCATACTCAATCGAAACTTTATTACGCTCATTAAATAAACTCTTACTCCAAAAATTCCAAAAATTCGGAGGCAACAACAGCAACCGACGCTCCACCAGGCATCGCTAACGATCACCATGAAAAAGAAGCAGCGACGCGCGGCAAAAAAAAAAGAAAAAAAGAGCGAGAGGAAAATTAAGAGAGCGCGCGCGGATATTCGTGCGAGCAGGTTCGTGCCGGAAGTCGATTGTGTCGGGGGGGCCCCCGCTCTCGACGACGACGACGTACTTCCGGAAGGTGCATCGCGTGAAAGGGCGAATGTCGCGGGGCTTTAACGGGACGTTCTCGCGATCCTCTCTCTCTCTGGATGATGACGCCGCGTATCACATCCCGTGAAAGTCGCTCGCGTTCGCTGTTCCGCCGGGATTCGGTGTGGATTCTGGCTCGTTGCTCGTAATGGAAAATAGAAAGAATATAGCGATTTTAATGCTCTTTCTAAAAATGGAATATATATATATATACACCTCTTCGGAGTAAGTATCCGTTCGGAAAAAATCGCGGAACAACACAGCTGTTACGAGGCTGCAACTTTTTTTTTTCTTTTATGTAGTCGCTGAAAAGAGGCACACGCGAGGCGCATAATAGTAAAAGTCCGCTTTGGAGCTCGAAGCTAAATTTATACGCCGCGGCAATAATATATCGGAATGGAATTTCGTGCGTTTAAATAATGACATCGACGACCGTTAGTTTATACATCGTCCTGAATAATTTGCCTCGCGGCAAAAGGACAAACGCGCGCTTTTTCTTTTTTTTTTTTATTTCAATGCGCTCGTAATATCCCGCGTGACATTTAGGTCGGAGTTGCGGAAGTCCGTTCGATTATAATATAAGTTTTTGTCGCGGCGCGCGTACACATTTTTAAATTGCGCAATAAAAGTCGGACAATGAATTTGAGTTACTGATTTCAAAGTTACCCGGGAGCAAGATTGATGGGAGATGCGAGATACGCCGTGATAAATCCGGGTTTCAAAACCGCCTGACAGCCGTTTTTTCTGGAGTAAATAATTGAGCCTGCAGTTTTTAAAAGTGCAAGTTAACGCGGGGACATTAATGGTTTACGTTTAAAAGTATAAATAATAATAATAAAAAAAGTACAGATTATATACTCTGTTATATATCGACATAATATGATTGTGTAATAAATGAGTATAAGAAATAATTTATTTGCCAAAGTAAAACTTTAATTATATCACATCTGCCAAGAAAACAGGATAACATTTCACGTCTAAAATAATAGCGCCGATAAATAATCGCAAACCGTACCGAATCCTCGATATTCAATCCCAATTTAACGGTAACAACACCTGTTTTCTACAAACCATCGTCATTTCCTCCAGCACTTCGTGCGGCAGTATATAAAAATCTCCTTGACGCTCGTCGCAAACAATCTCATACACCAACCTAAATCCATCCCCGGGTCTCCCCTCGTAAAATAATCAGCCTCTCCGCGAGACTTCGCGGCGTCGTTACTTTGCAATTAACGAGCCGCGGCGCGTAATGGAAAGCACAGTCGCGGCGATCTCTCGATTTTTCGGCCGCTTTTCCGCGCGGAGCGCGGCTTTCCGTCATAATATCGTCGTTGCGCAACCGAACGTCGTTATACACACTCGGGAATTTAATTACGCGAAATCGGTTTACGAGGGGAAATTCGTTTCCGAGCGGTTCGGGATCGAGTGCGATTGGCTCTCTTTTGGAAACGGAGAGAAGTCGTCCGGTTTGTATATTTCGTGCGGGGTTTTTGAACGGCGTCGTTGGGAGAGTAACGTAATTGGATTATTTAAGGCGTACGAAAGGATACGCGATGGAATAAAAATCGTAAACTATCTCGGATCGATCCGATTATATTGTCCGTTTCGTGCAGTTACGTAACGTATTTCCTTTTAGAATTAGATCAGACTCCGTCGAATGATAGATATTAAATTTAATGCATCTAAAATTAAATCTATAACATTTTACGGTTTTACGGCTTTTCTTTGGTCGAAATTAACGTCCCTTTAAATTTGTCCGAATAAATAAACGTTCGCGTTTAACGCCGCGAGTCGTATCCAGTTTTAAAACTAAACCTAAATTTCACCTCTGGCCAACAGTTGCAACTTCGAAAAGCAAAACTGCCCGTACATTTTTTTCCCTCTCGCCTCACACATTTGGAAGCAGAAAAGGCGCGGCGCCGCCGAGCTTATCTCGCAGGACGAGAGCAATTTGCCGGCTGGCGCAATTTGCCGATTCCGCGTATATATATGCACCTTTTACTTTGTTTTTTTTTAACGTTCCGTACACACTCGTTATACAGAGATCGGACCGGCTTCGTTACTTCGAGGGCAGTCGTTTTCGGCTGCACTTTTTGCAATCGCGGAGGCTGTAAACGCCTTATAAATATTGTAAACGGCTAGGTGCGCGATATATACAGGTGGTCGAAATTTCGGGGCGCAGGTCGGGTCTGTCGGTTGCGAAAGTCGGTCTCGAAGGTTCGGGTTGGGCCAATTTTGCAATGCTGAATATTGCGATTCTAATATATTGTTGCGCGAGCGAAGATTGAGGAAAAAAAGTGAATGTGTTTCTTGATTATTTAGGGATGAATGAAAAAAAATCGTAAAGTATAAGTCTGCTTCGATTGTTCGTATTTAAAGTGGTAGAAAGATAATTTTGCATTAAAAATTACTATACTTTTTAGGAGTATAGGGATACTAAAATCGAATATTCACACTAAAATTAAGCCTAGCATATTGTAATAAAAATTAGTCAATTATTCAGTAAACTTTACTTTAATTTTCCTCGTCACTCCTCAAAAATATATTGCAGCAATTACACTGAGAGGAGAAATATAATAAAAATTACAAATAATCTTGTAAAAAGTATCATCTGTCTAGTAAAGCTACTACAGACTGTCAAAACCAAAAAAATTACTATACTGTTTGGTAAATTTTCCTATAGTATGGTAATTTTTTGGGTTTTGACAGTCTGTGCCGGCTTTACTAGGCAGTATGGTAATTTTTACTACACTTTTCTCTCACTGCATTTACGCAAAATTTCTCCCCTCCCTACTCCAACATCCAAATAAATCCCCGAGTGCAGCTACACCTCAAAATCCGCACTCGACGTCTCGCCGAAACCAGCAATAACCACCCGTCCCTACCGCGAGAAACGGTATTATATACGCAGCGCGCGGCAGGCAACCTCAGAAGCTCCGCGTTACGACACGGCGCGCGTTTTCCCGCTCGGCCAATAAAGGCGCGCGAGTGAGAGCGGCGGCTGCGGCTGCGGGGAATCTGCCTCGGCGCTTCCGCGAGCCATTAAAATTCATAAACGCGCCGGGCGAGACCTGTATCATAATGCCCCCATTGTTTTACGACGCCAAAGAGAGGGCATAATAAGCAAGGCAAGCAGCCGCGCGAGCGGCACCTCCTTTTTTACGAGCTGTCGATGCCACGCGCAGGAGAGAGAGAGAGATCGACCGAGGAGCGGCTGAGAGGCGATGCAGTTTTTCTTTTTAAGAAAGACGCGATTCGCGGTTATTGAAAAGCGCGAGAGGCCGGGTTTTAATGAGGGAAAAGTCGGCGGTTCGTTGGGAGGTGAAGCTCTGGGTGTTGGGTTCGATATGGAAGAGGGTCGCTTGAATTTTAGATTAGTTTCTAAACTTAGAGAGTGAAAATTCATTTTACTTTGCGTTTCCAAGTCAATCGCGATTATTAATATCGGTAAGTTCGTTAGAATGAAATGACTGCCTAAAGAAACCATGTCTCGACAGAACTAAACTGGGTCGGTCGAGAAAATTTTCGAAAAAGCCGCCGGACGCTGATTCAACAAAGTGGAAAGTATATAAAGACGGTTTATTCCATATATTACATGAAGTGGAATAAATTGATTACAAGACAGTTTTATGAAGACAGTCCATGCCAGCCCGATAAAATCTTTAATCAGCTTTTGAACTTTCCCCGCGCTAGAAACCATTATTTTTATATAATTTTTACCACGAACCGACACAATTTGTTAAAACACACATCGAGTTTTTGTTCCGCGTTGAAAAATTGCTCCGTTCTACAAATTGTTTTCACCTACCAAAATAATCCCGCGCAATTATCGCGACTGGTTTTCGAAACTCGAAAAAAGATCTCGACGATAAATCTTGACGGCTAATCGCTTCGTTACGACTATTTTGGTAAACATTCAATTTAACCCGACGGCCGCGGTCTTTAAAATCCCACCCAATTAAGATTTTCCCAATTTTTCAACGGAAATATATATGTATAGTTACGTATCACCTTCAACGCACTTGACCAAAAGTAAAAGTCGATCCCGATCATAATAATTAAATTGACGGACAAACGCGTAATTACCGCTTACGCTTACCGCGCAGCTTATATACGACGCAGCAATTACAACCCCCCCCCCTTGAAGATGCATTTTTCTCTCTCGCTCCGCGGTGTGGGAGCCGGCAAAAAAAACGCGATTAAAACCGAAAATCCGGCGAGGGAAAGGTTCGGCGTTGATTTTTACCGGGCTAATTGAAGATAAAGCGGCGAACGAAACGGAGAGTTTTATCGGGGGGGAGGGGGGCTACGACGAGAAGCGATACATCGAGAGCACGAAAAATGTCGGTTACGTCGGGAGATCGCGCGGGGCAGATACATAGTTTAGAAAGTCTACTACTCGAATTACGTGTGTTTTTCGCCTGCGAATTTCAAGTCCGTCGGGGTTATTAGACCGATATAATGATTATTAGTCAATTCGACTTTGACTGTAACGCGGGGGGAGATTTACAAGTGCGAGGGTAATTTCCTTATTAAAATAATTATTTTCAGGCAAAAATTCCCACAGGCCGCGCGGGTTATTTTCTCGCTAATTTATTATTATTATTCCGACGCGGCTTTTTCGCGAGCTTTTTTTTTTCGCGGATTTCGTTGTGTCTTGCGTAATGTTTGATCCGAGAGCGAAGGAGATATTATGCCGATGGGGTCTACCTTGAATGTCGAGGTATTGGAAGATTCTGAAAAATTGATTATTTAGTAAATGTTGGGATGAACATTTTTCAAGAGCACTTTATTGAAAACTGAAATTTATCAGTTGCAAAAATGCACCTGATTATAATCCTAGACTTTTTCATTACCATCTTATTTTTGTTCCTAACAAAAAAAAAGAAGTTGTTAACAAAAGCCTTCATTTTACCATAAATTCCCTCTCGCTTAAAAGCAAAAATTGATTCTCCCGCAGCTCCGACGTCCCCCCCCCCCCCGTCCCGTCTCCCTCCTCGCCGCGAAAATCTGCATTCTCAAACTCCCCGCGAGCGGCCGCGGGCAACACAATGGGTGAAAATCGTCCGGCTTTTTGCACAATGGAAAGCGAGAACCGACCGCCGGCCGATATGATTAATCGGCTGCTCCGCTGCGGGAGAGCTCTCCGCGCGCGAAAAGCGGCGCCGGGAGAATATATATATAAGTGTATATAGCTCTCCGTATGTCTCGGCTCGATACGCGCGTTATTTTCAATTAGCACCTTATTAAGGACGTGAAAGCGAGAGGGTCGCGTTTCTCAACGAGTCCGACGATTGGCAGTCCGCTCGTCGCTCGATGCGTGTATATTTATTTATTTATGCCGAGGGCTTTCTGCGTCGTCGACGATTAGCATTCGTGACGATAGGAATATTGAATATTTCGGTCGCGGATTATTGCCTCGTCGAATATGTCCCACGCTGAAAAAAAAACGATCCTCTTCTTACGAGAGGAACGTTGAGAATTCTCTCGATATTTACGCCAGCGTAATTTCCATAATAAGAAGAATATTGTTTGTCAGGAATAGATTTCATATTCAGACGAAATTATGGTTTTTCGAACTAAATAGAAATCCATTTGAGAGGAGCAGAATCCTCTTCTTATAAATAGAAATTCCGCCGACGTAAATATCGAGAGGATTTTTCTCGCAAGGAGAGGAACCTTTTGTTTTCATTGCAGTGGTTGATCGAAAAGGAAAAGTGCACCGCGGGCATGTAAACGATTACTTTTTTTTGCTTCCATCGATCGTCACAATAAAAAAAGAGAGAGACGCGACGTCGAAATCGCGCGCGAGACCGACGACCTGCGTGCGCTTAAACGCCGCGCGAACGACCGGACTTTCGAAAGAGAGAAAAAAATAAATTTTAGGCTTCGCGAAAAAAAAGAGAAAAAAAAAGAACATCAACGGTACGTCGGCGCGTAGTGTAGTACTTAACGCTCGTACGTAATTCTCTCACGCAATATTCGATGTACATAAAGCATCAGGCCAGTTTCCGAGTTTGATCAGGAAGCGAGAGCGAACCTCCGTGAATATTACACAACTGCCGCGTCGACGCGCCGATTTTTTTTTTTTTTTCGCGGCGCTCCTCTCGTTTGCCGTCCGTAATTTTCGCCGTTTGCCGTATTGTCCGCGAAGTAGGTGGGTTTTTAAATTTACATTTATCGTAGAGGCATTATTATTTTATTTACCGTTTGTACCGTTCGAAGGAGAGGTGTATATATATATATATATATATATGGTGTAAGGGAACTTTCTAAAGACAGTGTTTAGCATTAAATTAAATTGCAGAATGCGCGCTTCTTTTCTCTTTGTATCGCATTAAAATTTGTGAAACGTTTATGAATTAATAAACAAGTTTCAAACGGTTCAAAATCATATCGAACGAACGAAAATTTTCTGGTGACCTTTCCCAAAGATACCCTCCCACTTCAAGTACACGGAAAAAAAATATTTACAGTCGACATTACAGTGTTTTGCAGGTTGCGAAAATATACTATGGCGAATCTCCCAAAATTCGTTATACAAATCCTGATTTTTCTCGCATTCCTCCGCGGCCTCCGTTACCAAAACAGCAGCATCCAAGAATCCCCAACCACCAGCTCGCGAGCAGCGATATATGGGTCAGTCCTCGTAAAAAAAAAGAGCGCCCGGATTATCGAAGCGACGCCCGCCGCCGGCGCGCGCCGTTTTCTAATTAGGAGCAGCGGCCCGTTTCGATTTCGCGAGCCGCTCGCGTAACCGCGCGCGCGTGATGCGTACGCACCGCGTACGTACTTTTGAAAGCGAGCGCTTTTCCCGCCGAGCGCCGCGCTTCTGTGGGCGAGCCGCGGCCGGCGAAACTGAAAGTTGCCGCGCGCGGTTTGGGAGGAGAATTGGATTTTTGGGGGAGGAACGCCGGGCGATTATAGATTGAGTATAAAAGGTTTTGTCGACTTTTTTTTTTACTTGACACTATTTTCATTTTTTTTATGTAATTGGTAATTTCAATGTCTTTTGGGGTGAAGTTTATAGCGCCGATGATTTCGAGGAATTGGGTAACCAGTTCATCGGTTGAGAAAAGCAATTTTTCCGTGTATTTAAAAGACATTTACTCGGATAAATGTTACATTTTAAAACAGACGATAAAGCCGATGCGCAATCCTGAATTGCCTTTGAGAAATATCCGATTATCCTGCACCCAATACAAGAATCGCTTTATTTCAACACCTCCAAAACGATCGACGGACGATCAGCGCTGGAAACAATAAATTTTGATACACAAAAATAAGGCACTACATTACACAAACGCAATCAAAGCTATATATTAACGCTCGCCTCCTTTTTTTATTTTCATCGCAGGTCGTGTCGATCAGGCCGGACGTTCTCAGGGACTTCTGCACTCCGCAAAATCTGGCGACGTGGCTGCCGCTGCTGAAGGACACCCTGCTGCCGGTCTTCCTGGCGATCTTCGACAAAATGTTCTGCCGCTACGTCGCGAAGGTCTACACGAAGCAGGACCATGCGACCAGACTCTCTCACGGTAAGATTAAAAGCAGTTACAATAGTAATTATTTCGAGGAGGATTGATGTTCGTTCGATTTTGTTTTTTGTAGAAAAGAAAAATCTTCAAAATTTATACCGTAATGAAAATTAAGCTTTCAACTTGTTATGTAAAGACTTTTGTTTAATAACTCGACGATAGACGCAAAGGTAGTATTATACAATTCCCGTCTCAAATACTCGTTACGAAAATGTCAATTCGAGCCGGAAAAATTCCGATTCCGAGCTCTCGCAATAATAATTTTCAATTTAAAATAACTCCCCCGGTCGGCGCAGAGAACAGAATATAACCATTGTTATGTCACTCCTTATCTTACCGCCGCTGATGAGCATTTTCAATTCAGCTCCCTCGAACGAGCCGAGAGATCGAATCTCGCAATTATGAAACGTTACATTAGCTCTCGAACAACCGAACACAAGTCTAATATAGACCCTCCCCCCCCCTCCCCAACCTTTCATCAACCTTTCGAAAACGCTCCGAACGACCAGCAAAGCTTCGAACTCCGACGCGGAAGCGCACGAAAATCCAACGAGAAAAAACAGGGCTGCGTCGATCGAACGTCTCTCTCTCGGCTGCGAATCGAATCCAGAAAGTATAACTCGGCGAACCAAAGCCTCTCCCGATTCGCGGCGGGAACTTGACTCCGCGCGGAGAGTTCATCGAACACGGATCTCTCGATGTGCATTATGTATATATATACGCGATCGCTCGCATCTGTGTCTCTCGCGTTGCGCAATCCGAGGAAAAAGGCGCGCTGCATCGCGGCGAGGTTCGCGGGCTTCTTCTTGCTCGGATCTTTAAATTCTGTTCGCCGCGCTTTCTTTGGAGGGGGCTTTGCGGCGGGGGAAACTGTGGGGGCGGAGAGGAAGGAGAGCGAAATCGAGAGCCGACTGATTTTACGGCGGTTCGATGAATAAGGGAAATCTTAAGCTCGATTGGACGTTGATCGGCGAGGGGATTTTGGTGCAGATAATGCAAATTCGGACGTTGGATTATCGAGCAACTTCATTTTTATTCATTTTTCTTTATTAAATTTTATTGCTACATTCTTGCGCGAAGCAGTTATAAAAATAGTTCTTTTATGTAATACAGCATTCAGTTTGTTACTCATGGAAAATGATCAGATATTCAAACGAACCACTTTCTCCTAAACGCCGCGCCGACAAGCATCAAAACCCACCGGACTTCAAACGTACTTCCGCGACAACTCTAAAAAAATCTCCTCGAACAAACTCTCCCGAATCCCCTCGAATCGCATTAGAACCTCCCCGCAAAAATCACTCCCGACAATCGTATATCAGCTAAACCCAAACACTTGTCGATCCCCGCAGGCGGCGTGGACGGTAAGTTCCGTCACTTCGAGCAGGACAGCGAGTACAAGCTGCAGCTGAACCTGAACCACGGACTCAAGTTCCCGATGGCGAGCGGCTGCGCGCCCGGCGGAGGCAGCCTCTACGGCCGGCTGCACAATCACCAGGGCAGAGGTACGACAGCCGACGGGCTGCTCTCTAAATTTAATTCAGTGAAAATATAACTGATTTGTACAGTGACTGCGTTTTTCACTGAAAAATCAATTAATAATTTCTATTTAGCTAGTGAATATATTTTAACTGAGAAATGCGGTTAAAACAATCGCTAACTTTGTAGTGAACATTAACTGCCTGAAAAATCAGTGAATATGTAACTAATTTTACAGTGAATTTATTTCTCTATAATTTAAGACAGTGAAAATATCACTGATTTTCACTCAGAAATCATTTAGTCATAACTGAAAAATCCAGTTAGAACACTGCTCATTGCCCGAGTGAGTATGTAACTAATTTGATAGTGTTTCTATTGGATTTTTCTTTCCCGCCGAGATCACGTGCCAACAATTTCATTTGTGCCATGCCCACTAGTTCGTTATAATCAACATTATCACCGTTTTTATGAATTTTCACTAATCAATATTTTAATATTGATTAGTGATTGGGCTTTAGCCCGATACTAGTGAATTTTCATTAATCAATATTAAAGCACTGAACTGTGGAATCATTAATAATAAAGTATTCACTGCGTTGAGTAGTAGAAATTCACTACTTAAACAATGAATATTCACTGCTGTTAAGAACAAGAACATACTACTTTTCCAGAGAGAATACACTGCTTTTCCCAGTGAATATTTAACAACTTAATAGTGAATCTTTTCACTACTTGTTGTAGTGCATATTCACTATTAATCAGTGACCTACTTTTGGTTTTTAAAAGTAGTGCAGCTGCACTGCTTATCAGTGATTTTTCACTGCTTTAAATTTAGAGAGTGGATTTCTTCTGTTGTTTTTTTGGGTGGTTTGAACGAGGAATCGTGAACTTTTCGAGCAGTGTTTGTGATCGGTAATGTTAAGCTGGAGTGTTTTTTTTTTTTTTCGTTTGAGGACGTCGACGGTGGACTTTATCTCGTTGAACGGGGGCCATTAAGTTTTTTCTTAAGGGTAACGTAACGCGTATTATTTGTCGTTCGTAAAACGTACTTTTTTTTAATTCTTACCGAGAAAAGCAGTAAAAATTGCCAGCAGAAGTACTCCCACGACACTAATGATCTAATGATCAAGATATTAACTCCGAGCAATGAGATCATTATTACACATAAAACGCGGAAAAAATTTTTTATCCAATCACAATAAGTTTAATGCGAGGTCACAGACATTTATTCACATTCCATTACTTTACCCGAACGAACCTTTGAAAATCGTCTATACATATTCTTCATCGATTTTATTTCTCATACCAAACAAATTTTTACCACCTCGGTTTAACGACGAGTAAAAGCTAATCCCAATCATCTTTCACTTTCCATTAATACGCCGTTTACGTCTTCCAAAACGCGCTCGACGCAGCTTGCAGCGGCACGATGCAGCTGGGCATCCACCAGTACGGCCGCAGCAACGGCGGCCTGTCCAGCGGCGACAACACCTACGCCTCGGTGGCGCCGGACAACAGCGCCTCCGCCTACTCGAACCTCGAGTCGCCCAAGTCGCCGAAGCTCCGGCCGCAGCAGCAGCCGGCGAGGATCCTCAGCCGCGCCAACAGCACCGTCTGCAAGTCCAGTCACGCCGAGTTGCAGCAGCAGGAGTTCGGCCTCGGGCGCAGGCAGGGCAGCGGCGAGGTCTTCGGGCAGAAGCTCGAGAACCTCATGCAGCTCGAGGATCAGCCGTACGCGGTCAGTTTTTTTCTTTTTTTTTTTGACGGGGGGGGGTTATGTTTTTAGGCGCGAGTAATATAGGAAATTAATCTAAAAGTGAGACAGTTTTGTATTACTGTTTTAAAAGGTGCGATTTGAATTACGCTGTTAAAAAAGTTTAGGAAGATTTAGTTTGTTTACATTTGAGAATGGAAAAGCAAAGTTTTTATTTAGACTTCTCAGTACTTTTTGTGAAGATAATTAAGATATTGGGATTTAAATTACGCTGTTAAAAAAGTTCAGGAAGATTTAGCTTGTTTACATTTGAGAATGAAAAAACAAAGTTTCTTTTAGATTTCTCAGTATTTTTTGTGAAAACAATTAAGATACCCACCGTAAATCGTTTACTGTCTCGAAATTACTATCTACAGAGTATACTAATTTTATTAACCAAACGATCCATTTTATTCCAACATTTTCCTCAGTGCTTCCACTTTCATCAAAGTTTCCTAACATCATTCAAACAAAAAAAAAAAACAAAAAAAACTAACTTCTAAAAAAATTGCAGTACGGCGCGCGCCGCCTGAAGCACTTCGCCAAGAGCCTGGACGAGATCCGCGAGGAGGTCCCGCGGCGCAACAACCTGCGCAGCGCCCTGGGCAGCCAGGAGCGCTGCTCGGCCCAGCTCATCCTCGCCCAGCATCATCATCAGCAGCAACAGCAGCAGCAGCAGAACGAGCGCAACGCCGTCGCGGCGCTGCGCAGGAATCAGAGCTTCGACCTGCACCCCAGGTATCCCAGGATCGAGCTGCCCACCGTCACCTCCAGGACGTACGACGTCAAGAGGGAGCTCGCCATCAAGAGGAGCCTCCAGGCGATCGAGAGCAGGAGGAGCAATGCCGGTGAGAAATTAATTGCTGGTGAATTGCGTATTAATTAACTGGGGAGAAATTTCGCGGTGGAAATGAGTTTATGTTGTGGGCTTAAAGTCGTCGGTGAAAGTGATTATTAATTGAACGAATTTGCGGTGGGTATAAAGTCATTGACGAAGGAGGATGGATTTTAATTATACATCTGCAATGATTAATGCTTCATATCAAACTGTTTCTTCCAACGCAACAAATGAAATTACTCTTTCTTTACGAATTCTCGCGTGAAACTGAAAATAATCACCGCCCAAACGCAAGCTTCATTTCTCTAAAAATGAAAACTTGGGCGACGTCGACAAATCCGACAAATTTTCACAATTCGCCCGAACACCGCTTCGTTTTTCTTCTTCTTTCGCAAAAAAGGCACAAGTGCCATATTCCACGAGCGAGCCGAGCACAAATCGCCAAGCGCAGCAAGAGCGAAATTCAGACGCGCTCCGTTTAAAAAAAAAAAGAAAAAGAAAAAATTTCAATCTCATTCTCACGAAACAAGAGTGTGCGCAGTGCGTTTCACCAAAGTGAAACCGAATTCGGACGATTCTCTCTCTCTCGGCGCTTTTACGCGCGCGCGCACACTTTCCGCGGAGATGCGCCTGAACTTTGATCGCGTGATAAGGCCTTTCCCGAGCGATAATATAATTCACGCGCGCGCGTTCATATTCGTTAGAAAACGCGGCTATTAGCTTTTAATACAATGCATCTCCTCTCGCCGCGGCGAAAGAGATATTATGCCTTTTCCTTCGGCAGCCGCGCGCCGATTACACCGCGGATCGAGGTCGCGAGCACGTCGGTTTCGCTGGTTCGTCTTGGTGCACAGCCTAGTTTCGCGGACGGTTAACGAGCCGCCGGGATTTAATTATGTATCGATTCGAGCGCGAGAAGGGCTCGATGCGCGAGTCGCGGGCGATGGGAATAACGTTTTCGTAAAGTTGTAATGGGATTTTGAGGAATGTTTGTTCGGAGTCAGCATCGGTTGAGGATTGATTTATATTTGTGCGATTTCACTTTATTATATTCATTCGGAGAGAAATAATCCGTTATTAAAACTTTCCAGCAAAATGTATTGATTTTTCGTCGCTTTGAGCAGTCTGTAAATTTCATAGAATCTCTCTTTAACCGTCTGTCGTGTACAACAACAAAAAAATAAACTCGCGTCGAGCTACCAATATAATTGAAATAACAATATAGGTCACTTATCCAACGCGCTTCTTACTCGCGGTAAACACGTCTCTCGGCTCTCTCTCTCGCAAACGCCGTTTATGTAACGCAGCAAACGCGTTTACCATTCAGCCAGAGCAACAAATGCAGAAAATCGGGTGTGTACGAGCCGCGACGCGGCGGTAAACCGCGGCGTACATATATTAATTAGCGGGAGTTAACCACCAAAGACAAGTTATTTATATGCTCTCGCGCCGGTATTAGTCCGCTACTTTATTCAGAGTAAATCACCCAATAATCGACGGATCGGTCCAGTTATTAAAAGGCTTTTCTTGCCTTCGAAACGATCTGATAACCGAAGGGGGGCTGGTCCCATTACTCGTACGCTTATCCAGTTATTATCGGGACCGACGGGGATCGCCGACTCCGCGGGCTGCTTCTGGTTTGTAGGGATTTTTTTCGATTCGCCGTTTTTGAAAATTTAAGCGCGCGCGGCTATCGAATATTGATTAACGGACAGTCGTTTTAAATCTAGCTTAACAGAAAAGCTGGTACCACTTCGATCCCGCTTTATTTCCCCGCGTTCTCTCTCTCTCGAAAGAGAGACCTCGCTTTCCCGCCCAAAGCCGTCTTATCCGAGGCGCACCAATGCGCCCCGCGACCTGTCCGCGATTGCGAAAGAGAGCCAACCGCTTGCGCAGCAAAGCGCGCGCGCCGCGATAAAAGCGCCTGGCTCTTTTTATTGCCTTTCGACGAACTCCTCTCTACGTTTCGAACGCTTTGAAGAGAGCTGCTCTAGAACCTCTTTGAAAGTTGGCTCGCGCGGTTATACCGATGCTGCTGCTCTATGTTGGGGCCGTTTGAAAGCGATGCGCGAGAACGCCGTTCGCGCGCGGCTCTGGCGAGAAGGAAAATAAAGCAGAGGGATATATCGGAGATATATGTACTCGTGACGCGACGGCGATTTCAGGTTTTTGCGGCGGAGGTCAGTGAAATTGAGGATATTAAGTAAGAGTGATGATGGGCGCTGAAATTTTTTCGGTTTTGCAAATGTAATGTATGCGGTGGATAATAACCGAGTAATACTGGAATCTGGTTAATTTTGCATTCGTTTTAAAGTTTCTTAATGCCTGTTACTTAAAAGAACCAGATATTTTCTTGAAAAAATATTCAAAAATGCTGTAATCCTTTCGAAATGGTATCTACCCCAGTTTATTACTCCAAAGATACTTTTCCCGATCAATAATCGTTAACATCTTCAGTTGTAATAAACCAGATTTTACATCATTCAGATACTTAACGAACACAGAACCAATAAACACACTAAGCGAACCGAATAGTAATACCCATTCAATTTTTCTAAAAATCTAAATCACAAAATGACATATTCCTCAAAACGCCGACTAAATAACCCCTCTCTTTCCCCCGCAGAATTCGAGGACCCGGAGGCGGGCTACGAGACGTCGGACGACGAGAGCTGCGACCGCGAGAGCCAGGACTTCGACACGATGAGCTCCTGCCGCAGCCGAGCGCGCAGCTGCTGCTCCGTCACGACCGTCGCCAACGACGACTTCGAGTACTTCCAGCGGAAGGGCACCAAGGTACAACTAACACCGTAATTAAGAGCCTCGTCCGAGGAAACGGGGGTACTGAACTGTATATATGTATATATATATACTGATTTGCTAAACGCGGACGAAGTAGCCTAGTTCCCACGTTGAGTATATAAAAAATACAAATTAACGAAATGCCCTCCGAATGATCAAGTAAATGGCATTCGCGAGCGATTATTGTTCTGGAAGTAGCAATTACACTGTAATGCGATATAGAACGCGTCGTCTCGAGCGTGGGAGGAATTTATTGCAGTAGTTTTCAAAGTTTCGCGCTCCACCTTGAATTTAATTCCCTTTTTAAAAGGAACAATGTTTAAAAATACACTCGAAAATATCCGCGTTAAAAATGTTTGTGGAGGTACGAGGAACTTGTACAAACATAACGCCAGTTGTCACTGCGAACCCGCAAGAGTTCCCCGTACCGTGAGAAGAATCGGCACTTTTTATACGCGCGCTGCTCAAATCCGAGCGTGACGTCAGTCGAAATCGAAATGGAGCACGAGAATAATGCGAGCAAAATGTACCGTAAGTCGCTATTTTTTTCTTTGTGAATCGCGCGCCGAAAAAGTTTTATATTAACTGGCGAATTTTTGGCGCTGTCAGACACTTTTATGAGATGTGTAATTATTTCCAGAAGTCTACCGTTATGAATTCAATTTTCGGACTGTAGTTTTTCATAAAGTCTTGTGTAACGCAGCGTTGAGACGAATTTTTGGACTCGAGATCTTTTTTTAAATTACATCGCAAAAAGCACCTTTTTACCTCGCGATTGCGCGGTTACGTCGTACAAGCAGGTCTTAACAATTAAATTGCATAAAAGAATTTTGTTTTGATGAATAAGGAAAAGCCTTAGTTAAAGGTCTAAAAATAAGTTTCATTAGCGGAGCTATTTTTGCTTTAATTATTTCAATTGTCTTTTTCACGGTGAAAAATTAGCAAAGCCAATTTCGTTTGAAAAAAAAAAGTACTCGTTCTCGATCTACGTACTGCCTTCAAACTCGTTCATTTTACGAACGTCAATTTCAGCGAGGTAAAATACAAAGGCCAAATTTCTCATTTTCAATCCGAAACTGGGTTCATCATCATTCACCGGCTTGACAATTACACCCGACTCCACTACCCGACTTTGAATTTCCAATTCTCACGGGCAACGCGCGCAGCAGCCTCGAGGAGAAAACGAATTCCGCGTCCTAAATTTTTCGCCAATGCCCGCGCTCCCGACTCGATTTTCCCGCGCGCGCCTCGCGATTAGCGTAATTCTAAGCTCGCGTGTAATTCCTCTACCTACTGCCGGCGTCCTTGACTTTCCGCCGGGGGAAGACGCGATTATGCACGCCGCGCGCGTTGGGAAACGTCGCTTAACCCACTTAGACAAAGCATCGTCGTCTTTTTTTTCCATTCCATTCTCGCGGTTCGCCGGCACGCCCATCTTGAAAAAAAAGAAAGAGTGTCGCGCAACAATGACTCGGACTCGTTACGTGTTTTTTCAATTGGGGGGGGGGGGGGGGCAAAAATACA
>JAWWEO010000045.1:15783610-15969001 GCA_035582975.1 Ormyrus labotus | reverse complement strand
GGTAGAATTCATGTTCCTTGCATGGAAATTCGTATGGAATTCTAGCGAGAATTTCTTGCGAAATCTAGCTAGAACGTCAAATTCTACTTTAATTCTAGCGATATTATCGGAAACTTGCTACCAGGGTACATACTGTTTTATCTTTTAACTGCTTATATGCATTGGGCTCGGAATTCCATAATTTTTGTACGCTAGATTCTAATATTCTTCGCAAAGTCACACAGAATTTTTCAACAAAAGGAGATTCCGTTCATAAATTAATGCCTCTGACATTATAGAGACTCTGATATCGCAAGTTTTATCAAAGAATCACCGTTAACTTTTTTTTGTACTTTTTAGAGTACATTATTCCCTTTTTCTTTGGAACAAAAAATTGAATATTTTTTTCTGCTTTTAGTAAATTTCGTACACAATTATTCAAAATTAATTCACGATGTTTTTTAATTTGTCAGAAAAAAGTCAGAAAATAATGTAAACTGATCACAGCAATTTGTCATATTAATATAAAAGGACACTATAGTTAAAAATAGTATTTTTTTTTTCTTTTAGTCCTGTCCAAACTGATAAATTGAAAAGTCTAAATTTTTATAAAACTGAATACACGTTAAATCATAAATAAATTTCTACATTTTACGTAATGAGAAAAGACAATAGCAGAAGTTTAGAATTTACTATAATGGTTCGTTAATTTACGTGAAAGAACGTTTAGACGGAAGCATTATAACGTTCCCTAAGCATTAGAGCTCGACCAAGTATTCCTACGTCGTTTTCAGTAGTTCGTAATTTATATTTACACCAGCGAAATAATTTTTCAAATAAAGTATTTTTTATTATGATTTCTTTCTTCGAAGTATGAATTTATATATAGTTTTTATTAATTCAAACTTAATAAATATTAAACTCATAATTAAATAAGCTTAAGATTACAAATTTATTTGCAAGTGTACTTAAAAAACGAATTTATAAAGCAAACAGTTTTAACCTACTTATAAATTTAAAAAACAGTCTTGGAATGTCTTATTATAAAATGCCTCTTTACAACCTAAAATTGTCATTTTTCTGCAATAAAATAATCTCGCTGTATCTTTAATCTCCTAAATGCTCCAGAAACAACAAAGAAATCAGATTTTCCACTTGAACCTCGTCTCTAGCAGCCTAATAAACGAATTCCGTCCGACAAACCTCGAAATCTCAGCTCGCGGCTACAGCTCTCTCTCTTTTCCGCCGAAAGCAGTTCTCTCCGTGGCTCGGAAAAAAGAGAAAAAAAAAACACACACACACACACACATACACACAGATGAAAAGACACGCGGAAATGAAAATGAGAAAGAAAAAGAGCCCGGGCGACTAGTCGACGTCGGCGGGTAGAAGGAAAGTAGAGATCCCTTTTCACTCTATCCGCCCGAAAACAATTCGCACCTTTGAAATCAGCGGAACAGCGGCTCGCGCGGCTCCGCAAACGAGAGAAAGAGCAGAGTCGGCGGGATTCCGCTCGCGCAGTCACTCCGCGGCAGGAGCATTGTCTGTTTTGTCTCTCGTTTGCTTTCCTCCTCCTCCTCCCCCAGCGGGAGCCTCAAAAATACGAGTAATGAACTATTAAACTAACAAGAGAGGGAGAGGCCCTCGAGAAGGCTGCAGACTATGCGCGGCTTTGACGCGGCGGCGGTATCATCTCCGCATCAGCGAGCTCACCCCGTGTGCACGTCGAGCGCCGCGCGCGCGCGCGCAGCCGTTATTCTTTTGGCCATTAAACTCGTGCGCGAACGCGATTTCGTTACGCCGTGCGCGCGCGAGCTTGCGGGCTTTTTAGCATAACTCGAGAGACCTTGAGTGCCTGTAAAACACCGCGGCGAGGGGCGCCGATGGGTTAGTGGGCCGAGATAGGGGAGTATAACGTGCGCCGAGAAGAATGGCTTTTATTTTTTTACACCCTTTTTTTTTCCTTGCTTCGTCTTCGGAGCCGGTTAGGATGAAAAATTGATTTTTAATAGCTTTAAAAAGAGAGAGGCAAGGAAACAAAATGGTTTTCGCGACTGGCGCTTTGAAGATTTCTTATTTATTTTCCGGCAAAATGGCCTAAATGGTTTTGTAGATAAAATGTTGATCGAAACCATCGGTGGTGGTGTTATTACATGGTAATATTTACAAATATTAAGCGGTTTTTCAATATCGATGTAATGTTCGTTGTAATGTGGAGAGCGATAAGCAAAGATTTCCATACTGAAATTTGTAAACTGCAGAATCAACAAATTTCTAAATTTTTTCAATGTGCTCGACAATAAATTTAAGAAAAAAAAACGAAAATACGTCTTTAACGGGTTTTTAACGTGTCAATAGTTGCAGCACTTATTACCCAATAACCCAAACTCGGCGCTTGTGTATGACCTAATCCAGATATAAGAAGTAGTTACAGTTGAAATCGGTCAGACGGCCGTATACCGGCCGCTTGACGGTTTGGCAATAATTCAAAGCGGCAATTTATTATTGAAAATCGACGACAGCCGATGTGTTTTTCTGCATAACTAAACCGAAAATAGATAAATGTGCGAAGCGTCCGTGAATTAATTAACATCGATTTCAAGTTCTTGATAATTTACAGATAACTTTGTCCCAAGAATAAACTGCCTGATTTTCTAATCAAAAAATAATGCATTTAATAGCCGTAAAAATAAAACTCGAATAAATAAATTTACTACTATAAAAATATAGTTTAATACAGTTTTGAAATTATAATTTATTATTTATAACAGCAACAAACCTACAATAATGATTTCTAAAACTTGGCAGTAAAATTCACGAAAGTTTATCAATTATATGGGGAAAATTCAATCATGATACTATAAAGCAAACATAATGAGAAAGTAAAAATAATAGGCTTTGCAAAAAATAGATTAATAAATATATTTTATTTTATTTTATTTTTAAATTACAATGTGTAATCAAACAGAATACATTCCATAAAACGTGTAATTAGAAATCATTGCCAAAACATTGAATTTCATTAACTTTTTATTTTCATTACACTTTATCATTTAGTTGTTAAATTTTAGAAATAAATTTCTCTTTTTTACTTTATTATATCCACACATTTTCGAGAGAAATAATTCCATCGAAAAAACTAGTATCGAAAGTACACATCCCTTTAGGTAAACAATCAGTAGCTGAACGTGCATTAGACGATTATTCAAGCTAATCCATTCCCTTTCCTTTTTTCTATCATAAATGTTTTCCTTATCCCACAATTGAGAAATTCCAGCTTCCTTCGCTCTTAGCAAAATACTGTAAAACTTTTCCATGTATGGAGAACCGAGTTCGTAGATAAAATCCTCGGCAATCGATCCTGTTACAAAGTGAGTTAATTTCATCAACGGCTCGCCATTCTCTTTCTTATATTTTTCGATAAACGTTCTAGCTTGTTTCCTGGGTAAAAAACCGATAATATTTTCTTTATTCCTGATCCTCGTTGGAATCTCGAACGGAGTGGCGTAAAATTTTAATCTTGATTTCACTTCTTCAGCGAATCTGTCGCTGACATTTACAAAAGACTCTGCTAGT
The DNA here is from genome assembly GCA_035582975.1 of Ormyrus labotus. Taxonomy (NCBI): domain Eukaryota; kingdom Metazoa; phylum Arthropoda; class Insecta; order Hymenoptera; family Ormyridae; genus Ormyrus; species Ormyrus labotus. The sequence goes on along the minus strand of JAWWEO010000045.1, from coordinate 15,965,446 downwards.
AGTTGATGAGTGTATGGTTGTAAGTTAAATTTTACAATATCTTCGAAAGAATTTATCGATGGACCATCCGAAGAAATAAGTCTTCTCGTAAGCTGAGCAATAATATCAGGAAAGTGCATTATTGATATCAAAACTGTGGAAAGAAACATTATTCTTGCGGTGAAATTTCGAGGTTTTGTGACTGTTGGTTGTGCCATCAGCACTTGAAAATTTTCGAAAAGTTGTGTTCGCTGGTTAAGTGGTATTAAATAATTAAAAGCATGAGTGGCGAGTAAAACCAGGGAAAGGCTCAGAATAAAGGCAAGGAAAGTTCCAATAGATATTTTAATCTCTGCATCATATTCGGCAGAAATCAGAGCGCCGACAGTGTCGAACGATATGACATTACTCCCAGAATAACCAGCATTGACTAGCGATTCCGTCAAAAGGAAAGGGTATGGGAATAAATTGATTTGTTCAAGTTTAAGTAGTTGCATAAAAATACGGATTGCGTCGGCTTCTTCAGTAGGAATAAGGTGTGTTTTAAAATTTAGAGTAGAGCTTAAGAATTTAATCATTGAATATCCAGCGCCGAAATGCTCCTCTCCTTCCTTACTACCATTTTTTACATACATATATGGCTCTGAGTTTAAGAAAGGTAAAGTTAGCTTATATTTATTCATGTCTTTCAATTTATCAGGAAAAATGTTTGACCTTAAATTGCAGTGAGAATAAACAAGATTTTTAGTAAATGGATTATAATTAAATACAAGACAATTTTTTGGGTTCCCTCTGCCTAAATTAACTATTGCGATGTCCAAATATTTTTTAATCCAAGCATAACGTAAAACTGATTCAATTAAATACGTGGGTGAAAAATTATCACTGAAAATCACTAAGCTCCTTGGTCTTCTATTTTTCGGAGATAATTGAACATAATAATTTAATATAAAAATTACTTCTTTGGGTTGAAAATTTTCTTGAAATATAATGAGCAAATTCGATTGCCTCGATGGATATTTTAATGAAATGTTTTTATAAACAGTACGAGTTGACTGTAAAGTTTTTAAATGCAAGATTACCGTAGGACCAATCAAGATAGTTTCTTTTAAAATACTGTCTGTCTCAAATATATTATTTTTGCAGATGATAATCATAGTCTGATGCACTTGGATATTATTTATCATTGGAATAATACTTGAAATATTCGAACAAATACCGTAGCGAAAACTCATAACTAACAAACAAAAACCAAGTTTGAACATTCTCCTTGCTAGTAAGAAACACAAATACGGCCTCTTAAATTCAACATCTACTAAAGGAATATGTAGAAAAGTAAACTGTTATCGAACGAAAGTTTAAGTCGCAAGTTAAAAGCTTGAATAATTCAGTTTTGCTAACAACTCTGGTAGAAAATAAAGCAGTCCTGTTGGTTAAAATATTAGTCACTAGCTAATTTTTTAAGCTAATTATTAAATCTATATTTTCTAATTTCTGACTAAGCACCCTGAAGGCTAAGGGTTACCCCAGACTTTAGGGTGCTTAGCCAGAAATCAAATTTCTGGCTATTCATTAGTCAAAAACTGCGTAAGATTTCTACCAGGGAGAAGGGATATGCATTTTTATAAAACAAAACTTCTTTTTAAATCATTTATTTATTTATTTTCATTTGTTGAGATCGATTAGCTATTATTCAATTTTTTTGTCATCGTCGATAATACGAGCTGGGTTTTAATAATTCAATGATACAATGCAAAAGCAAATTTTTTTTTCACGAAATTACTGTTTGTTCCGCGTTGCTCCGGTTTGTTGCGAAAAATAATATTCGCTACGCGTTGCTTCCTTCGTTTTAATATGTGCATCATATTTATCCCGCCCAAATATTTTGCTAATTTGCATATGTTTACTGATTGCAGCGACTTTATTAGTACTGCAGTGTGCAATCGTAATGCATTAACAAAATTCATTTCAATATTTTATAATTTGAACACATTTCTTTCGGAAAGTTACCAAAGCCAAACATTTGTTGTAATTAAAGGATGTAATATGTGCCAATTTATGCATCAATTTGGTGTGAGATTTATTTAGTAATTTGAGAATGGTAATTACCATTTTTTATTTACCTTATTTAACTTGTACAATTCTAAAACTTAAACTACAGCTAGCTTATTAATAAAGTTTTAATTAATTCAATTGCGAATTCTGATTTAACTTTAAAAAAATGAAGAGAATCTACTTCTCAGTCTTATAAACTAAAAGTGAAAAGAAAATTTTAGAAAAAGTCTTATATTTCAAAAGCAATGATTTATTTACTTCTGCAATACAGCGGCGTCATTCTTAATTAGAGCATTTGAGGTTTTCGAAAAAGAAAGGAGCGACGTGCAAATAGCATTTCTTGAAAACAAGAACCAGATGATTAATCAATTAATTAGAGCAAAAACGCGGCCCGGGCGCTTCCATAAAGCAAGGCGGGCAGCAGAGCGCCGTTAAAAAGAGCCGCGCAAGGAATTCTAGGCCACGACTAGACACCCTGGAAATGGTTATAAACGCCGGGAAAAAAGGCTATATAGAGTCGGCTCTCTCTCTCTCTCTCTTTCTCTCTGCCTTGTTCGGGCGCGAGAAAGTTTTTCTCTGCCACCGGGGAATACTCGACGCGAAATCTCCGCAGCTGGAGAGAGAGAGAGAGAGAAAAAAAACAATGGCCCAACAAATCCTCGGCTCTATTTCCATATTGGAGCGCCGCGCAAAATTCAGCGCCGATCGATGATTCTCGGACAATTAATTCCCTCATGAGGGAGAGAGCTGCGACGTTTTTATCCGGTCGCGAGTCTGATTAGTCTTGTTAATGCGCTGTTTGCCTGTGGGGCTGACTTTTTTCTTCGCCGGGACGAGAAATAAGGGAGGCGGGGCTAAGTTTTTATGGGTAATTGTTATGGAGATGAGAAGAATAGGGAACTTTCAAGTTGATTTAAAAAGCTGTGCCGGAGACAATTATTGCACTTTTTAGTGCTTTTGGATTCAAATCTTTTATTTTACATATTGCCTTTTTTTTTTGACAACGCTCGTTTTTTGGTTTTGTAGAATTGTTCGATCGACGTGGATTTTTCGCTTTTAGCTTTTACAGGTGACAGCTTTTTCAAGTCCTTCGGTGGTAAAAATTAATAAAGGTAATTTGAGTCGAGTTCTCGTTTGTTAACTGAAACTCGGAAACTTTTTTAGTTGATTTTGAAAACTTCAGTAAGAAAGTTTAAACTTTTCAAAATAAAATAACGCATTTAAATAAAATAATATTTAAATCCGTTATTGAGATTTTAAGTAAATTATTTTTTTAAAAAGGTTTGGAAGAATCCAATGAGTAATTTTTATTAAAAACTTCGCGCAGAAATTAATATGCCCATAATTTTTGTTACGCATAATGAAACGTGTAGCAGAGTCCCATGTCGTTAATTCCGAATAAAACATTTTTTTTAGAATTGAGAGCACATTGAAGAATGTAAATATTGGAAAAGCATTGTAAGACGATCCCTTTCATACTCAATGATACTTGATAGCATCTTTTGGAATAATACGTACGTTTTCGGTATTTTAGTTTCTCTCTTACTTCCCTGACCTTAAAAATAGTAAAAAATTTTCTTCTAAACATTTCTTTGTTGCCCTTCGCTCCGCGATAAAATTGAAAAACTTTTTCAAAAAATCTCCACTTATTCGAAAAAAGATACATTTTTAAAATGGATTTGAATATTGAACCAATTTATACCGAGGAGTATTCTTTATTGCGTGGAAAATTGTTACGCTAAAATGTTACAGTACTAAAAGTAGTGCGTTTTAATTAAAACTTTCGCTTCGTGTTATATAATATAAAATAGAATTCGTGCTAAATGGAAATGCGACATACGCAGGCTATAAAGCGAAAAAAAAACAAAAATTTTCGATCTTTTATCATAAATTATTTATGGGTACTTTTTCGTTGTGCCATTAAATGCGTGTACTTTTTCTGGTTATAAATATTATTATTATTGTTACAGCTACGAATACATCACGATTTATATTTCCAACATCTTTATAATTTATTTTCTCTCATTAATTTGGAAAAAATTGATGAAAAATTAAAATTTAAACACAGTTGCTTATAATGTAAGAAAAGCATTCATTTTTCAAATGGATGCTAAAATACTGTACTAACAAATAAGCCAAATAAGTTGTGTTATAATGGTATCAAAATAATAAGGCGTAATTATTATTTAATTGACCAAATGTTTATTAAATCAATTAATTTATAATATTTCAAATAAGAAAAGAATTATTAAAGGAAATATTTATGAAAACAATTAGAAATGTAAGAAAAATATAGTAGTCGCAAGTAAAAGTTACTATTCAATTTACATAACGCGTGCAAAACAAAAAAAAAATTCGAGCCATAAGATCATGTCGAAGCCCAAATAAAAGAAACAACAACCATCCCAGTTTTTACCGTATGACCATAGAAGCGTTTGTTTGTTCATACCCCGAAAACTTTACCGCACATCGCGACCATGAAACTTTTAAGAGCAGATTATTCCTTATTTTCTCGGTCCATCCAGGACGAATAGCTCAATTCCTCGTCGGTCTGCGTTTACGGCGTTCCCCCTCTGCGCAAACAAACCCCTCGCGTAAAAATTTCGCGCAAATCTCCCTGTATAATTCATCAGGCAAACAGCGGCTCGTAAACTTGGCGACGAACTTCGACAAACGCTCATAACGCGCACACAAACACACCCGCAGACGTACACTGCGGCGATGCCTTCCGAGCCATCTAACCCGTATCAAAGCCGTCCTATGCAGGGCGCCACGCTCTAATACGTTACGGAGTCGATGCCGGGCGCTCGATTGAATTTTTCGGAAAATCGGGAGCGCGGCCCTTTGATATGACCCGCTGATACCTGATAATGGAATCTTGCGAGGCGGACTGTTTCTACCTCGGCGGGTACGGAGCTTTTGTCGAGTGCGTAGCGGGCTTCCGCTTTCGTCCTCGATGTCTTGCGAGGGAGAGAGAGAGAGAGAGAGAGAGAGAGCGAGGATTTTTCCGGGCCAAAGGGAATCAATTAATATGTTGCGAGGTAAGCTTTTCTGCTTTCGGCGCTGCAGCGAGCTTTCTTTCTGGAGACGGTAGTTTTCAGTTTTTTTTTTGCATCCTACGGCTTTGTTTCGTTTTTCAATTTGCGTTTAATAGTTTTCAACTTGTTGGTAAATTTTTATTCGCTTTTATTTGCTTTTCGTAATGTTTTTTTGCACGAAATTTCATTTGTCTTTATTTGTTGTTTAGAAACTCACCATTACGTTTATTTTTTTTAAGTTCAGTATTCTATGAAAATTTTTCGTTCATTAAAAAAAAATATATGCAAATGCTTTTTTTATTGCAGCAGGAAAAGATATTTTAGGGAAAGAAGAAAGAAGCGCTTTGGAAGCTATACGTACTTTGCTTGCGGAGAAAGAATTTTTGAGATTTTATTGAAAGTAGATAACGTTTGAATCAACAAAGGCAAAGCTCCCGAAACGATTTTCCATTTTGTAAAACCTCGAGTAAAGCATTCTTCTTGCAGATAATATATTCACGAATTTCGTAATCTTTTAGAAATGTAAGAAATTTCAATAAAACGCACCAAAAGAAAATAATTAATGAGCATAAACATAAAAACTTTGCACTAATAATGAATCCGTTGCAAAAAGAGAAAAACCAAGTATTACATTTCTGAAATTTTATTGACATTAGATTCCTTTAAAATTACCGAAGCACAAGTTCGTTTTACTTTGGCAGCGGTTCTTATTTTCCCGGCCCTAAGAAACTCTTTTTGCCGGCGCCGCTTATTAAGTAAGGAACGAAGTATTCCTCCTTGGGAGTAAAAATTAATTAAAAAAGCTCGGGATCTTCTAATTCCGCGGAGCAAGCTGAAATTTTTTTTCGTCTGTTTTTCTTCTTACAAAACGTGCGAAAAATCTGGCCCAGGCGGCATTATTCGAATACACTCCGAAGGTTAATAAAAATGTCCGTCACGTTTTTTGCGAAAATATTTTTTCAATACTTGAAACGAGGCTGCCGCCGCATAACTATCAAAATCTAGAATTTCGAAAATTTTTTTTGATAAATATCGAAACTTATTCTGCAAATATAAAATCTATCATTGTAGATCACAATTTTCCTAAAAATTTACGACAGGTTGCGTTTAAAATATTTTAAAACCTTGTAAAGATCGCGTGGATTTTATTATCGAATGCGATGAAAAATATGCATCCCTTTTTATGATCATCGTTCTATTCCAATAAAAAAGTGTGAATTTTTTTTCTACCATATTTTGAATCTCTAAACTGTTGCGCGTATTTTGAATTTTTTTTTATTATAGATTGAAAACTTATTCATATTATGAATACATTATTATTTAAATAAATATATACAATGCAATATTGAATTATTCTATAACAGTTGATTGATGAACGAAAATATTTATGAAACGTATAAAAAAAATATAATTCACTTAAAATAATAAGTTGTATTTTAATATATAAACGGCTTTGGTGTTATTGACAATGTAATTGTAGAATTTTAAATAAAATCCAATAATAAATTTTTGAGTCTTGGTAATTTTCATGAAAATACGTATTATAAATTGCTGAAAGAGATTGTAAGAAAAGTTTTTCTTTAGTCGTACGTCGTATATATTACGATGTTATCAAAATTTAAAAGAGCTTTAAATTGCGTTTCTTTTATGTACTTAAGATTAAATCTACCACTGCTTCCTAATTATTGCGTAATTAATCTTAATTGTTTTGTAATTTATACTCCGTTTTACTCAGCTCGAGTCGGCTGAAGATACCACGAGGCGGTTTTTTCTTTCACTTAACTGCCGTAATTATCTAATTTCAGAAGATTATTAAATTCTCTTTTCTCAGCTTACATTAACAATCTTATTCTCTCTCATTCGAGGCATTCAATTCGTCAAACGCTTGCTCGTTTACACAAAGCAAAAACGATAGGTATTTCAGTTTGCCATTCACGTCGGCTCTCGTCGGCAATAACGTAAAAACCACCGGGCAATTTCCGCAAAGAAAGTTTTCACCCTCAACTTGACCCGCACAATGGGAAAATTGACACAATAACCCAGATTACAAAGCCACTCTCTCTCTCGGCCCCGGGAATTTATCCATCGTCGAGCGCTTAAAACGAGCCGCTCTCTCTCTCTCTCTCTCTCGGTGTGCGTCGGCTGTGCAGCAGCACACGGTGCGGCAGGCAAGCAAAAACAAACCTCCGGCACTCAATTCCGATCGGCGCGGAGCGAAGAAAGAGGCCGCCCGCATAATGGCGCAAAAGCGGAGAGAGCGATTCCGCGTCCCGAAAGCCGGGCGACGACGTTATCAAAGCCCCGCGCGTGCATAACTACAACGGGCCTCTCGTGCGCGCGGGGAGTCTAACAGCCCCTCGAGCCGGAGTCGGCATTGTGGTACCCCCTCCCCCTCCTCCCCCCCCCCTTTTGCCGATGCCGAGGATTTTCAAATGACGCTTAATTTTCGAGAGTGGAGCTCGGGAATTTCTTATTCCGGGCGATGTGGCTTCTGTGCCCGGGCCTTTGTTTTTCGAGAGTGCATTAGATTGGCTTTGATGATGGATGGAGGTTTCTCAGTGGTTTTGCTAAGTGTCTGCCGGAGGTATTCGGTTTTGCGTGGAATGCCATTCCCGGGATTATTAGAATTTTGCTTTGTACCTGAAGCTTCTCTGAAAGAGCACGCAATTTTAAGGTGGTGTGATAAAGGTACCAATTCACCGTGACAGAGAGGCTGAAAAATCATGTTTAACACTCTGGGGTTCGAAATTGTCAAAGAACGTTTTCGTTAAAATCTATGCGTAAAGTGCTACTTTGCGCGTACATCTTTACTTTCGTCAAATTGAAAAATATGCCTCGATACACGTGCAAAAGAGACGCGAGCGAAGCGAAGGTAGTATCGAATGTATCATTGAAACTCTGTCGAAAGATAAATATTGTTCGCTCAGTAACAGCAATGTTGGTCCTTCCAGTAAAGCAAAATATTCTAGACCATACATATCTTGCTAACTAAACGTCAATTGTAACATTGGAATAATGTCGAGAGCATAAAAATGTTATAATTTTGATTCAAGCGAAAAATTTTAAATTGTTAAACCTCTTTTATTTAAACAACTATAGTCACTCATTAACGAAAACTCTCGCTTTATTCAAAAAGCCTCGTCTCCCGCTGTCTCCTGTTTTTCCACCGCGGAGTTCTCAAATTGAATAAAGAAAGGCTCTTTTTTTTTAAAATGCATATTTCACGCGGGAAATGCGCGAAGATATGTAAATCGAGTTTCCAAACTCACTTTAAAATAATGAAATTGTTGCTCATAAGTCTCTAAATTATTAACCGACCTCAGCCCGAAAAGCGACGATAAATATTTAACTTCCGACAACATAACGCGTCGCGACGAACTAAATATCCAGGAGTCGGAAAAAGCCTTCAACAACTCCGGACGGGAGAGAGGCGCAAAAATCCCCGGGAAATCGCCGCGAAAATAATTCGCTCCGCTCGAAATAATTAATGTTACTTTAATACGGCAAAAACGCGGCTACAAATCAGAGCGCCGGAAAGTATTCTCTGTAATCCCCGGCGAAAACAAAAAAAAGAAAGAAAGATCGGACGCGCCGAGAGTATTTAGTGTTCTAAGCTATATTTAGAGAGCTTTTAATCTTCGCCTCTGGTTTTATAAGAGTCCCTAATTACTTCAAAAGTCAATTAAAACTAGTTTTCCCGCGCGAAACTTAATATCAGTAAATTCTCGAGTTTGTAATTCTGGCGTTCTTTGCCACCGCCCGCCGGAAATCAAGCTAATCATTCGATATACGCGCGCCGTGAAATCTCTCTCTCTCTCTCTCTCTCTCTCTCTCTCTCTCTCTCTCTCTCTCTCTCGCGATTCGGCCATTTATCGAATGTTTTACATTCACCGCGCCGCGCGGCTCTTAAAAATTTCAAATGAATGCTTCAATCAATACTCCTATCTGGTCGGCTTTTTATGCCTCGCCTTTTTCGAATTTAATGTTCTTTCATGTTCTTTGAGTCATATAAATTTAATAATTTAAAGCAATTTGGTTTTAGTTTTGCGGACGAAGGTCGATACTATTTTTTTTTTTTCAGTTCCGTTTGCTTTTACTGCTTTCGGTCGCGGAAATTAATAAAAGTTATTTGCTTCTTTTGCGTTTTCGACTTGTTTTTGATAGTTTTATGCTTCGGAAAGTTTTTGAGTTATGAAAATTCGAGGAAGTCTCTTTTACTTTTATTTGAATTTTCTATATTCAAAACTGGCCATTTCTATTTTTGTTCCATTTTTTTATACTCTTTGAATATCAACTATTTTAATATATTTTAATATTAACTCTGTTTTCAATGCAACAGTATTACATTTTTCAAAATAAAGTTTTAATCCAAATAGACGTAATTACATTCGCCGAAAATTTGTTATACACAAACGTTACTACTGCAGCTGCTCGCTATTCCAAACCAATGGCAAATATACTTTACGACTAAGAGAGGGATCATACATCGCAAAAGTGGGCAATATTTTTTAGAAACCACCGCCATACGTTCCCAAAAATCCCGCGGAAACTACTCGCAAGACCAGCGGCAGCATTCAAAAGCAAATTTCCGAGCTAAGCCTGGTTTACAACCCTCTCGGCGAAACAAACGCCCGGCCACGAAGTGCATATCCCTCAAAACGCGAGAACCGCCGCGCGTTCTCCCTCCCACGTCCAAAAACGCGCATCTTTCCCGAAACGCGCCTCGAGATCTCGCGCGCAAACAAATCAACCCGCCGCCGCCGCGCGCTCCGTCATCGATTGATTCGCTCTAATTTCGAGAGGGAAAAGGGCTGTCGTCGCGCGTCTTGCGGCTCGCGGCGGTGATTCGCCGCCGACTACTGACTCGCGCGCGCCGCGGCGGCCGGAGGCGACGCCGCCCCCGCCGCTGTACAGGGAGCTTTACGCGACCCCGCGGCTGGCAGCCTTGAAACGCCTGGCTGCTGGGTTGAGGACGCGGCGAGGTGAAAATTTGCTTTGATAATGAGACTGCCGGTGGGGAGGGGGGAGGTTTGGCTTTGTTTCGGGCCAGAAGCTCTTGGCTTCTCGGGGAGTTCGGCTGATTTAGTGCGAGCTGCTTGGCTTTCCGCGGAGATGAGGGCCTAAATGTAAAGAAGATGGGGCGATTGGATTTTCGAACTTTTTTTTTTCAGAGGGAGTTCGAGTCTTTTGAAATTTAAAAGTAGATCGTCGGGCGAGCTTCTTTTAAGTGCTTCGTGCCGGTTATTGCGCGAAGCAAAGGGATTTTTATTCAGATGAATCGCGTTGATCTTTCCAAGAAAGGGATTTTCTTGCTTCTCTACGAGAAGATTCAGAACAATAACTTTTCGATTTAATCTCAATTTGCTTTGAGATAGGAAATGATTTGACAACGTTTTCATCAGTGTATTCTGAAGTTTATGTTAAAACCAGATTAATCATTGACCATATTTTTGAAATCACTACTTCATAATTCATAACTCGTACATTTTATTAGTTAGGAAATATAGATTTTAAATAATTAAGCATGCAAAAGTTGAACATGAAATATTACCTGCCATTTGTAGCATTAAAATAGATCGAAAACTGGGTTTTGTCTTCTGCTTCCCAGAGATCAATAATTGGTACTGTCACGGCTACATCCCAATTCTCATTGTTGATGTGCGCGTTTAATCGTCGTATAACTCATTGGATCCGAAAACATTATTCACACGACTATTTGAACCGAAAATCATTATGCAAAACGTTATATCCTAAACAGAATCTAAAATATTATAAGTTTAACAAATCATTAAAATTTAATATATATAATTGCGTGCACCTTTACCCATAAAGCTTTGTACTTTATCCATTGTAAACATCAAATAAACCATTAGAAGCGAATGAAAAATATTTCTGCCACTAAACTACAACATAATTCAGAACCGTATCCGTACAACAGCAATTTTAGAGATTTGTACACTTTTATGCTGCTCACAGGTACAAAATTAACGGGAGTTACGATTTCTGCTATTTTTATAGTCGAGCTTACAGCGCGGCTACGTCAATTTTGATATAACGTTACTGCCGCGCAAAGCGAAATGTTCGGACGCGTAAAATACTCCGAAAAAATGTTTTTCGAGGATATTATATATAACGTCGGCGGGCAATAAAAATATTCAGCGCTTTACCGATCCGATTCGTAATCAAACCCGACCGTTTGAAAAAAAAAATTGATCCGGAAAAGTTTACTGCGAATCAGTAATAGCACATGCACTTAACGTTTTAATCAAAGAAAGCGTATACCCGTATAACACCCAAGTCCTTACCATTGAAACCCTCGTCATTCAAGAGCAGCAGTCTATTGATCGTTACTAAGTGCATCTAAAAGCGAGCATCCGTCATTCGCGCGCTTCTGACCACGACCCGGTAATGAAACAATATTACAATTCGTCTAAAACGGAAAGGTCCTCGACTTGCTTTGCACAAATAACGCAGCTTTATACGCCGAAGTTGCCGAGAGCAAATATTTGAGCGACACTGAAACAAAGTCGGCGCGCGGGAATTTTCATATCCAGCCGGGGCATTTCGACGGCTCTCCTCGAGAGCACCTCCTCGACGACTCCGTTCAATTAAGCCGAAAGGATCCTCGATCGAAGTGTCCTTTTAATCAAGCGCCGATTACTCGTTCCTCGATAACTTTTTGTAAACTTCGAGCCCGCGTCCGCCGGGGGGGTTTGCTCTTGCTTTCCGGCTCTTAAGCTCCTCCGACATTCGTATAACTTGTTTGATAATCCGCGATTAATTGCGAGACTGCGGACCGGAAAATTGTTTGCCTCGTTCAGATTGTATGTAAGTGTTTCGGGGACCTTCTCGGGATTGAGATTTTTACGGGGCAGTATTATTAAGAGAAACGGAGGATATATATAATTCGGGAAAAGCTAAATTGCATTTAAAATTTCACCTTCATTATCTGAAATTATTCATGGATCTTGTTAATTCATATTCATCTTTGTGCTTTGCGCCGGCAGAAGTGGCTTTATCGTGTTTATAATCTTAACCCGGTTTATTTTCGCTAACCGTTGAATTTTAACGAAAATAACTCGTCCGAATATAATTTTTATCTTCAGACTATAAAACGCGCAGAAACATTCGTGGAAACACAATAACTCGAAACTACTTCGTTGAACACCTCGTGGAAAATTCCTCAACGAAAACTAAAGCAATCCAGTCTAAAAGTGCATCGGAGCAAGGCAAACTCTCGCGGAACAGCTTAGCAGACAAGCTTCAGATATATATTCTTGGTAGGTGTTCTTTAATAAAGCAGAGGAGACGGTTTGCCTCGCTCGTCGCCCTAAACGACAGGTGCTCGAGGCTACTCGAGATAAACGGCCGGCTGCACACCGCGAAAAAAGGGCACCGCGCAAAACTCGATAACCTACCCGCCGCGGCGCGCAGGCCGAAGTTGCATATACGGGCTGATAAGGCGCGTCTTGCAGTATCCGCTCCGTATCTACTTATATACGAGCGGCGGCGCATAGTTTCTGCCGCGCGCACACGCGAGAAAGTTTTCTCGGGAGGAGATCAAAAACGGCTCTTCGAATTTCATAAAAATTCGACTTTCAGCGGGGGAGAAATCCCCCATACATCCCTCTTTTCTCGGGTATAGCCGCACTTTCGAGCGAAACCGGCGCGCTCGCCTCTCCGCGAGCCGAGGCACTCCAGGGATATTGTATAGAAATGGGAGAAGCAATATTTGCCACCGCCGAATGCAGCCGGATTTGTATATAAATATTTATTTGCTATTTGAGAAGCCGGGATTCCGCGGGAGCGACTTCGATTTCCAGTGAAAAATTAAGCGGCTCGATATCTTATTGGAACGAGAGGCTGATTTTCGACATCTTCAAAATCTTGAGGCCGAGTTCGAGTGGGTCGTCTGGTTCTTTTTTCAATTATTGTTGGTCTTGTTGAAATTTCTACTCTACTTTTGCATCTAAAATGCCTTTCAAGCGTCTTTTGTAACCTGTGTTCTTATTTTTCACGATATTATTTTTTGAAACATTTTTAGAATTTAAGAAATACATTTTGTTGAGCTAGAAACATCTTTATATTGAAATTAAATTGAAAAATAAGATATAAAATATTAGTATTGTATTCAGAAAATAATAAACTGGGTAAAGTGTATTTTAAATTCTTTTCTAAGATCTTCCTGAAGGCAGCAAGCACGTAGGTGAGAAAAACTGTGAACTAAACTATAAAGTTCTTTTGGTATAAAAAACGCAAGGAACCATAAAGATACTTCGTCTCCACGAGGCCAAAATGGACCATTTTTAGATACTTTTTTTTCGCTTTTTTACACTTACGATTCCGCCGTCTTCAAGCCAAACAAGAAATTCGATACTCTCCGTTTTGTATGAAAAATTAGTCGGTTTAATCTTATTAGAATAAAAGCATCATTCCGCAAATTCAGGTATTCCGTTCCCTTATCGAAAATTCAAGGAAGTGAAAATTTTTGCTCCCCTCGCGCTTCTGCGGTTTCGTTAGTAAAGCGGTACGGAGAGCGAGTGCTTTCTTTTTGCAGTAAATAAATTTTCCGGGGAAATAAAATTAATCGTGAGCGCAATACAAAGCAAAACTGAAACTATAGTTATTCGTGCAGAAATTTTTAGAGCGTGCTCGGAAAGAAAATTAATGAGAGAAAGGAAAGCCGCGCGTGAGAAATAAAAAAAAGTAAATTCTAAATCTCTGCCGTTTCTGTAACGAAGCTAATTAATTGTTTCTTCAGTATTGTTGTGCAAGATCTGATATAATAGAAAACGATGGATTTTCTTAAATGAAATATCGGTTTTCCAAGCGAATGTTCTTTTGGAAGCAGCCGAGGAATATTTATTCAACTTTTTCAATTTTTTTTTTTTTTCGAGTGCGAATGCTTTATACTCCGGGAAGTTTTATTGGATCGTAAATTCGTTTCGTTAAAGGCAAAATAAACTCGAGCTTGATTCTTTCGACACCTCGACATATCTCCCGCGAAATGTTTTTCGTCACAAACAAACTGTAGCATCGCGTTCCCTTAAAATAATTAACGGAAAATCAGAGAAATTGTGCCGCAACATTAATATTTATTGTAATAAAAAAGGTTATTTTTATATAAATTTATAAAAATTCGAGTGAAAAATATTAGTTGCGCAATTTATCAGAACTAAAAGGAGCCGTCCGCAGTAAAACTGCATCATGTTAAGCTTTGAAAAATGTAGATAGTTCGCAAGAAAATGTTAAATGGTAAGTTACACGTGTATAAAACCTTTAAAATTTAGTGCCAGCTTTTGAAACTTACAAACGACATTTTAATATGGAGTACATAAAATTCTACGACGCCGTAATTTTTAAGCCCGTAATGATTTTCACTTTTGAGCTTTCATTAAAGCGGGATATGTCATTAAATGATTCTTAATGACTGCTATTTTGCTGAAAAACGTTTTCTCTCGCATAATGTAGTGCACGTTGTAGTTTTTTATATCTCTGACAATCAAAACTCGTTGATTTTTTTTGACTGGAATAAATCATGAAATGATTTTCAGCTTTTTTCAAACAACTATTTCATTACAAAATGTCTCTACGATGCCTCGTAAATCCCACCAAGTGCACCCACTTCTTCTTCAAGAAAAGCGTTCTCCCGAGCAAAATGCCCGACTTTAAGATACAAAAATGCATATTCTCACCCAAAACTTTTGTAACTTCAGTTGTCCAAACCATAAACTCCCACGTCCCAATCAATACAGCCGAATTCTTCTCCCGGCTTTCCTTACTTGACCAAAAGCACCCCCCCTCAGCTCGCTGCATCTCAGGGAGAAAAGGCCTCCCCCGCGGCAGCTCGTCCCCCGAAATCGCCATCGGCCTCTCTCAGCCGCGCATCGACACCGGCGGAGGCGTCGCGGAAAGCCCCTTGTAAGCGTGCTCTCTCCCTCTCTCTCTCTCTCTCTCTCTCTCTCTCTCCCCTCCCCCTCCTGCGTGGGATGCTGGCGAAATTTCGAGCCGAGGCGAGCGCGGAGCGCGCGCGCGCAGAGAAGCGGAATCGAGTTCCCGCAGCCGCGCTTCTCCCGGGCCAGTAGTATCGAGTGCGCCGCTCGCCTGCCTGCCTGCGCCTGGACAGCAGCAGCGCGCCGCAGGCGCCTCCGACGTCCGTCTCTATCTTCCTCACTCTCTCTTTCTCTCTCACGCCGGAGTGAGTAAGTAGCGATTGATTTTGGCGCAAGTGAGGGGGAGCGAGAGAGGGCCTGTTTTTTTTTTTTTTTTTTTTTTCTTTTCGTTTACTCTTTGCTGTGCTCTGCCGTCGCTCGTTGCCGCGCGCTTCTCGTGTGATGGTGATCCGTATAACGCTGGTCCGATGGAGAGCTGCGTGGCCGGCGGGAAGTGGGTCGTGCGGCGTGCGACAGAATCGGGCTTTGCTTCTTTGAGGGATGCTTTTATTTTTTTTCTTTTTTTTTTTCACGGAGAAGAGGTGCTTTTCGGAGTGCTGCGAGGGAAGAGATAGAGAGAGTTTTCGCGAGTTTTAGTGCACAGCGGGGAGTCTGGTTGCGGCGATTGCGCTTTGACGGGGGATTTCGCTCGTGATCGAGGTGTGCAAGTTGTTTTTTGAGGAATTATCAATCAAAAGTAAGCGCTTTCACCATTTAAAACACCTTGTCCCGCGCTCGAACGCGAGCCTCTTCGCAATCAGTCTTTAATTGCGGACTTAATTGCGTGAAATATTTAAACGTGATTATAGTCCTCGAGTAAGATCCCTTCTATCGATAGTGTTTCCCTTGAATGCATTTCCATCAGCAATTACGCAAGGTAATTACGGGAAAACTTGCATACAATTTAGCCCCCTTCTACCTGTAGCGAGTAGACGTCCGTTTTTCGGGAAACCGTATTTACTGACTTGAAAGAAGTGTATTTTCTATCAACTGGCGTTCCGCTAAACCTGATCTTTAATTCGGCTACCGACTGTACTTTATTCGACATATTTTTTTGTAAAAAAAAAATTCACGTTTGCTTGCAAGATAAATATGCTAATTCCGGATTAATTGTACGGATTTAATCTCGCGAAACACGTTACGCGCAAATAAATATTCAGTGCTTCAAAGAAATCTCCCTCGCGTCGGCGGAACCCCCAGCGAGTTCTAATCTCTAATTGCAGCGTTAATTAGTTAAAATAATTCGACAAAAGGAGACTCGCAATCCAGCGCCTCGTCGAGCGCAATAAACCATAAATCGCATAAACCGAACAAAACGCTCGATTAAATCCGACGGTCGGTGTTCGACTCGCAATTATCGCGAAAGATTTCCCCCAATTCGAGATACCGCCAGCTTTTTCGCGCAAACCGTCTGCATTTGAGAGGAAAAAAATGAGGGCCGCGCGCAACAATTTATGATTACGTATAGGTCGTCGAAATGATGGCTTTGCCGCCGTACATCTCCGGGAGTTCGGCGATGAATCTTTGATTCCGTGATGGACGGAGCACATTTTTTTAAAAATGTAGGCCTTTTACAAGGTAATCTCGAAGATTACCCGACTCTCTCCCCCCACCGCTCGTGCAATTGGTCGCCGTGATTAATTGGCGAGGGAAAAAAGAGAGGAATAAATTCCCCTCCGGCCGCCGCATATACATATCGATTGGTTTTTCGCTCTCGAAGTCGCGGTGCGAGAAATGCGTTAACCTACATCAGCGGGGGGGGATATTGGTTCTCGGGCAGTCGGGAGTTAATAACGTTCGTTTCGAACTTTAATATTTCTTGCGTGACGCGGCGGCGATCAAAGGATTTCGCGAGGCACAAATGACATTTACCCGCGGGACTTCTTAAACGAGATATTCCGTAATTTTCTCTAATGCCCGATACCGCGGGACTGTAGAGGATAAACTCGGCATTAACGGGGATTTATCTTATTTCGAGAAGTTTATAATGAATGCCCGTTTGTTGGAAGTTTCTTTTTTTTTTTTGAACTGTTCGGAATTCTCGCTGCTGGAATCGCGGAGAATGCAAACGCTTGAGATAATTCGAACTTCGTTAATACGGCGGAAATTCTTTTTGAGCTTTGCTTATTAATCAAAGGATTTGTTAAAAGAAGCTTTGTCTTACATTGATCAACGTCCGTCTACTTTTTCATTTTTCGATAAAATAAAAAGATTCGCGTTGCTCGTTTAAATCATTGCAGATTTAGGGCTTGAACGTGTAAGATATTATTCAAGAAAAGCGCGGAAATTAAAAATAATCTAGATTTATTAAAAAAACCCATTTCACGACTTTTAAGAGATTAAAGAGATTTGTATTAATACTAACGTAAGAAGCTTTTTTCCGCTGTTTAAACACATTAATAAATCAAGATAATTTATGTCAAAATTTTAATGCCAAATATCCTCATACACAATTACTCATGAAATGCTGTCTACTAATTAATTAACAGTTTAAAAAAAAGTGTAAAAAAGTAAAGGTAATGTCGACTTTTTAAAAAAGTCCGCGTCAACTGTTTCGCACTTAAAAAACTTAACAAGATTAAAAATTTATGCGTGTCCATAAATAATTTCGTAATCACATAATGACATTAATAATACAAATCCAGCTCTTTCGCGTCGTATTTTTAATGTATAAATCTCGTTAACGCGTCGCGGCAACAATACGCCGAAAAAAAAAATATGCTCCGGCATCGGACGGCCTTCCTTTTTAATACTCGAAAGTATAAGCCGTTCCAGTATAATTCATCCCCGAGGTCGTCGGTGGGGGAGAGAGCGATCAACGAAAATCGGATCACGCGTTTAATCTCATTAGGCTTCCGAAACCTTATTTCGCCGTCGGCGCGGATCCCTCGAAAGTTCCTCATTTAAAAAGGGGGGGAGGCGAGTCAAAGGCCCGGCGAAAAATATCCCTCGGCCTCTTTGAAAACTTCCATATTTACTGATGTACGATGCACTTGCAGATGAGTAAACTTGCCTACGCCGTCCGACCCGGGGATTAGTAGGTTTTTTTTTTTCACCTCCCCGTCTCCCTCGTCTCTCCGTGTACGTGCGGATGCACTTCAATTAAAATTAAATTCTTTGATAGTTAATAGCGGAGAAAATATTTACTTTCTGGGTAATTTAAAAAGGAAGGCAGCGACAGAAGCCAGCGGTTGCCTAAGTCTAATTAGTCGCGAATTTATTATGGTATCGCTGATTATATATTTGCTTAATTAATTTTTGCCTTTAATTACTTCCTGTTTCGTGTACGATTTAATTAAAGAGATTAGTGTCTTGCGAAGGATTTTGTGTAAATTGGGCTGCCGCCCTTATTTTCTAGAAAAAGTGATACCACTTTAATGTGCTGTACTATTTTATTTGAAGATTATTTTAAATTCTAGGTTCTCTTCTACAAATTGCCGACAATTTAAAATTTTAATAAAAATGTGCCTTTCTCGTTCCTTCTGCAGGAAAGATTGTAGATTGAGCCACAACAATTTCATGTTTTCTCGTTTAAAAATAATCTTAATTCAAGAAAAATGTTGCACACTATTTTTTACACTTTCAGTATCTCAACCGTTTCTTGGGCGGTACAAAATAGGCTAATTGTGAAATCGTTTGATTTTAATTATTTTGAAAACTTTATCCGTAATTAATAAGTTATACGAGTACGGGGTTTGCTTAAAATGCGCGCAGGTAATATATCTAAAATATTTATATTGGCAATCTCGGAATTACTCGGTACACATGTTTTAATTCGTAGTTTAAAAAAAAAGCACCGACACATTTTTCGCCGTCCCATCGAATAATAACGAATGGCCGGGTAAAATCTGCGTTGAAAAAATATTGAGATTAATACGCTTTACGCGCGCGCGATTTTCAAAATAAAAAAAAAGAAGAAAACAACAAAACGCACAGAAAGAAACAACGCGCCCATTTTTCAGGCCAGTTGCGCTCATAAAAAATGAGCGCGCTTTTAATTTCAAAAGGGGGTAGAAATAATTAATGCCCGCGGAAATGGAACGTGCATAATTCGAAAATTTATCATATTCCGCGTCGAAAAACTTCGCGGCGGCGCGGCTCAAATTTCGAATCGTTAAATCGAAGGTAAACAATGCAGATCAATCAATGCACAGTACATAACGAGCAGTTTTTCGAGCGGCTCGCGGTCGAGCAATTACCTGTTCCGCGCGCCCGAAATTTATTCGCTCGGCGAACGTTATTATGTCCGCGCCGAACGAAATTCACTTCAAGTTTATAAACATCGCTCTTATTGCCCGGGCCGACTTTGTGTGTGTGTTAATGCGTGACTTGCGCGTTATAGGCGGAACATTATCATATGATTAACAATTTCAATTTGAATATTGGGTTTATTATCGCGCTAAAACGGCGGAGCTGCCTCTTGTGCTCCTTAAGGGGTTGTTGGAAGCGACAGGCTGGATGCTTTTATTTGAATTTCATTAATTTAGTCAACGTTTTTGGAACTGTTTATTATTTCGAGTAAAATGAAGGATTATGTATCATTTTCAGAGTGCTGTGATTTTGGCATTTTTTTTATTTTCTAACAACCAATTAAAATTTTCGTTTTAAATACATGAGTGGTTTTGGGATACTCTGAGAGCTATACATTTCGGTTCATTTTTTTTTATAATTATATTTTTAAAATGAGAAAAAAAAATTCAGATTCACGTGCAGAACTAAATATATTCTAGGAAAGCGAAAAAATATCTAACGAAACTCGCGTAAAGGGTTAAATACATTTTACTTATTCTCGCATCAAGAGAAACTTTTTTCTGAAAAATAAAAGGAGGATTTATAAAAAAAGCCAACTTCTGTGGAAATGGTAACTCTACAAAATTCTAAAAATTCTTTATTTCGAAATACGTGGCTTTTTTGAACGCAATAGAAAAGTTAAAAAAATTGACATTTTGCGGCAGCGATCGGGTTTTTTAAAAACCTCAGTTCGGTACAACCTCTATATTTAATTTAAATTTTCTCGAAAAGAAAATAATGTTTCATCTTGAAAAAAAGAGCAAACCCTACTTCAGAAAGCAGAATAAAAACTCTGTCGCTTATGCAACTTTATTCGAAAAAGCTTCTTCAGAGTCCCCCCACAAAGCGTGAATTTGGCCGCGCAATTATCAGTCTAGCAAAAGGCTTATCGCGCCACTCTCTCTCTCTCCCTCTCCGTTATCATTAAAAAAATTGCCTTAACATTCTAAAAAAAAAAAGAGCGCAGCTCGGCAGGAGCAAAAAGCAAAAAGGAAAGGGGCAGAAACGACGTAACAATACCGAGCGAGCCTCGCATTTAATGATTAAAAAAAAAAAGGAAAAAAAACCCCACCGTCTTTTTAGTGATGCTGATGGAAGCGCATGACCCGAGGCGTCTAATAACCGGCAGGAGTCGTCGCACGCGCTCGGCGATCAGCTCGGCGGCAGCGCACTAATCCACACAGAGAAAAGACTGACGCCGCGGACGGTCGAGAGATGAGCAGCAGCGAGAGCATCCAGCCACGCGGGGAGCCGCACTCCGGGCACCGGGTAGGCAAGCGCTAAGCTCTCCATGAGTGATTCAGACCAACGTAAACGATATTTCCGGTGAGTATCTCTTCGCGCCCCTTTGGTTAGTCGGTCCCGAAACCCTTTTCCGCCGGGTGTTCCGAGCCGAGGAGAGAGTCGAGGCTCTCGGGCTTCGGCTCGTTGTATCGATCGAATTACACCGTAACGGAGGTTGCTGAAGAGCGGCTGGAAAACTAACTTGTTTTCGTTTCATTTAAATGCCGGCCGCCGCGTTTGTCTGAATCTGTAATTAAAGGGCTGCTTTAAAATTCATAAGGTTTTCGAAGAAGTTCGTTTCGGTTCCGCGGGACATAATTAATTTGGAGCTTTTAAAAGCAGCAAGGAAAAACAAGTCGTCAATTATGCATTCGGAAAATTGTTTATTTAAAAAATTAATACGACCATATTTTCACTGAATCAAAATTTATTAATTTTGCAAACGAGGCCCGTCTTCAATTTTTCGTTAAAACGAAGCCGTACAAAGCTCCCTGAAAACTTGAGTGCAGGTCCATTTCGTCGCCATTTAAAGTTAACACTGCAATCGCAGTATATTGGAGGGTACAGAGCGCCGGTTAATGTCTAACGAACGCTCAATTAGAGGATTATTTGCAATAATCAACAGGTAGTTAAATAGTAAATACTATAGCTGGCAACTCGATGCTTTTTTTTCGCCCGGACTATCTTTGGATCACGTTCGGGCATTTATCCCGAAAGCGTCGAATCGAATTCGTATTGAATTATCGGCTATCGGGCTGTCGAGTTTTTTGAAAAATAACCTTTTATTTGTAGCTTAATGAGTTGAATTACATTTTTGTTTTCTCGCTTTTTCGCGATGCGTAAAATACTATGCAGATTACATTATTGTAAAGAAACATGAAAATTCGGTGTTTTATCGTTTTATTACCGATTAAATTTAAATTAAAATAAATTTTTAAAAATATTAGTAATTTTCTTTTACAAATGTTCATTTTAAAGGAAAACCTTAAGCAGATTGCACTTAAACACTAGCTAAAACCTTCCGTTTACACATCGTCAAGCCCAAAACTAAACTAATAGCGACGACGTCCGCCGGCATTTATCTCGAAACCAGTTCCAATATCCAGCGAGCCGCGGCGTCCACTCGACCCCTCCATCCGCAAAACAAACTCCATTCCAACGAACAACGAAAGCGCGGGATCTTCGCTCGCAAAAAAAGAAAGAAAAAAAAAGAAAATCAACCCATCGCGGAGAGAGTAACGTCGCGCGTAATGGAGTAATCCGGGCTGAAAAGTCCGCGCTCGCGCGCTCGCGGCCAAGTATCAATTTTCCGTTGGTTGCCCATTGTTCCTGAGCCGCGCTTGGCGGGCAAATTGCTGTTCGCAGAGACGATGTGAGGAATGATCACGTGGCTGATGGTCGGACTGCTTTTGTTTACGGAGTCAGCGTGCGACCGTGGGAAAAATGCCGTGTCGAACAAGAACGGCAAGAATGGGAACGGCGGCGCAATAGCAGGGCCCGATAAGGCCAGCCTCAAAGCCACTGCCACCGCCGACGAGGAGGACATCTATCGTGAGTTTTCCAGAGAGCAGGTTTTCTCTTTTTGATTTATCATTGCCCCGGCGGCGTTGCGCATCCAGTTTTTTCCCCGCGTACGTACGTACGGCTCTGCCCGATATACCTTTCGAATTTCGGACACTTTTCCGAGGAATGATAATAGAATTTTCCGCCGCTGTCGGGGGGATAAGCTTTTTTTTTCGGCGGATTTACGGGAGTTTCGACGCGGAGAGGCAGGTTTCGAGCGGAGAAGTATTTTTAAAATTTAAATCGATAGTACTCTTGTTTAACAATGGGAGTTTGAAGATCTCGAAACTCGGGCTTCAATGCGAGTCTGCGAAGTTGCTTTCGATGCCGTGCAGGGAAGTCAAAGTTTTCAGTTTCATTCAATGAGTGCTGGAAAACTAAAATTCAAATAATTTCACTATTTTAGTAACGTTACGTTTTTGCCGTAAAATAACTATTAATTATGTTAAAGAATAAATTGTTCAATTTGAGTGGATTCATGCTTCAAAATTTGTTCGGTCTAAAGTTTATTATCTATTTTTAAAAACCTACGATTCACTACACCGAAACGTTGTCGAAAAAGTAAATTTTTTAAAGTTTTGCAAGAATTCCAAAAGCAAAATAGCTTCACGAATTCAATCGAACCCGTAATAGATAAATTACGCAGATATTTAGCGAAAAAGAATCGAGTTAACGCTATACAAACGACTTCAGTAAAACCCTTTAAAGCAAACTCCGCTAAATCTATTACTGTATCGAGTTTCATAGATTGTATTAGACAAGTCCGATTAAAGTCCCGCCGTAAATCTTCCTCCAGATCAATAACACCTCTCCTCCCGTTCTTTCTCCCCTGCCTCCCTGCAGCCAGCCTCCTCCTCTGCTCTCTCTCTCTCTGCGTCGAAAATTAAAAATCTGCCTCTAATTGTCGAACTGGATGCGCGACGTCGTCCAGTGGCGGTTGTTCCGTCATCGATTAACCTGTGCGTTCTGTTTCGTGCTCGGCGCGTCGATTTTCCCCGCAGGTCTGACGTGCTACACCTGCGTGAACGTCAGCGATAACAAGGCAAGTGCTGCTCGCTTTGCGCTTTTTTTTTTTTTTTGGTCGGCGCGCTTTCAGGCGAGAGAGGCCCCTCCAAACTTTTTTCGAGTGATTAGCTCGAAACTTTTTTGGGAGGACGCGGCGGGAACGAGGAGCGATGGCTTTATTTCGGGAGCTTTTGATGTTAAGAGCTTCGCAGTAGGACTTGTTAATTCGATCGAGTGCTTTTCTTTATTCTTTCTGTGGCGCTTGGTGTTGCAAGCTTCGTAGACTTACATAATGATTGTTTGATTCAAAGTAGAGCGTATATTTATTAGATGTTTTCTTTATCTGTGTAGTTGCTGTGATCGATATATCATATGAGCTTTTTAGATTTTCTGTATATTTTATTTTTATTTTATTCGTTGCGTCGAGAAAAGGATTCTGTGAATATTACTTTTTTATATATTCTGTAATTTTAAAAATGACATATTCGGTTTTAAATTGAAAAAAAGTAATTTTTGTTTAAAAACTTTTGTTGAAATATAGAAAGATTTGATTTTTAATTAAATTTTAAAACTCATTTATTCTTTCCGTTTACTGTTGTTTAAAAATTTATCTGTCTGTGATTTGTTTCAAATCTGCAAATAGCGATGTAAAAAATATTTTTTATTTTTAAAGCGAATAACTGAAAAGAGACACATAGTACATTTATAAAAAGAAATACTAAAAAAAGGATATGAAAGTTGGATTTTAATTTAATAAAAATATTGAAAAAGTCTTAAAGATAAAAATATTTGAATGCATGAAAGCCCGCACCGCGAGTTTACAATACTTTTCATAAAGATTTAAGCAACAAAAAAATGTGAAGCTATAAAAATTGAAATTGACAACAGCAAGAAAGCTTTTTACCCCAGTCAGCTATATAAAGAACAGCGCGATTATGATAAATATTTCGAAAGCAAAGAAGCAGGTCTCACCCGATTCGTCAAAAAGCAAGCACACAATAATTATGAGAGATGCAGCTTGAAAATATATACATTTCCGCGACTTCCTTTAAATCATTTAAACAAGACAGAACGTCGCCCGGAGCGCGACGCCTTAATCAATAGTCGCGAAAAAAAACTCGCTCTAAAAACTTCACCCCCGCGTAATCTACAACTTAAACTGTCCGAGGAGCCTCTCTCTTGAATAATCCAAGGAAAGCCATAAATTATAAACACGGCGGAGAGTCGAAAAAAAAGGGCAAGTTTTCCCCGCGCTTGCTTTACTTCGAAATTTTCCGCGCGGCGCTCCGCGGCGGCGGAAAAAAAGACACGTCAGTTTAAAAAATTGTCATTGTCTAGAGTTGCAGCGCGCTCATAATTCTGCGCGAGCGCGCGCGCTTCCTTTGCGATTGCACAAAAGGAGCAAAATTTATTTTAAAACATAATCTGTCAGTTTTCCGTTGAAGTACCGCGCGAGAGAGAGGTGAAAAATTTCTCTGGGCCGCCGGGCGAGAGAGAGAGGAAAAAAAATGCGACGTGAAAACCGCGCGTAAAATTGAAACGAAGCCACCGACGGATTAACAAGTTATTACCTTTTTTTTTTTCTCTGTGTGCCGACGCCGAAATTGTTTGCTTTATATGCGATCCCCCCGAAAAATGCGGAATAATAACGGCGGTATAATGTCGATTTTTGAGTTGAAAGGAAAAAATCAGTTGTTCGATCGTTGTTTTGCATATTTCGTATTGAATATTTATAATTAAGCTACGTTGCTTTCAAACTGAAAATAAGGTTTTGTCTCTAAAACATGAAAAGAATACATTGAAAACAATGGATAATTCTTCTAAAATTAACAAAAATATAATAATTGTTACTATTTTTTATATTTTTAATTAACTATTTTAATTATGAATTTTTCGAATACACGCTATAAAATAAAATATATTAAAAAGGGCCACCATCATAAGTGCACCGCTATCTGCATAATAAATTCAAACATGAACATGACAAAATGCGAGGAAAATTTTTAAAAACAAGAAAAACCAATCCTTTGTTCCGTTCGCAATTCGAATTTTAAATACCCGTACCTTCTGTCAAAAAAAGTGATATATTCAAAAATCTGATTTATTAAAGTCCCCAGGAATTTAATGAAAAATAAGTTGAGAACATTTACCCGACTGAGTAGTTAAAAATTATTCGTCCTTTATGCATGTGCCCGGTAGTTTTTGCTAGAGTGCGCGATATATACATATATATATGAAGAACGCCTGCTAGAATATGCCAATCCCGAGCCCCGAAAGGAGCAGCTGAATATTTATGAATCGCTGAGTTGACTGTGATACATTATAATTGCGAAAGCTGCCCGAAATATATATTGTTAGCTATACGATACGGCAGCTCTCGGTCTTACTTAAAATTATTCTCGCTTATTCAAATTGCGGATTCGCGAGGCTTTTTTTTTCATATTTTTTTTTCTTTTAATTAACGAAGGCAACGTCGCGCGGCGGGACAAGTTTCAAAATTCATAGTGGCGAGGGTAATAAATAATTTGAGCCGCGGTAATCTGGATGAGCGGGTTGATGTTTGTAGAAAATTAATAGCCGTTAATTTACAAGTTTGCTAATTGTTAATGAGGCCGAAAAATTAATATTGAATTAATGTGGTTTATGCACGCGAGGGGCAAAGGCTTTACGTATTCTAATTGATATTAGCTTTACAACTATCTGCAAGTTTATTTGAGCTTACAATTAATTGGAATATTATATTCGATGTGCATGTGTATTTCTAGTGTAGCCTTTTAGTGTCATCAATTTGCGCTCGAAAAAGACCACTCGTAAATCGATGTATTTTAATAGAAAACCACTTGTTTTGTTTCGAGCTTTTTAATTGAAACTGTGAAAGTGAATATTAATCGAATCGTGTGTGTAAGAGCAGAAATATTTTATTCGATTTTTCTAAGCGTCTCCTTTAAAAGTTTTCAATATTGCTAATAAATTTCTTCAATAAGGGGAAAAAAGGAGTAAGAATTACTATTTTGTATCGTTATTTCGGATATGAGAAGAAAAATAATAATTTTTACTATCTTAATAGTAAATATTAAAATCGAAAACTGTAGTTAATTCAAAACGTATAGTAAATATTCTTATTTTTCTTCTTATAACTAAAGTAGCGATAAAAAATAGTAATCTTTACTCTTTTCTTCTCTCAGCGTTGTACATACTTATTTACGCGTCATCGCTCATCCGTCTAAAATAATCATCGAATCCTGCTCTTCGAAGGCAAGCCCAAAAAACCTAATTGCCGCCAAGTTTTCCGCTTTAACGCGAGTTTTCCCTTTTTCGAGCGCACATACATAATTCCCCCCGCTGAAATTCATGCCAAGCCATCGCTCCCGCGGCCTCCGCGCCGTAATTCCACGATAACGGCGCGTATTCACGTGATCTCTTGGTGATGTGCCGCAGATGTGCAACGAATGGGCGATAGACACCCCGTGTCCCGCCGGAGGCCGAGACTTCTGCCGGTCCCTGCACATTCTGGACAGTCGCGGCCAGAGCGTCTTGGCAAGCATACCTTTTTACTATTATCGCCCGTCGCAGCCGCGGCCGCCGTGTCGTTATATTAGCTGTAATTTTACCCCTCCCACTAGTCCCCTTTCTCCCTCCTGCTCGCCTTTTTCGCGTATAACCTCTTCCGGCCAGCGAATCATTTATGAGGGCCTGCATTTTTTAGGCTCTTCGTGCCGCGGAGATATTTCGGAAGCCTGATGATGGCGGGAGAGGTAAGAGCTTCGTCCGGGGTACGATGCGGGAGAGTTTTCGGTGGGTTTTTTTTTCTCGACGAGGAGAGGAAGTTTGGTTGATTTTTATTCGTGTTCTGGCGGACGTTCGGCGAGGATAAATCCGGGTGTACTTTTTAGACGTACTTGAAAAGTGTATTAGAAATTCTTAATGCTTTACTTTATTTCGATGTTTCAATTTAAAACCTCAATTCTACCGTTCGTTGCTATATTTACTTCAGTTAATTATCTCGCAGTTTTCATAATAATAACCCATTTTATATTAAAACTATATGTAAAATGGAAACAGTTTATTAAATCAATATTCATCATCCGTTTCAAATAAATATCTTCTCCGATACGGCGCGGCTCGTGCGATATATTTGTTTTTTTTCTAATAATTTTTTGCCGCCGTAAAAGTTTTACGGCGCTCGCGCATTATTTAAGCGTATTATAATAACAATATTCTGCTTTACGATGGTAAATTACGAGTCTGCGCATAAATAACAAGAATTTGATTTTGCACTCAAGCCGGAAATACTTATATTCCGTAAAATAACCTCTCGATTAAAAGCCCAATAATTGCTTTTCGAATAATAACAATCTATTTCCATAGCATTATTAAAATGAACTAAGCCGACCGTCGATATCGCCATTGTTATTCGAAAGTCCGCAAAGAATTTAATACATGCATAATGCTTCCGCCGAATATATAGTTTAATTTACATACTTTTCGTCTTACCAAAATATTCCTCGCTGGAAACCGACGCCGGAAGAGGTTACTTTTGACTCTGCCCTTTCTTTCTTTTTCTCGCAAAAAAAAACGCTAACCATTTTTAGATATTCAATTTTAAAATGAAGAACGTTTTTATACTTTTAGTATCATTTCACTTGCACATTTCACAAAATCAATACTTTAACCTCGCAGCAGAGAGGAAAGCTTAAAATGTATTTAATTTTCTACGAATTTGTTGTCTTGAAGTAAATTAAACTAAGGAAAGTGCTTTAATTTAAAAGCAGTAAAATCTCCAGAGCAGTCTAATTTTAAGCAAACTTATTTAAAATTCACTACTGCAATGACTTTCTTCAGCTCGGTCGTTATTTTCAGGTGTATACTAATCTTATCACGAGTCTAAATCCTTCTTAAGCAGACGTAAAACATAATAGAGCAGATAAGCAGAGAATTTTTAGACTGACATTTTTGCTTTATTTTCTTCTTCTTTTTTTTCTAATTCCACATTATCAACTTAAAAGATTAATCTTAATGATAATCTGAAAGTTCAAGCTTGCTCTAAAACACCTCTTTTTTATGGTGCAGTTAAAAAGGCAGCAGCAGCAGCTTAAACCTGTCCTGTAAAAAATAATCATCGCTCCGCCATTGTCTCAGCTCTCCGCCTCCCATATCATTAATTACTTTTCCCGACGATAACCCTCCCCCCTCCCGATATCTCCTAAAAGCAGACATTAATTTTTATCCGGCGGCGGCGCGAGATGTATAGATAAAAAGGCGGGGGTGCGCGCCTCCTCATTTCATAAGCGATTTACGTTTTTATAGGTGAGCAAGAGCTGCGTCAGTAAAATCGAATGCAGTCCGGCGTCCGTCGGCTGCGTGCCCATTGATACGCAAAAGGTAAGCGGAATGTTCTTCCATAAAACCCGGAGGCTCGCTTGCACTCGAATCCGATATACTCACCCGAACTCCCCTGCCGATAATCCACGCCTTTGCGGGTCTCTATTTTTTTGCGTTCGCGAACGCGGAGGAGGAGTAATGAACGAGCTCGCGTATACGAAATGGAAGTATATAAACGCGAGATGGGTATCGGACATTGCATATTTTCGGACCTGCAGGCGGTTTTATTACCGCGATTTACGGGTTTATAATTTCAGTCGAATACAATCTGTCAAATGTTCGTTTTATATAGAAATCAACAGCAGTTGTACGGTGGTGATAATTATAACGTCTCTGATGTAGATAAATTTCAAAAGAAAAGTTTGAAATTCACCTTTTTGAATGTACTTTGTAATTCGACAAGGGAAATCCAATTAAACTTTCTGTGATATTAATTTTCGCTTAATATTGTTAGAAGTTATTAATTGTTCGGAAAATGATTTGAACTCAATTTCCAAGCAAAATACATTAAATCGTAATTGCTCCACTGATTGATAAACATTTAAAAGGGGCAACTCATGCCCCCAAAAAAGCGTAAAGCAAGAAATCGATTTTTAGTCGTTAATTTAATTACGCGGCCCGCGAAAAATATTCACGCACGAATTTTCAGACCATTAATCAGGCAAATGGAGCCGTCGAAAAGTGCAACCTCTTTTTTTTTGTTTTTAAATCAATTGTTTATTATTCCGTTCGATCAATAATGGAATCAAAGGCATCAAAGTGAGTAATCAAAGTGCGTAATGGCGGGATAAAGTCAGACGCGAAAGTATCGTAATTCGATCTTAACTCGCCGCTTTTTATTTCGATCTCCGCGCGCCTTTTTATTCAACAAGTTTTTAAAGCCGCGGAACAATAAGAATTAATGCGTTTTGCGAATTTTGCATAAAAGGCGATGTTTATTGATTTTCGCGGAATATAATTAATTACTTCGCCGCGGGGGCCGCTGTAAATCGCTTTTCCGCGCACAAAACAAGTATTAGTCTAGCTTAATTAATTATCTCGAGTTTATTTATTTTTTTTTTTTTTTGTAATTTTACTCATTATTCAACATTATTATGTTTCCATAATTATGTTAGCCACTTTAATCGCTTATGAAAGACTAATGAATTTCGATTGGGGCTCGAGGAGATTAAGGTATCATTAATTTTCCGACTTTCTATTATTACAGAGGGCACTTTTGACCAATATTTCATTTGAAGAGATTTGCATACTAATCCCCGATAAAAAATAAGCGGGTTGTGTCGGTTAAGATTTTTTAAATAATTGAATTTTCAGCTCGTTTTCTAAGCTAAAAATAAACTTTATACTTTAACCTCAAGCTGCGTTAAGGTTAAAAATTTATTAACTGTGAAAGGTGGAGAAGAGAGAGCGCTCAGCTGCTCGATTAGCTCAACTGAAACTTTCAGGTAGTTCACGCGGATAAAATGGAAAATAAAAGATATCAACGTAAAATTAATAGACAGAAAATGGCTTCATTAGATATTCAAGTAACATTTAATATTATGCCGTTGTCATTTCAATTTATATTCAATATTTAAAAATGAGCGCGTAGATTCCCCTAAGGCTTGATTATTAATTATAGTTCATTGTTAAAAAACTGTCTTTTTTCGCTGAATTTTCAACTACTAATTATGCCGAATTATGCATCGCTTTATCCTATCGGTTAATTTAACATTTTAATATTTAAGAACCAGCTATAAAGATAAAACTTCTATTAATTCGCATTATTAATGCTAATTTTACATTGTCTATTAAAATTTAAGTGCTTTTAGTATTTTTCATATAAAATATATAATTACATAATGAATTATTTTTAATCGGCTTCCTAAAATCGATTTGGCCGATAATTTCATTAACAGATAAAAGTAATTCAACCACACAAATATCGAGAGGCAGTCATACTAACGAGCCCGATCGATTTTTATTCTATTACATTTTCTGATTACTTTGACGTACATATTCGATTTTCATCCCTTATGAATTAATCCTGCACTGAGCGCTCCAAGATATGTCCTTTGATATTTATTCTTTAATTATTGAAAAAATGATTGATTTTTATAAAAAGATGAAATGCGAGTTGATTAATAAATGAAAATATTAAGAACATCTTGTAAAAATTTGTGATATATTTTCAGTGGATTAATTATTTTACGTGAAATTAAAAAGAAAGGTTTGTTGTTTTAGTTTATAAAATTTTTAATTCAGCATGTTAATGAAATTTGCATTCTTAATGAACTTTATTCGTAAACAATAATGACATTACACTCGAATACCTCCCTTAAAATTCAATTCTTAAGGAGGGTCTTGCATGAAATATAGACTATATTTGTTAATTTTATATTTCAACTATTTAAGGTTTAATAATCTGACTGGTAATACATGTTAAAGAGGTGTTCCCTACAAACTGAATAAAAATTCAAAAGCTGTAAATATCATTCAACAAATGCAGATATAATTCATTAAAAAAATAATTGTTTAAAACATGGGAATGGTTTTTTGTTTTTCATTCAATTTTAATTTGGAAGGTTTCATTTTCTTCCTTATTCAATTTTAGGGAGAGTTACCAATGCAAAAACTAGTGTATTTTCAAAACCGGTAAAGTTATATTCACTTGTTTATAAATTTATCGTCGAATTGCATAGATTTATCGACCCTAGTTTTTGCATTGGTAACTCTTCCTGAAATTGAATAAGGAAGAAAATGAAACCTTCCAAATTAAAATTGAATGAAAAACAAAAAGCATTCCCATGTTTTAAACAATTATTTATTTAATGAATTATATCTGCATTTGTTGAATGATATTTACAGCTTTTAAATTTTTATTCGGTTCGTAGGGAACACCTGCTTAATATATATTACCAATCAGATTATTAAACCTTAAATAGTTGAACTATAAAATTAACAAATATAGTCTATATTTCGTGTAAGACCCTCCTTAAATTCAAGCGTGACAACGAATTTTCTTTAATCTCAACTAAAAATCCACTTCTCTCCTCCGCGATCTCGTGCGAAAAACAAAAAAGCCTCGCAAAAATCCTTCCCCTTCCCCGAAAGCCCGACAAAGCCCAATGAAAAAAAAAAAAACTCGTCCTGTCTCGCTGCCCGCAGATCTGCATAAGCTGCTGCGACACGAGCTACTGCAACATCGAGTCGCCGACGAACGCGACGAACGCGACGTTCTCGCGCAAGCGGCCGAAGCCCAAGAACCTGAAGAAGAAGGGCAAGGGCGGCGAGGACGACGAGTCGAGCGGGACCTCCTCCGAGTCCGGTGCCGCGAGCCTGGCCCTCGCCACCGCCTTCTCCGCAATTAGCGTCTTTCTCAATCGAGCATATCATTAATAGGCGTATACCGACCCCAACACACATCCCCCCCTTTGCCCCAACCCCTGTACATACATCGATTACGTTAGGAGCACACGAGACACACGCAGCTTCGACGAACGAACGGGAATCCGGAGAGATCCTACTCTGCCTGTCTGTCCTGGGAGGGGTTATTGTTTTTCAGCTGCGAGGAGGCTTCGCCAGGTTTTCGCGAGTCGAGCGGCGAATATTCTTTCCTTCGATTTCGCAAAAAAAGCTTGCTCTGGTGTAAAATAAAGTCTGTTTGAGTATTTGTTTAGTTTTGCGAAAGCTTCGTTGCGTTTGCGCTGCGAAAAGAAGCGTTTAAAAAGCTATTATACTGAGTAAATTTTGCACTCGGAAGCAAGAACTAGGCGAGCGCAATAAATTTTTTCCTTTTTCGTTTAGCGAAAGATATAAATTATTACAGTTTTATCAGAGAGAAACAAGTTTTCCGCCGAGACTCCAGTATTTTTTGTGCCAAAATTTCTACACCGAACGCGAGCAGGTTGTGCCGAATTGTTTTTTCAGAGTTTTAAAATTTAAGAAACATATGATGACTGCTACGTTTGTAATACGGTGGAAATCGTGAAATATCAGCTTTTTTAAAGGAATGGTAATGTTACAAGTACAATTATCGACTCAAATATCGTCTACTCGTTTTTAAAAAAATATCGTGGTATCCTATATACAAACATTCGTTCGATTCGTTTTAAACATATTATGAAATACATAGGTATATCTAACTTAACATTAAAGTATCCTAGGCAATAACTTTTAAACTGTGGCCAGATTATAGTTAGGAAGGTTTAAAAGAAACTCTAATAATTGTTACGTTATACGTTGACTACCTTTTCGGTGAGAAGTAACAGCAGTATTTTTGGGGTTTAATTCATTTTCCGCAAGATCAACGCCTCGAACTCTTCGTCGCACCTTAATCTTGCGAAACGTGCAATTTATATACCTCTGGCCAAATCTAAACTCATTGCTCACTCCTATAAAAAGTGTCAATTTTTATATGTCTATCGTCAAAACCTGCACTGACTCGCGCTTTGTTGTTAGATTCTCTTTCGTTTGTTGAGTCCAAGCGAGCGCAAATAATCTCACATACTCAATTTTAAAGGAACAAATATATATATACACACGAAGCGGCGGAGAGAGTTAATTATATGTATATTATACACGCAACCACGATAAGCAAGCAAGGAAAAAAAATTTCAGGGCAGAGATGCAATATTGTAAAAGTCGTTGTTAGAGGTTTCTCGCGGGCCTTTGACGGTGCCAGAGGAGATTCCCCCCTGCCCCCCTCCTCCCCCCATCCCCCGCGCACACAGTCCTTTTTCTATGCAAGCGCGATGCGCCGTGAAAGGAAGGCGCGGTTTTGAAAAGCCGCCTCGAGGGAGAGCCCGAAGAAGAGATGGTCAGCGCGCGTGATTTTGGCGGTCTCGAAACGGTAAATGAGTGCTCGAGAGCAGCCCTGAATATGAAGTCCTCTTTGTGCGTGCGTGTGTGTGTGCGTGTGTCTGTGCGCGCGCGCGTGTTTGGTTGGCTGAGTGCTTTTGAAAAACCTCATTCGCCGGCTGAATATGTGACTTTTGTCGGCGGAGATTCTCCTTTTTTTTTTTCCCGGAAAATTAGATTAGCCAGCGAGAGCTCGAGTGGCCTGTGTTGTTCGAGGCGAAGTTCTACGGGTTTTCAATTGGCAAAGCGACTCCTTTGTTTCGGATTTTCATCGATTTTTAGTCTCGCGCCGAATCAGTCTAGCTCCAATATTTGACGTGTATTGTGAAGTTTAATTTAGCGGGAAAAAGGTAGAAGTTCGCCTGAAAATACATTTGTTGAAGCGTTAAACATTGTAGTAAACGATGGTCAATTTTTTGGTTTATACAGTTACGTTTATAAAATATTGATGTAATATAATACGATTGATTTGTATAAAAGTATGTGAAACACGTGTTCCAAGTTTGATGAATATATTAATCATTGTTTCATTCTATAAAGTGTTTGAATGAGTTTATATAACTTTATAATTAAAAAATGACTGCCAGAATTTAATAAATATTTTAAATTAAATATAATGTTATAGAATCCTTATAGAGAGTATATAAGATTTAGGTTCGTCTGCCTGTCTTATCGAAATTCGTCAAATCACCAAGTAAACTAAAAGCTAGTGACTCACCTACACAAATGCAAAATTGTTAACACTAGAAAAATTTAATTCACGAATTTGCAATATAACGAGATTCAATGAGAATTATTAGAAACAGTTTCGTACTTTAGTGTTCGTTTACTGCTGCTTGTAGAAACATACCGACGCGAAAGAATGAAATCGTAAAACCCCACGAGGAGAAATCGACCCTTTGCAGAGAATTTTCTCCGATTTACAAAAAAAGTATCAGCAACAAAGTATATGTGAAGTAAGGAACTTTTTCTAGTAGTTTAAAATTCTAGCAATTGTAGATATATAAGAGTAGTTGATAATTAAGCATAAAAAAATTAGTATAATATGGTACACATGATATGTAAGCTAGTAAAAAAAATCTAGTCAAATAACTATCTAGTGAAAGTCCTTTACGTATAATTCGTATACGCTCAAGTGACAATATATAAATTTTTTAACGAGGACACGGCTTACTTGATTGCTATATCAACGCTGACAAAAATTTATATATAGTTGGTTGCATCCGAATAATATATGATTTATATGTAAATCACTTTTATTTGGAGAAATTTTCCTCGTTAATCGATACAAAAGCAAGAACTATCCTCTAGAACGAAAGTATAGAGACTTCGAATTATGTATATAAATATATATTTCCTGCGGTGCCATCAGAAGCGCGCGAGATTATTATTAAAATACTATTCGAAGCAGGCACTAAAAAAAAGAAAAAAAAACGTAGTGATCTGCACAATGAAGGAATTGTTTTACTCTTTAACGCGTATTTTATAGTTACTATAAACGAGGTAAACAAAATAAAGTATATAATGCGGTATATACACACAATGTTCCATTGTACCGTGTAATATATATATCCACGTATATTATACGTACGATTGGCAGAGTTTTTAAGTAAAGGTGAAGATATAAAAAACATGAACTAATGGAATTGATTACTGTACACATCTTATAAACTTATATATATATCTATGCAATATAGATGTATTACAAGTGCGTATGCAATGAAAAAAAAAAAAAAAAATATGAAAGAACCGAGCATGCAAAGACGTAATATATTTATATGATACGCAGACTTAAACTTATACACGTACAAAAGGCAGAAGTGTCAAGTAGATGTTCACTAGCTTTATATGCATGCGTTTACGCGCACGTAAATGCATGAATATGTAAATAAATTCATAATTATTCGTTTTCATTGGTAACTTGCATTATTCATCACAGATTTTTGTGTAATTTTCACTTTATTATTAAATGCGATATTAATTAATTTGTAAATTAATGAATATACATTGAATAGCATTTAACGAGTATGAGGTATATCGTGAAATTATTATTATTACTGTTTCATTTTCAAGCGATTTATCGTTATGTACTTATAAATTTTGTTCTTCTTTCAAAATAACCTTTCCTTTTATTTTGCTCCTAAAATAGAATTCAAAAACGAAATTTCATTAAATGATGTTTAGGTGGTTCGTCGCGTTAATTCATCAATCTTGAATAGAGTATTAACTTTTGCTTTCCCTACTTGAAGTTTAATGAGCAACCGTGCCAATGCATTTGAATGCAAGTTTCCAATGACACTTGGACGTGAGCTCCGACCTAATCGATCTGTTGTAGATACCTGCGATTCATTATATAAGAATGAAATTTCAAAAGAAGTAAAAAAAAATATTATAAAACATAACACGTATTGCATTACACACACACAAAAAAAAACTTCTCTCTTCTCATTCTCGTCTAGGCGACTGTGCCTTTTTTTAAGTGTTGCTTGTCGTAATACTGCCTACTTTTATGCATAGCCTTAAATGAAGATAAAAACGGAAAAGAAAAAAAGTAAATGAAGGAAACAATTCTCATCTTCATAAAAGTGTATTTAAAAATATACAAAACGTTACAAGAAGTATATGTTTTATTAGACTATTAATACCATGAGTTAATAAAAACAATGTCTATTTTTTATATATATATGCAAAATTGCATTACATATATCTCTGTTTATGTATATCTTTATTTTAAA
Organism: Ormyrus labotus; assembly: GCA_035582975.1. Lineage (NCBI taxonomy): Eukaryota > Metazoa > Arthropoda > Insecta > Hymenoptera > Ormyridae > Ormyrus > Ormyrus labotus. The sequence continues at coordinate 15,929,344 of JAWWEO010000045.1, read as the reverse complement.
CTTACTCTAATCGCAATATCTTATAAATATACGAATAATTTTTAAGTCTCAAAAGCTTGAAGTTTATTTACTATTGCCTTCCTTTTTCAGTTATCAACTTACTTTATTTACCATTTAGGCATTCATAAATTAAATGCTAATTTAATAATATAAATAAAAATATATTTTCCTAATGAATATCAATTAATAATCTATAAAAATGCATCTTTCATTCTTTGCATGCAGTTTATCTAACACTTTTCTTCTTTGCACTTATCTAAAATGATTACTTACAATTATTCAAATTAAATTTATTTCTACATAATCACGTAATTATTGAATACTTTGCATTTTGCTTTAGCGACTAATGTTTGATATAGTAAACGTTAAAGTAGAACAATTTTCTACACGATTACAAAATACCATTTTTTAAATTTACAAATATTAATTTAATGATTTATATTTCTTCTTAACTCTTATCGAGAAAAAAACCTGTGGATAAAATTGCAAGAACAATTACCAGTCAATCCCGACTAGTAATATTACTAGATCAATTAAATTTTTTTTTGAAAATAATTAATTTTTATTTATCATTTGATTTTAGTAGTAAATTTCGAATAATTTTTATTATTTTATCATCTGAAAATTTAAATTTAAATTCTATTCTTAAATAATTTTTTGTTTAATTTATGCGATAATCAATTTCTTTAATTTAACTATTAAAATCAACGACCCGACATTCGAATTTCTCAAGTTCAGCGGCTGAAAAAGTACAAAAAGCCGAAAAACCTTAAATTACATCGCACCATCGCCATCTAGCGGCTTAAATTACATCGCACCATCGCCTTCTCCGGCAGTCTGAGCCTCCACTAGACAACGGTGCACTTCTAAATCACTCGTGCTCTGCGATTTCTGCGAAAAGTGAGAAAACAGTCACTCACACACGCGTCCGCCCAGAAGCAGCAGCAGCAGCGGCGCAGCAGTTCTCGAGTCGAGTGGAGTGTCGGTCGGTGCGATGAGGTCGTTTTAGCCGCAGGCGTTTTCTAAGCTTTTGCATGCGTTAACCTTTTTAAATACCCGAGTAACCGAGCAAAAAGTAACTCGAGATGGAGAACAACGTGGACAAACCGAAGCCGGCAGACATCCAGGAGAACCATGAAAAAGATGCCAAGAGCAAGAGGTAGTTGCTGCTCCTTCTTTTTTTTACAAATGACACGAGGTTTTCGAGCTGCGATTTTGTTTCCGTTTTTAAAAGAGCTTTGATTTTAGGATTGGGAATTGATAGTTAGTAGTTTGCTGCAGTACATTATTGCAGCAGAATGAATTATTCTAAAATATTATATATAACCTTAAAATAGCATATATAGCAAGGGAAATTTATTGTTCAATTGTTTTTAATTGATTGTTTCCTTCAAATTATACATGGAAATAACATTAAAGTTTGTTAATTTTTAACTGATTACTAGTATGAGTTGATAATAAAATGAGTTCTTCTTTGTTGCAAGTGGTTCATGATAAACTAAAGTACAAAGAAGCTATGACTAAGGCAGCAATTAATGCCTTTTTAATTGTATATCTTGTGTAAATATATATAACCATAAACTCTCTTATGCTCTAACTTATTAAATTGAGGTTATGTTAATTAGACTTTACTATTTGTCTACTCAAAAAATTTTTTATACTTTTATTTTTTGTAAATAATATATACTTTTTATATTTTAATTGTTCTTAACATTTAATTAGCTCCAAGAAAAACCGCAAGAAAAAGACTCAAGCTGACGCTGCTGCTGTAACAGAAAGCAATTGTGATGAGAGCCAAAAGAATATATACACGGTTCAAGTGCCTAGCAATTATACTAGCTTTTCCATTAAAGATATTCAAATGGCTATGGACGTCTTGAATCTTCAACATCTCAAGGCAGCCAAAACTCCTGAAGAAGCAATGCAAAAATCTTACCAATTTTGGAGTACTCAACCAGTACCAAAAATGGGTAAGTTAATCTTCTGTTTTCAAATTTTGTTTGCTATATATGATTGAACAATCTTTTATTTTATTTGCCTAGATGAAGTTATTAATAGCAACGAAGCAATTGAACCTGACAAGGTTTCTGTTAGGGCTGATCCTTATTCACTACCAGCAGATTTTCATTGGGATACTTTGAATTTAGATGATCCGCTGGTACTTTCAGAATTGTACACTTTATTATCTGAAAATTATGTAGAAGATGATGATGCTATGTTTCGATTTGCCTATCCACCTGCCTTTATAAAATGGTTATTTTATAATCTATATTTCTAATATTAAATAAAATTTATTAAATACAAATTACAAATTTTTATTATTTTTTACACAGGGCTCTGCAACCTCCAGGATGGTGCAACGAATGGCACTGTGGAGTGAGAGTCACTAAAAGTGGAAAGTTAGTTGGTTTTATATCTGCTATTCCAGCAAACCTAAGAGTTTACGATAAGTATGTTTCTTTAAATATTATGTTTTTAAAAACTTAAAGAAAAAGCAACGAGTTAATTACCTTTTCTTATTTTTCAGAGTTCAAAAAATGGTTGAAATCAACTTCTTATGCGTCCACAAAAAGTTGCGATCGAAGCGAGTCGCACCAGTACTGATTCGTGAGATCACTCGAAGAGTGAACTTAATGGGAATATTCCAAGCTGTTTACACCGCAGGTGTAGTGCTTCCCAAGCCTATCGCCACGTGCAGATACTGGCACCGTTCCCTGAATCCAAAGAAGCTCATAGAAATCAAGTTCTCGCACTTATCGCGGAATATGACCATGCAGAGAACACTAAAGCTGTACAAGCTGCCTGACAACACCAAGACGCCAGGATATCGGAAGTTGGTCGCCACCGACGTGCCGCAGGCTCACAAACTTTTAAACGACGTAAGTTTAATTCGATACACTTATATAATTGTTATCAGAGTTTAAGCATACAAATAAAATAATGTGTCTATCGAAATCTTGACTAATCACTGTATCTATGTTCTTGTTACAGTATTTGAGCAAATTTGATCTATCGCCGATATTCTCAGAGGAGGAGTTTTTACACTGGTTCCTGCCGCAGGCCGGTATAGTGGACAGTTTCGTCGTGGAGAATCCAGAGACGAAGACTATCACGGATATGGTAAGCTTCTATACTCTGCCGAGCTCCGTGATGCATCACCAGACGCACAAGAGTTTGCGCGCCGCTTATAGTTTCTACAACGTGTCCACCGCCACGTCTTGGCTGGACCTCATGCAGGACGCTCTTATATCAGCTAGAAACGTAAGTAGTTTTATACTCGTCAGTCCTTTAGTAATTAAGAACATAGTAATTAACCTTATGTATAAAAGAATATCTAAAATATCAAAATTAGAAAAAATGCTAAAATGTAATTTATTTAGATTTACTCCATCGTTTATTAAAAAGCACAACTTATTACCTATTTCTTAATTGCTCTTACTAATGTCGTTCTAAAAGATAATACCTTAAAGTACAATAGAGTAAATCCTATCATTAGCAAGCCTATTTTTGTAACTGTGACGTTCCCGTTTTAGAACACGTCGAATAGGCCCGTATAATTTGTAATTTATGCATTTGTTGACTGCGCCCGATAATTGCATATGTATCTTAATGAGAGCAACGCGTTAACACCAGATAAACCGGCGTTCTTTTGTTTTTAGTTCAGGCAGCACCAGTTGCATCTATTAGCGATACTAAATCTTGAAAAACTTATTTACTTTCAGCTGGGCTTCGATGTGTTCAACGCACTAGATTTAATGGATAATAAGGAATTCCTCGAGCAGCTTAAGTTTGGCATTGGCGACGGCAATCTCCAGTACTATCTCTATAACTGGCGATGTCCGAGCATGCCGCCCAACAAGATTGGCCTTGTTTTGCAATAAGTAACTAAGCCGCGACGACGACGACGAAGGAATAACCAAAAGCAAAGTAATTCTTATATAAAACGCATCGTTCGAAACTCGAACTCGAAGAGGAGAGATAAAACAATGAAGCACGTGTGTGTACGTGTGCGTGTTAGTTCATTCTAGCAGTGTTTATATAGTCTCGAAAACGTCATCGGACAGTATCGATGAAGAGGAAGCGGAGAGAGAGCGTTAAACGTTGTTGCTGATATTTTTGTCATACACGCACTGCTGTTGCTATTTACATTACTACTACTGTTTTGCCTGCGCCGTCGAGTTTTTAATTGATACCTTGGTCGAAATGTAGGATTAAAGCGAGGTTCCGCTTTTTTTTTTTAGGGAATCTTTGAATCTTTAAAGTTTAAGGATAAGTTGTTCCCTTGTATGAATTAACAATGTGCGAGAGCGGATATTGTTTTAGCCGACGAGTTTTGCAAACAGAATTAAGAATTCAATAAAAAGAATCCTACACAGTGAGATAAACCATGCATATAGATAGAAAAAATTGTGCTGGGATGATTTGTGGAAATGGAGATAATAAAGCACGATTTTCACCTAGATATATGAACGCGTTTTGTCTTCATTCTTCCTACCTTTATTTTTAAAATTTATTATCATCAAGAAATAAGGAATATCACGGAAGCTTACATCACATTTACAAGATTAAAATTGGAATTTACGAAATATTATTTCACATTTTTAACTATGTCTTTTTATGTATTAATTCACGAATTTTAGTTAACATTGGCTTTCTATTTGTATCGAAAACAAAAACATTCAATAAAATGGATAACCATCATCTCCAACGTTTATTTCAATTCGCCAAACCAGCACGCATCTCAAGTTTGTACACGGCACCCACGATCAAACAGCACGAAAAAAAAACACAACCGACCTCGCTCTTACTCCACAGCCTTCCGAACCTCGGCGTGTGTCAACGAACGCTGTGCAAACGAAGCAGCGGTAGCATCTAGTAGATAAGACGGCACCTTGGCTAACGAAACTCGTCCTTGCGGAGTTGGAAGAGCCGCTGTGGTGTCCTTGGGGATCGAGCAACGCAGCCTTGGCCGTAGTCGCACGGCGCTTGGATGGACCTCGAGTTATCGTTCGAATGCCGCCGGCGAGTTTACTGACCCGACTCTGTTGCCTTCGGGCGTCGAGGCGATGAATCTGCCGGTTTTTAGAATTCAGAGGGAGTTTGCGGCTTCGATTAGATTGTTTGTTTACGAGAATAATCGAAGTCGAATGCTGGTACTAGTGATTTAGTGGTGATGCTGTATATTTTAGAAATATTTTTATGCAATTGACGTTATTAGCAAGTAAATACTGCTAAGAAAGTAGTAAATGATTTGAATTGATTTAATTAGTTCCTTTTGAAAATCAACTTTTGTGATTAGTTTAATTTATTACTAAACTTAAATGGCTTTCGATACTAAACTCTAATAAACAAACCCTTTACATATATTAGACAAAAAAGCCCATTTTGCAAGGTTCCCTTTACCGAGCCTTCAGCATAATTTCTCACTCTGCCAATCAATCCAAAAATAACTCCTCAAACATTGCATTATCCGCGCCGACGATCTTGATAAAATGCAAAAGCGCCCGTGAACTCTCTCGCGCATCGCCGAGCCTCTGTCTCTCCCATCCAAACAAAATCGGCCGTCGACAATGAGGCAAAAGCCTCGCACGCCGTGCATTCACGTAATATAATTGCCCCAATGACACATCGGAGCGGCAGTCAGTCAGGCGGGGGGAGGGCTCACCTCACCTCGCTCTCGGCGTTGCGCTGATAAGCGCCGCGAGAGACAATGGGCCCCTCTGCGTGTATATCGCCTGCGTGCGCACGCGGGAGGGGGACGGGGGAGGTGGCAGCCGCGGATTTCGGATAAATACGTTGGGATACATGCGCCAGTGGGGCACACGCACGCGGAATGCAGGCCAGCAGGTGGATTTTCCTGGGGTGCTTGCTCGGCGCCCTCGAGGCCAGTCCCTGGTGGTAGGTTTCTTGTAGGCTGTTTATTTATTTTTTTTTTTTTTCGCTGCGGTCGAGGGCTCTTGGGAGCTTGCTCTCTTGCGAGATTTTTCGCAGGAAATTTAAAATGATTTTGGTTTTGGTCTTGGGGAGAGCTTAAGCTTTTAAAGGTCTTGTGAAAGTTTCTAATGTTGGGTGGAGGTGCATATTTTTACTCGAATTTTTAGACCGTTTTTCGTAATTATTTTTTAGGATTTTACTCGTTTTTAATACTTTGCGTTTCAACGCTGAAGTCAAATTTAGGAAAGAAATAAATGTTCTAAAATACAATATTAAAATAACAGTTTTAAATGTAGGCGTGTGTGAAAGTAATTTGATTAATTATAATTACAAAATTTCTAACTAATCACTTGTGTAACTTTACGTTTGAACTTACTTAACTTTTTTGAAATCTCACCAAGAAACATTCTTCCGCGTGTTTTTTTTTCCAGGTTCGGTACTCCAGAAAGTTCCAACGCTCAAAGAAATTTTGAGATTTATTGGAACGTCCCTACTTTCATGTGTCACGAGCACGGTATGGACTTTAAAGAAGTTACCGATAGCTTCGGTTTCGTACAAAACGATAAAGACAAATTTAGAGGCGATAAAATAGCAATATTGTACGATCCAGGTGCTTTTCCAGCTTTACTCAGCGACGATAAAGGTGAGCACACGAACCATAAATACAAAAACTGATTTCGTTTGTCCCATATAATACGTAAAATGAGCGTGATGCATTAAATTGATATTAAGTTGATATTAGCGATTATGACTGCTTCAATGTTTGGCCTTTTTCGGAAAATTTCGATTGACGCGACGATGCACTTGTACATATACTCTACTCTATTGATTTCATTCTACTCGGGGCCAACTGCTGCCTATAAATTGCATGTTAGGCAAGAGTACATAAGATCATGCAAATTATGTTATATTTCGCGAATGAATTAATCGAGGCGAGTATTCAATATTGTGTTAAATCTACATGTCCCCAAATTACTGTAATTTGAATAAGTGAAGCGGTATCAGCGATGTATTTCATTTACGATGGAATTATTATTTCATTTGATTTGCACAAACATCAAAGGTGCGTTAATAAATAGATTTATTACAGATTAATATTTGTATCGATTATATTAATTAATTTACGTATTACGTATATTAAATTCCAGTGAAATGTGGATGTAATAACAATTTACGTGATATTTATTTCATTCGATAATGGTGTGCAAAGTATCAATGTTAATTAATAGCTAATTATACTACGTCATTTCGGTTTCCATTGGCATATAAGTTACGATATCAATATATTATACTATAATAAAAAATGTGTTTCTTCAAAATTAATAACTATAAATGCCCCCAAACGCGACCCTCCCCTTTCCGCAGGCAACATCGTGCGAAGAAACGGCGGTCTCCCGCAGGAAGGCAACCTCACCTTCCACCTCGACTACTTCCGCAAACACCTCGAGGAGCAGGTCCCGGACGCCGACTTCTCGGGCCTCGGCGTCATCGACTTCGAGAGCTGGCGGCCGATATACCGGCAGAACTGGGCCTCCCTGCAGATCTACCGCGACGTGTCCGTGGAGCTCGAGCGCGAGCGGCACCCCCACTGGGACGCGAAAAGCGCGCAGCGCGAGGCCGCCCGCAGGTTCGAGAGGTCCGCCAGGGAGTTCATGGAGAGGACGCTGGAGCTGGCGAGGAGGCTGAGGCCCCGGGCCGACTGGGGCTACTACGCGTATCCGTACTGCTACAATTGGAAGGCCACGCAGGAGGAGTGGAGGTGCGAGGCGAAGGTGACGGAGGAAAACGACCAGTGAGTGGCGGTTTTAGAATATTGCTGATTTATATATGTATGGTTGAAGTGCACTATTTTTTTTTTTGCAAACGTTTCAATCTGCAATTTCGCAAGCAAGCAAGCTCCGAGTCGGAGAGGTAAATTTTTTATTCCTCTTGAATTTAGAATGTCCTGGCTTTTCGGGAACGCGAGGGTTCTCTTCCCGTCCGTATATCTTCAATATAAGATGAGTCCCGGCCAGAGAGCAGCAATAATGCGGGGTCGAGTGGAGGAGGGCGTAAGATTAGCGAAAAAGTGGTACAGCAGGGAGCCAACTAAAGTCTTTGTTTACTACTGGTTCAAGTACCAAGATCAGCAGGATACCTTTGTAACCGAGGTTAGTAGGCAGCCTTTTCTCGTTGTATCTGATTTTTCTCCTTTTTTTTCAATATAGATTTGTTTCATTTTTATTAGCGGCGAATAAAATTTCATTATTACATTTTGGTTAAATAATTTAACTTTATAAAAGAAGCGTTTGTACATGTAGAGCCGAGAAAATCAAGTAAAATAAAAACAGTAAATTACACCGGTACAGATTAAAAATGAAATAAAAGAGAACTCACCTAGAGCTCCGAGAGAAAATTGAAAGTCTTAAATGTCAAAGCGAGGAGCTGAAAAAAAGCGCGCGCGCGACGAGAGAAAATCGCGGCCGCTGGAGCCTTTTAATTCTCGCTCTCGGCTAATTACACGGTCGCTTTTGTCTGCGCCCTCAGAGCGACATCGCCAATACGCTGGGGGAGGCGGCGCGGAGCGGCGCCGACGGGGTAATCATCTGGGGCAGCTCGAACGACCTGAACAGCAGGAGCAAGTGCGAGGGCTTCCGGCGGTATCTCGTGAGGAGCCTCGGCCCCGCCGTTCTGCGAGCCCGGCCCAAGACGCTTCGATGAGCTGCCGATGCCGAGAGCGACGGCGTTCTTGCGCGGATGCCGGGAGAGTTTCGAGAGATGCCGAGTGCTCCCTTTAATGCTCGGGGTGGAGAGAGAGAGCGATTCGGGGAGGTATGGAGGGACTGGAAGTACGCTGGAAAAAGGAAAATCTGCTTTTTTTGTCGATCGAGTTGTTTTAACTTTGTTTGAGAGTGGTGGAGGTCGGAGGGAACGATGAGATTTAAAGTAGTTTTAGTTTGAGCTAAATTTAATAATTTGAAGAATTTTTGAATTATGTTGAGTTAATTTAAGCGATTGTTACTTATTGTTAATATTGAACATTTTTTTCAATAATTTATTATTTAAAGGAGCGTTTTCATATTCTACATCTTTAATTATTGTCGTACATCAATTAGTTTCGATGATTGTTACAATTCATCAACGCCGCAGGTAGGCGAAAGCAAAGTCATGGACTCCTATTTTTCACTGATTGAAGTACGAATGTGATTTTTATACCAAGAGCGTGACTGTTCTTTAAGCGGTTTGTATATAAAAATTTTAATTGTTGTTATTTATATTTGTATATCTACTGTTGTAAAAAAATAATGTCAAAATAAATTATATAAATGTTAGGAATGTTTCTTATTCTCACTTTAGGCCAATTCCATCCTTAAAGTTGTACTATGCTCAAGAGTGCAGTCTGAACTTATTGCTTCAATAAACGGTTTCCTATTCCAATTATTGTATAAATTTATTAATGCCATAAATTCTGATGGAAAATTGAGAAAATGCTGTCGTCGTTTAGGGCTTGTAAAAAAAGTCGATGGAATTAGGTATTTTTAATTTTATGTTTAAAATAGATCGATATATTTCATCATTTTTGTTAAACACGCTTTTCCCATTTGTAAAAATGTATTATTACAACATGTTTTTCTGAAGTCAATATCCGGCAGATCAATATTTGAAGGAAACTTTTAGCATTTAGCTTTCCTGCATCAAAACCTAGATCTGCTTCGTTCGCGATGTCAAAGTGCAAAATGTTTATTTTAATAAATTGCTTATGGCTTATACATTCAAGTGTGGGCATTTTTATAAAAAGCACTAATAATATAAATATTTTCAATACGATAAACGAGTATATTCAATATGAAACGAATTATCAAATTGCGGTTTTTGTGAAAAATGTAAACAACTTATCAGGAGAAAGCACTCGTATTCTCAAAACAGTTTTACATTATCCTTCTGTTACAATAGATATAAAAATGCTACAATCTATTAATAGTAACTCGGCAGTGATTTCTCTATCAAAAAAATCCAATTTACTTATTATATTACAAGACAGCTTTCAGCCCCAGGAAATAAAATTTCTGCTACATTCTTATGAGCAAATATTCTTCAAAGATCTTCGACCAAAGTGCCTAACTATTTTCAGTGACCATTTTTCACCCACAGCCTTGATAAAATCGGTGCTACTGCATGCTTGGCTGATGAAGTATCTGGATTTTTCAATCATAAACGTCGAAAAAGATCAAGAAGAAAGTATCAAAATTTTTTATTATGATCCAATTGAAAATATTTACCATCAAGAAAATTACTCCAAGGTGTCTAATTTTTTTCCTGATAAACTACGGAACATGGACGGCTTTCAACTAAATATTCCTTTTATCTGTGCGACGCCGCACATGTTTAAAGAAAATATCAGCAACAACTGGTATTACACCGGGACCGGATATCGTATAATACAATTTTTATCGTCTGTTTTAAAATTTAAAATAAATCTTCAGATGAACGAAGTGTGCGAGTTTTTTTTGTATTACGAAGAATTTAAAGCTTTTAAGAAGCATCAGTTAATACCTTTCCCAATTTTCGTAACAGAAGATGTAATCAACGACAATGTCACTTTAGGTAATATAATATCCTTCGATACTTACGTGGCTGTGGTCCCAACTGAAACGACTGCTAAAGTCATCGTATCTTTACAAGGTTTTGTTAAAATTGCACTTACACTCTTTATCATTTTAATGATTAATTACGGCTTTAATCGGCTACTTTTCCTGAAAAACGGCATCGAGTTTATTCAAAATCTTCAAATTTTATTAGCTCAACCAACAAAACAGCCTCGAAGTTCTGCCACTAGAATAACTTTTTACTTCACATCGTTAATTTCCATACTTTTAATGCCTGACATAGTTTCAAAAATGATAAAACTCTTAGTGGACATACGAAATCCTTACATAACAAGCTTTAAAGACATCATCGAACTCAATATCCAACCCTATGCTTACGTGGGATTATCAGCAATCATGGCAAAAGACAGCGATGACACGTACATCAATCTGGTCAAATCGAAAATCATCGAATTCAACAGCACATTTTCTTGGCAAGATCTGTTAATGCAGAAGAAGAACGTGGCGTGTTTCATGTCTGAAAGGGAGGCAGTATTTTTTCGAGCGAGGTACAGGAGACCAGACAAAACATCGATATTGAAATTAACTGACGTCAAAGTGCGCAGAGTGGCATTGGCTTTGGTGTATGAAACCGGATCGCCTTTAGTTAACAAATTCAATGATGTTTTGCAGAGAGCGATGCAGGCAGGTTTACCTAAGGAGTTCAGTAAACTCGCGGAAAACTCGTATAAGAACTGGAAACGGGAAAAAGATAATAGTGTTGTTTTGATACAGTTGTTGATTGTCTATTTTACCGGATGCTTTTGTTCGATTCTCGCGTTTATTTTAGAATCGTTTATAATCTTTTCTAATTATTGGAGCTTGAAATTCGATCAAATAAAAATGGAATAATTTATGAAATTTAACAGATTACATGAAAATTTTAAGCGAAATTAATTATTAAATAAATCTAAGTTTCGGTTACTCATAAAGAATTTTATGTTACATCATGAAGGTTTTATTTTAAATAATTTTCAATTTTAAAATAAAAATATTTATTAATATAAATTAAAATATATATTTTTTATTCCGTCTTGGTTTATTCTATACAAATTCATTCTATTTGTTAGTTTTACATATCTTTATTATTGTCAATTAATTAATTTTATCTACACAATTATCTCCTAACGATTTTTTAATTTTTATAATAATTGGTGGTACGAAAATAGATTTCGTTCGAAAAACTATGTTTTAAAAATTTATTTTATTTACGCAGTCGTCTAAGTCCTAACGATTTTTTAATTTATATAATTGGTCTCGGCAAAGAAATCGATTTTATAAGAAATTTAAAGAAGTACTAAGCTACAAGCGAAAAATATTTTTGTAGTGCAAAACTACTTGCATTTTGAGCGTGAACATTTCTTGACTGTTTAGATTTTTATGAAAAAATGTTTAATTGCATTTATAATTATTTGTTAATTTTATCTGTGTATATAATCAGAAATTCTGCATCCTTAAATACAACTGAAATTAGTGTTATACTTCAACATATTCAGAGAGAAGAAAAATTCCAAACATCAATCACAATTCAAAACCTTCATGAACCACTTAAGGACAGTGATATTCTTCAACAATTTTATATGCCAATCATTCTTCATGATCTAAAAAATACTTCTACAGAAAGTGCAGAAGTGGTCTATTCCCCTAGGCAATCGAACATCCTCGTCATTCTTCAAGGATATTTTGATCAAGAAAATGTAAAGAAACAACTAGATTTTTGCGTGGCAATATCACCAAAATTCATGCGTCCAAAATTCGTAGTTATTTTTAGTGACAATAATTCTTCAGTGCACCAAATACAATCGTTGCTGAATTATGCTTGGATTAAAAAGTTTTTGGATTTTTCAATTATCAATGTCAAGAGGAGAGAAAAAGACACTGCTGAAATATTCTACTTTAATCCATTTACAATGATTTACTACCACAAAAATTACACAACAAACTCTGAAATTTGGCCTGATAAACTCAAAAATATGCACAGCTATATTGTTAATATACCTTACGTTCATTCGGATTATCACATGACCAGAAAAAATGTCAGTAATAAATGGGAATACTTTGGCTCCGGATTCTCCATCATAAAGTTTTTGTCATCCGCACTAAACTTTAAAATAAATATAACCTCCGTTGCTTCATCCGAGTTCATATCAGGATATAACGAACTTACTGCTTCTAAAGTTCAAATAATGCCTTTTCCACTTTTTTTGACTGATTCAATAATAAAAGATGATCTTCTTCTAGGCAAAATAATATCCTTCGAAACGTACACGACTTTAATTGTCGCCAGAAGGACAGTAAAGATACACATATCTTTCATGACACTCTTTCCCTTTGCCGTGTGTCTCGTGGTTCTCTTATTCATTGTGTTCGCGGTGTATTTTTTCATTCTTGCCGAAAAGAATGTGAGAGTGACTAACATTTTTCAGTTGTTGATAGGACAAACAATAAATATACGTCCTGAAGAGACACCTGCAAGAGTAATATTTTTCTTCGTTGCACTAATATCACTATTTCATTCGCCCAACATAATTGCTGATATGGCTGGTGCAATCGTTACTACTAATATACCACCAATAACTACTTATAAAGATATAATAACATCTGGTTTAGTGCCGTACGCATTTCAAACATTATTTCAAACGATAAGTAGCGGCACGGACGACGAGTATCTGAAAGTTTTACAATCAAGAATTCAATTGTTAAATGTTTCTCAACTTTGCCTAAGTTGGCTTTTAAAGCAGAAAAACGTGATGTGTTTCCTACCTCAAAAACAAGCAATGTTTTTTGCCACAAAGTATAAGGGATTAAACGGGGATAATTTATTGGAAGTGACAAAAGTCACAGCTGGCATAATGGCAGAGGCTCTGGTATATGAAGCTGGATCTCCTTTTGTAGAAAAATTTGATTCGATCATGCAAAGAACAGAGGAGGCTGGATTGTTTAAGACGTTGGATTATTTTAGTGAACAAAGTAGCCCGAACAAGTGGAACGATTTGAAAAATAATTTTATGCTGGTGCAATTATTGATCATCTATTTGGCTGGATGTCTTTTTTCAATATTCTCGTTTATTCTAGAAATACTAATAAATGTTTTTTCCAAGCGTCGCTCACGATGTGTAATGCTTTAAAAAAAGCTATAAAAAACTTAAATAAACGAAATTTCAGATTAAGAATAACTGCAGTTTTCTTTTTTGAAAGTCTTTACGTAAATTAACATACATTGCCTACTTATAAGGATTTTTTAAGACTCATTTCGGTAATCAGTTTAATAAAGTATTAATTATTCATGTAATAAAATTTCAATTGTTTGGAGATAATCAAAATTCATAATTTCTAAATATTAATTAATTTCTATTTTAAAATACCATTTTTCGTATAGTACAATGAGAAAGCAAAACATTTGACAAGTTTGTTTGTACCATAAACCTGCAGCAGTTTATGAATTTTTTAGTACAATTTGCTTTAAATATGTTTGTCGAAAGGTAAAGAATTTTAACGAAAATTTATTTTTCGTTCACTTTTATGCGTTGTTTTTATACTACTCATTTTGCATTTTATCGCATAGGTTTTAAGCGAAATTTACATTCTAAATAGAATTTCTAAAAATTTTCGTTTCTAGAATAGACTTGCAAAACCTTTTTCCCTTTATTAGAAATGAAAGTGCTTTTTAGAATAATGTAGAGCATGAAAAGCATGAATGCGAGAGCGAACACTTTTATTATGCATGCAAAAATGAATGCGTACTTTGCTGGAATTCATGAAATATTCTCTTTAATCCGTCACAATATTTTTGGAAGTATGATTGTTAAAGTGGATTTTTCAAACTCCTATTACGCAATTAATATTGTTTTTTCAAAATTTCTTATTTAAAAAATTGCAGCTTTTTTTAGTAAATTTTTTTGATTGAATCTTTTTAGTATTCTTTTCTTCGACATAATTTTACGAAGATATAACTTTTAGTAAGATAATTATAAAATTAATTAAAATTTTTGTAATTTCAAAATTAAAACTACGAAATATTCAGACGCGATTTTTTTAAAACATACAGTACTTCAAAAGGTGAATCTGCACGATTATATTTTTGTCTGTAGTTTTATCGAACTTTTCCATCAGCGCGAAAGGGTAAAGATTAAGATGGACCTTTTCCGACGTTTTCCCCCGAAAAGATGGATAATAACAGGCGTCCGTTAAAAGTTTACTCGCCTACAACTGATTTATTATACTTCTTTAATGAACTTTGCGGTAAAGTTCGGACGTGCAAATGGAGAAGGGCGAAGGAAAAAAAAGGACGAGCTCTCAGTCTGCGTGAAAGTTCATATTATAGATTCCATCGACAGTGGCGGAGGAAAAAAAAAAGGAAAATGCGCGCGGCTTTTTAATCGATAAGGGCGACGACGAGGTTCAGGAGTTGGAGCTCGAAACTTGAGAGCGACGATATGACTTTCTGCGAGTTTTATAAGCGTTCTTTAATAAACGTCAGAATCTTAAGAGCTTTTAAGGTTGCTTTAATTAAGCTATATTTCTCGGGCAGGAAATTTCTACGAGTGGAATGAGCAGTTTATGGAAAGCTATGAAATTGTTATGGTAAACTAATAAATATCAAAGGTGTTGGTTCGATGGTTCGATAAAAAGTATTAATTGTGACGGGGAATATTTTTACGGATCTTAAGTTAGACAATTCGTATTCTTTTTAAATATTACCATAATTAAATTAATACAAATTTTCTATAAATTATACAACGTAAATTAATAAAACAATATGCTTATGTAGTTTAAAAAAAATGTGTATTATGGTGTAGAGTAAACTGAAACTACTTAGAAAATTCAATTGCTTTAAAGACAACGTAAAACCGTTTATAAGTCAACAATCATGATTTTTTAAGTTGCTACTTAGAGTTTAGTAATTTCTCACTCGTTTTTCGCAATAAGCAGATTACTTAAATTCAAGTTTATTAAAAAAAACCGCAAACCCGAAAATGGAACTAAAGAGCGTTGCCAAATTTCTCGTTTAATTTTGAACATTAGAGATACTTAGCGCACAAATCGACAGTTCGCAGTCTGCTTATTCCGCCCGTAATTACCGCTTTATTCGATGCGTTCCTATACTTGAAAGGGAGCTTAGAGGCACGCCGTAGAGTCAAATCTAGCATGGACTTGGAAGAAAATGAAAAATGGATTAAAGCAATTACTGCTCGTAGTTTCTCATTCAAGGGCTTTCAAGCGGATTATCTCGGTAGACGCGCGTGTGATCCAATTAATATCCTTTGTAAATTTAATGAACCAATTTCAACTTGACCATTATAAGATTAGCCTCATAATACATTCAAAACCAGGCACGCGTTCGCGACGAGCTCGCGATACAGTTCAAAAGTAAATAAACCCATTCTAAATTAAATTAAAAGAGCAGCGGCCCAGAAGTACTTCCGTATCTACCAAGACCGAAATCCCAAATAGCGTCGGCCAAACCGCGCGAACGAACTTCCTCCGCGCAGCTGTTAAAAGCTCTCCCGGTGGAAAAAGAGGTGTGCGCGCACTCTGACATCATAACGAAGCGCTCGGCGGTTCTCTCTCGTCATTCATCGCGGCCACAATAATACATACCTCCTCGAGCCGCGCGACGCGCGGCTCTTACACATCGCGGCTCACGTGAGCCGTCGCGCCAATGCCATCGGCACGCTATCTTCGCGCTTGGTGGCCGATAACGCCGCCCGCCGAAGCCCTCTCTTTCGTGGGAGAGTCGCGTGGGGCGAAACTGGCGCGGCGCTGCCGCCGAGCGACGCAGCAGGCCGTATATATACACGCGGCGCGCGGCCGCTCGCGAGTCCGGAGCTTGCGGTGGACACCTGCTGCTCGCGAGCTTTTATTATTATTATCGGTGCTGCTGCGCGCCCCCCCGGAAGAGTGCGCGGGTTTGGAGAACGCTGGCTGGCGTCGTTATCGATGGGGGAGAGATGCGCCGGGTCGTTGACGATGCCGCTGATGACGCTGATGCTGCTGCTGCTGGGATGCTGCGCCGGAGGGAGCCGCGCCAGGCTGTTTGGGTAATTATCGAGTGCGCTCAAGGGGGCTTCTCGCGGGGCGACGAGTGCTTTTCGGCGAGCGCGCGACGAGTGCGCTTGCACGGACGCCTATACGGCTTTTTGACGGCCGAGAGCAGCGGCTGGTTAGATAAATTTAATGCTCCCTCTCTCTCTCTCTCTTTCTCTTGATAACGGCCTGCTTTTTGTTTGTTGTGGAAACTAAAAGGTAAATTATGCAGCGCGTAAGCTTCGCTCTTTTTTTCTATTGTGTTGCAGTACAAACTTTTCAACACGGTTTCATCAAGCGGTTGCAGATTATACGAGGTTGAACAACCTCGGCGCATGTATAAAATCTAAACAAGTGAATTATATGCTTTCAACACTGCGATTCGTAAAAGAATGTTTTTTTTTTCACTGAAAAAAAGTTATAAAAAAGTACAGAATATTTTTTCCGTAAAAAACTGGATCTTAAATCAAAGTCCATCCGTAAAAATATTCATTACCAAAATCTGGAAATAATTTTAAGTTATGTTTTGATTATGTCACTTCGAATTACGAATCTTATCGGTGATGTCATAGTTATCTGAATTAGTAAAATATTGTTATCTTCGTGAATAATTTAAGTTCATTGAAAAATAAATCGCTTAAATAATATATTCCAATTCAATAGACTAATCTGGGAAATTCACGTGCATTATAAAAAGTAGTTCAACCGTTTGAGGATAAATTCTTTCTTTAACTCTGATTTTGTAACGTGCATTTCAAACGCAGGAAAGTCGCTATTAATTTTCCTTTTATCTTATATTACACAATATTTTCCCCGTTTCGACTTTAACGCGTTCAAACGCGAAATCAATATCGACTCAATCCCACTTCAATTGTCCAAGATTCCGCAGGCGGTGATCTTGAGCTGGTTTGATCTCGTCAGTCGAATGTCAAAGTTACATCAATTTCCGGTCGCAGGTATAAGTAAGCTAATCGAATCTAACCAGCTAAATAATACGTATCTAGTTCCACCTGGATTTTCAATACACTTCCCTCAACAATCTCAATCGGACGAATTCAACGTCCGACGGCGAAGGAGCTAAACTCCTCGGAAAGCAAGTAAATCACGGACATTAATTCTGCTCTTCCCGTAATTTCTCCAGGCTGAACTCTCAAGTGTCTTGCGAGGCGGGGAAAAATTTTCAAATCTACTGGAACGTGCCCACTTTCATGTGCCATAAATACGGGATGGACTTTCGCCAGGTCTCCAAAAAATATTGCTTCCTGCAGAACGAGAGGGACGAGTTCAGGGGCGATAAGATTGCAATTTTGTACGATCCCGGAGACTTTCCCGCTCTGCTCAAAGATAATAAAGGTATAATTCATAAAAAGGTTTCATAAAACTGCGAGTCGCGCGGACTGCACTTGAATTAACTGCTTATTAAAACTTTTGCACGATCCTTTTTCAAACATTGATGTGCTTTCTTTTCGATGTTTAGTTCTTTTTTTTTTAAAGCAGCCGTTGTTTCGATGAATCTGAGCATTTTTAAAACAATTTTTAACAAAGGAAAAATGTTTGAATGATCGACTTTCCTGTTATTATAATATAGACTGAACTTTAAGTTTTGAATCTTTTTAGAAATGAAACTTTTAGATAAACTTGATTTTGGTTTAAAAATTACAAAAGAAATGTAAAAAATTTTTTTTTAAATTAAACGACACACTGCTATTTATACGAAATTGGTTTCAAATATACGCATAAACCATAATTAAGCTTATCACTCCGCTGCAAAATAATACTAACTATACTCGGGTTCGTTGTATCCAATTAGGCTTATCGCAAAATTTAAAGTTTCCTTGTCTAACCGAATTACGTACAATCAATTGGTTTTTTTGGTCGCTTACGCCTAAAAAATTATGTCACAATAGATAATAGGAGAGTCAAGGCTAAATCACGAGGACTATCAACAAAAATTGCGCCGAATCTTTTTAATGGATTCAAAGTCTAATTTCGGTCCCGTATTTCTTCGAAAGCTGTATGAAAAGCAGGCGCTTGCTTGTTTTCGGTGGAATAACACAGATCTACAACCAATTACGAGCCGCGTGAAGCAAGAAATATGTCACGCACCGCGTAGCTAAAGTTGTGCAACTTTCTCAAAGGACCGACAAACGCTTAAAGGAGAAAATGATCTAGTAAAATTAATGCATGCCAACTTTAAATTAATGAGAAAACTTGACGCGGAGCAAAATGAGTTTTGTTAAAAAAAAATGATATTCTTTACAAGATTACTACATTTTCTCTTTTCATCTTTTCGTCATCGCTCCGTCAATTCCCCACTTACAAAACTTCAATACTAATATTTCGGAAGCTCCGCAAACTGAAATTCGCCCGACCAACCAAAACTGCGCAAATTTCGAGGCGGCGAGGCTCCATTAGATTAGACAATGACTGTGTTTGACGTTATAAAGCACTTCATATGCGCGTGTAATAGCATTTTCGGCGACGTCGGGCGCGCTCGGCGCTGAGTTACGGGCGCCGAGCCAAGTTGCCCCTGCAGCCGAGCAGCCCTCTACGCTCCTCCTCATTTTCATAAGTCTGCGTGTCGCTTTATGAAGGGACCGAGAGGGCACTTGTGTCGCCGGTAATATTCTGGATCTATGGGTTTTCGCAAAAAAAAAAATATGGCTCGATAGATTGTTTTAACACGAGTGTGCGTTGATTAAACGTTGCTTTTTTACCATTACAGGTTTTTAATTAGATATTTTTGATGAAAATTGTTGTTTTTCTTTTTCTGTGTCAGTTTCTTAATGTTTAATTGACTGTCATTACTTCCCTTTCACTTGGCAGAATTTTTAAGCCAGAAGTTAGAATTCAGGAGGTAGAACTTTACATAAGAAAAGTATAGTGCAGTTCTTGCACTTGCTGAAGTAATGCTAACGAATCGAGCTAGCCGATTGAATGTAAATTGTGGATTAAATGTGAAAAATCATGAATTATTCGATCAAGATAACGTTTTTTTTCTCCGAACTAACAGTGAATCAAAAATTAACAAAAACGAGATGACTTCTACGTAAGCTTTTTTTTAAAACAATGTCACTGATTAAGAGCTTATTAAGGCTGCGTATTAGGATCGTAGATACATGAAGTATATTAAAATAATGCTCTTTTATCACTTTTTAAGTATCAAACTGAAAAAAATAATGCAGTAAAGTTTGCTATAAATTCTGGAAATTAGATGACAGACTTGAGTATGAAAAAAAAGTGCTATAAAATGTGGAAAAATTACAATATTTATGATAAAATTTGCCATAATTATGGTAATTTTTACTATAAAAATCATAATTTTTCCAAATTTATGGCATTTTTTTCATATTCAAGTCTGTCCTCTAATTACCAGAATTTATAGTAAGCTTTACTGCATTATTTTTCTTAGTGCATTTTTTTAAATCAAAACATTTAAACATTACCATAAAATATGTCACCTCCTCCCCCCCAGGCAACATCGTGAAAAGAAACGGCGGCGTACCCCAAGAAGGCAATTTGACCCTCCACCTGAACTACTTCCGCAAGCACCTCGCCGAACAGATCCCGGACCGCAATTTCTCCGGCCTGGGCGTGATCGACTTCGAGAGCTGGCGGCCGATATTCCGTCAGAACTGGGCCTCCCTGCAGATCTACCGCGACCTGTCGCTGGACGTCGAGCGGCAGCGACACCCCTTCTGGACGCCGAGGACCATCCAGAAGGAGGCCACCGACAGGTTCGAGAGCTACGGCAGGGAATTCATGGAGAAGACCCTGGAGGCGGCGAGGAAGCTGAGGCCCAGAGCGACCTGGGGGTATTACGCGTACCCGTATTGCTATAATTGGTCGCCGCATCAGCAGAGCTCGCAGTGCTCGCCCAAGGTGATGGAGGAGAACGACGGGTGAGTTTTTATCTGATGGTTTTGATGAGCGCGCAATTATTTGCGCGTATTGCAAAATTATTTAAATAATGTAAAGCGATTAGGTTCGACTTTGTGAAGTGGTGTTGGATGTAGTTTGAATTTTTTTTCTAAAGTGATTTGAACAATAATTCTAATTGTAATAATTGTAAGAGCGAACGACTTACCTTTGCATTAAAAGTTTTGAAGTGCTTTATTGTGTTGAATAGTCTTTAAGAAAAGGTAAACTTGATTTGCAAGTAGTTTCGTGGATTCACTTACTCTGCGTGCATGAAAGTCAACTTCATTATTCAAATTCTTGTTATCATGCAGCGGAATATGTAGAACATTTGAAAACCTTGAAGTTTCAAACAAAAGGCGAGCCTAGAATATGTTAAATCATACCTGAATTACTGTTGAATTTAATTAGAAACATAAATGAAAATTTGAAATGAAATATTATAAAGTTTTATTTATCTGCGTCTAACATATTTTGCATTTCCAATTGTAATTATTGTTGAAGAGCAAACTAAACTGATAGTTCTAGAAATGTCTGAATACTCTTCAAGGAAAATAAGAGGGAAAATGAATTCTAACGCAATTTTCATTCTCTCATAAATAATTAGAAAAATTATCTGACATTTATGTGTAACATAAATACTCTTGTTTATTTAAAAATGATGCATTATTTATACCTATAAATTATCTGAGCTATTCACTATCGCAATTACAATACACTAATTAAAAAACACCATTTTTTTTCTAAAAATACCATTCGTTATTATTACCCTAATAAAACTATTTTATTCTCCAACAATAACATAGTTTATTTTTGAAATATTATCACAGTAAATTTGTCACGTTATTCATTATATTGAAACGCAAACTTGCAAAAAATACACCTCTCTTTCATTTCTAAAAAAAAAAAAAAAAAAAAATCGATCCTTTTTCCCCAAACCCCCCGAAAAGCACCATAAAACTCCCGCCCCAAAAGCTTACGAAGTGAGTGCCGCTTTTAATTAAAGCAGCGACGTCTGCGTTATTCGCCCCGGTCACTTGTAGAATGTCCTGGCTCTTTGGGAATGCGCAGATTCTCCTGCCGTCGGTCTACCTGCAGCACAAGCTAGGCCCCAATCAGAGGGTGGGCCTTGTCAGGGGCCGCGTCCACGAGGCCGTCAGGCTCGCCCGCAAGTCGCAGAAGGCGCCGAAGGTGCTCGCCTATTACTGGTACAAGTATCAGGGCCAGCAGGATCAGTTCCTCGATATGGTTTGTACATTAAATAATACAGTTGCACTTGTAAAATCTCAATTTTGCAGCCTAGCAGCTCTGTGTTTTAAAGCTTAAAAATTTTAATTTAAAAAGTTTGATGTAATTGTCTAATTGGACGTAATAAATTTGTGATATTATTTGTAAAATTTAATCTTAAACAAAAACAATTTTATTTGCGGCGCCTATCGCTTATTTAATTTTAACAAACTAAAGCGTCATTCGAAATTTCAATTTCAAATCTTCAACCGTAAAAACAATTTCAAAGATAAGCTTCGCAAATTTAAATTTTCCACAGAGCACTGCCCCTCTCGAAAGAAGCAAACAAAGCTACTCATCTCCAACGCATCTATCTTTCACCTCGACAAACTGTGCTCCCTCAAAATTAACAATTCCCTGAAAGCCAGCCCCCTCAAAACACTCGCGACAAAGCACCGAGAGAGAGCCCCTCCTTAAACAACGTCCAAAAGCCAGTTTAATTTCGCCCCCCCCCCCGTCCCCCTCTCCAACGCAGCAAACTAATTACTCGCTTTGTGTTTCAGCGCGACTTGGTGGCGACGATCGGCGAGGTGGTGCGCGGCGGCGCCGACGGCCTGGTCCTCTGGGGCAGCTCGGCCGACCTCAACAGCAGGGCCAAGTGCGAGGCCTTCCTCGCCTACCTGCAGAGCACCCTGGGACCCGGGGTGCAACGTGCCGTTCAACGGCAGCATCAGCCGCCCAGGCGGACGAGGGGCCACGGGGGGGACTGGGGGGACCTTCTGTCGCACGCCAGATTCGCGCTGAGGCTGCTCTATTAGACGAGATTCGCGGCGCGACCCGTTTAACGAGGCGCCCCACGGAATCGACCGGGGGGGGGGACTGCGTTTGATGGAGGGAGGTTGATAAGGGCGCTGACATTGGAAGGACCTGTGGCGGGAGGCGCTGTAATTGAGGGAGCAGCTTTGAATCTTGAAATTTGATTGCTGACGCGTTTGAGATTGAGGAGAAATTATTTTTGTAGGAAAGTTTTCCTTATAGGCAGATATTCTGTAAAGAAACGTTGCTATACCAAAGGTTTTTAAAACAGATGTTAGAGTATATAACATTCAATTAATCACTTTCTACTAGGAATAGTTCGCTCGTTATAAATCGCGTTACAAATGAAAAATTTTTCTTTTCTAAGAACGTATTGTTATTAAAATTGTTAATGTAAGATTAAATACGGCACCAGATGTCCAAGAGATGAAGAACGGGGCAAAACTATTTTTCCAAGAAACGATTTGCGAATGCCGTAAACAAACGAAAGACATTACACTCCATTTAAGTACTTAATGAATTTCTGAGTAATAACTCTTCAAGCATGATGTAAAGCAGAGGTAAGGAGGCGGTTTGCTCGGCGTGCCTGCAGAGCAGGTATTATAGAGACAACTGAATATGATATTTTCATTATTGCCAGAAGTATTTTGTCATATCGCATATGAAACTGTTACATTCATAATGTTTACCAATCGATAAAATACAAAAAGTGAGTGCGTTAATCATGTTAATTGAAATTTATTTTACAACTGCGATATATTTACCAAGTAAATGAGAAAATAATGTAGTATTAATTTGATTTATTATATATTATAAAAAATAAAAACAATAATTGTTTGCTTTTAATTAAGTAAGAATAAAGCGTAATTTTTTAACAGAAATCTTGATTATTTCTCTGAAAAACAATCTTTTAAAAGAAAAATCATTTCGGTTCACTAAAAATCAACAAACACCTGTAATAACTTTATATTCAAAAATTATTACGGCCACATCTCTCTAAAAAACGAAGACTTCTCTCACCCCGAGCGATCAAAACCTCCGAAGCATCCGCACACCAAGCTGCTTTCAATTCATCCGCTTCGTCATAAAGCCCACCAAAAAAGCATCGGCCGCCGTGCATTCCACCCTCCCCCGTCGAAAGAAACCTCGACTCCTTTTCTCGCGCGAAAGAAAGGCGTATACACCTCGTGTCGCGCTACTCGGAAAAGCGAGACCCCTCCTCGGCCTCGGAAAAGCCCCCGCGCGCAAGGTGCAAAGCCTCGGGGCAGCGCGGCTCTCCCGTTTTTTACCGCGGGCCGCGCCGCGCGGCTTTTTACCCGGCCCCGCGCGCGTTATTTACTGCGCCAAGTGTTTTATTGCCCGCGGCGCGGAGTCGAGCGCTCTTGATTCCGCCGCTCGCCTTTTCCGCCTGAATTATTATATGGGCGGGTAGTAGTCGCGCGGGGGCTTTGTGCGCCGATTTTTTTTCTTTTTTTTTTTTCGAAGCGCGCGCGCCGCGTTCGAGAGAGAGGTTTATGGGCTCGCGAGCGGTTTTTACCGTCGCGCCGCGCGCGAGAGGGGCTTTTCGCCTTTATTTCGCCGGGCCGTTTGTATTCGAAAAGTGGCGGGGTGTACGCTCAAAAACGCGGTGCGCGAGAACGTTTTAAGCTTTAAGCGAATGCAAAGCCTGTGTATCAGTTTGCTGTTTAGTCTGAAATGGTTTTAATCCAACAGGTTCTTGAACAACGTGACCTTCATTTCTCCATTACCTAATATATGTAGATTACGCAATATTTTAAAGAAATCTCCCGCCTACAAATTTTTCCAAAATGCCCGCATAAAAATAAATTCCAAAACGTTCCACCATTCAGCTCCACCGCAGCCATGACAATCGCTCATTATCCCCTTTAAACCCGACTCGGTTCCCCTAAAAAAAATCGAAAAACTCCTCCATCACTCTCCTCCGGACGAATCTACAGGTGCGAACAAATCTCGGGCATACGTATCCCCGAGCAGCGAGACCGGCAACGGCGGCGGCGGCGGCGGCGGCGGCGGAGAAAGAGAGAGGGCAGTCGTCAGGCAGGCCTTCAAACGCACCGAAGGTGTGAAAGCGGCTAAACGTCATTGTCCGAGCGGGGGTCCGCACGTGGCGCGTCCGCCGCCGCGCCGGAACGAACGGCCGGGCTCGTAAAACCGAGAGCTAAAGCTCTCTCTCTCTCTCTCTCTCTCTCTCTTCCTTTGTGGAGGCGGTACAACCGGCAACGCGTCCGAGCGCCACCTCACGAATTTTCCGAATTTTTTTTTTTCTTTCTTTTTTGCAACGATTCTCGAGTACTCGGAAGGCGGATTTTTGAGGGCCCGACCGAGGCGTCGGCGTTCTTCGGCTATTGGGGGAGGCAGTTTTTGTTTCGAGCAAAAGGATTTGAAAAGGATCAGCTTCGCGTGAAATGGAATGGTATTTTGAAGACTTCCGAGAACATTGAAATTTGAGTTCTGTCCCATTGGTTATTAAAACAAAGTGTATTATAAAAGTTGACACATTGAGTAAACATCCCAGTAAAAGTTGCGGATCGCAAATTCCACCGGCAACGACAAAAAAACCCGAGCGCGAACCTCTTTTCACACCTCGCAGCATTTAATCACCGGTGAAACGAACCCGTCCGAAAAAATGATCCGTCCGACACACCTCGCCGGAGAGCCTTCCTCCGGCAATTAACCAGGCAGCGCTGCAGCTCCGATCCCCTGCGCTCGCGGCGCGCAAAAACTCCCTCCGCTCCCGCGAGTGTATAAGGAAAAGCTTGACTCGCGGCAGGTATACAATATATAAGGCGGCTTCTTCGCCTAGGAAAACGACGACGCGCATCCTCTCGGCTCTCGCGAGCGGGTATTATATATACGAGCGAGTGCGCTCTTTGCTCGTGCGCGAGAGAGGAGTCGGAGGTGGGGGGGGAAAGAGGTGCCGCAACAGGCGGGGATCGGGGCCCCGCTACACGAGAGAAGCTACCGCGCGCTTTGCGCCAAGAGTATAAACGTGCGTACGCACCTACACGAGCGCCGTCGTACTTGGGGCTTTCCGCGAACCGGGGAAATTGAGACGGTCGGCTGGGTGGTTTTTCTTTGCGCGGGATCGCGGAGTGTAAGTTCGATCGACCGGAAGGGTATTTGATTTTTTTGTTGGGTGGAGGATTCGAGCGAAGATCATTTTTAATTTGTAATGAATGGGTGTGACAGTTTTTTTTACAGTTACAGTAAATTTAGAAATATGCTTTTTCTTTGTGAAAATGTCTCAGGGAAAATTATAATTAAATTGCTCGTTAGAATTTCAGTTAATTAATTTTAAGTTAATTTAAATTTTGAAAAAACTGTAAAAAGTCCTTTTTTAACTCTAAAAACTTGAATTTTTAACGTTAATTTAACTTTTTCAAATTTATATACACAAAATAAATAGTTTTTATCATAAATTTTGCACAACAATTTTTGCCGAAAAGCAGTACAGTACTTGCAATTTCCATAATTACGTATACTCGCGAAATCAGGAAGCGATCTAAATCTCGAAAATCGTCCAAACGAATCGACGTCCAAAAAGCCATTCCCCTCGAATTTCCATCCCGAAGAACCCCGTTCCCCCCTCCCGCTCGAGCCGCGAAATCACAAATCCATCCTAAATCAATCAGCGACTTCCTGCCTCGGCTCGCGCGGCCGGACTTTCCTCGGCTACGGCTCACGCAGACAGAGAGCGCGGAAGGCCCCACGTACGCGTCCCACACGGCCACGCACACACACACACACAGTCTCTCCCCGGGGCCTGTTGCTCAAGCGCTCTACGGCCGCGGAGAGACGGACAGTCAGCTCCTTGGAGGCAGCCAGTCGAGGTGGCGGCGCTGCTTCGTAAGACCGAGAGACGAGAGAGCGAGAGAGAAAGACAGAGACAGAGAGACAGAGAGAGAGAGAGAGAAACCGAACTCTCGAGCACAGAAGGCACCTCTCGGATCATTCTCCGACGACGACGTCCGCGGCGAGGCGCGGCCCGGCCGCTCATGCTGCTCCTGCTCCCGCTGGTGCTGCTGCCGAGGAATCCGTGACGAAGGAACCTCTCTCTCGCCGTCGGGCCCAGGTACGTGAAAGTCTCCGCGCTTTACAGTTAAGCGCGCGGCAGCGGCGGCGGCCGCAGCCGCGCGCGCGGGCTCCCTTTTTGCGCAGCGAAAGGCGCGAGAAAGGGATCGCCGGACACAGCTGTCCTCTGCACACCTTTTACGGAGGCTCGCCGACTTGCGCCGCAGCCGCCGCCGCCGAAAAACCATTCTGACGTTTGCCGATTTTTCTGTACGTCCTGTCCGTGCCAGTGTATCTCGCCAAAGGTGTACGTCTCTCCGCTGCCGCGACTCTCGGGCGGTGCGCGCAATTTCTCGGGTAGGAGAGCGATATCGGCTCGATTCGCCAGCCTGGTGAGGTAATCGATAGGATATTCTAACGGTACATACGCGGAGATCGGCAAATGTATCCCTCGGCTTCTCGGCGATGTCTGTGGATTCCGCGGTGCATAAATAAACAAAGGAACGAAGATGCTCGGGGGGAAGAGAAATCGGCTGGGGATTCGGAGATCGAGGACGTAAATAAACAAAGGAAGTGCAGCGGGTTCACTGCAACGCTGCATCAGGATTAGTCATGTTTTTCGTTAAAAGAGAAGCACGGTGTTTGCTGTTTTAATGGAAAAAATCGGTTGATCGAATTCGATCGCCGAGAAAACGATTTTCGAAACTCAAGCGCGCGAAGAAACTGCGCGATTGAACGTTTGTCGTTAAAATAAAAGCAAAAATATCGCTCGTCGACGCATCGGCAGAAGCGCGGAAGAGATTCTTAAAAAAAAAAAAAATATTCAACCTTCGCGAGGAGAAAAATCGGACGAAGATTCGATCGCCGAGAAAAACGTATAGAGCGCGAAACGAAATCCCGGCGGTTACCAGCCGATTCCAATTTTAGCTATGACACAATATTTCCATCGCATTAGCACAAAATTTCGTCCGAGGAGCGCGAGAAAAGTCCACGTCGATAAATCCCAAGACGAAACTTGAATTTCTAGCCCGCGGACCGTAAACCTGTACGCGCCAATGTCATTGTGCCAAAAATACATATATATGTATTTCACAAAGTTTTCCGTTTTTTTTTCTTTCGTTGGGTTCATCTCGTCAGAATGCTTTTCTCAAAATTACCTGGATTTTTCGTTTTTAAAAAAATCCTTCTTTTGTACTTGAAATGTATACGCAGTTGAATGTTGATGTAGGACCGAGCAAATGTTTGCTTAGGACCAAAGTATCATGATTTCGATAGTTTTCTTAGGCAGATTCTCTTTGCTCAAGATAATGGAATGCCGCTTCTCGAAATAGCATAATGCAAGACAGCCGTAAATTGTAAAAAATCAAACGCGAATAACGTTAGATGCATTTTTCAGAGGAACAACGCGGACGTTGAAAGTAAAAGCTCCCATTTTGCGTGGTCGTTAAAGCTCGTTACTCGGCACGAAAACGAATAATCGAAAGTTTTTTGATGTTCCCCCCTTGAGCCTTCATAACTTAGGAGGTAAATGAGATGTTGACTCGCGAGACCCTGACAAATTAGAATTCTCGTTTTCTCCTTTCGTCTCGTCTGACAGTTTTCCAGTTATTTTTGTTATTCCCGGTACGCTGCACCGTAAAGTAAGGCCCGTTCAAAAAACACGATTTCCGTTATCTTGTACAAAGGAGCGCGAGGCGTCCTTCGGGGATTTATCAAAATTCTAAACTCATCTGGTCAACACTTCCTTTGCTAGTGATTTCATCAGTGGCCGGGGCTTTTTTACTTGCTGAAAGGTAAATAGAATAAGTTGCGCGCGTTGTAATTTTAATTTTAGAAATGTTGAAAAGAAAAGTATAAATAAAATTTAACAGAATTAAAAAATTAAAAAGGTCTCGGATTTAATTAAAAATTATGAGCAATATTCAAGCAAAAAGCAAGAATCTTGTCATATCCCTTTTCCACGCATTTCAAATTTTCCGTCAATATCACACCGCGAATACAGCAATAAAATCTATTAAGCAATTCAATAAAATCTGTTAAAAGCAGCCATAAATTAAACGATCGACGTTCCAAAGCATTCCCGCGCAGCGTTAATCGCTTCTCAACTCCCCGCATTAGAATAAACTCAACGCTTAACCAAACACCAACGAAGTACAGCCTACATCGAAAAACGATCGGCGCGAAACGTCAATACCTCCCGTCAGTCCATTTTTCCGGCGACGGCGTCCTCCATTTTCCCGAGCGATCGATCAAGCGGCCGCACCGCTGGCCGCGGCAACCTGCTCGGCGATTCCCCCCTCCCCCTCACCCCCCTCGCGCAGCACCTCCGCTCGCACCTTCAAATTTATACACTCGGCTCTCGGCCGGTCACAGCGCAGCGTCCGATCGGCCGATCGGCCGATCTCCATCTATCGCCGCGGCGGCGGCGGCGACGGCGGCGGAGAACCAGTTGCTCTCGCGCCGATCGATCGGCGCGATCCTCCTCCTCCTCCTCCTCCTCCTTCTCCCGCCGCCGCCTGGCTCGCTGTTTTTTTTTCTGTTTTTTTTCTTCCTAGAGCGACTTGCGCGATCGCATTTATCGCGATACAGCGCCGCGCGCGCGCGGCAGAGCTGGAGGGGAAAACCGGCAATGGAAATGTACGCGCGCAAAAGCGCGACCGCGCGCGCTCTGGGCCTGGGAAAGGAGACCGCTGCGCGGAATACAGAGGTGCGGAGCTCTCTTGGGGCTGCCGTCGCCGCCGCCGCCGCCGCCGCGATGTGTGCGCGGTGCATGCGCATGTGTTTTGTTGCGTTAATGGCCGAGTATCACGTGTTTGCACGTAATGCCGAGGAGATTTTTAAGAGCGGCGCACGAGAGAAA
Organism: Ormyrus labotus; assembly: GCA_035582975.1. NCBI lineage: Eukaryota > Metazoa > Arthropoda > Insecta > Hymenoptera > Ormyridae > Ormyrus > Ormyrus labotus. Next base: position 15,899,905 of record JAWWEO010000045.1, on the reverse strand, counting down.
TTAGCCGCCGAGCTGGGATTTTAATGGATACGACGTTGTTAAGTGTTCGCTGCTCCATTTTTTCGTTTTTTTCTGTTTGTTTTTTTTATAGGGAACGTACGAAATATGGATTGGCGATTAAATGTCAAGGTTTCGGGTGACTTGACGAGTGCTTCGTTCGTGCAAGTCGTCATTAGCATATTAGCACTTATTTTCATGAATAATTCGATACTTTAGGTCGATTCGTAATTATGCATAAATTTAAAAGTCCATCGTGCCATTAGGTAAAAGTATACATTTCAAGCAAAAACATGGTGTCTAAACGAAATTGGTACCAACACCAACGCATCAAAATCTCATTGACAGACGCCTTCACATCCTCTTAAAATCAAGAACGTCGCGTCTTGAAGAAAAAGCCCTCTACAGCGCCGTATCGAGTCCCTTAAAAGCCATCTTATCCTCATACTTATCGGCTAAGGATCCGACTCTTTGCAATTTTGCCTATAAAAACACCTCGAACAATTGGCATCCTCGCATTCCCCTACCTCCCGACTCCCCCCCCACTCCGTCGCGCTCTCTCTCTCTCTCTCTCTGTCTCTCTATGCACCTCACACACGCAGCTGCACCTTAGCGCACTTGAAATTTTCAAGATCGGCCGTGCGTGCGCGCGCGCTCGGTGTACAGAGTAGGTACATCGAGCTGCGGGCGCTCCTCGCTCTCCCTCTCTGTCTCTCTGTTATTATAGAGCACACACTGAGAGAGAGAGAGGGCCGGGAGAGCTCTCTGCCCCCCCGAGCTAGTTTTCTTGCATGTACGTGCAGCCGCACGCTGTGCGTGGGGTACCTTATGATCGCCGACCGATCGGGCTTTTCGTTTTGTCTGCATATAGTAGGCAGGATGCAGCGGCGGCCAAGGCCTTTTAGGAATTTGCCGGGCGCGGAGGGAGATTTATAAGCTGCGTCCGCTTTGTGCGGAAAGCACCGGAGCCGCGGCTTTCGATCGGGGATTTCGGACGGGAGGATTCTTCGTTCGAACGGAGAGTTGAGTGAAAAGAAAAAAAACGCGGCGTCTCTTTGTCCGTGTGCAGATCGAGAGCAATCGGAATCGAATAGAAAAGCCGTTCGGAGCGTTTTGACTGATTTATCGAGATTTTGCAGCAGTGCGAATCGTTTATTGAGATTCTGCAGAACGGCCAAGTAAATCTTGTGCTGCTAATACTTGAGCAAATCTATACGTAGTCCAATGTCAAGTCGTGAGCACGCAATGTGTTATTCTCGACTCTCACTCTTCGCAAGGCCACATTTTTTAAGACGGATTATCGTTTTAATCTCAGAAAATATTTTGCTCAAAGCTGCGTTTAGTAAATATATTTAAACCAACAAGAGCAAAGGGCACATATTTTATATATACGATGTATTTTACCATTGTAATTGAAGACTCTCTCAAACACCCTTTCCATTTCTCAAAGACCACGGCACTCTTCCAAAAAACCGTCCAACTCGCGAGACTCAAGCTTTAGCTCCACAAAGAAAAGCTCGGCCGCAAAAAAAAAGTCATCCGCGCGATCCTCGCAATTTGTATCTTATTTTTAGCCGGTCACTGCACATCCGCATCCCTTTTTTTTTTTTTGTTTCTTCTCCGGGCGGCCGTCGAGTTATTTTTACCCGCGACTCGGCGCTACACGTCCACCCGCGCGCGGCGATATACACGAGAGAGGAGAGTCCAAGCGGCGGGTGTATAAGAAAGCAAGAAAAGCCCGCAAAAGAAAGGAGACGCTGCTCCTCCGCGGGGCCCGGTCGTTCTCTCTCTCTCTCTCGAAGGCGTGTGCGCGCAATAAAACGACAGACACGGACGGAGAGAGCGGGGAGAGAGAGAGAGAGAAAAAAATAGTCTGTTCGGCGCCACTTAATAGCTATCACGTTCTTTCGCCCGGTGTGCTCCTCCTCCGGCGCTTTTTTGCTCCGTTCATTATTATACATCCACTCTCGCGGCGGAGGCCGAGAGAGAGGGAGAGAGAGAGAGAGAGAGAGAGAGAGAGAGAGGCAGCGAGGAAATTTATATCTTCTGTTTTAGGAGGAGACCAAAAAGAAGAAAGATGGGGCTACTCGGTAATTTCGGCACGTCTCTGACGCTCCTGTTGGCGCACTTGAGCCTCATTCAGGCCCATCGGGAACACAAGGTTCGTATATCCTTTTTTTTTTTACTCTCCTTTCAGGAAATTTTTCGGGCCTCCTTTTTTCGGCTCTTCGGGATTACGGTTCTTTCGCCGCTGCAGTTTTTAATAATGGGCATTGACAGAAAAGGACTCGGGGGCCCCCCCTCCCCCCCCACCCGACGTATATTTCTCCGAGTGTCAAATCGTTCTTTACGAGGGCGTAAATTAAAGGATCGCGCTTTTTTTTTCCAAAAAGTAGGGTGGAGGGGGGCTGCATTATCGAAATCGAAAATTATTCGGCCGCCTTTTAAACTTGTTTGCAGTTTTTTTCCCCCGCGGAGGAGGGAGGAATGCGCCTCCCCGCGTTGTTTATCTGGGCGGACATAAGCTTTCGAGTTATCGTGAGTCATATAAATTTGTAAAACACGAGTTTCGCTAAGCGACGCGAAACTCCGCTCCTCCGCCGGTCCGGGCCGTGATTTATGGCGGACATTAGCGAGGAGATGAATCGTTTCCGATTTTGAAAAAGTTCATATAATACGCTTCGGCCCGAAGGTGCACAACATCGTTCTCTATCCGGACAAGGAGAGCTGGTGCAAGACGACGCCGATCAAGCAGGTGGTCACGTGGCCGCAGTGCGCCCCCCAGGAACTCGACAACAACGTCTGCGTCGGCGCCTGCTTCTCCTACATGGTGCCGCACAGCGAGCCCTCGGCCCCGGGCGATCTCATCAGACCCTACTGCGACTCCTGCCAGCCGCTGGACAGCATTTGGCATACGGTAAGATTATATACATGTCCACTCGTTTTAATCCCCGGAAGCGAGTCAAGCCCCCTAATAAATCCCTCCCGCGACTCCAGGTGACTCTCGACTGCAAGGACAAGGACGACAATCCGACGACGATGCAGAAGAAGGTCCAGATAATAACGAACTGCTCGTGCAGCTCGTGCATGGAGTCCTCCCGCATCAAGCCCGACTTCAACAGCCTCCTCCAGTCCCTGGAGCTCGAGTCGGCTCGGGCGCAGCAGCACCAACACCAGCACGCCGGCCACCACCACAGCCACCACCACGGAGGCAACAACCAGGAATCCTCGGACGGGGGAACGGCGCAGGCGGCGGCGGCGGCGGCGGCCGCCGCTGCTAAGGAGGCGCCGGCGGACCCGCAGCTGACGCCGGCCGTCGAAGGCGCCGGCGAGTCGGCTGCCACTGCGGCGCCGTCGATCCTCGCCGGCTCCACCACCGAGCGCGGCGGCCAGCAGCAGCAGCAGCAGGTTCACGAGGCGCCCGACCTCCTGCTCAATCCCAACATCAATGGCTCCAAGAACTGGAGCAACGACAGGCTCTTCCAGCTGATCAAGCAGTGGAAGGAGCCCGGACTCGGCGACGACAAGCTCGAGAAACTCAAGAGCTTGGAGACGCTCAAGAAAATGGGTATAAATCGTTACAGAGCTCGTTAGGGGGATCGATTGGGAATTTTTTGTTTTAGGGGCTAAAGGAGAATTTTGCGAATTTTATCTTAATGAAACTAAATGTCGTTCGAAATTTTTAAGATACTACATTTTTTTTGCCATTTTTATAATTTAAAATTTCTTGCTACCATATTATTTATTATCAAGAAACCTAAGTTTTTACAGTTTCTTGAGTAGACATAATCTTGACTTATTGATAGGCACAACAAAAGTTTACCTCTAATTTCAAAGTTAATGAATTTACTTATTCATGATGTGTTTCCTTATTAAATGAGTTAAACATTTATTGCGACATTTAACTGAGACATTTCATTATCATCATTATAATTAACAACATAACAAAGAATTGGATGCATTTACTTCTTTTTCAACAATGCGTAATCATCGCCATTTTAATCTTTTTTCGCGCGCGAAGTAAATAGCAGTTTTAAGTTAAAAGTACCGAGTTTCGGCTCCGTTTTCTTCGGAGGTTTAACGTCTCTCTTCAAAATCGTTCGGTTTTGCACCAGAGGATATATGGTCCAATGAGCCATTGCAAAAGAATTCTCCTTCTAACAATAAAGAAAGGTGGGGATGAAACGGTCTTGTTTGAAACGATAGAACAGCTCCGGGTCATATAGACTGAAAATATCTTTTTCGTTTGTAGATAACTCGTCTTCCTCTAGCGGTATAATTGAGAATTAATTTAGTGAGAAATTTAATTGAATTCAGAGAAAGACTTGAATACTTGAAATACATGCAATTAAAGTAATTTTCACAAACTTTCTTGTTAAAATGTGTCCTATTAAAAAAATATTTCATTTTTAGTAATAAACTACCAGACGGAACTTTTTTTTAGCATTTTCTTTAATAAGATAAACTCTTTAAAGATTATTATTCACACTTGTTAGTATTATTTCATAATAAATTAATTTAAATTGTGCGTAAATTAATGTTGCTTCGTAAAAAATGAAATTTTAAAACTATTAAAAACCTCTTCTTTTTTTGTGTATTATATAAAAATAATTGGGTTTTTAATAAGCACTAATATTATTTATGTTTTATCAAATCATTCATTCATTTTTTATAAATTAGTGACTAAACTTTGCTTCAAATAATGCTTGTGTACTAACAAAAACGCACAATTGGTTTCTTTAGGCTTCGCTCGAAAATATGCACTGGAGCTTCGCCAAAATCATAAATTGATGTTCAAACAAGGTAATTACAGCATTTAATTAATAAACCTTTTTTTAATAATAAATGAAAGCTAATTGTATAATAATCTGCCAATGTTTTCTGCTTAAATAACTATTGATATTGCAAATTCATATAAAGTCCTTAACCAGTTTTTTAAACAAAAAAATATTGTCGAAAAATACCACACGGAGAAAAATTTTCTAGAAATTTTAATTTGATTACAGACTTTAAAAATCCTTAAAAATTACCATGTTCATAGTAAATTTTACAAGTCTAATCATGAAAATTTATCATTGACCTCGTAAAATTTACTAGAAACTATGGTAATTTTTTAGGATTTTTACAGTCTGCAATCAAATTAAAATGTACTATTGCAATTTTTTCTAGAAAATTTTTCTCCGTATATTAGCATCGTTTTAATTTATCAGATTAATTATTCTCTCGCTATATTCAAAAACTAAACACTTCTTTAATAATTTTGACTTTTTTCAATGTACAGAATCATGCATTAAATTTTATTTATTATATTTAGGTACACAGCATATTAATTGTATTCCTATTCTACTAAATAATCACTCTTCAAAGCCTCTTTTAACAACGCTTTTCACTAACAAAGAACACGCAATCGATCTGCTTCAGGTTGGGTGAACAAATATTTATCGAAGCTTCGCCGGTACTATAAATCAAAATTTCAAGGTAAACTAACCCACAGTGACCTCGCTTCACTCTGCACACCGTTAACGCATCGATTTCCCGCAATCACACCGATCAAACTCAAAAAAACCCCTCTTTTTCCAGCCGCCGCCGAGAACCCCGAGGCCGAGGAGTTCCTCGCCAAGCTCACCGAGCTCATCCACAAGATCCACAGCCAGGACGAGCAGTCCGACAGCCTGAACCCCCTCGACTCCGACTCGGACGATCTCGCCGGCGGCGAGGACCAGCTCCTCCAGCTTCACCCAGCCTCCTCGACGGCCCAGCCGGCGGCCCTGCCCGAGCTGCCCAAGGACGATGACGACGAGGAGGTGCCCTCCCTGCAGGACCAGCAGCTCCGCGTCGCCGCCTCGCTCCTGCATCGCACCGGACCCCATCACTCGATGGTCCTCGACTCGGGGGTGAAGAAGATCGACGTCGAGTCCCAGTACCTGCATCCGGCCCTCGCCGGACAGGAGATCAGTTACCACGACAACGGCCTGATGGACAAGACCAAGAAGAAGGACTTTTAATTTCGTCGCGCGGCGACGATGGCCGCCGAGGATAAGGCGAGGAGAGGCCGAGTCCGCGCGCCGCGATGTGTGCCGGTATTTTTTCTCGTGTGTTGGACTCACCGCATTGGACGCTATCGGTGGGATCTCGTATGAAAAAAAAAAAAAAAAAAAGTGAAACGTGACTCTCGCGTGAGTTACGGCGGGTCTGTTTTTTTTTTCTTTTTTTTTTTTGTTTCTGTAAAATACGCGGCGAGATCATTATATCGTAGGAAATTAATTTCGAATTCGGGAAATTCTGACTTCGGGAGAGAGCGGCGCAACCAGAAGTTTACCATTGCCAAAATTGTAATTAGAACTGTAATTGTCTGTAGCTGCGAGTGAAATCATTGCAATGTTGCGAGTCACGAATTGTATGATAAGAGCGATTATTCGATCATTAGGTATGTATAGGCGTTTAGAAGTAAATTTTCAATTTTATTTATAAATACCGGTACGGATATAGGTTTTCGTCGAAGAAGTGTACCGTCAAGGAAGTGAAAGAGTTTTTCGTTGCCATAAGTTGAGCCATGAATTATCAGTTTTTTTTTTAGTAAAAATTATTTAGTAAATAAAATAAGCCCTCTTTGATTTCAAGTTATTATATCAAATGGAAATATTGTATTTCGTTGAACTTTTTATAACGCTTGATCGATTACACATTGCATATACGTGTATTTAAATTTGGTCGAAAAATACGTGCATATTTTCCAGTACAATTTTGTTCAGAAATAAATTGATAAAATTAAATTTATTGAAGAGGCTCGTTAAGTAAAATCAACAACTACTATTATAAAAACAAGATAATGAAAGATAATAAAATCGTTATCTCGACGACTCTATGAAGCCTCCGAGCTGCCTCGTTGTACATTTAATCCTTTTTTTATTTTCTTTTGCGCGGAATAATTAGAAAATATTGTAACGTTGTTGCGCGATGCGAAAATGTGCATTAATGGAAATTGCGGTGTAATTCAGGCGGCGTGTTTTTTCTAGAAAATTGAATCTATAAATTTCAAAAAAAAAAATTCAATTTTCTACGAAGCAAAGGTGAATGATGTAGTCTTTTGATATTGATAAATATTGCGGCGGAATATTTGTTTTAATTAGATTGTAAAAAATTGTAAGAACTTTTATTTGGTACATATTTTACTAACCCAAATGGAAGTCTGTAGATTTTTTAAGATATTTATAATGTACTTAAAATTTAAATCTTGTTGAAAATTAAGAATTCAATCGAAAGTCAGAAAATTTGCATTCCTTTCGTAAAGGCCTTCATAGATTAACCAACTCTCATTGTAATTTTTTCCCCGAATGTAACGTTAATTAGGTATGATTAACAAATAGAGAGATAAATTAATATATTTCTTAACAATTAAAATTTACTTTCATATATTGTATAAAATGTATTAATCTTATTTAACAAATATGCTGTTAAAGTTTCTCTATTAGAGGAGAACACGGCTAGTTCTATTGCAACGTAATTAAACGTAACAATTATTATAACAAATAAGATTAAAAACGTAAAAGCGTAGAATACTATAAAATATTTGTAATTTTTACGGTGAACCCATTGTTGACTATTATTTACGCAATAAATGGCGAATAAACGTTATAATAGTTTGTGTTGCTTTTTTATTCTGAAAATTTTATAGTGTTGAACTTTATCGCTCGAACCGCACTTTAATAAACTAAATATTCTGCGATTGAAAAAGAATTCTTTTTATTCTAAAAGAATTTTCAGGCTTAGTTTATATTAAAAATCTGGGCACTAAATCCAATCTTGCGATCTGCGTCTGAAGATTAAGCGTCCGTATTATTAATCAACGCAGTATCTTAAACGTTAGATCGGTTGGGTTGGGGATTATATAAATTAAATTAGCAAAACATGTTTTTTACTTAATACTTTTTCCAATAAGCTTCGATAACTTGTAATTACGCGTATTAAAATTGAATATTTAACAATTCCTTCTAAATTTTTGAACATTATAGATACGCAATCCAGTACGATGGTTGCTTTAACGTTCAAATCCGCACGTGTATTACGGTCCCAAATTGCACAGCAATCATATTTTTAATGTCCACCATTACTCGTTTCTTTCATTCGCCGGCTAAATTATTTTGACATTTCAAAGAATCACAGCCCGACGCGTAAAATAACTCAGTTGCAGACGTCCAAGCCAGGTTTTATTGCCTCCTGTTTACAGCGCGGCTTGAAAAAAGTACCGCCGCGCGCATCGGCGAGAGTTAAGTGCGACTTCCGGAGGACTCCGTGTAGTTGCTCGAATCCAAACCAGTTCATCTGGCTGATACTGCCTGTTGCCGCCAAGACACTTACTTAACAGCAAACCAACAAACATAGTGCGGGAAGAGGCACTGTCGAGACGAGCAAAGGTAACGGTAGAAAAAAAAATTGAGTGCACCGCAGGTGAATATATATATATATATATATATATATATCAATGGAGAAGTGCGCGGGTGTCTTTGGAGGAGAGTGTAATTAGATGCGCTGCATGATGACTCAGCAAGCGCGGAGGTGAGGCAAAAACCTGCGACTGCATTAGAGATAATTGCAGTGATAGTCTTCGCTGCCTTCGGGAAATTATGGATAATGAGGGTATGAGGTGAGTGAGGCAAACAAAAGTTGTTTTACTTCTGATAAAAGAATGTATCACTCTTAAAAGGGTATTTTATCGTAAAAAAATAAATGTGTGAAAGTAAAAACTGAGTTGAAAGCTAAGTTATGTCGAAAAAGTTATTTTACATAACGAAACGTCAAGTGTACAGGTGGAAAGGCGATTTAAATGTTAGGGATCTTAAGTTATAAATGTAGGGTAGGTGAGAGTTCCATATCTTGATCTGCTTCTAAAACCCTATAATGATAGAATTATGGACAGAAGAAGGAAGGGAAATTTTCGATAACGATCGGCATTTTAAGAAAAGTTCCAAGTCAACGGGGCGCCTAGATGTAGATGTACAAGAGCATTTTTAAGAGAGTTACTGACTTTGATTGGAACCGATTACTTCGTCGGCCATTATTTACGCTAATTAAGTAATCAATATTAAATGCTTCGTGAATTTTTACACGTAATATTTTCGTTTACAGTTTTAGCAGCTTATCTCGTAAATAAAAAAAGAAATAAATAACGTTCCGCAATGTTAATTATCAAAAGTAAATATGAACCCCGCTTTCAATGTTAAAAATAAATAGCAAAAGATCGACTTTTTTTTGTTGTTGAAACAAAGAAACGAATGTTTGACTTCGATAACAATGAATGGAACGAGCATTTGATAGATACCAAAATAAATAACTGAAAGTTATGTACGTATTAACGTGTACGTATATAGCAAATATTTCTTAATCCACAAGTCAACATGCCTGAAATTTATTGCATCATTTAAAATAAACTCCAAATACAATAAGCTCAAAAGTTCAACGTCTTAATAAAAAGATTACTGAAAAGAATCAAATTTCAATATCAAAAATAGCTCATTGTTAAATCGGCCATTTTTCCAACTCCGAATGTAAACAATATCGAAGCCACATTAATACGAGTGAAAGTACCGTCCAGAATAAACATCGACGCACAAACATTCCCCCTTTTAAAGATACCAATTATTATTCGCAAATACTTCCCCATTGCCGATATAGCATTAAAGCAAAATAACCCCGCGTATATATAAACCGTCGAAAACCCGCAGCGACGACGACAGAAAATCTCCACTCATAAACCGGCAGCGGCAGCGGCGACGGCGACTCGGAATTTTGCATTCCGCGCGCCGGGCACAAAAAACTTTCACCTGCGGGCGGCCGCTCACTCCGCTCGGTTTCTCCTATCGTTCGATCGGCGGCTCTCGGCGAAAAAGCCCCGGTAAAGCACCCAGGGAAGGCCCGCGTCGATAACGGGGAGCCTATTATTGGCAATGAATGAAAATGAGTTTATATAGGCGCGCTTTGCCGTCTGTGCGCGCGCGTGCACGTACTTTTATAATATGTGAGTCGAGCGATCGGCACACCGAGCGGAGGGAGATCAGTAAGGCTGCGACTGCCATCGGCAACGGGCTGATAACGAGGCTGCGTCTCCTCTCGGTTCTCGGTTCTCGATCTCTTTTCTCTTTTTTTTTCTTTTTGGTTCGCGGTCGAGTTTCTCGGGAGAATCAGTGCCGTTTCGGGGGGAGAGAGGAGAATGGGGATTTTTTTCTAGAGGGTTTTCGGAAGTGTGCCGAGCTTTTGTGAACGGTTGTACGTAAGCTTCTGGTGGAAGTTTCCCGTGGGTTCCGCAATAAGGTAAGGAGAGTTTGTAGGGAATATATTGAGCGGCTGTTCCTGTTTTCGCGGTCTGGAACAATAGCGAACGATTTTTTTTTTTTCATTGCAAGGTTCGACGCGGTGGAATAAAACGGTTTTGCTTTCCATATCTGGCCGGGTGATTACGAGCTGTTAGCTCGAGAGGAATAACAAAATAATGTAGAGAATTCTCGTCGAAAAAAATGGCTGAAATCCGTTGCGCAAGTGTCATGTGATATTTTATTTTCGTTATTTTCTGTCGATCGATATTAAAACTGTTCAAATAATCTATTTTAAAAGCACACAAATCTCGTATACTAAATGGTGTCTGAAAAGACGGTTTAGTACACGAAGCAGATAAGAATTCCTCCGATTCTTCAAATTCTTTAAAGATAACTTTCACTTTAACAAATATAGTTCACATGTCGATTCAGCGCTCAATGATCTTTGGTTCCATTAGCATTTAACCTTCGGTCAAAGATATATATGATGAATTCTGTATTAACAAGTTTTAACTCATGTATTTGAATAAAAAAACTTCATGTTTTACGAGTTTTATTAGATAATTTATTTGACGAGTGTGAGTTTAAACGGTTTTTAATCGAATTTATATTTGACCAACATATTTATTCAAAATTATTTTTCCGATTAATGTATACCTTCGAGTATTCAAACATCTAAAGCAAACAATATATTCTAAAAATACGTTATCACCTCGTTTACTTGTTCATTTATTCAAACGAAAAAAAAAAAAAAAACAGTCTACCAAAGAGAGAGCACATCTTACTTTTAAAAATATTGCCATCTCGTCTAGATGTCGCAATATTTTATTTGCTCCCGAAGCTGCCCGAAGGCACGGCCCAATAAATCAGCCAAAACCCCTCTCCTCCCCCCAAAAGCCAAAAAGAGGCCGGCGTTAATCCCGCGAGACCGCCAGCCGACTAATCCTCTCTATATAATCCCTCGCTTTGCAGATCCTGACCTCATCGGGCGGCAAAGAGATCGCGGCCCGTTCAAATCGGCTCTCTCGGCGAGGGGGAAGGAAGGAAGCGCCATCAGCGAGCAGCAGACGATGCCGCGCAGAGGCGAGATCGACGAGGTCTGCGCTCTCGAGAGGATGCGATCCCGTACCTACGACGACGGCGGGCGCAACAGCCGCTGACTACCAAGACTCGTCCAGGACGACGGGGGATGAATGGACTCTTGTATTTTCCCTGCTGAAATTTGAATAAGAAGCTCGAGGAGCAATCGCGGAAGATGATCAACAAGGGGATGACCAGCACGTCCAGCGCCATGGACATCATGGACGGTGAGTTTGGTCGATGGTTCGTCGTCTTTGCCGGGGAATCGTTGTTTGATTTTTCAGATAATATTCATTATTTCGATAATCAGTTTAATGTTAAACTGGTGTTTAATTACAAATAACGGGTTAAAAATTCAGAAAATGAATGTAAAGAAAATTAAGTTAGGGGGCTATAAATCTAAACTAATTGAAAGCAGATTGGGCTAACACATTGTTTTCCATCTGGTAAAAAGTGGTTTCTTTGCTCTCGTCGTTGGAAACGAATTGCGCGCTGACGGCGAAACGATTGTGAAAAATGAAAAAAAGAACGAAGGTATATTTTTCGAGAGAAGAGATATAGATTGAATTCGGTTCACCTAGTTCTTTTCTGGGTGAACCTGTTGAACTGATTAGACAAGGATAATTCTGATAAATGGACGGCTGAGCGTTTAATAATTAGGCCAATTTCATTTCGTGTCATAACAGAGATAAGATCCGCTTTGCAATGTTTTAGGCATCTAATTGCAAGTGAAAACCGCACGTGCTAACTTTTGTTAACGATTTTCGTCACCTTTAGGATGTTGGGCTTTTTTTCTGAAAAAAAGTGCGATACTCAGAAGAAAATGACGCCTCGTTGTTGGTTCTCGTCAAACAAATGGTTATCAGATGCACGTTTATTGCACGTTCTTGCGATTGATGCGTGGGAATAACCGTAAAAAGTTATACGTGAGTAATTCCCTTGTTGTGCAATCCTACAGTAAAGTGGATTGTTCGAGAGCATATTAATTAAAATATTTGTCTAATCTGACGATCTTCTTTCGGTGTAATATAATCTAATTTATATTGAACGTCGGTTTTCAAAGCAATTCTAGAAACATCTAAGCTTACAATATCCTTTTTATAAAGTACACATGTATATTCGAATTTTTAAAAAAAGTTTGCAAATGTTGGTTAGATGCAATGCTGAAAACTTTATCAGAAATTTACACCAACAAGATTTTTTTGAATACATAAGCACGTTTGCTTTGCAGATAACATTTAGTTTGCAATTTATGCGCAAAATTGATAATAAGTTGGACTTTAAAATGAATATGATCAATTGCTTGACTTGCCAAACAGTTGCATTTTGAACAAAATTTATAATTTTTTCAACAAAGTCCAATTTCAGCCCCTTACCATATTTCGCCTTTTTTTAGCTTACCCTTTGAAACGTCTGTACTCTTTATGTGGCAAATAAAAGTATATGAAAATCTCTATAGTAATTGCAGGGATTTACTTTTCCAATCTGAATCAGAGAAGCTCTCAAAGATATCGATTGTCTACATGAGAAATTTCTATAAAAGGAACGCGACAGAATACACGGTACCACTTTATTATATATCAGTGAATTTTAACTGATTATACTTAAAGAGGTACAAATCTCATCAAGATAACATGAACATGTTTGTTTAAAATCTCTCTAAAACAACAAATTGGTATCCCACGATAAAAGTAACTTTTATTAAATATAGTCAAAATTACTTCGGAAGAACAAAGTAATGTCAGGAAATTAAAAACCGCAACGACAAATCGATCTCGCTCAAAGAAAATAATTGAACATTTTTCCATCGTAAATCAATAAACCAGCTCTTGCACAATATAAAAAGACAAAAAAAAGCACCCTTCTCCTTTATCTCCACCCAATAAAACTCATCTGGCAATAAAAGCCGATAATAAAAATTCCTCATTAACGACACGTAGTGTTCGCTTATCGCGCGTAAAAATGGACAAGACAAGGAACGTCCTCCCTCTCTATGAGATAATCCACTTGATCCGGGCTTATCGCCGCTCCTAGCTCGAGAGATCATAATCCGCGAGAGCGTTATAACAGGCCGCGACAGAGTAAGAGAGAGAAGGCTGCGAAAAAATTTCCATTAGCATATAGGAAAACTCGCGGAATTCGAGCCCCCGGTAATTTCCTTATCCGAGGCGACGTGTTTGCGACGCTCAGCCGCGGCAGATGCTTATCGGACGCGTACACACCTCGTGTTATAAAAGCGGCCCGCGAGGTAATTGGGCAATCGCGCGTTAACTGCGCTGTTTACGGGATCCGTGAGTCGGCACGCGACTCGGAACGTTGCTCTGCTGTCGATTCTTTTTGGGACGTTATTTATGGCTTTTACGGAGGGGAGGGGGAGGTCGGATGGTTTTTCGATGATTTATGGCGGATTTTTTAGAGGCGGTTTTATTGTGCCGAATGTTCTTTTGTACCTCGGAAAAGAATATATTTCCAGAGGATTTTTGGGTGGGTCGGGGCGATGTTGGAATGATTTTTAGATACATCATCTTTTTGAAGTTCGATGTGAACTTTTTGGCGTGATTTATGCTGCTGAATTAGAATTAGGAGATCTCGATAGTGTTTTAATATCGCAGCGTTCTTCAAAATTCAAAGTTAAACCGTACTAAACACATGTTTCCTAAAAATAAAAAGGTGTAAACATGCAGCAATTACAAATTTAATTATGAAAATTAATAATAATTCATATCGAAAGAAAAAGTGTAATCGATGAGAAAATCGTTTGGAAAATGAGTCACTTCACTGGAAAGGTGAATAAAATTAGCAACGTACTCCACTTTATCTTATCAGTATTTCATTATTTTCACCATTTTATATTATGCACTAATTGCGAGCATCATTTTTGAAAATTCCAACGCGGGATCCTTCGTACATTCCTGATAAAAGTTTTTGCGGTTTGAAGATAAGAGTAAGGATCTTGTTGTCATGCGATCTATAAATAAATTGGACAAATTTCTCGAAGAAAAAAATTGTCCAAAGAAGCTCCGGAAGCTTCCAGAACCTGCAGCACTCAAGGGTATATAAACCAGCCCCGCCGTGACCGCAGCCTCAATCTGTGCTAATCCATTATCAAAACCACAAGTGTCTCTCAGATTCCGGTGCTGCTGAAATTCGCGATTTCTAAGGATGTGCATCAACTCTAATTCGTCTCCGAAGAACTTGTACATCCTGCTCAGAGGAAAAGCATCGAGAAGTCCGATTTGATTCCTATAAGGACGACGTAATTACATCAATTTTATTCGTCTCGGCAGAACTGCATCCTGCTCAGAAGCATGCAAGGAAGGAAGCGTCTAGAAGTCTGGCTGGAACTGATGGATATGAGAGTACCGAAATTACGGCGACGCATCGAAGTTAAGTTACACACCGCTTATTTAGATATTCGTTTAGATCCACCGTCTCTAGATATTCGATATAGTTCTGTCAGTAAGAACCTTTTTCTAATTATAAAATGGGCTATCGAAGTCAGGTTCTTCTTGGTCACGCCTCTTGTGATCGTGATAGAGACGTTAACCATCTGACAGCCGGGATTTATTCTTTTGAAAAAGTGCAACTTCGCCGCAAACTTCCTCATAAATATACTTCCAACTAGTAGTGGATGGGTGACCATCGCGCGCGACGCCATATGGAGACATGCCGGCGGTCAGAAGATTAATTCTAATATAAATACAAGTTGCAACAAGTTACTTTGAAGTTCTCTCAGTTTCAATTTACCATAAACATTGTAATCATTTCAAACTTGTTTTCAAGCTAATTAGGTAATATTAAATAAAAGAACTTGTAAAAGTTGTTCTCAAGCTAATTAAGTATACTTATATGTTTAATAAAAAAAAATTATCATAAAACAGCAATATAAAATGTAAGTTTTTGAACTACTTTTTTTATCTTTTCAAAGACAATGTAATTACGGTTTAATTAATTTATTGACATAGATAAAACGGGTTTTCTTTTTAACAAAGCGTTAAACAGTTTTAAAAAACTTGACATATTTTTTTAAAATTGATTTGTAAGTAAAAGATAATTTTTTTTGCAAATATTTAATTGCAGTTTAGACATCTTCTGCATTCCAAAGAAAAAATGCACAAGATATCAGAAGGACACGAAAAACAGGAAATGGTCTACACTACCACATCCGCATGTATTTCGTTCTGTTAACCAATTTTTTTTAACATTTTGTTCCGTAAAATTGCATTGTATTTCTGCATTTGCATCTTGGCACTTAATATTAAATGAATTTACTAATAATTAATAATAAGAATATACTAAATGTATAATAAACAGCAATGAGCAACTTTTTCAATTGCATCATAATTTTCCTTGCAAAATCCCAGAATGTTTTCAGTCATTTTCTTATTCAAATGAATAAATCACCACACCCACATATAATGAATTTTAGTTTTTCACCCAACGTTAAGACTCCTAAATGGCACAGTAAATGCACATTCTGTGCACGTTTTTGGATAATCGAATAGTATAGGCACGATTTTTATATCGTAAAAATTACTTAATACTTAATGTACAAGAGGTTGTGTTCAATGTGAGTAAGCAATATTTGCTGATACGTTCAGTTTCCTGCTCTCGTGAAGAAATAAAAATTATTAAAAAAAGGTCAAAAATACACGGAGAAAACTGTTTCTTTCAAACAAAGAAAGCTTCATTGCCGGCAATCGGTTAAATATTTTTTTAATTCAAAGAAAACATTCTTTAATTCAAAGAAACCCCTTTTTAATGGAAAGAAATTTTTTTTTTTTAAATAAAATTTTCTTTTAAAAAAAAAACTTTCTTCCCGTTAAAAAGGTATTTCTTTGAATTAAAGAATATTTTCTTTGAATCAAAGAAATCATCGTCCTGATTCAAAGATTGTTCTCGAGTTACTGACGGATATAGTAATTTTTTCCTAAAATGCTTTTCTCCGTGTATCTTTAATTATTCTAAAAACAGTCGAGTTTTTACAAGGCCACATATCATTGCGATCTTAGTAAAAAATAAAAAAAAAAACAGATATTCAATATAAAAATATTGTAATAATACAATATTTTAATTAATATAAAAATATTGTAATAATACAATATAAAAATATTGTAATAATAATAGAATATAAAAATAATGTAATAGTACAAAAAAAAACAGATATTCGATATAAAAATATTGTAATAATACAATAATCCAAATCAATATCGAAGGCTTCATGAATTATAAACGACTTTTCAGACCCATTACTTTATATCGTAGCTATACACAAATGGACCAAAAAAAATGCCTCGAAATCCAACAATCCCGCATTATTCCACCCCCGCTTTATACAGTCCAATTGACATCGCCGGCAGTAGTTTAGCGCGAAACAAAGCTCGCATTATCGCCGAGCGCCTGGAAGCATCTGTACCAACATCGCAATCGCGAACGCGCGGCAAAAATCCTGCAGCGCGGCGCAAACATAAAGCGCAATCGGTACAGGCAACGACGACGCCTGCGGGCGGGCAACTATTTCCTCGTGTGCGGTGCTCGCTGCAGAGAGAGAGAGAACAGAGCGCGATGAATCGATGCGTTATGTTTATTATTGCGCGCGCCGGGTGATTTATCGCGCGCTTTGTGCTTAGACGCGGAATGCGTCGGCTGTCTAGACGGCTTTGTGATGGGGTGCTTATGAAGTGGGAGTTCTTTTTTTTGGGTTGATTTCTTTTGTGGTTTAACCGAATTTAATCTTTGCTGGTCTTTTTCTTTCTTTGGAATTAATTTGGAAATGTATAGACTGGGAAAATGGGATTTTAATTTTTCTTGGAAAACGGTGTGAACTAATGGAAATTCTTCGAAGAAGTAAAAGATACCGTATTGAATTTCAGGCCGAAACCCGCATATTTTTAACGTCTGTAATTTACGATTATTATTTGTACTGCATGGCTCATATGAATAACTAAAATTACGAACATTTAATTTTAATTACGAATTTAGCAGAAATTGGTATGCAACACTGATGCACTTTCAAAACGACGAAATATAACTAACCAGCAGTTTCTGACATGTGTAAACGTATGCCCGTTGAATAACAATTATTATTAATTAAATAATTGGCAATTGAGAAAGAAAGTAAAAAGAAAATGCACATTTATATTTAGATTTATATTACCGAAAATACATGTATTTTTATATATTCATTCGTAATTTGCAAATTTTATGAAATTTTAATTCGTGATTTATACATCATAACAAGTAAACATACTTATCTAACAAATTCTACAATTTCATGTTTATTTGCATTCGAAATTGCTTGCAAATAAATTTATGTATTGCGGCATTATAATCATTAAGTTGTGAAAATAGCAGAACGCATAATCTGCCACTGCAGAAAACCTTCGCGGTTAAATGGCTCGTACAAATATTATCTGTTTTTTAAAAGAAATTACTACCGCAGCTATACATATAATTAAAGTAATTAATTTTGTAAAAGTCAACAAATCTTTTCACTTTCGAATTGCGTTATTCTTCACTTGTATCTTTCGAAGAATTCAAGAAATAAAATAATATTTGTATTCGATAATATTAATAACGAATGAACTTTATTTACAAACTATTTTCCGAGTTGATTAAACATGATTGACTGTTGATTTCCGCTAAAAAAGTTTCTATCCACTTTTACTTTTCCCAGACTAATAACACGTTTATCTGTAAAAAAATTAGTTTATCGCGTGATACTAAATTACATCATAAGTTGGGACACATTTCGCATGTAATAAATGCAACAGAGTATAAATAAAATAGAGATAGTTGATGTGGTAGAAATTTATAACAGGAAATTGTGACGTGAAGACGTTCGTCAGGCGCTTCGTCATAAATTACTATATATTCTTGAATGCATTTTGCCAATTTTATAAAACCTTATTTTATCTAAATTAAAAATTTTACTAATCTAAAATATTAATAATAAATAAATAAATTAAAAAAAAAAAAATATTCTTCACGAATTGCTTTCCTGAAATTCTAATTTTTAGATTATCCAGATTTTTAATTCAATAAGTATAATACAACTTAAAATAACGACTGCAAATGTAGTAGTGTTTCTTTTTATGACAACGAAAATCTATCATTTTTAAATAAAATACGAAACACTACCTTTGCATCCGTGCTCCTAAAATTAAATCATCTGCGTACGATTCCTTCCCCGCTATTTTTATCACTCCAGTATAAATCATCAAACTCCTCCAATTCGCACGAGAATCCAAAAAACCTCGAGCCCCTCCGATTCCAAGAATCCTCGTGCCCCGCGCCAATATTGTGACGCGCCCTCGCGATTTCATTACCCTTCCCGCAATCTGACGCAATCGCGGCAACCTTGCGGATCCGGCCGCCCCGAAATAGCCCGCGACGCTATTTTAAGCGCGAGGATCCTGAGAGGCGCCGCTATAAATATGCGGACACGTGCAGGCGACGCTCTCTCGTACGCGAGGCGTGAACTCCGCTTGCTGACGCGCGCGCCGCCGCTAATTCAGCTCCTTGGTAACGCGACGACGTTTCTGCCGACGTCGACGATTTACGTATATACGTTATACCTTGTGCACGCGCGGGAGAGGTGTGGCGAGCGAGCGCGCGGAGGTTCGCTTTCGCGTTGGCAGGTTTTTGCGGCGACCCGATCGCCGTTCGGGTAATAGGACGTTTGAAAATGCCAGATGTGCACAGTTAGGGATCTCGCTGCGGGACGGGGTGCGAATACGGTTGCGCGGTTTTGCTGAGTTTTTAGTTTGCGCTTTTTTCGCGGTCCTTTGTCGGAAGGAATTATATTGCGTTTTTAGTGCGCTGCAATTCTGCAGAAGAATAATTATTGAAATTCATTTATTTAAATTTTAAATCATTTTCTTAATATTCTAATATTTTATATTATAAATGTTGAATGAATCATGCTTTTTGCGATGACTAATTTATTTATTTATGAAATCTATTTACGACGAATCTAGTGTTTTCTAGTTGAAGTCAAATTTTATCTTAATCGATTTCTGATATTTAAATATACCGGAAGCTTTGCTGAGGATGCATTACGTTCTTATATTTACTTAACATTTGACGTATTTCTATTCATGGAAACTTAACACACTGTTATCTTTCATTACGTAATACACTTTACTGATGCTTAATAAATCTTTAATAAGTATACTTTTAAACAATTGAATCGTGTTTAAACTTTTAATTTTACTCAAATTAGTTATTTTATTTTAATTTTTCATAAATGTATTTTATCTAATTACAATTCGTTTAATAAAAACGGTTTTTGCAATTTATCTTTGGACGCAAACGTTACAGAATTGACAAAATTAAATTTTCAAGGTTTTGAATCCTACACCCTACTGGTAACTTTATTTCGAATTCTAAGAAGGTGAATTCTAAGAAGGACTTTATACTTTTTTTCAACTTATTACATATTTTGCCATAGTACAACTAATTTAATACGTAAAATGATGAATAATCAAAATTTTATTGCATGCGTTACAACATGCAGTAAAAATTGATGAGTTAAACTAATATATGAAACTCACTCTAAACGAAGATCTAGACTCTTCTTCAACTAACGCAGAAACGTACTAATTTACTCACCAAAACGCGCACAAGCATAATTAACACTTCCTTTCCAAACCTTATCGTATTTGACATCATCCAAGATTCTCATCGGCAGCGAAAATTCGAGTCCGCCAAAATCTGCAATACCGAGAACCGTGAATCGGTAAGAAGAATCCGGAAAGCGTGTAGGCGGCGGGAGTGAGTGCAGCGGCACCCTCAACACTG
Organism: Ormyrus labotus; assembly: GCA_035582975.1. NCBI lineage: Eukaryota > Metazoa > Arthropoda > Insecta > Hymenoptera > Ormyridae > Ormyrus > Ormyrus labotus. The sequence continues at coordinate 15,879,716 of JAWWEO010000045.1, read as the reverse complement.
CGCAGGCGCAGTCCGCCTTTCGCGCATCGTCGGGGCCAGGGAAGCGCTCGCGGGGAGAGCTTTCTGCTAGCCGAGCAAGCAGTGAGTCAAGCAAGGCAACAGTAGCGTGCACGCGCCATAATGCCCGCCGCCACCAGTCGCCGCCACTCAGTCGCCAGATCCTAAAAGTGTGAATTCAGGGAGCCTCGACGCTTGCGCGCATGCTTTCGTCCGGTGTTAGTTAGTTCGTCTTCTTCTCGGTAAGAGCATCAAACGCCGACGCCTGCGAATTTTGGTGGAGCTTCGCCATCTTGGAGCGTGGAAAAAAAGAGCTTTATCGGGATATCGACGGTGAGAGCAGAGATAGGAGCTTTTTTCCGCGACGAGGACACCGATGTGGAAGTAGGGAGCAGCGATGCGCAAAATACTGGCAGGAACGAGCGAGCACGTTGTTATGGAATTTTGTGTTCTTAGAAGTCCCGTCACGGGTATAGTGTTTAAACGGATCGTCTGAGTCATCGAAATCCAAATCTTTTGACTTTGGCTCGCGTTTCTTTTTCCTTCCTTCGAACGACGACGAAGTCGACAAAGAGTTTTTTTGAGACTTTGAAAGAAGAGAGAGAAGTGAATAACTGCTTGCTCCATTTCTCTTAATTAAAAGATATTGGAGTGCGTGCTAGCAGAGTAATAAGTGTTAAGTGGTCTGAATCAAATCAATTTCATTTCTGAACAAGCCGTTCAATTAGGCAACGGCATATTTGGGATACTACTCATAACCCGTAATGTATTTGAGATCAACACACAGCAAATTAATAGGGAAGAAAGAGTTTACAAGACCGACTGCGCCGGAGCTTCGTCTTGGTTCTCCAGCTATCAACGGTATGCTACTGTTATTAATTGGTTATTAGTTTTCAAGGTTTCTTAATTATTCATTAATTTTGATCCTAAAGGGCAAATTTATTTAATAAATGTATTTAAAATTAATTAAATACTTGATTGAATAATTAAAAAACTAATATCTAATTAAAAACTAGATGTGAGGTTGTTCTTTTTTCATATTGATTGTTAAAATTTCCCAATAGCTGATCAACTTCCACTTGAAAGTGTCTTCCTTCTTGATCCGGACATCTTGTTGAGTGAATTTAACTCATCAGCTCAAAGATCACAACAAGGAATGAGCGATTTTGAACGAGCAATAGTTGATTCTCGCATTGGGTGGAGGAAGCTTACTGATCCTGGTGACTGACAAGACATCAGTTTCACCTCAAAGGACTCTAAGCGATAGCATTGGCTTTTGTCAAATGCAAAGCTATTATCGTGTGCTGATCTTTGAAAAACTCGCAGAAAAAGACTCCAAGATGACGCTCAATTGGTATCGGTAGCAGATGAGTTTACTTTTTCTTGAGTTCCTATTCATATTCAACTCCGGAGCATTTGACATACTACTTATTGGACTTTGGTGAAACTACATACTGTGTATGTAATAGGCATTTCAAAAGTTAAACCAAAGATTATACATTTATTGTATTATTATATTAGTTAATATACATATATATATAAAATATATACATATATATATATATATAAATATATATCTGTGTACAAATAAGTAATATCTGTAGGAAGTAAGAAGAAAAGGCTTAAAAAACTCCAAAAAAATTTAATTTAGTGCTCAAAAATGCCAGCCACGCCAAATAAGCTATCCCTGAATTTCAACAAAAATAATTATAGCGTTTTTGGTACGCGTACCAATACTAACAATGTAGAACAGCAACGAGAGCAAAAAACTGAACTTTTGGAGGGTAAGAAAATTAAATTCAAACATAATTTTAAACGTTTTATGTCAACCTTATTTGCTGATTAAAAAAAATAAATTTTTACCATTTAATTTATTGATTAACAAGAAACATTTCCATGTTTAGGGACCAGAGGCAATGGTCTCCTTCAACTGAAGAATGGAGTGGATTATGTTAATCCTGGTGAGGAGGACCAGATGGAAATTTATGGGTAAGTTTTACACTTGAATTTTATAATTATAAGAATCACTATTCAACTTTTTATGTTTTATTTTATAGTACACTTTTTTAAAATTTATAGTATTTAAAAATTTGTTTGACCTGTATCCATTGACCTGTATCATCATAAATGTTAATACATTGAAAGAAGGATAAATTTCTATTTAAATCATCAAAGATATTGAACATTTTATAATTTAATAATAATTTAATCAGGTATAAAAGAAACACAGCTTACACTGCCACTACTTGGTTCCTGATAATTGTCACGGGTGGACTTCTAAGACTTGTTTTTCATTGGGTGCCACATCTTATGCTGTTAGCTACCCATTCCAGATGTTCTCTAGAACAAGCAGAAACTGTCCTGCTGGTAGAGAAATTTCAAGGAAAACACACCATCTATCATGTGAAGAATATTAAAACCGTTACTGCTCAAGACGTATGGTAGGTATTATTTTTTGATTGCAAACGATGAAGGATAATTTCAAATCGAAATATTGAAAAATGACCGATAATTTTATGAATATTAATGACTTTCGATTTTCCAATGAAGGAATATCTCTCAAAAGGAAAACGATGTGGAGGAAGAAGAATTACCTGCTAAATTGAATGATTCGCGATCCGAAACGCAGAGTGCAATTACAATTGAACAAGAGCAAGATCAAGAGCAAACACCGTTGCCCTTGTCTTTTCATTTGTCTGGTGGTCAATTTAAAGGTAAATTCAAATTGAGTAAACTTAACGAAAATATTGCAAAAAATTATAATCTAAAAATCTTTACATAAACCTAGAAAAAACAAAATTTAAAATATTAATTTTCTAAATAACGGATGAAAATTATGAAACTAAAACTTAAACTTGCAAATGATGACTAATCATTTAAAGAAACCGTTAAGCTGTAATTCAACACGTTCCAGATAATCAACGTTTCACACAGCTCAACGAGAGACAAAGAATTCTCGATTTTTCTAAACATCTTTTTTCTCTATCAACAGAGGTGCAATGGATTTACATGTTCACGTGCAAGAAACTTATCTACATCTGGGATTTGGAACGCTGCGAATATTTGAAGCTCCGGGGTCTCGATACGGGCGTGTTAAACTCCACGCTGCACCAGACGACCGGCCTAAATGCGAGCCAACAGGGCATGCGCAGAGGTGTCTACGGCAACAACGAGATTGTCGTCCCCGTAAAAGGCTTCTTCACCCTACTCGCACTCGAGGTCCTCAATCCCTTTTATGTCTTCCAATTATTCAGCTTCTGTCTGTGGATCGCCGATGATTATGTCTACTATGCGATGGTCATCCTGTCTATGTCCGCTTGTGGCGTCATCATGGCTGTACTACAAACCCGAAGGGTGAGTTTGTACAAATTTATAAAAAAATGTTTTAACTCTTGTTTTTATCAGAGAATAAGAGTCTTATTATAAGACGATAGAAAAAGATGATTTGTTTTGCTGATTCATGCTACACTAAAATTGTTGGGTTTTTCTGAATTTTGTAATAGTTGTACAATACAAAAGGAAAAACCAATTAATAATGTCTAGACAAAAAAGCAATAGAACGTACCTGGAATTTTAATATCATTTACACTTATGCTATATCTAAAAATAGAACATGTACATAAAATTTATTTAGCTTGATGATGGTTCGAACGTTCGGTAAAGTAAGCTAAAATTTATTTAAATAAAGTTTATGAGTCAATTGCATAAATAATAATTTATACGAATATTTGAGTAACGGATACAAGCTAAATTTATGCTATACAATTTTCGATCTTAAAATGACATTTCACAATGTTACGTAATTTATTCAAAGCCGCGATTTAGGGTAAAAACTAAAATAACTTTACAACCTAAATAAAGTTATATTCTTAAATATTTATTTATTTATTAAATTTTATTAAATACATAGTACACAAGAAAACAAAAAATATTTTTAAATTCTACTCGCAAAAAATATAATAAAACCAATTTTTTTTTCTTTCAGAATCAGCGCAATCTTCGCTCAACGGTATCATCCTCGGATGTAGCGACTGTTCTTCGAGATCGTGCAACAGGGCAAACAGCAACAGTGTCAGCCAAGTGTCTCGTACCCGGCGACATTCTCGTCATCCCTTCCTACGGCTGCGTGCTGCCGTGCGACGCTGTGCTTTTGACTGGAAACTGCATTCTAAATGAATCTATGCTCACCGGGGAGTCCGTTCCAGTCACCAAAACGCCTATCCCTGCCACCAACGATGTAGTTTACGATAGCAAGGAACATGCCAGGCATACGCTGTATTGCGGTACGAGAGTGCTGCAAACGCGTTACTACGGCAGTGAAAAGGTACATTAACAACGAATTTTATTGCATTATTTCTTGTTTTTTCGTTATTTTATAATTTCTTTGTAATGTAGCAGAATAGTTTTCATTCTTTTTTAAAAATCAAATTTAAAACTTTGCAAAAAATATCTATACTATTATAAATAAATAAATTATATTTTTTCAATTACCTAAAAATTGTTTGTATTATTATATTTTATTCTTGTTTATAAATTTCTAATAAAATAAAAATTTCTTTGAACTAAAAATACTAAAATAATTCTTATATTAGGTGTTGGCAGTGGTGATTCGTACAGGCTTTAATACCAGCAAGGGTGGCTTGGTGCGATCAATCATGTACCCTCCGCCAGTCGACTTTAAATTTGAGCAAGATTCTTACAAGTTTGTCGAACTCCTTGCGTGTATCGCAAGTATCGGTGTTATCTACACTATCGTCACCAAAGCCCTTCGCGGCGTTTCTGCTAGAGACATCACCCTTGAAGCTCTTGATCTTATTACGATTGTCGTGCCGCCCGCCCTTCCGGCTGCGATGACTGTCGGAAGATTAGGTAAAAATATTTTTTTACTAAACAAATTCATTTTTTATTTGCCTTTTGGTAATAAATTTTCTGTTTTTGTTTAGTGGCTCAAAATCGATTGGAGAAAAATAAAATCTATTGCACAAGTCCAAGAGCTATCAACGTTTCCGGATCTATCGACTGCGTTTGCTTCGATAAGACAGGAACACTGACCGAGGATGGATTAGATATGTGGGGCGTAGTCACAGTCACTTCAAAGAAATTCCAGCTGCCCGTTAAGGATATACCGAGTTTACCTCTGAATGAAGTACTCATTGGAATGGTCACGTGCCACTCGATTACTATAATCGAAGGCCAGCTGATTGGCGATCCACTAGATCTCAAAATGTTCGAGTCGACAGGCTGGATTTTAGAGGAACCAAACGTCTCAGATACTTCCAAATTTTCCATGCTCTTCCCGACAATCGTCAGACCTCCAAGCTCGTCAGCTTGCAACAAGCCTGCCGCTATCGCTGCTCCGTCGCCGTCGCACAACAATGATGAAGTCGCACCTGAAGTTACCGAAAATTTGACTGATAGTACCGATCAGCTCACCGAGGACGGAGTGGAGATTGGCATCGTCAGACAATTTCCGTTCACATCCAGTTTACAGAGAATGAGTGTCATCACTAGGACACTTGGCGCAGATCATTATGATTTGTACTGCAAGGGGAGTCCTGAGATGATTCTCAGCTTGTCGAAACCAGAGTCTGGTAATTATTGTTTTCTTAATATAAAACTTATGTTATCGTAAAGGATAAAATATGTCAAATCATTATCTTAAGTGTTTTATCATTAAAAAACTACAAGAAATTCTTATTATTTATCATTATGAAATACATAATAACATTTTTCCTTTGCAGTGCCACATGATTTCAACAGTATTTTACAAGAATATACTTCAGAAGGCTATCGCGTAATCGCTCTTGCACATAAATCACTGAAACGCCTTGCTTACGCCAAAGTGCAGCGTATCACTCGCGAAGTCGCCGAAACCGAGCTGAACTTCCTGGGTTTCGTGATCCTTGAGAATCGTTTGAAGCCCGAGACCATGCCAGTTATTGCAGCATTGAATGACGCAGCTATTAAAGTCGTTATGGTCACAGGCGATAACATGTTGACAGCTCTATCCGTCGCTCGAGACTGCGACATTGTCAAACCTGGAGTACCAGTAATTGCTGTAACTGCAGTGAGCCAACAGAATCAGACTAAACCACAGGTGTATTTCACGAGGAGCTATGCTCAGAATAGTCAGAGCCATTCATCGCCTACAGCTGCCGGGCCTGAGGGAGATTTCAGCGAGATTACCGATATCAATAGTATTGTTAGTTTGGAAACCATCGAAAGTGGTGGCGTTTTCGGAAATAATAGGGGAGACTCTGTACTCAATTATCTTTCGGATGAGTAAGTTTAATAAGATACTTTGAATTGCCAAACTATCCCAACAACTTTATGTTAATTTACTACATTAATTTTTTTAGTATGCAACGCTCTGGAAAAGGTAGAACACCTAGAAAGAATGATTATGTGTTCTCTTTAACTGGGAAAACTTGGGCACTAATAAAGCAGTACTATCCCGAAATAATACCAAAACTTGCTACTCGTGGAACTATTTTTGCTCGAATGTCTCCGGATCAAAAGCAACAACTTGTGCAGGAATTGCAGGCTCTTGGCTACTACGTAGGCAAGTAGTTTATTAATTATTTAATAGAAACCCACAATTTTTATCGTTGAATTTTATTAACCTTCAATTCTGATTTTTAGCTATGGTAGGCGATGGCGCAAACGATTGCGGTGCCCTAAAAGCCGCACACACGGGTATTTCGCTGTCGGACACGGAATCTTCGGTCGCCTCGCCTTTCACCAGCCGCGAGACCAACATCTCGTGTGTTCTAACAGTAATTCGTGAGGGTCGGGCAGCCCTTGTTACCTCATTCGGCATTTTCAAGTACATGGCGGCCTACTCACTCACGCAGTTCGTCTCTGTGATGCTACTTTACAGCATCGAGTCCAACCTGACCGACATCGAATTCCTGTACATCGACCTCTTCATCATCTCTATTTTCGCCTTCTTCTTTGGCAAGACGAAGGCTTATGAGGGGCCGCTTCACAAAATAGCGCCTTTAACTAGTCTGATGAGCGTCACGCCAATACTGAGTCTTTTCGCGCAGATTCTCATCGTCACCGTGTTTCAGTACTTAAGTTTGTGGAACCTGAGGCAGACGGATGGGTTCATTGCGTACAATGCGACCGCCAAAGATAAGGACGACGTCGGCTGCCCAGAGAATTATACCATATTTATTGTTAGTTCGATACAATATATTATACTCGCAGTGGTATTTTCTAAAGGTCCTCCATACCGAAAAAGCATGTGGACGAACTACGGATTATTAGGTAAATATTGTACTTTTTTAAAGATTTATATAGTTAATTGCAATTGTTATTGTTGTAAAATCAAATTTTGTTTTTTTTTAGCATCTTTCCTACTTCTGAGCGCATTTTCGGCTTACTTGGCTCTTTCACCATTCGAAAAACTTGCCAATTGGTTTGAGCTGGAGTTACCAGATGATTATGCTTTTAGATTTATTCTGTTGGCTTATGGATTAGCCAACTTTATAGTAGCTATGTTTGCTGAATACTTTGTGATTGATTATTTGGTGTTTAAAAAATTACGCAAAAGACTGCATAATATTGACAAATCTCGCAGAAAATTTTTAGTCTTCGAAAGAGATATGGCGAATAACAATGAATGGCCACCGTTGTCACAAGAGCCCTTACCAGAAGCTGCACCTGATATACTTATTAGGCAGAATCAGGTAAATTGAATCATTTGAAATTGTTTACCTGTTTGTAAGGATAATAAATAATATGTTAGATTTTCTAATTGATAAAATTTAAAAAAATATGATTTAATAATAAATTTTAAAAGAACAGAATTATAATTTGAATCCTACAAGATTTCTATTTTAATTTTTGAAGTAGTCAATTGATTTAAAGAGATATGGCCTAAAATTAAATATCTGAAATAAAAGTATATAATATTACTCACTTAATGAAAATTTTAAAGTCATTTAATTAAGAAATGAAACTTTATAAACTATAAAAATTTATATCTAAACGTATAACAGAAATCGGAAAAATTTAATACCTAAAATACTTGCAGGTAACCGAGATTAAAATAGAAAAGCGCGTCATAGAACCTGTGCCATGTGACTACAACGTCGTCGGAGGAGCTACTGGAACCGCAGCAGCGCGCAGAGGCAGCCCTCCATCGCTACCTCCAGACTGTCTATTACCATTCAAAAACGTGGACCGTTTCGGTGGTTCGACGCGGGAGGTACCTCTGAACCCTCGTTCCCTTTATGACGAACGACGCAATACCGTGTCGCTACAAACCATGTTGAATTTTTACGACGAGACGAGCGGTAAGCCGAAACCGAAATCCACTTCTTCTGGGCAGCCGAATGTCAACAGTGACTCGAGCAAACCGCGCCTAAGCTCCGAATCCGCGCGTGAAATCGACCGCGGCGACGTCGTCAAGAGAGTTAAAGAAACCAATCCAATTGCGACTCTGCCGAGACACACAGCTGCTGTAAACGCTATGGGACACGAGGAAAGAAATTTGCGAAACGGCTCAGCAAACTTTAGATCAGGGTCGGATAAAAGCGCCACTGCTCAGAGCGTACTCGAGCTTGACATTCTGCCGTCTTGAGATTCGGCTATGCGACTTGTTCGTCTTTTCCCAGGGTTGCAAAGGGACGATATGGTTTTGTTAATGCCGCGAAAAGTTAGTTGATATACAGCTCACTGCTCCTTTGATTTTATTTTCTTTTATTCCTATGGTGCAATAGTTTAGTGTCCTCCGCGGCTACGCTACGAAACCCCGTCAATTGGTGCCGCGATAGCGTTTGTGTTATGTAGCTGTTAGTCTAAGCTTCTGTAACGTAGTGTACATATTAGTAATCTATTAATTGCGATTTAATTTTAGAATTTTAATGTCGAACAAAAATTTTGACTTTTAGTTCGACCCCAAAATTTTATTTGCTTCGCCGTGTAGCTGCGGACATCATTAAATGACGTTAAAGCGTAACATTGAATTGATTCTGAAATATTTACAGCATTTTTTTGATATATATACATATATATTATTGCTATTACACGATTATGAACTTTTACCTGTAATTATATTTTTATTATAATCTTTATATATTGTATGAATTTTCTTTGTAGTATTCATAAGGAAAATTTGTAAAGGTAATAACCACTTAATTAAATTTTGCCAAAAACTTTTGGCCGATGTAGCCAATTTGTTATATTAACAACTTTTGGTTACGTTAACAAAACTGTTATCTGAGTATGAGATGGGCTCAGAGAATGGCTTTCGAGAACGAAATCGGGAATGCGCTTATTTTGAACAAAAAGAATTTTGAAATTTGATCTCAATACAAGAAGTATACTAAAATTGCATTTGCTTTGTTAATCCCAACGATAAATATTACAACATTCAATTCCAGAACATGAAAAAATGCTGAACTGATTTAGGTTTAATAGCGATGTAGCTATGCATTGTAGATTTTTAATTAGAAGTGAAATTCGCATTCTCGATTTCTTCTGATTAGTTGAAATAATTATGAATTGCTTCGTTAAGTTGATGAATGGGCCAATTATATTTTCTTAGTTAAGTAAAAAATAAAAAAATAAATTATTAATTAAGCTTTTGAAAATAATTAGTTTTGAAGATTGTTTAAAAAATTACTATTTTATAATCAAATCTACTCAAATGAAAGAAATCAGTATATCAGTATACACAAAGCAGATTTATACAAGAAATTATTTATGCGTATCGTCTTTCAATCGAACAGAAATTTCGCGCGCAAATTTTACCTTGCGTTTAGCGAAATTTTAGTCGTAAATTGTTTGTTTAATGAAATATTTTGTTCATAGTACAAAAATGTTGTTCTACGTAGTAACAAAAACTATTATAGAGCATTAGATTTCGTACTTACTTGAAAATAAAAAGATGATGACGAACATATCGAGTTTTTTGACTTTCGAACCTGGCATGAATCTTTAATCAATAAACCGTAAGCAGACGAGGGAAAAAAGTATTATTCTGTGCGGGCGCAATAATAAAAAGAGAAATTTACTTAAAAGATATTGTCGACGTCACTTTTTAGTAATGGAAAATGGAAAAAATACCGTTACATGTATTTTATTGTAATAAGCGTATCAGGATAAGTCCGTATTTGAGGCGCAGGAGTAGAAACCAAGGAACGAGTGTGTGATTTGCGGACGTTATGTATTGCATGCCACATAATAATGATCGATCGTGTGATAACTTTGTATTGTTATTAAAACTGAATATTGGTCATTGCGCGATGGAATTGTATAATAAAATAATAACTTCTGAAAACTATCTTGCAGTGTTTTTTATTAAGTTCATCCCTTCAATCCTGGAAAATTATTGAAGGCAATCATTTTTCCATTACATGCATAATTTATTGAAAATCATTTCAATAACTAAATAAATAATTACGCAAAATAATACAATTATAATGTTCAGTTCTATAAGTTATAAAAATATTGCTTCGTACAAAATTTTTTCGTATAATATCATAGCTATTGCTATTGCTAGATAGCTATTGCTGTACAACTATTCAATTATTGATTTCTATTCAATTAATAATTTCTATTTAATAACTTCATTTACGATTTAATGGTAAACTCATAATGTACATTTATTTTTTTCTAATATTCTATTACTTTTAACAAATAACTTATTTAGAAATTTAATTTACTAAACATGATTTCTTGTAAAAATATAAGTAAAAGTCAATTCGCATTGGTATAAATTATGGCAGTTTGTATAAGTTTAAAGGCATTTTTAGCTGTAAAATATATAAATACATAAACAATACTGAGTTTTATATAAAAAGAATGATCGTTTTGTTACTCAAACCTTATCTTATGCCAGTAACAAATTCTTGCTCGAATTTTCTATATTCTAACAGAGTAAAAAATTACACAAAAGTGCATTTCCATATAATTACACTATTCATAAAAATATTTGGTATATCCCTCAGTCAATCCTCCACCAAAAAACACACACATGACTAGCAACAATAATTGTAAACACATTTTCTAATCTACTTGACTTATTAAAAGAGCACAAGACAACTTTATAGTTTTTTAACTGTAGAAAATATCTCTTTGTAGTGTACTTTCTTTTTTATATATGACAGAATAGTACAAAGCGATATTTTTAAAGATTTTGAAAGAGCGCAAAATTTGAAAAACTCCAAAGTATGTAGTTTTGTGTAAATAATATTTTGCACCCTCTCAAAGAAAGAAGTCTTATAATAAGAACGAGATACAATAATTTACTCTTAATTTTCGATCTAATCTTCATTCTTCCCCGAAAACTGTTTAATCGATTTACATTTAAATCTGACCCCTTATCGTGCACTAAGTGCACCGTCATTTTCAGCCATTCATTTCTCTCAAATCCGCATCCAACTTGAAAATAAATAAATTAAACAGTTTCAAGCGCCTCAACATCGAAGGCCCTAAAAAAGCAGTGCGTCCGCCCCCGTATCACGAGACCGCGGGCTCTTCAGAAATAGCTCGAGCATAGACCAGGTTCCCCCCGCGGAACATGGCCTCGAGCAGACTCTGCCGGTCGACCTTCTCCCCGCGGGCCTCCATCGCCTTGAGTAGGTAGCGGTAGCGAATCCAGGCCGTGGGTCGGGGCAGCAGCTGATCGACGCCGCCGGATGCTGCAGCTGTCGGCGACGCTGCCGGCTGCGCCTGCGGCGCTGCGCACAGCCACGAGTCGTTCTGCTCCGGAATCATGCTCTTATCTGGCCTGACCTGAAAGGTAGAAAGAGAGATTGGAGTCGGCGAGGTTGGAGAGGTTTCGGGGGAGTTGCAGATGCTGATTTTTATAGCGGCTGAGTTTTTACGCCGGTTTTTTTGTTTTGGGCTTGATACCTTTAATTTGGATGAACTCTTACTTTTTAAGCAAAAGTTTATTACTTTTAAGAGGAGCCGTCGAAAGAATACTTTATATATCGTAAAAAAATGTATACTGAACTTTAATTTTATGTAGGTTCTTTTTATGTAATAAATTTCTTCTAAATTCAATGTATAAAATTAATTAAAAATCTTTAAAGACCAATTTTTTAAAACTCTCAATTATCTACCGCACTCGGTAAGCAATTTTATCGCAAGTAATTACAAATTTTAAGCATTAAAGTGTTTTTAAAACCGTTACATATATTCGCGATCTAAAATTAATTGAATTCCCCATTCGGCGAGCAAAGCTAATAATAGAATTACCTTGCGCTAACAAGAAGTCCGCAAATAAAGCCTAAAAAATAACGACTTTTCACCGGAAAAAAAAACCTCCCAACCCCCAAAAAAAAAACTCCACCCCCCATTCCTCAAAACTTTCGGTCACTATATATATATAAATCAGCAAACTCCCTCCCGGCACACTTCCACAGTCGAAAAAAATCAGCACGCACCACCCACCTACCTTCCCGCTCTTCTCCGAGGATGCGCTCGATAAACAGTCCGAGAACAGAGACTTCCTCCGGCTCGCGAGCAGGCAGCAGCGTCGCTGGGCATCAGCTGGGGGGCGACTGGCGACCCTAGCGGCTCGAAGCCCCCTCGTACGGCCCGCGTCTGCGTGTGCGCCGTCACATTTGGAAACCATATGGGCCGCCGTCTGCACCCTCCCCATTGTGCTCGCCGAGCCGCATTCATCGCCGCCGCGCCGCGCGCGCGCTCTCTTTTCTCCTCCTCGTGCGTGCGTGCGTGCGTGCGTGCGTGCGTCTGCTGGTGTAGGGAAGTGCTGCTGCCGGCTGCTGAGGAGGAGGAGGAGGAGAAGAAGGTGCGAGAGGAGGCTCGCTTTCTTTCGTTCGTTACTGCTTTTTTCTTTTCTTTTTTTTTTTTTTTGTTTTGGCGGGGCTAATTATTTGGGAAAACGTACGATGGCGCGCTTTCGATGGGGAGCTTGCCAAGTCACGTAGGAAGCTGCTCGATGCGGTTATTGAGTGCAATCGTTTTGAATAAATTAATGGATGTTATTAAAGCTGGTTTTAGCCTAGTATGATGGAGGTGGAAGTTTATTATGATGTGTATATGTGCGCTATAAACGTACGACAATATGAAATAAAATTTATTAATTTATCTGAAAGATATTCCATGATCGAGTAAAGCAGTTTGTCTAATGTCTATAATGTTTGTTTAACAAGATGCGGGATATTTTTATAATTTTTATGAATTTACTTAATTCCATAAATATTCGCAATTTTTTGGATTGAATCTTAACATTTTGTTTTACGTAATAAGACATTAATTTAAATATTAACGATATATAATAATATTTCAGAAAATTGAAACCGCACAAGACCCAAAATTCCTAAGTAAAATAAAAAGACGAATAATGGTAAAAAAATTTATTTCGTACAAACTATGCAACAAGAATTCAACAACTTTTACAAAATTTGCAACGTCAACCTCCCCGCCCACGATATCACAGCCGCCTCATCCGCTCCACCTTCCCAAAAGCGTGACCCTCTGGTCCAATTCGTACGTGAACGGCGAAATGGCCTTCAGATAATTAACGATGTGATCGACGTCCAGGCCGCCTATCCTGTGGTTTCGGTGCTTCTTGGCGATCGTGTTCAGGGCGTCGCCGCCGGTCAGCACGAACGACGGCACTACCATTCTGTACCAGTAGTCTCCTTTCAACGGCTCGTACACCGGCTTCTCGCACTCTTGACATCTGAAATGAATAAGTGGTCTAAAATAGAGTCCGCATTACCGGGTGAAAAAGAGGTTTTCCCTCTTAAAATAATTTTCTGAGAACTCTACGGTTTGGCGGTCGCGGTGGCAATTTTTGATTTATGTGTAATAATATCAGCGTTTCAACGGTCGGCTAACGAACCAATTTTTAAATGTCGCAATCGAATGAAATTTTAAATATCTTCTAAACCGTATCTCTACAGTCCAACCATCCAGAATATAATCAACAAGAGATGAGATATAAAATATCTCAATTTTCCCATAGGGGCGTCTCCCAAATCTCTAATAATCGAAAATTCCCGCGAAGCGATAAAACGCCCGTTCCCCCGTCCGATCTTCACAAAGGAAGCATACTTAATCGCCGGGGGACTACTCACTTGACGGCGAGGTCGACGATGCGGGAGTAGGCGGGCATGCTGAGGTTGTACACCACTCGGATGCCGGACCAGTGCAGGAAGCCCGCGCCCACGAAGCGATCCCTCTCGTAGCTGCGCGCCACCGACTCCTCGATCGCCTGTTAACGGAGAGAGCGTTGCGTTATTGAATCAATCGGATTGATCGAATCAACTGGAAGGAGAGAAATTTTCTGAAAAAAGGACAATTGCCCCCTCCCGTTAGCTTACATGCTGAAGGTCCTCTCCCTTGAGCTCGATGTAGTCCCAAGTGTTTTGGAAGGGCTGCACCGTGGCTACGTCACCGTAGGTGATGATGCCAGGTGGAATACTGTTCCTTATGCCTCCTGCGTTCATACAGGCTATGGCGGCCGCGGTCCAGTGCTTCGGGTTCTCTGACTTTCCAGCGTACTGCAAAGTTTTTTTGGATAGATTCAGTTTTGGCTTTCAATTTTTGTGGTTTCTTTTGTATTAACGTTTATTTTATTGCGGTCGTAAAACTTGTTTATGAATAACACGGAAAACTGCGTCTCAAGGATATAGTTTGTAAATAATTTGATAATAAATTAATTGAGGAAGTTTAAGGGGTATTACAGATATAATTTGCAGCTCGTTACGGATCGATTAAAAAGAGATTTATCTTGCCTGGCAGCGAAAAATTGCACCAATTCCCATGTAAAATATCGCGTGAAATAACAAGTATCAGATTACTCGAAGCTTCCAACATTCTGCGTCTTACTTTAGCAATTTATTAAGTAATTTACGATCGCTCTATTTTCGCTAAGATTAAATAAAACCTCTTCCTACAAAACTAAAACTTCAATCTTAAAATCGTAAACAGCTCAATACGAATTAAAAAAGTCCGTCTCCTCGAGCCGCCGCAGTTTCCTAAAAAAAACTGCAGCACTTCATCCGCATCAGCTCCAAACACGTCCCAATAACTATAAATGACTCACAGCGTAGACCATCGCGTCGGTGATGAGATCGGCCAGGTTGCACTCCCCGGTGCGGCAGGAATTGTTGAGGAAGGACTTGGTCTCGCCTACCACCACCCGGCCGAGCTCCTCCACGGCTTCCTCCCAGGGCTTGAGCTCCTCGATAATCTCTGCGTCTGATTCGTGTGCCGGAGAGGTCGGATTTCACGTCGCAAGGCGAATCGGGATTATGTAAAAAGAGGGAGGAAGCGGGCTAAGTTAAACGAGCGTCGCTTGCGTGTGTCGCTTTGGCGGGGTTTGTTGCTTTCGGGTTTTATTTGTTTGGAGTTCTTGGGGAATGTTGAATGTTGTTTTTTTTTTGTTTTTTTAGTAAAATCTACTTAACTTTTTGGTTGTATCAAATCAATAGCTTGATTATTTTAATAGTTTCCTCAAACTATAAAATTCAAGTTTTTTTTACTGCGAAAATAACAGTTGAATGTTTTTACGTACAAATACGGAATTGCAAAACGCGTTATATTTACTAAAAGAAGATAATATCGAAAACAATTTATCATTAATATCAATTCCGATCATGACAAACGAGGATATGCAAAAAACTTATCGCCGACAGATAAATTTATCAGTCCGGCTCTATTAAAAATAAGTTTCCGATCGGAGATCGATCCGATAGCGTCTTTTGTCTACAACGTTCTAGTGACACTTATCGCGTCTTTACATACCTTCCTCGATGGTGTTATCTAGAAGGATTGGGTTCCCCTGCCAATCAGCGACTTCCCCTTTGCCGTCGAACCAAACGGTCAAATTGCCCAGGTACCTGACGAGCGTAAATCGCACTTAATTTAGTAATTATCACCTTTGGTTTTAAGGTAATTTTTAGATTGAGAATTTTTAGATGGAAAGCGTGGACTAATTGATTGAAAATTAATTATTTCGGGTTGGCAGTAGGAAATATTTTACGTAAAAAATCAAATTTGACTAACTTTTTATCCAAGTTTTCTAATAATAAACTAATTTATCCAATACTTTTTTCAAAGATCAACAGAACTAAATGACGCAAGCTACAATTTGTCAATAATGAAGTACAATATAAAAGGTGATAAAAATTACTTTGTGTAGGCTGCAGCTTGCACGATGAGTACTGTCCTATCGGATTTATCTTGTTTAACCACCACTGGATATTCATCTTTGGGAACGTCGATAAACGGTGGCTTGCCTGTAATTTAAGTGCAAACATACCGATTCGCCATTCAATGCCTTGTATTGATAAATGATTTTCGTTTTTTCAAAAAATAATTAGAGCTAAAAAAAATGCACGTTTATGATACGGGAGAAGATTAAATTTAAGTTTTAATTAAATAATTAAATGTAATTCCACTCTTGACAAAAAATGCCTGTCAACACCCTCATTAACTTTTACATAATTCCAGAACAAAAACAAACGCAATTGTCTTTTATTACATTTAGATTCTCCTTCATAATATTTATAAAAAAAAAACCGTTTTCCCAATTCATTAAAAGCAGGAGCACAATTAAATTTATATAACAAATAATCTCGCCGAAGCAAATAATTTACCGGAGTAGAGGAAGGTATGGCTATGTCCTCCGACAATGACATCAATTTCGGGACACTTAGCCGCCATTATCCGGTCGACGTTGAGTCCGCAGTGGCTCAGGACAATTATGATGTTCACTCCTTTGGCCTTTAGCCGAGCGGCTTCCTCGTTCACCGACTTCACCTCGTCCAGAAATTTCAGCTTTCCGGTGCTCGAGAGGTGCTGCAATTAAATTTGGCTTTTTGGAAGCGGTCGCGTTTGGGAACTCTCGCCGAGCAATTAGAGATTATTGTACGGAGGCTTACGTTCGTCGTTTTTAGGATGACTCCGATTATGCCGATTTGCTGGTTTCCTCTTTTGATTATTGTGCTGTTTTCGTACAGTCCCTGAAACAGTTATTGTTTAGTAAAATATAGCTTATCTTGAATATTAATAAATTTTGTAATCAGTTTTTTAAGTTTTGGTGTATCAGCCTGAAAGTACTTAAAACATTTTGAAAACTCTTTATCAAAAGATCGATTAAATTTTGTAAGGCTTTACTCGACACGAAATTTTGGTTACTTAATGAAAGCTTGCACTCACTTGTAAAGTTGGTTCCTCACTATCGTCGATGTTCGTTACAACGACCGGAGCTATCGATCGCCGCAGGAACGGAAGTAGTCCTTCTATACCGTCGTCAAAGTCATGGTTTCCGATGGTCTGTAAATTTTGAAAATCTTAAGATTATATCGATACTCGAAGTGGAAGTCGGATAATTTTACGATGCTTTAGAATTGCGATAATTAAATACCGGGATTTACAGACTTAATGCGATAAGCCATCTGATAACAATGATAAATCTTTAAAATAGACTCTTTATTTTTTGATTGGATAGTATTTTATATATTATTTACTTAGTAGTTTCTTAACTTATTCAATCTATACTGATGTTTTCAAAGGCCGATTTCACTTATACTTATATTTTCAATACAAAAAAATGGCCTTCATAATAAGTATACGAAAGATAAATTTTTTTCTTTTTAATCTTATTTAATATCGCTCTATTTATGCTCCAATTTGCTTAACAACGACGGAAACATAAATTTTAATACACCCATTAATTTTACTTTGTTTCTTTAAAACACAAAAATTAAAACCAAAAATTGTACTTAGTAAAATTTTTATGTAGATATTTTAAGTGTAAAAGCTGAGTTTCTAATTTTTTTTTAAACATATTTAATTTCCTTCTTGCAGCAGTTTTTACTTACTAACGTAAGCTAATTTATCGGTCTTAACCATAAGTAGATCACGGATCATGCAAATCATGGGTAAATTTAGAATGTTATCGCTTAACTAATTTAATTAAATTGCATTTTATTTATGAACACGCTTATTTTTTGCATAAGACTAGAATCGCAATTTTTTAATACAAATAATTTACCTTCAAGAGGACCACAAAGGACTACTTAACATTTTAGCTTATAAAATATAACCCTTCAATAATGAAAAAGCACTGCGTTAAAAAGCCCGAAAACGTATACCACAAACGAATATCAAACCCCTTTCCCCGATCTCACTCACCATAACGTCGTGGGGCAGCCTGTTCATAAAGTGCACGGTGGCGTTCCACTTGTGCACGTTGTACCAGAGGGTGCCCTGGTAGTGGTCCCCGGCGTTGAGGAAGACGGGGTTCGGCCGCTCCTCGATCATCTGGCGCGTGGCGGTGAGCACGCGACCGAGCCCGCCGACGCAGTCCGGCTCGCGGCCCTTGTGGCAGGTGCCGGACGTTGCGCTCGTCTGCACGAATCTGCGACGGAGGGAATTATTTAAACGAGGCTGATATCGTATGTAGAGTGCGGTGGCAGTGCCTCAAGTGGGATATCCGCGCTTTCGTGCGCGCTCCTTTTCGGGGTTAGCGGATTAATGACTTTGTGCCTATTTTTTTTCTTTTGTGGTTTGAGGCTTCTTGTGATATTTTCGAGGTGGCTTCTTTGGAAAATGCACTTTTCAAGAGGCAGTTTGGTAAATATGCATAAATAGGGTTATCAGATGCATTTCAATTAATTGTTTAGAGTGAAATAAAGGAGAGATATTTTTGACATTATATTATAGTTGTTCAAATGGTGCAAAGGGGACATTTTTGCAATTTAGAGAATGCTCTCGAAGTTTAATAATTATACGTAGAGATTTATGACGAAATTTAGTGATTTACAATAATTGAGCAGCGGAAAAAGTTTGGTTATGCAATAGTTACAAAATTATTTCAGTGAACCGGCTATGCACGAATGATGAAACGTCGCTAAATTTTTTAAAGGCTGTTAAAGCTAGTATGCAAAATGGTATAAATACGTAATTCATAACGCAAAATTGAGGACTTCTATAGACAAATAATACATATTTCCAGTGCCTTATCAAATTCCTAAAACGTGCAGTAATTATAACATTTAATTACTGCACGTTTTAGGAATTTGTCATGAAAATTAAATTCGATAAATTCATAATATTTAAACAATATATTGCTTAAACGTTATGAATTTATCACACTGCGATGACATTAACTTTTATAATCCATTTGAACTACCAATTTTTAACTGTAACTCGATCCGCTAATGAAACAAAAAATGAAACGTTTTGCCTCAAACAACGACTCACATTTCACTTTACTCACTCCAAAAAAAAAAACCACCGATCACTACTAAATGAATCACAGCTCCCCCCAAAAAAAGAAAAAACAGAATCGACGGTACTCACCTGGCATGAAAGTCATTGATATGAATAATGGACAGCTCGAAGTACTCGTTCTGCCCGGGGTAAACGAGCTGCCTGGCAGTGAATCCCTCGCTCGCTCCCAATCCCAGCAACAGCACGACCAGCAATCTCTCCATCGTCGACCGTCCAGTCCAAACTCGGCGCTCAAAGTCTCGGCGCGCTAACCGCGGCTTGATTCTATATATCACCTGCCGGCCGAGTTTTCCCTCGCCGCGGCCACACCGAAAGATAAGCGCCGCGCCGCTTGTGCAGCACTGCTTTTGTAAACAGGGTCCGCTCTCGCTCACGTGACGCCCGAGCGAGGACTCGTCGCGGCTTCGCTATTTTAAGAGCGATCGATGATTTACGGCAGAAGCGCAGGTGTATAAGACCGACTGATTGCTTCATTCGGTCTACCGAGGTTCTTTTGGATTTGTTATTATACTTGTTTGGAGAGGACGCTTTTGGGTTGAGATTTGATAATTAAGCTTACAGCTTTTAGTAATAAGGAAAAAGTATCAAGTTTATCGATATTAAAGACTTTTTAAGAACAAGTATTGGCACGTGCAGATAATTTAAGTGGTTAATTTTAGCCTTACAGAGATATTTAGTTGTATAAATTGCTAAATTTTTACATTGAGCTTAGATGGAATCTATCGACATTTGGTTCTTACAAATTTTACTTGTTTAACTTGATTGAGTTCAAATAAGACGATAAGCTATCGTCATTAGACTCTTTGAAATTTTACTTGTTTAACTTGATCTAGTCCAGATAAGGTTGATTCAAGATAGATAAATTAGACTTTTTTCAAAAAAGTTATGATCGTAACGAGGCTGTAAGTTGCAAAATAATTGGTCGTTATTGTCTTTGAAACTGTTTTTTCTTATACAAAAAAGTATTACATAAAATAATTTGGGAAGAAAATGTCAACACGATGTTTATTTTGAAAGTAAAGTAAATTGACATACTTGTTACGTAAAATTAAAAAATAAAAATTATAAAGAATTTTTTTACGGCTGATTAATATCTTTCATTGGAAATTTACGTTTCCTCGTTTTGAATTTAAAAGAAAACGTATTTTATACATTAATTTTCAGAAAAAATTAATGTAATCTTGAATAAAAAACTTCGAAAATCCGGTACAAGTACAAATCTGATTTCCAAAAGCTAATGAATTTCAATTCACTCGCATAATGGAAAACCTTTACTTGCAGCTCGAATCGAATACATTTACATAAGAACATAAATTTATACCTCATAAGAAAAATACATAAACATCGGATAACAAACATAATTTCCCGCGAATTCCCATCAATCATTCCAATCCCTCATCCAAAAAAAAAAAGAAAAAAAAACAAATCATTTCTCATTCGAAGTCACAACCTCGACGCTCAACCAAGACAACCGTCGTAAAAAACCTTTCCTTTACGGGTGTCGCGGTATCTCGCACAACCTTGACGGTCACTTCCCCGTTATTAGAGCGCGTCGCCTCTTTACTTATGCTTAATTAATCGCGTGCTTCGAGAGCGAAGATTGCAGAAGAGGACGGTTATTACACTTGATGGAGTCGCGTGCTTTCGGGGGTCATGCGATTTCAGGCTCGGACTAAATGAGACTGGTGACGAAAGAGGGAAGATTTTTTTTAATGGTTCTGTTGCTCGAGCTCGAATTAGTAATTGGGAGTGACGTCTAACGGCGCTTATTAGTAATTGGGAGTGATCTAACGGCGCTTACATTGATTGTTTTCGGCTCGAAAACGGTTGGCGCTCCAATTTTTGTTTTTCTGCTTCGAATAAAAATTGGAGGCTTACACAATTTTTAATTAGTGGGTTAAATAGACGGCTAACTGAATCTTCAAAGTAATGATAATTTAATTATAGAAGTGTGACTCATCTAATCTGCAGGGAATAATAGCGCAGTGTAATTTAATGTATTTTATTTGTTTGGCGCAAGAAAGCATACTTTCAAACAGTTTTCGTGATAAATAATAATAATTTGTTTCGCCGATATAAATTGTAAGAAATTGTATTTATAATACTGCAGTTCGAAGCTAATAAATTAAATTTTATGTGAGGCAAATCATTTTACTTTCTCCAGAACAAGTTCTGGACGTATCATTCGTAACCGTTTTAAAATTTGCTCAGGTCACTGACCTTGAAAAATGAAAAATAAAAAAATTGATTACGCAGAGAAAAAGATGTCAGATAGAAATTTAACGAACCTTAAAAGAACGAAATGTACGGTTTATCTAAAATTCAAAAAGTTTTATCTAATTAGCACTTAATATAAAGTTATTATTTACAAATTTTTGCAGAAAGATCTAATTTTATGGCAGTTTTTCGCATTAAAGAAAGTTATTGATTTATAATCACTAACTTTCAAAGTCACTAAAATGGTACTACAACTATTTATCGATTAAACTTTTATTACTTTACGCACTAAAATTCTAATTATCTGAAATAATTGTTAGTCAACTTTTTGTGATGTATGTTAATTTTCATATTCTTTTAAGCCTGCTTTACAATCATTCTAATAAAAAATAGCTCTATAAAATGTTTATTGACTTCATGATGCAGATGATAAGCAACTTAAACAATTCTTAAACTTTGTCTGGCCATTCGTACAAACGCGATTAACTTGCAAGATAAAAAAAAAAGAAAACGTGCACCAATAAAGAACCCCGATCCCTAAACAACCGAACGAATATACATCATACCCGTCGCAGAGGTGCTCCAGCTGGCGCGCACACCTTCCGAAATTCCCGGCCGGCGAAAAGCGGAGAGGCTCGACGGTGGAGGCAAACGCGCTGCACTCTGTGTCGCGTACACGTGACGCAGCCATGGTGACGAGGCGCATCAGCGCGCGCAGCGATAAGCGCGTTCGAGTGTCGGTTTAAAAAGGAAGGAAAGAGTTTCGGAGAGGAAGAGCTTCAGGGAAGATAATTTATGAGAAGTTGAGGTGTCGGTTGTTTAATGTATACGTAGTATTAGGTGTGATTAGGAGGAATGATGATGGGTAATTCTGGGAACAATTTTTATAGGTAATTGCGTGATGTTTGAGAGGTGATGATCTTAGCAACGAATACTGCATTATTCCCTACTTTCAATTATTTTTTGATCAATTAATGAATATTTTTCAAGATTGACTTAAATCATTTTGTTAACCATTAAAATTTTTCTGCTTGACTCCAATTTAAATGTCATTTGCCTTGAAACAAAAAGTTTGCAAATTACGTCCGTGCTCATTACAGACTTTAAAATAAACTTTTTGTCTTCAGTTTGACTTTTAGAGAAAAACCTCCATCAAATATAAGGATCGATATACCTAATATTAGAAATGTTGTAACGAGAATTGCAGTTTCATCAGGAAGTTTCTAACTGCGTTGGTAACAGTATAAACGTTTACAATCCTCTAACTAGCCGTGAATAATTCCAATAAATAATTAATAGACGCGATATCCAATGCTGATTACCCGAAAGAAACACCGCGCTGACACTTATTACCGCATTACGAGATAATGATCGTCCAGCTTTTCCTCCAAGCGTTAATTTCCGCAAAGGAACATAACAATCGCAATCTCATGAATCTCCTCTCGTCGGCAATGGAAATGTATAATAAATTTTTCGAGAAGTGCACGACGACCGTTATTTTTTTCAGCGCTGAAAAACGAGCGACCGCGATAACCCGACCAACGCGTGAGCCGAGCGCCGAAATCGCTTCGACAGCAATTTCAGCGATATACAGCATTCATTGCCACTCGCAAAAAAAAAGACTAAAGGACGATTAGCGGTGTCGGGGGGAGAAAAAAAGAACGAGCGGACAGTCAGTGAAACGAGGCGAGCGAACAACCACGCGGATTTCTAGATATCCATAAATTCGTGTGCGTACGCAGCCAATTGATGCTTGTATATAGCTTCTAATTCCGTTCTATTGCAAGATGTAATGAAGTTGTATGCTCGAGAATAAAGATAATTTTCAAATTTGCGATAAACGCGGAGTACGTAGTTTCACGAGCGATTCTATCGTTCACGATTGTTGATAAGGCACTTTTTTTAACGAAATTAAAAAGCGCGTCAAAAAAAATATTGTAAAAACGAATGTATATTTACGATAAAATGTTCGTATTTTATTTTAGTATTTTACAGTAACTTCAGTTTGAAAATACTTTGATGTAATAAGAAAATTAATTTCTTTCAAAACTTATAATATTTTTTATTATCTGCTTTAGAAAGAGAATAAAAAAAAAGATCTTAAGCAGGAAGCCAAAACCACCAGAAATCTGTTACACTCAAACTCATTACGCTCGCCTGAAAAAAAAGCCCATTACTGAATTCCCGTAACTCGAATTCTATTTATAACCCGATCCCATAAGTGTTTACGGCTTCGCGGACATTCGATTAGGCGCACAAACCATACAGAACGGCCGGAGAAAGTCTCGCGTTTTCAGGAATGACTTCTTTGGCCGGCCGAAGTTTGTGTATTCTCGAGAGCGCTTTAATCGGCGCGCGAGTAACGTCGAGCTTTGCATTGTCGCAAGACCTGTTTAATTTACGAGCGATTAACCGCGGGATTTTGCCCGACTTCCATTTTTGTCTGTTTGTTTTGCTTTGGAGGTGATTGGCTTAACGAAGAGCTGGAAGGTGTTGCGAGATAGGCGGAATTTATTGACGAGCTGGCTTGTTTGATTTATAATTCTTCGTGAATTTTTGCAGGTTCGCTCTTTTTTTTTTTTTTTTTTTTGCTTGATATCAATTTGAATTTAATCGTTGTCTCGCGGGTCTTTGCACAGATGGAATACTTTTAAGTATGAATATTTTCGAAGGTGTTTATAAAACTAGCATTTTAATTGTGCCTACAAACGTTTATTGATTTTTGAATTAGAAATGTGCTCAAGAAGTGCGTTTATGAAATGTACGTAATACCAAATGTGCGTAATCCGAACAAGGAAAGTCTTTTACTATTAAGATAAAGCAATTAACGTGACGTATGATGAATTAAATTAAGAAACTTTTTCTATTTGAGTTACTGGAAAAACTTATTATTTACATTTAATGTATGTAAAAAATTTAATGTATCGGCATTTTTCTTTTTCTTATGAAATACCCTTATGACATTTCAAACCAATTCTGCACGTACAAAAGTAGAATTAAATATATCTTACATTAAATTAATCAATAGTTCACAGCCAAGCTAAAAAAAAAATCTAAAATAAGACAGCATCACAATCAGTCACAATTATAAACTGCTAATCTCCCGCAAAACCGCAAGCTTATTTCGGCCGCGATAACCTCCTATCGTGCCGCGGCGCTTGCTTAGGCAAAAAAGCGCGCCGGCCGCCACGGTCAGTCTCCGAAAAGTCGTCGTCGTCGCGCGGAGGGAAAGCCCGCCGCCGATAACGGGCGCAATCGGCTTTCTTCTCCTCCTCCGGTTCGCCGCCGGCGCGTTGCGCAAAGACGAATGATGATCGGGAGAGGAAAAGGGGCAGCCTATTCTCGACGCTCTCGGAGAGCGCGCGCGTTGCTCCGCTCCGTTCAAATGCCGAGGAGCGCCAGCGATTTTCAGTCGGGTCCGGCTCCTCGGTAAACACGCACCAAAGCCGAGCGCTTCGGCTCCTCCTTGCGGCGTTGAGTGATTTTTCCTTTGAAGAGACCGGAGAGAACGAGATGATCAAGAGCGGGTCGCTGATCGTCTTGGCGGCCGTTCTGGCCTGCCTGGATGCTGCGCCGACCGACGACGGAAAGATCAGCATTAGGATTTTGCATACGAACGATATGCATTCCAGGTGAGGAGTTTTTGGAGGAAAAAAAGAAAAAAAGAAAACTGGAGTGTGATTTTGGAAAAGTGAATGTTTTTGTTGGATCCGCATTTTTTTTATCTGTGTTAACGCTGAATCAGTTCGAATGACCTATTTTTTTAGTGAAAGAACTGCTGATTATTAAGTATAAAAGATTGTTACACTTTTTGCTATAACTTTTACTGTATTTAAATACTCTTCATTAAACTTTTACGTGTACCATTTTAGTTTATTTAAAATTCAATTTAAGAAAGTGCTGTAAAACTCAAAGTGTTGAACATAAAGCGCGAGTCTGAATTATATCAAGGATAAATACTTAAGTGAAAAGCATACTGGAATAAAAAAAAAAAAAAAAAAAAAAAAAAATTTGAATCATGAAGAATTTACTTACGAAAAGAGAACTATGAGAAGGAATACTTGATTCAACATTGTTGAATAAGCCACAACCGATTATGAAGGATTTAATTAAACTGAAATTTTTAGTATATAATTTTCTAACTGGATCAGTTTAAAAAAGGAGACTTTTCATGTAATAAGATATGAAAAGGGTTTTAAATTTTATATTTATTTATTTATCAATTTTAAATTAAATTTTGCAAAAACATTTTAAATCCAAAGGAAAATCCATTTGGCAACATATGTTTTCACAATATTTATATTTGAGTAAATGAGTGCAGTTTAAGAAACGTAACACTTAAAGCTGAAATTAAAAACTCGTTGTT
The DNA here is from genome assembly GCA_035582975.1 of Ormyrus labotus. NCBI lineage: Eukaryota > Metazoa > Arthropoda > Insecta > Hymenoptera > Ormyridae > Ormyrus > Ormyrus labotus. The sequence continues at coordinate 15,853,903 of JAWWEO010000045.1, read as the reverse complement.
CGATCAATTTGACGTTGTTTTTTTTTTTTTTTTTTTTTTTGTAGAAACGAGTAAAGCGATAAAAGCATAAACTTGAAATGTCATTGCAGAACTGTTTTGTTTGAGTAATTATATACTATTATTACTTTTATTTTCTTTTATTCGATAGTTCATTTAATCCAATGTACAATTAGCAATTTTTGCAAACATTATTTTTTTTTATCCTTTATACTTTAGCTTTAAAGAATGAAGTAATGTTAATCGAGTGACTTAAAATAAGCTTTTTTAACGATTATGCAGATAAATTCAAAATTACTTTGTGATGTAATGTAATACTATCAGCAGCAGTCATTGATATTTGCTTCCAAAATTTATTTCTACATACAAAGATTAGCAAAGAAATCTTCAACGTGTAAACATAAATCAACATCTATTAAATTCGATAATTCTGAAATATATTTTTAAAATTGTTTCTATTTTTTTTTTTTTTTTTTTTCATTTACGTGCATTAAAACGCAACATTTTCGATAGTTTTATCATGCCGAGAAGGTAATCAACATTCACTTGACAAATTTTTTTTACGACTTTACATAATCCAATTGCAATTTTATCGCACATCGAGTATTCAAATCGTTTTTTCAAAAAATTAATTATATATTGTGATTGCGATTACTGAACTACTTCTGTTGCTTAGATTATTAAGCTCTGCAGCTTCATAAAAAAAAAACCTGATTAATATTCTATATTTACAACCGTTTAATAAACGCCACGCCAACCGTCCAGAAAAATAAGACAGCAGCCAAAACTACCTGTAAATTATAAAACACTCCATTACCCTCCCCCAACAAATCGCCAGCTATAAATCACGCGCGAGCAACTTAGCCACCTCGCTCGATTTCCTCTCGCGCAACCCAGCCGCATAGAATTAGCGCATCAACGGCGGCCAAAAATACGCAGAAACAATAAGACCTTCAAACCCCCTCAAATCATCCGCTACCGAAAATCCACCACGCATCTCGCGCGAATCCGACGCTCTGCACTGGCAAAACCTCAAACGAACCTAATATAATCTCAATGATCCGCGGCGGCAATTACTCTCGTTCACGCTCGACTTCCCGCTCTTGCAGATTCGAGGAGGTCTCGCAGTCGACGGGCATCTGCACGGCCAAGGAGGCCGAGATGGGAAAGTGCTACGGCGGCTTCGCGAGGATCGCCACCCTCGTGAGGAGAGCCCGCGACGAGGCTGCCAACGGACTGCCCACCTTCTTCCTCAACGCCGGGGACACTTATCTCGGCTCCAAGCTCTTCACCTACTACAAGTGGGAGATCGTCGCCAGATTCCTGAATATATTGAGGCCCGACGTTGTGGTATGTTTCGATGGTTTGTTTCAATGGAAAATTTGTACGGAAAAAGAGCCTTGGGGTTTTTTGATTGATGGGTGGAGGTGGAACTCCGTTTTTAGATAGACACTGCTATTAGAAGCAATTTATATTTTTCAGAATTGAAATAATGATCTTTCAGAATTTCAGGTTTCGATCGTAAAATATTCATGAAAGAAAAGACGTTTCGGAACTTGACAGTTAAATTAAGTTTGAAATTATTTATTTCATATAAATTCCGTAGAAATTACTAGACAACATCGATATTTGTATATATTGATTTTAAAATATAGTTGCGCCAAATGCTTTTAAAAAATTAAAACTCCTTGAAAATTCGAAACAAAACAATGCTTTCGACAACAAAAGGAATTAACGCGCTTTATCATTTATCAACGTTTTACACATTTCAGAAATTTTATTTTTAACAAAAACGAAAAAGCAAAGCGAGTAATAAAAGCACTGGCAGATATCAACGCGCTTGAAAAACGGTAATAAAATAAATCGCGCTAAGACGAATGTACGCGTCCCAATTACAGTTATAAGGCCGGATCTAATTTTGGATTGGTTTGAACAGTCTTGAAGAATAGTAGAAATTTCAACAGGGAATCGTTATGCAAAAGTGCTTCATAAATTGCATGTTATTGAAGCAGACGTTATTTGGACAGTATCTATTAATATTTCGAGCGAGCGTAAAACAACCTTTCAATCTCGCATATTAAAAGCGCCTGCAGTTAATTTAAGACTTTGTTTATTGCCTGAACTTAATTCACATTTTTTCACGTTTTGACGTAAGTAAGAGGTGTTCTGACACGTGAAAAATCTGCATGCTCGCGACACGTTTCGATACCGTTTAACTTGGAAGGCGAATACAAATCACCGATTTGCAAGCATATGTAGTGTAGGTGAAAAAACGCACAGTCTTTGGATACTCGTAAAAGCAGTAAATCTTTTAATTTCCAAGCTCACGTTATACGTTCTCAAAGCGGTAATTCAAAGCAATCTAAATAAGAAAACGATTTCAGAGCCTGGGTAACCACGAATTCGACCAAGAAGTCAGCGGGCTCATTCCCTTCCTCAACAACGTGAGCTTCCCGGTGGTCGCGGCCAACCTGGACCTCACCCAGGAACCCGAGCTCCAGCGCACCAAGGTCCTGAAAAAGTCCACCATCCTCATGGCGAAGAACCGTAAAATCGGCGTGATCGGCTACCTCACGGCCGAGACGAAGTTCGTTTCCCGTCCGGGCAACGTCGTCTTCATCGACGAGGTGATCGCCGTTCGCGAGGAGGCCAAGAAGCTGAAGGCAGAGGGCTGCGACATCATCATAGCCCTCGGGCACTCGGGCTACTTCACGGACCAGCGTATCGGCCGGGAGGTGGAGGACGTGGACCTCGTGATCGGCGGTCACACCAACACCTTCCTGTACACGGGAACGCCGCCCGACAGCAACGAGGCCGAGGGCCTGTACCCGACCGTCGTCGTGCAGCCCAGCGGCAGGAAGGTCTACGTGGTCCAGGCTTACATGGCCACCAAGTACATCGGCGACCTAACGATCGACTTCGACGCGAGGGGAGAGATCACGAGGATCGAGGGCAATCCGAAGCTGGTGGACAACAGCGTGCAGAAGGCTCAGGACGTGGAGGACGAGCTGAAGGTCTGGGTCGCGCCTCTGACTGGATACGCCGCCCAAGTCGTGGGGGAGACCAAGGTTTATCTGCAGGGAGACGAGAAAGTCTGCAGGCTGATGGAGTGCAACATGGGAAACTTTATCACCGACGCCATGGTTTTCTATGTAAGGAGTCGCTTTTATTTTTGCGCAAAGCTTTTAATTTATTTTGAATCAAATCATGAATATCATGAATTGGAATGGCAAGAAAAGTCGCCAGCTATAGTTTAATTAAAATTGTCATTTTTTATAGAATGCTAATCGAACTAAGCTGGATAACGGATGGACTGACGCTGCGATCGGTATACATCAATCCGGAGGAATAAGGACATCTATTGACTACATAAATGACAACAAGGTTTGTTAATAAACAATTAATTGTTTTGTGATACACCTTTATTCTAAAGTAAACATCTGCAGAGTATAAAGATTTAAATACAATTTTCCTGTACATTGAGTTTCCTTATCTTCTCTGATATTTTTAGTGTGCAGGAAGTCGTGGATTTTAAAGACACTTTTTTTTAAACTTGTAATCTGAGCAATTATTTCGGATACTACTTCAAAATTTTGAGATACACAAATATAATTTAACAATCGCTTTTTTTCTTGATAAATGTACATATTTTATTATACAACTTTAAATATTTATGCAAGTTTTAAACATGTACAAAAAGCCTTAAAAATATCTTACTACTATATTTTCTCAAAAAAATATGTATATCCTCTTCTCTTTCAAAAGTTCTGAAAGAAAAAGCCGTTACCCATAATCTCTCGGCTCTCCAAAAACTTCCACTACTAATCCCCCCCGGTATTCCCCTAAAAAAAAAAAAAAAAAAAACAGCTCTCACTCTTCTAACCCGCTTAAAATTATGCATACACACTATATACATTGAATCTTTATTGAACAGGTAACGATGGACGACGTCATAACCGCCTTTCCCTTCGGCGCCAAGCTGGTCAAAGTGGACCTGGACGCCAAGACGCTAATGAAGGTGCTGGAGTGGAGCGTCCACGACAGACTCAGCCAGAATACGACCAGCCACGGCGGCGGCTTCCTTCAGTTCTCCGGGCTCCAGGTGCTGCCCCTTTTTTTTTTTATGCTTTTCAAACGAGTTGCTTTCATATATCCGATCGAGAGACGAATTGCCTTTGGCCTTTGCAGAGGACACTGACCGCTGCTCGTTGTTCTGCTGTGCTCTGAGAGAGCGGCGCGGAATACCGTAATAATAGATTTGAAAATGATGAGGATTTTGTAACAAAAAAATTGCAGGTTTGAAATCTCACGCGACGTCGGTATACTGAAGAAAATTGTATAATTGCTTTGTAAAAGTGTTATAGTCTTAAATTAGAATTTGTCTTGCGTCTATGCAACGCATTATTTTTTATTTTAAAAGTTATCTTAAAAGATACAAGAATCTTTTAAAAGTCATTTAAATTGTCATTTGAGGCTGTGAAAAACTAGAATTTGATAGATAACTGCAATTAGCTTGTCAGTAAATAAATCGACGAGTCTCGTGTTGATACCGAATGACAAACGTTTTCAAAACGTGCGTGTACTTTATCAAAATCAATGAATCTCGATCAATATTATACTGATCCGCCGATAACTCGAGAAAAATTCGAGCGCGCATAAACTTTTCCCCGCTAATCAAGATACTCACACCGACGATTGAGGACGAACATTTTTCAAGAGCCCACGTCTCATTTTTCTGCGTTTCGCAACGTCGAATTACTTGCAAAATTGGCCGATTCGAAAGGAAAACCCCGATTTATCGTAGAATTAACAATGAATATTATCAGGGGCGAGCAAATATTTACCCCCGGCACTTCACGTGTATCATCACGAGGCAGACATGCACACCTCCGAGCACCGCGATCGTAAAGCTTTTTGTTTGCTCTTATCGGCTGACGCTTCATTTTAAATTCGATTACTCGGTTAATCTGTTACTGAAACACTTGGATTCTTCTATTTGCGATTTGCGCGAGGATTCTCGTTGATTTAGAAAAGTTGTTTGATTAATTTTAATGAAAAAGGTGATAAAAAAAACTTGTTAATAACGATGAATTCTATTCCGCGGAAGAATTAAAAACATGTTTGATTAATCCTAGAGACGATTTGAATTTTCAACTCGTAAAACATGATGGAATAATGAATCTTTATAGCCAATAATTTAAAAACACTCCGTTAATTCGCAATTAGCGTGAGAAATCATTTCTAATATTCAAAATCTGGGCATTAAAAAAAAAAATCACCGTAATCGCACCTCTATTAGATTCTTCAAAGTCGATGCTCATCAATTACGCAACGATTGTAACTCTTCCAACAATGACAACACGTTTAATTCATTGCTTAGGTTACTTACGACGTGAGCAAGCCGATTGATTGCCGCGTCGTCTCAGTCAAGGTGCGCTGCAGCCTCTGCATCGTTCCGACTTTCCAGGACCTCGATATGAATGCGAATTACAAGATCATCATGACGGACTTCCTTACTTCTGGAGGCGACGGATTTACCATGCTAAAGACGGTGCCTCGCAAAGACCTGAGTGAGTACATTTACAATAAACTGCAATAAGAATTAATAAACAACTGTTTTGATAATTTTTTACAATTCCCAGGGGAGTTTTTTTTAATAAAAAATGAATAAAAGTTTTTAAATATTTATTTGCCGCAAAACTAATATTTTTTATTCTTTTTCGAAATTTTCAATAATCAAATTGTTATCTAAGGTCATAAAGATTTTATGATTCGAATTGATTCTTTAAAAACTTCTATTCTCACATCAAACGTCAATTTGAAATGATAATCTTATACTTTGCAAAAAAAATGATTTCCTCGAGAATTTTTAATTAATTATCAACCTGATAAATTATGAGTATCAAGTTATTCAAATCATTGCAAAAGAATTGTATTCGCTTGATTATTCATATCTAATTTTCATTTTTAATTTTCTCGTAAAAATCATAATCTTCGAACGTATTATCTGTTTAGAAACTGAAGAATTTATAACTTAAATAGTTACGATAATAATCATTAAACTTTTATTTGAAAATCCAGAAGCAGCAATAAATCAGATCAAACGATTCATCGTTTTTATAATTTCGTAAACATTTCTTTTAAACTTCCTCCATAATAACGAAAGACTCCACGAATTTCAAAGCAATCCCCGACTTTCCTTACCACCACAAAATGGAAACTCCGAAAATCCCGAAATAACCGAACGATTCAATATTTTTCAGACATAACGGTGGCGGACGTGGTGGCCAAGTACATAAACCACACGGGTCCGGTGTACCCGGATGTGGAGGGCAGGATCCAATTCGTGCTGCCAAAGCCCTGCCGGAAAGCCTCGCCGAACTCTGCCGATCGGCTCGTCTTCCAGTTCGGCACCGCCGTCCTGCTCTGGATTGGACTTATGTCCACGCGTCTGGTCTAGCTTCATTCTTGTTTATAAAATGAGATTGTTATGTGAGAGTGAATGGGACACGTGCGAGTGTGGATTTTTTTTTTTTTTTTTTTTTTGTAAACGCGAGGAAGGTTTTTTTATTTTGTTATGAAAACCTTTGGTTTTTTTTTTATAAGCATTTCTACTGAATTTGAATTTTGAAGCAACGATCGAAAGAGTCGATTTTGTAAGCATTGAATTTTTATAGTTTTAACTGTATTTTATAGTGTTTATAAATTCTGAGAATAAAAAGATGATTTTTTAAATATTGCCTTTCTTTCTTCGATCCTCGCATTATCTTTCACAAACATTGGATAAAATGGACCTCAAAAAAAAATCTCATTTCATCATTATCGTGGCATTACTCAAAAACAAGTTAAACGCCCATTTATCAAAGTTATCGAAAGTCGTAACAATAAACTTTAACTGCCCTCTAAATCGCCCGCAATTCCCAATATGATTAATACCCCGAAACGTCAACAGATCCCATCAATATTTCACCCTAATCGTCCAATTAACTTCCGCCGTGCAGCGGTAAAAAAAAAATCAACGTCAGCAACAATATATCCAGCCGACTCGGGCCGCGGCGGACCTGCGCACCGCGTATATTTTGACCGCGTATCGCCATGGGAACCCGCGGCGGCCGGCCAATAATCGGCACATAAACGCAAGTGCGTCGCCGATAATGCGCGACTAGTTATCCGCAGCCGAAATCGGAAGCCGAGATATAGAGCATCATGGAGGCGACGAGCGAGAGCAGACCGAGGGCGATGTACTGCGCCACGCCGATTCTGTACCTGAACATGGGCGGGGAGATGCTGTACGTCCTGCAGCAGAGGCTGCAGACGCAGAGCGTCGCGCCGGACAAGACGATTCAAGGCTAGTCGTGCTGATTGTTCCTTTTTTTTTGGTTTAGTTTATTAGAGAACGGAGAGAGAGAGAAGGTGGTGTGGTTTTTTTGTTGGAGTTTGTTCTTGCGTCTTCCTAGATAGGTAGTTTTGGTACTTGGTATCTTATCGGAAAGTAAGCGCGATAAGAGATAATATTTCGTGAATTTTAAAGCATATTAATTATTGGGCGTTTTAGAGCAGTTTTGAAAGGACTTTTTTCTGCTTTTTTATTGCAGTTTTTGTACTTGATTTTTATAAAGATCGTTGTTTCTTGGTAAACGTTTATGTCAAGGTTATAATAAAGAAGACACTTTACTCTTAATCGATCTCTATGTAGACTACGTTGACAATTAAAGTGAGGCGAACTTTACCTACTCATAAAACTGTTCATTATAGCACTAACTTCTCAAGTGCTACTAATTGCAATTTAGAAGCTTCGAAGCTTAAAAAATACTTTTCTTCATATTCTTATTTAATTAAATTTTCTAATTTACTACAATATTGGCTTAGAATACGAAATAAAAAGTTCAATGTCTTTCAATCTTATTAACCAAGTAGCCGAAACAAAAAAAGAACTAAATATTGAAAAGTAGATTGAAAAGAAAATTGAAAATAAAAACGTTTATTAAATCATGTTCCCAATTCCGCCCCAAAATTTCAACCCAAAAAAAGTCAAGTGAACACGCACCCATACATTACTCTAAACCCGTCAAAATTGCAGTAATGAACGACGTGATCCACGCACTGTTGAACCCCAAGCAACTGCACTCGATATTCGAGCCGGGCCCATTAATGGGACTGGCCTCGTTGCGAGCCATGCTGGAGCGGGTGGTGCTGTCGTCCATCATGAAGCTGGACGAGAACAGCATGGGCAAGCTCTTCGACCTCATGATCATGATGGTGAAGTACCAGCTGGCGACGGCCACCGGCCCGAGGGAGCTCATAATGTCGACTCTGAATCACATCGACGCCGTGAGGGACATGGCCGTCGATAGGAACCTCGTGGAGCACGTCGATCTGGCGCATCGACTGGTAGTTGATGTGAGTTTGGAACTTTGTTCGATATGCAGTTTCGGGGGAGTATTGATGGGGAAGTTTGGATTGTAGTTCGGGACTTGAAATGGATATAGTCTTTGAAGGAAAACGTATAGATATATGACGAATGATTGTAGCTTTTAGTTTAAATTTTAGAGTAAGTTTCTCTACTAATTCGTGTGAGTTATATGTTTTTTTAAAACAAACAGTAGTAATTAAATCGATAGTTTTATTTAAAGATTTTGAAGTAAAAACAATCATCATTAACGTATGACGGATTCAAATTACAGGACGTAAATCGATTGATTAATGAACGATAAATATAGCCGTGAAGCAAAAATTTATATTTTTCTTGAATACAGTTATATTCAAGGAACAGATTTACAAGTCGCATGTACTTTTCTTTTATTCATTAAACAATAAAAATACTCTTCACCTTGGATTAATTAAATTCCCGACAATTACACGAGTCTTCTTCTCATTCTATTATTTCAACAAGTTTATTATCTACCCACTACATCCAAATACAGATTTTTACTAATTTTGCATAAAATTTTCACAACAAAAACAATTTAAAAACAATATAAAAAGATGCACAAAATAAAGAAAAGCAAAAATTTCTCTTCAAGACCTACGGCAGCATGACGTACAAAGAAGTCTGGCAAATCAGGAACGACTGCCTCCTGGAGATCCAGGCGCACAACGTCCGCGTAACGATCCTGCTCAAGCTCGGCATGCAAAACTGCGACGCGAGCTTCAACAGGCTCTTCCAGCGGTACGACGACAAGTACCAGGAGCGCAAGGAGGTACTGCAGAACGTGAAGCTCAGCGAGTACAACGACGAGGAGGGCGTCCTTGGCTCCTTTGCCTTGTACGGCGAACGCGTCACCTTACTTGGCAGGAACGTGTGAGTACTTTGCCCGTCGCCCGGGGCAATTTCTGGCTTTTCGAGGCGGTCGTTTATGGGCATTGGTTTAAGAGCTGGTGGCGAAGCGGTTTTTGGGGAATGCAGATTTGGACTTTGACGGAATTTTGAGAAATGGATCGTTGGCGGTGCAAAGAAATTTAGATTATTTAAATTAGTATATAAAAATTAGTTAAAAATAGTACAGTTTTTGGGCAAAAAAAGTTTATGAAAACAGAACCTTATTACATTTAAATAAAATCTGCCTGTACATTACAATTTTCAATTTTCAATCTAAACTTTTAATGTCAGTTTATTTAAAAAAATTTTTAGATACTCCTCATCTTATGGACACGTACACAGTAGCAGATCTTCACAAAATCTACAGCAAATGGTAGCAGTTAGTAATAAAGCAATGCGACAAGAACTTGAAACTATGGCCACCCAATTAGGCAAGGAAGAAACTATTCCCAAGAGGATGTTTACTCTACACCTTTTTACGCAATACGACAACGACAAAAACATGGACTGCTCGACGGCCAGCGAAATCAAAACCGATAATTCGAATAATATTAATACGGTGAACAAAGATAAGGAGGGAAATTTAACTAATCCACCCGTTAATGAGTACAAGAACAACTTGATAAAAGACGTTGACTCGGAGTTTGATGAAGCGCCTCGTACAGAAGCTATGGATTTAATGAAGTTCTTTGATGTGATATAGAATAGTGTTTTATTTGCATTTCTAGTCTTTTTGTGATAATGTGAGAGCTTTACTTAAGCTTGAGAGACTATATGTTTATTTTTGTATTATAAAGTTATCTAAAATAGAAATATTTTATGCAATTTAATAATGTCATTACTCTTTTATTGTATAAAAAATGTTACGACAGATCACTGTTAGCTATTGTTTTAAAACCTACAAATTGTAAATTGTGTAACATTTGCAAACCCGTTTAGAAAAATAACTTTACACAATTTTTTCTTATTTAACAAATATTTTATATAACATAATAAAAAAGGTTTAAACTAATAATCTTAATCTCTAGTTAAATCTAAAATGTATTTGACATTCTTTCCACCACCTGGTTTAAGGGCATTTGTGACAGCCTCTTGAAATTCACATAATGGCACTAACTGACTTGGAGGAGCTTTCAAGCTCCCGTCTATAAATAGCTTTTGTAACTCGTCGAGCATTTGCTTTCGCTCGCTAGATTCGCCATTTTTATTGGTCCATGCTGTCATCCAGAAGCCTTTGAAGCTCAGATCCTATAGTAATAAAAGTATGAAATTGCTCAGTCTTAGATTTTTTTGACTGTTTGAAATTAAAGCTGTAAGCTATATAAATAGATGCTTACTTTAAAAATAAGAGATGATGCTGGGATGGATAGAGGCTCCCTTGCCATTGCTCCATATGTCACCATAATGCCGTTATTACCCAAATGTCTTTGAACTTCTGTTGCATTTTTTCCACACACACAGTTCAATGCCAACTGAGGCCGTGGTAACTTTTTACTTTTAAAAAGATCTGTTTTTCGTAATTCTTCTTCAGTTAAGACACAGGTAGCTCCTAATTCCATGAGTTGACTCTTAAGAATACATTTTATCGATGAGATTACAGAAAATTCTTATATAAAAATTAGATTAATTTTTCACTCAATATTACCGAATCAAAGTATAATGAAATCAGAAAAATAAATAAGTTCAAATTTATTTCATTACACCTAGACTCGGACAGACCAAAAAATACCAACATATAATATTAAATTCTTATTTATTTGTTTTCAATGGATTTTTACCTTTACTTCATCAATGCCTGGTCTTTCTCTAACAATATTTACAGAATTAATATTCCAAAGTTTGCACAGTTGAATTACATATTGCCCAACTGCAGAATTAGCTCCATTTTGAATCACAGTGTCACCCTGCATGAGAGGTACAAAATCCTTTAACATTCTGTATGCTGTGCAAGGATTAACATTTAGCATACTTGCTTGAACGGTATCCATGTCTTTACTTATCTAAATAAAAATGATTATTACTTTAAGTAATTATTTTTATTGGTAAAAAAAATTGTCATTAAATTAAAAGAAACTTACTTTGTACACTTCTTGTTCTTTGTATGTTGCTTGTGATCTCCATGTACCTTTGTTGGCTCCGTTAGGTACTACTCTGTCACCTACACATACATTTTTAGCGTTCTTCCCTACTTTAATGATTTCTCCAACTGCTTCATTGCCTGGAACTGCAGGCAAAGATGGTTTACTAGGATATTTTCCTTGAATTGTGTTAATGTCAGCTGGGTTTACAGGCGATAGTAGCCATTTGACTACAACCTTAAAGTGCAATTCTTAATTGGTAAAAAATTAAAAAATAAAAGTGTAGAAAACATTTGTTTATTCAACTTACTTCGTCATCTTTTGGTTCTTCAATGCAATTTGAAGTTAAATGGAGAACATCAGTTGGTTCTCCATATTCTTTGTAAATTAATGTTTTTCCATATAAATCTGTGGACATTAGTCTTTGTCCGTGAAACAATGATCTCCGTAAATTGTGTATTAATAACGAACCAACCTTGCCAACTTGCATATTTAATGATAAATGCAATTAAATGGAGAAGAAAACACCGGGAATTTGGAAATTAGAGGTTATGTTTCGTGTTTTGACATACATCATATGCTCCGATTCGCACCGATAGATACATATGATTTTATGTGGTCACGTGATTTGTTTTGTGTTTGTATTGGACGGCGCGCGTAAATTTGCTCGATTTGAAATGTGTTACAATAAATAAATCTAAATTTTAGTTTTGTAGTAACTTATTTATTATTGCTTTGGCAATGAGGTATGAAAATGTATTTATTAAAAATTAAAAGTTCTTAAAAGTTATTAAAAGTTAAAGTACGTATTCTTATATAAGTAGTCGCTTATAATAGATTTATATTACACAATTTACATAATACGAGTCTGATAATTAAAAAAGAATGTATAAGAAAAATTAAATTTACAAAAAATGTAAAATTGGCACACTAATAAGTACAAATATTAAAAGCTTGCTTGTTTACGCTAGCTTTTTATTAAAATAATAAAACAGCACATTTGACTTATATTTAAATATTTGATTAAAAAAAATTAAAATAGTACTCCGTACATTTTATCGACTCAGCAAAAGATTTTGCTTACACCTAGAATGATATATACATATTTTTCAGATGATTTAAACTAAACCAAGTAACAGATCAAACCAAACATGTACATTCATTTCCATCTGACAAGTCACTTAGTTAATCAATCAGCGCTGCGGCAACATTCTCATCAGCCTTCAGCCGCCTTCTCAAAACAGCACCCCCCAGTCCCTCTTGATCATATCCGCGGCCTTCTCGCCGATCATGTAGGCGGGCGCGCAGGTATGTCCGGCGATAATGTCGGGCATGACGCTCGCGTCCACGACCCTGAGCCCTCGTACCCCGTGGACTCGGAGCGCGGCGTCGACGACGCCGCCCCGGTCGCGCGGCGCCATGCGGCAGCTGCTCGTGAAGTGGCCCAGGGTCGTCGAGACCTGCCGCGCCACGCAGCGCCAGTAGTCGTCGCTGCCGAAGCGCCGCTGCCTGCAGCCGGGGAACGGCACCGGGAAGAGCGTCGCGTTGAAGCGCTTGAACGCCCGGCTCGAGGCCACTTTTATCGCCTGGAAGAAGAGAGTTGGCTGATGGGTTGGTTGAAAAAAGCGGTATTGTTTGGATTAAAATAATTTCCGTTTTACATGCGGTAACTGAAATTTCGCAGGTATATACTATTATATTTTTAGTGGAATATGAATTAGCAAAAAAAGATTTAGGTCGCATGTTTAACCCTGTCCATTATATTATATTTCCTGTCATAATTTCGAATAATTTCACGCTGGACGATCAGTATAAGAATTTTTTGTTTTAATTTTTACGAGGCGTAAAGTTCAATGAAAAGTAGGTACTTTCAATTGTCTGCACAATTACAAGCATTTATTGTAGCGATTATTTTCATTTAAAAAAACATAAAATCCTTTTCAGTGCAGTTTTCGGAAAATAGCGTAAACGAAATACAAGCCGTAACTCCGTTACGAGGATGGAGTTTCCCTTTATTCGCCGAAAGACAAATTTAACAAAAAAGAAAAGACCGATTACATGGCAACTTTTATTATGAATACTAAATTTTAAAACACTCCCGTTTGACTTCTTTTTAATATACATCTCAAAACATCCTTTCACTGCTCTTGAAATAGAAATGTAAATTTTATCTTATATAGTTATTTTTACAGCAATCTAATACAAAAAATATGCAATACTCGCCGAGCTATTTCCAAAGTTATTTCAAACTCAATGAAACATTTACATCGCTCATAAATAAACCGCCTATTTTCAAGTACCCCCCCTGAACTCTACCACCACGACTCACCGCCTTGATGCCCCGCACCATAGTCTCCAGGTCTTCCTCGTGCTCGTAATAATTGGCCTCCAAGAGGGGCGGATCGAGCGGATTCGCGCTGCGGAGACTGACGCGTCCGCGGCTCTTGGGCCTCATGAGGACGGGCACGATGCTGAAGGCGTCGAGGCCCTTGTAATCGGCGAAGACCTGCCGGTCGAACTCGTCGCTCAGGCCCAGGAGGGCCCGCATGCCGCCGGAAATGTCCCCCGTCAGGGCGCCGATGCCCAGGACCAGCTCGATGTCCGGGTAGTCGTTTTTCGGCCGTCGGCCCGAGAGAACTGGAAAATTGGGAGTTGAATGGTTGGTAATAAAACTGTATTCGCGAGTTGACGAATCTAATAAAGGTAATTGTATGTAATTGAATGTATGGAACAAAAATATTGCGTGTTTAGGAGAGACTATTAAAAAGAGGAAGAATTTTAAATTGTCGACGTGATGATTACGTTTTCAAATGGAAAAAAACTCTTAATACTATTAAATAAAATTCATTTAAGGATAAAAATATCACGTTCTAGCTAATTATATTTTTTATTTTTCAATTTAGCTTCTTATACAGTTATACTTATATATTTTTATTTTAAATATTAATCGATCGACTAAAAAAGATTGAGGAAAGTCGTTTCAATAATTCGATTGTATTCTAATTATAGTATTGTATTAGTTTTGATTGAAAATCTTATTAGGCATTATCGCGTCATTACATTATATGTTCTTGATACAAAGACAATCGGCACTTATTCAAGTCATCGAATCATTCTAAATTTAAAGTGATTCCCAATCGGATTTAAAAAAACAAACATATTCATGTAAACCGCGAATAAAATTTAAATCCATTAATAAAATTTTATTTCAGAATCGCTCAATTTGTAAACATCTCGAGGCGTCGCGATATTACCATTTCGTGGGCCTTTAATGATTCATGCCGCAAAACAGCCACCTTTCCATTTCTCAGGTTGCATCACTTTCTGCGTCTGGTGCCAAAGTCAAGGCACCGTGATGACTTTCAGAAATATCAAAACACAATCATAATTAAGTGAATTTCAAACTTTCTTCGACGACCTCGTACAAGGAGTTCAATGATATCGTAATAGCGATTCTTTTTGCGCGCAATGTACAGCAGAACAAAGGAATAAAAAATTGCATCAATCGTTAACAATCGAATACTCACAACTTTTCGTATCGATAAACGCGAGAGCTTCAGCCCCACCGGGCACAGTGAACGGCCCTCTGCCCCTCAGCAAATAATCGAAGGTGTGCACGGGATTCATAGCCAATCTCGACTCCACGATCGTCACGCTCTCATTGACGAAAAACGTGAGCGCGGCCATGCTCACGTGGTCCTTCAGATTGTGCCCCACCGGCAGGTCCTCCAGCACCTCGATCCCCAGCGACTCCAGATGCTCCCTGGGCCCGATGCCGGACAGCATCAGCAGCTGCGGCGAGTTCAACGTCCCGGCGCACAGAAGCACCTCCCTCTTGCCCCGGGCGACGTAGGTCCTCCCGTTGTTCAGGAAGCGAACCGCCGTCGCTCGCCGGGACTTCGGATCGACGAGGATCTTCGTCACTCGGGAGTAAGGCAGGACGCGGAGGTTGCGACGGTAGTCCCGGACGGGGGCCAGGAAGGCCTTCGACGCGCTGACTCGGCGGCCGCCGCGGAGGTTCGCCTGCACCATCGAGAAGCCCAGGAGGCTGAAGGGATATTCGGGAGTTAATTTCAGAAATTTTTCAATGTCGCCGAGCACTTTGAATGAATTTTGTGGCGTCGGAAAGAAAATGAGTGTTGCACAATATTGCAAGTGGAAAACTTGTATCGCGGTGGGCAGGTTCGAATTTAATGTAATTTTCCGTGGATTGACATAAGATTTGTTTACGATTACATAATTGTCGATTGTATGCTGGAGATTCGAAGTTTGTATTTTTCCAGGATAATGTAAGACAGTGAAAGTATTATCATTAAAACTCTTTTTAAGATGCACAGTCAAACTGCTCAATAATATATGTTAATCAATAAATAGTGTTTAAATAAAATTTTGGTCTAATCATCAATTGTATCTTTGCAAAAGCTACAAAAAAATAGCCATTATAATCTTTCACTTGACTCAATTAGAGTTCATCGATACGGAAAGATCACTCTCTCATCCGTTGCGCAGCCGGTGAACTTGCTTTTCCCGCCTCATTGTCATTACGCAGCTCTGGAAAAGTTCTAGGTGAAATTTTCGTTCCAGTTAAATCCGACTGCTCCCATCGGCCAACGTTCGGACGGCGCGAACGTTGCGCAACCTTGTTTTTTTTTTATCGAGCCGAGCGGCGCACGAATCCCCGCGCTTTCGTTTTCGGTTCGGTCGAAATAGCCATTTTTTTTTTAAGAGAAAATAATATATTAAATACGCGCGTCTCGGCGAGGAACGCGACGATGCAGCAATATGCCCGTTTTTCCGAAGCTTCGCCGACTGAACTATTTCGCGCGTACCTCGACCCACTGGCTATAAGCGCAACGACGACGTAATCCGCTTACAATCGCTTCTGAAGCATTCGCGGAAAAGATGCAAAAATCGGCGGAGGATTGTTAACACAGTTAGCGGCTTATATTATGCACGTGATGTTGACGTTGAATCATCGTCCGCAAAAAAGTCTCTCCCAGCAGCTCGTAATTCCCCGATTATCGCGTTTACCCGCTCTATTAAAAAGGCGCGCATCGACAATTATTACTAAAAAAGACCAGCCGAGCACATGCAATATAGCATACCTTTCGCCGTTGTAGTCGTTGATCCTGTAGCCGAATTCCTTGGCTGACTGTAGGAAAGGGTTGCGGAGCGGGGAGACGTACGGCACGTTGGACACGTCGAGGTAGCCGCCGACTGAGTGATACCTTCTGTCCTGGTACTTCAGTCTGGAAAGCGAGGATTAACGATGAAAATTGGCAAGCTGCTGTAATTTCAGGGTAATTATGATGTGTCGAAGGTAAATGTTTGATGGAACTGGTGCTTTTCGAAGAAGGGATGAATGCACGTCAGGAAAGAATTGTGGCAGAATTTTTTTACTGGTAAAATAATGAGTAATTCGCATAACTGAGGCTGTGGAAAGTAACTCTGCAGTAATCGCATTGGCCTTTAAATATTAGAGAAGAACAATAATAACTAAAGTGATTGTGACAGAGTAATTAAACACAATTTTTTAGTTAAATATTTTTAAAATTATGTATTGCATGGCTTGGCTTGTTCGATTTATGTTCATGTCGTAAATGTATGAAATGAAGCCTTTTCGCCAAAAAGTAGTAATCTTCAATTAGATTCCAGCTTTATGGCTACAAATTACAGGTTTAGCTTTTTAAAAACTGTCAGCTAATCCGTTTAACAATAAAAGTGCCAAGAAACTAGTGATAATTTAAAAGTAAAATCATTCACTTTAAAAATCACTTCGAAAATCGACTCACCTGCTGTTCTCCGACTTGAGGAAGTACGGCAGGACATTATCATAGGACCAGCCGGGATTCCCCATCGCCTGCCACTCGTCGTAGTCGGCCTTGGCGCCGCGGGTGTAGATCATGAAATTGATCACGGAGGTGCCCCCCACAGCCTTGCCGCGCGGCCAGTTGCACCTGCCGTCCGCCATCGACAGGCAGTAGCCCGGCTGCGACAAAATTAGCGCCGTTTAGAGCCGCGGTAATTCGCTTTATGGGCGGGTGGAGTTCGCAGAGAATTTCATTCGGTAAAATTTTTCTGAATGATTCGCCCGTAAATTTAACCGTTGGGGACACTTTTAATTTGAAATAAAATATTATGCATTTTGAAAATTTGGAAATTTGAAATTGTTAACTTGGAAATTGCATCTGTGTAGAGTGCATTGATTTGTTAAACAAGTTTATTAAAGATTATTGTCGTATTATATGTATCAATTTTCATTACAATTGAGATCAGTTTACTTTCTGAATCTAAGAGAAGATACTTTAACATGAACCTTCCACTTGTTTGCATAATAATATAAGTGCATTTTAATATTCGCCCTATGCCAACAGGTTGCTAGTTAGCAAACTTTAAATAATTTCTAGCAATTTCACGTATTAGTCACAATTTCGACGGCGTAAAACCTAATAACTTGTTTCGCAACCATCCCCCATTACATCACAGAAGAAGAAAAGCCGTTGAAAAAAATCAAAGGCAAACAGTTTGCCCAGATAACATTCCACATTATCCTCTCCACTCGCAGCCTCTTAAAATTCAAACGGCAACCATTCACGCACCGCCATTAAAATTCAAGCTCAATTATTTTTTTTTTTTTCACAATAAAACGAAGGCAGGCGCATTCCTCGCTTAGAGGAACAAAAGTGGGTAGAGAATTTTTTTTCCTATTCAGGGAGTCGACTCGCGGAACAGAAAATACGGCGAACGCGCTGAATGCGAATTAGCGAGAGGACTCGGTCGGCTTTCTGCAAGCGCAGCCTCTTCGCGAGCTTTGGCTTTGTTGGCCGTTGCATTAGTGCATAAGTGCCTGACGAGTAAACCTTGGTGACGACGGCCAATTTTTATAGCAGTCTATTAAGATTTTGCATAGAGATTTTTAAAAGTATTTTGTATTTTTTTCTTACTTTAATTATTATATAATTATACAATATTATTACAAATGCAATAATTCTAATAAGATTTTTATGTAACTCTAACAATGTTTAGTTCTTTTTTTTAATTTAATATCACTCTATTTATCCCCTAATGTGCTTAACAGCGACAGGGGTAAAAATAAATTTGTGAAATGAGACTTATATTTTATATTAAACTTTTACGTTTGATATACAGAGCTAGTTAAAATATTAATATTTCGCAAATAAATTTTCAATTTAAAGTGATTTATTTGGTTTAACAGTATTTGCATAGAATACAATGTTGATTCTATCAAAAAGGATATCCGTTTACGCACTGCGGGTAGAATCTAGTAGAAGGATTGTGTATTCTTCTCACAGTGAAGCTGCCTAATGCTGCGAGCGCACGTGACTTATCGGGGATCATAATAAAATTTTTTTAATACGTATATGAATCTGCAAAAAGGTCAAGATGAAAGGTTTTGCATCGATAGAATTTTTTGCAAGTTTGCGAGCAATAATAATGAAGAGACTCATCGTGCCGCACTCAATGTCTTGTTTCGTTGCGCTGAATATTAATGGTCTTATTTAATTTATATTAATGGAAGAGAATGAGGATGATGAATTCTTGCCTTAAAGGAGGTGGGAAAGGACTCTAACTATTTGTGATTAATGTTTATAATAATGGCGTTAAAAAGTTTATCAAAAAATGTACAATAAGTACTTTGCATTCACGTAGATGAATCATTTTCTATTTTTATTGATAAATATAATTATTAAAGTCTGCTTATGAGTTTACTAAGGTATAGAGTCAATTTTATCTGAAACTTTTTTTACCTTCATTTTGTCTCATTTTACTGCATTAAATATAAACATCAATTAAATACACTACCTGCAGTTTTAAATACACCTTTAAACAAAAAATAACTGGATCGTGGTAATGCATTATGTCTAGAATATAAATTCTTTAATTGACAAATACCTTCCTAACTCGCAAACACCACCATAACTTTCCATCTCCTAAAAACAAAGATCGACTTAAACTCCGATCACCCTCACCTCTCCCTCGCTCGGCTCAGTCCGGTATCCCCAGTTGTAATCGGTGATCTGCATTATAGGGGCGAGCAGCGGTATGTCCGTGAGGAACATCTCGTCCTTCCCGGCCTCCAGTAGCAGGACCTTCCACTCGGGCACCTCGCTGAGCCTGTTGGCCAGCACGGATCCGCCCGAGCCCGCGCCGATTATCACGAAGTCGTACGCCCCGGCGTCGAGCTCCTCCGAGCGGACGAGGAGCAGCAGGGCGCTGAGGAAACAGGGGATCAGCTGCTGCTGCTGCATCTTCGGGCGATTTCTCGCGGGAAATCATATGGGGAGGTGCGACGAGTGGAGTCGGCGAGGTTTATTGCTGTTTAGGGAAATTATATTCAATGTTAATTTATCCGAGTTTGCTGGCAGGCGCGTTTAATTTAAGGAGTTTTATTAACAGATAAACGGTGATTAGCAGTCGTTATTATTTTTTTTTTAATTCTTGTGACAAATGATGCTGTAAGTCAAGTAATCAGAATATATAAAGATTACGTTACAAGCAGAATTAAAAATACTTTTCAGGATTGGGGAGACAGAGCTGCAGAAATGTGAAAAAATTACTGCCCTTGTACTAAAAATTTCAATATTTATAATATTAAAATTTATAGTAGTATAAGCAAATCAATTTTTTGGCAAACGAAACCGTCTCCCCATTCATCAGTATTATAGTAATATAATGCGGTAAAGTATGTAACTTATTTACCTTTGGAGCACCGAATAAATCAATTTGCACAGCAGTGATAAACGAAGCACTTGTCATCTCCCGTTTACTTTTCGCACTTATTATTGCAACCTAACATCCTTAATAACTCCAAACTCAGTCCTTAAATATTGTGTTAAGTCCGCGCCAAACTCTTTCCTCGTCCAAAACAAAAAAGCGCCCCGCAAAAACCGAAAAAAGAAACACACCCCCTCTCAACCGTAACTCTGTCACACATCACAAAAACCCCGCCGCGGAACTTCCCCGCGAACGAATCCTCGTTCTCATCCCGCAGCCAGCTAAGAGAGCCATAAACCGCTCTGGCGGATCGGCCGCTCCACTCCCGGCGGCGTCGACTCGCTGATTGACCGATCGAAAAGCACGCCGCGGACTCGGCCCTGCTCGCCTCTCCTATCAGTGACAAGGCCGCGCGCGTCTCTCTCTCTCTCTTTTTTTCGCTCTGTAGGTGTTGTTACTTAATACGGGCTCGATTACCAGAATATCGCGAGCGATTCGGCTGTCACGTTTCGGGAGCTAATGGCTGCACCGAGAGCGGGTGCACATGAAAATTGGGAGGCGATCGCGGGGTGATTTGTAAGTGGATCACGATCTTTTGAGGCCGCGGGGATAGGCGGAAGGCAGGACGAATTTTAACTATTTTGTTGATGCAACTGTAATTTTATTAGTAATAACGACTTTTGTTTTTTAGCGAGTTGCTATTAATTAAAGGAAATTGGAAAATTTATTTAAATGTTATTATGTATTGTGAGCACTTAAATTAAGCAATTTTGAAATGTATAAGTACATTATAGTACATTAGGACTGTGCATAATCCGCTGTTAAATAAATGAAGATTAATTAATAGTGCAGATAAAGGTTTAATTAAAAAATCCTTCAATTAATTTATACTATTTAAAAATACTATAAATTAACAATAATTACGAAAAAAATAGCTTCTAATTACTCATTGATAATTATACGAAAAAACTGACTAATTACCTGAAAATATTTTCACAAAAAATTATAATACTAGTAATAAATATCGCGATGCTCCTAATGAAATTAACACTCACTAAAATGCATAATTTGCTTATTACACGATTCATCTAAAAGTAAGTTAAATTGAAAAATTTTAACAAATAAGTCGATGCTTTTCACATCTGAAATTATAAAAAGCATCATATGATGATACAGATTGTGAAATTTCTTTGATTGTTATACATAAGGTGTTTAAGTAATATGGAGCATGTTTTGTCTCCAGGATAAAGAACTCGAGAAAGGATTTCGCGAATAAAGCCAAATACTGCATGTATGTAGAATATCAAATAGCGCGTGGTAGTTTACGACTCCCATACATGCAGGTGGATTGCAAAATTATGTAATGAGATATGCACGCAATTAATGGCAATTACTTTTTAAATTTAAAACGAGATGCTTTATTCTATATTATTATTGGTATGCATGTGGAAATTCAATACAATCCTCTGTTTTATGGACGCGCGTAAAAAATAAATTATTTCTCGACCATACATGAAATTTATTTAAATCTGCTATTTTTAATTTTTAGTGCAGCATAAAAAGTTGATTTTACGAAACCAACAATGAAAAGTATTTTCTGCATTGATGCTGGGCTGAGTCACGGTAGATATATTTTTTCTATTATTCAAGTGAATAGGCCAGATTGTTTCTTTTAAAATGGTAATTTTTCATGTGGTAAAAAGGGATATTATGGATTTCTATAAGTAGCACTGAAAAACTTGGATAAGAAATAGGTGAAAAAGCACCTATTGTAATGTCTTCAAGTACAGATAAGAAGTGGATTTTGTGGTGAAGGTGTTTTTAAAATTTCGTTTTTAAATGAAACATTTAAAAATTATGAATATTTACACTTACATTCTTAGTTGACTCATCATTTTTTATTTTTAGACCGGTACTTTTAATATTTTTCATTACTGAACGAATTAAATTAAAAAGTACTTTAAAAATGGTTTTTATTCAAGAAGGTGTTGAAACAATTGTATTTTAAGTAGCTTTTCATGTTTTTACATTTAAGTAATACCAAACGATTAATTTTTACCGTCACAAAGCCGACTTTCTTTATGACGCAGTGATTTTTCTCTTTTCTGCCTCCCGAATAAAAGGAAAGTTTTGTGTACGTTAACAACTTACGCAACACATTACAAAAATGTTGTTCTCATGACCAACAAATTTATTAGCTGCGGGTGTTAGTCAAAAATTAAATTTCAATACTAATGTCATTTACATATTCTAAAGGATTTTCTCAAGATTACTCGGTCAAAGTCAGCCTCAATCAAGGTGACTTTTGGGAGGATCTCGAATTTATCTAACTCGCATTTTTATGTTAATTTGCTTCTGATGTTATCGAAAATTATCGAGTGAAAGTTTTTTAATGTGATGGCAAGAACATAAAAGAAACCCTTTAAAAATGATTTTTTTCAAATGTAATTCATCCCTTTGTAAAAAATTATGTTATACTACTATTAGAAGTAGAAAAATTAAGTGAACATTTTTTTAATTTAAATTTGATAAAGTTTGTTTCAAACCGTGGTTAAATATTCATCGCTCATTATAGATGATAATTTCAAAATCATCAAGAAATAACTACGGATAAACCATGTCAATCAATTAATTGTACTATTTTTAGTAAACAAAACACTATAAAAGACTTTAATTAAATGCATCACCTAAATTTTTCAAAGCAAAGCCAATAAAAACATAATAATTTAAGCAATTAGCAGCAATCAAGCTTGTTTTTTTTAAGCTACTTAATTACCGCGGTGTCCATAAACAGCCAAACGCTTTCTAGCCTTGCGAATGCGAAACACACCAGTCCTTAAATCATTACCAAACGAGCTTCCTAATAGTTGCAAAATCGCGATTCCGACAACGTGGATGTCCTAAGAATTTTCGCATTTCATTCTACGCCTACGATCAAATGATAAATGATGATGAAGATTTTCGCTGACCTTGAAACTAAATGAAATTTGAGATGATTGAAATTAACGTTTACGAATATCTTGCTTGAATATAAAGCCAAGATGAGTTTGTAAACTTTGTTAATAAAATCGGACGATTGGTATTCTTTGCAATTTTTTATTGCTACGTATTGTACTAAGGGTAAAAGGATAGTTGTTATTTCATTAAAACCTCGAGAAAAATTTACCAAAAAACAGTCAATTTCCAAAAAATTTATAAATCATCTACTAAATTATTTAAATTTTCTCTACGTTTGAAGTTTAACTTTTACGTAATTTTAGAGCACACATGTAAACAGTGGTTATTGATAATTATTCAACAATGTATAACAAAGTATGATGAGAATTTAAATATTCTAAAAAAATCGTTTCAAATAATGCGTCACTGATCCAAACGAAATTTCTCGGACGAGATTTTTATCACGTCCACCCGAGGACCAGTTCTAACGATAAATCTGTCAAACGCCCAAGAAGTCGGGACGCCGCCGAGGTTCTCCGAATCTGCCCTTGGAGTTGGACTAAATATCTAAGCTTTTTGCAACGGCGCATTACTTCCATTTCCATTCAACTTCATTCCTCTAAACTTGACCTGACAAAATCCACGCCCATGTTTTCCTCCAACACTGCGCCGTCAAAACAGCGCTTTGTCACGTATCTCTGTGACGAAAGCGAATCATCAATCGATTGCATAATCGACGCGACCTCCGCTGCACACGAGAAAATTCAAACCGGTCGCCGAAGAGATAAAGAAAGGGGAACCGTCTGAGCCACAGTAGAATTTACTTTTTGGGTCGAAACACTTGTCGCTTGACTTTTTTTGGGTCCTTGGAGTCAGGTGGTTTGAGATTGAAAAACTGAAAGCAAGGTTGCAAACTGATTTGTGCGAATTGCTTGTACCGAAAAATAATTGAAGGTGTAATTTATTGTGAATTTAAATCGGTTGCACAAAGGATAATAATCAAGTGCCTGAAAAATATAAATTATATATACAATAATAAAAAGGAAGTGTATTAAATAAAGGAATAACTTAATTTTAACTTTGCATAATCAATATAAACAATTTATTTGATTTTGATTTAAGCGAAAAACACTTGATGAACGTCTTACTAGAAGTTTATTCATAATAACAAACTATATAGATACTGCGTTATCCATTTTCTTAATTTTCGTATGAAATTGGTGTACACTTTTCATACCATGTATACTTTCTTTAAAATTGAAAAATATAATTATGATATTCATGATTTCAAGGAATGCTTGTACGGTACTTGCGCAAAATCAACAACGATTAAAAAAACAAACTATGATATATATAAAAATGGAGGATAGAGTCTCGCAAGTTAAATTTGCGGAATAGCGTTTTTTTCCGCTTGAGCCATCAATTGCTGGTGCAGGGCTAGCTGTACTCTCAACTCAACACAAGTATCTTTTTCTTCAACAATACTGCGAATAAGGGTCATCATCTTTTTCTGAAAATAAAAAAAAACGTTACGTTGATTTTATAGATTTTAGGATCAGACGTTTATAAAAAATAATAAATTAGGAAAAAAATTTGTATTTAAGATAAATAAGATTATCCAAAAACCTTTATACAGAGAAAAGCTATATAATTCTAGAAATCTAAAGCTTAAAAATACCATTTAACGTAGTTCAGAAAGTTTGTAATAAAAAAATATTTGATTCTCTAAAAAACTCATATTGTATTTACCTCTAACAATTGATTTTCGCTGACTAGCTGAATCATGGCCGTCCTCTCTGCTTCGCTAGGACTGTGCGTCCTGTCTATGACGGGCGCTTTTACTTTGCCAGAATTAATGCGCTCCGACAGCAATTCCGTCAGTCTTTCAATCTCTTTCCGCTCCTGCGAAATGCGTGTTTTCAACGAAGCCTGCATATTTAACAGCTCCTCGTGAATGAGAGTCTCACGAAGCCTATCTAACTCGTTTTCTACTACGGGTTCTGCCTCCTTCTGTAGCTGTACTGCTATCACTGCAAATGATTGTTGTTTTTAGAGAATTTAATTATAAATTTTGGAAATTTAAGGCGAAATTAAATGTGTACCATTTTCTTCAGGCTTATCTGCAGCTATGTGTAACGATTCAGTCTTACTATCAGTGGTGTCTGTCGATATTTTTCCGGCCTTATCTACTACATCTCGTTCAGTCGACGTTGCAGATTGACTACTATTTTCCGTGGATGCACGTCGACTCGTTTCTTTCGATGCTTCTATTACTTTTAAGCGATCACTTTCTTCTTCTGCATTTAGGGCTACTTTATTAGATTGACTATCTGGCAACTGAGTTTGACTTTCATCGTTTGGCTTATTCACCTCCTCATCCAAACTTTTTTGTGTTGAACCTTCCCGTTTTTGTACTAATTTATACTTTCTCTGCGAGGAACAAAATTCATTAGTTTATTATTTTTACTAATCAAATTAGATATTAAATTACCTTTAATTGTGTTATCATGCGCTGTACTTCCCACAATTGTTCTTCGCGCGATTTATTTACGTATCCAGCATTCATGAGCATATGTATTTGCGATAAGAGAGATTCCTGTTTGGCTAGTTCTGCAGCAATTCCCTGAGCAGATTCAGGCAATCTGGTACTACCAGCAGATAAAGGGGGAACGTACTTTGTTAATCGAACTTCGGGAAACAGTGCTTTACAGTGGAGTAAGAGAGCTAAAAGCAATCTGTGGCTCATCTGTAGCGCGGGACTGAGAGTCATCGCTATAGTTTGAGCGTTCATTTTCGTGGTTTTTTCCTGTTGATAATAAATTTTATAATTCATTTTATGTGATACAGTTTGCTGTTTTGAGAACACAATTACAATAGATAATGCTTATTTATCAATTCTAATAAAAATGCGACAAAATCATTCTTCTTTAATCTAATCAATTTAAATAAGCTGAAATGCAATTTATGTTTATGAATCAAACATAAAAAATGATTACTTACACATGTAGTGACATGATCCAAATGTAATGTCACCCAAGCTAGAAGCACCCTATTACACTCTGCTAACTGTTGATTCACTAATTCAGCAAGCTGAGATTCTCTTTGCGCAAGTTCTTTAGCAGACGCTGCCTGCTCAAATCGTGATATCAATTCACTACTTTCTAAAACTGGTTCTGGTAATTCCCTGTAAATATTTAATATAGTGAATTAATTAAAATAACTTAAAATAAATTTTTTAATACTTTTATTACATTGATTGTGATTAAAACAATTACTAAGTTTTTCTTAAACAATGGAAATTTTGTTTGATTAGAAAATTGGATAAACGCTTACTTGATAAAAAGTAGTAATAAACTGGTAGCCACTGTTGGCTCAAATTCTGATATATTTACATTTTCTCGCTGATTATATAACTTTTTTAAATGTTGCACTTTGGACTTATTTCCGGGAACTTTGTACAATCCTTCAGTGGACATTCCATCTTCTTCTAAGTAGTCGATGCAGTCTCTAACTACTAATGGTAATTCAACACCATCATGGCAACGACTTCTTTCTACTGCCAAATGAAGACTGACTCCAAAAATTGGTTCTTCTTCTGAAAGTGAAAAGTATTAGCAAATAAAGTAAGCTAACAAATAATAAAATAAAAGATTTTTGAGGTTAAAATACCATAACTTACCACCAATATCTGGAGCTTCATCTCCATGTTTGCCTTTTTTACGATCTTTATGTTTTTGTTTAACTTTTTCCTTTTCTTTCCTTTTCTCTTTATCTACCTCTTTCTCATCCTTATCTTTCTTCTTTTTTTCCTTATCAGAATCTTTTTCTTTAACATCTTTCTCCCTAGATTTTTCTCGCTTTTCTCTGCTTTTACTAGGAAATTTGAAAGCCTTTGACTTAGACTTTGACTTTGAAGGACTCCTGTTCATTGCGAATGTTCACAATTCAATTAATAAATGTACACTGAAAGCACTAAAAGAGCTGACAATTTAAATAGCTTACTTAGTCTCCTCCTCATCAGCAGAACTTTCCCCCTCTAATGTTGCGTAGCCTCTGTCTTTCTTGTCTTTTTTATCTTTCCGCTTACTCCCACCTAATAGCTCCTTTTTCGAATGTTTTTCATGCACACCGTCGTCACTAACTGCAAAACACAGCAATTAATCAAGCTACTCATTAGCATAACTCTGCTTGTAAAACCCATTACACAAAGCAGTTAGTTTAAAGCCAGTGTATAAACACAGTCACGTGTATAAAAAAAAAACAAAGCATACAAGAATATAATAAACTTGTTAAAGAATTACCATGCATCCCTATGAGATAATATAGAATCAAACGTTCATTTTTTTCGAACCTAACCTAATGAAACTAATCATTGCAAATTGAATTAGTGTTAATATAAACCAGGAAGGTGAAAAATCTAAGTAGCATTAAACTCACAGTCGCTCTCGCTTTTTTTCGCGGTGTCTGATGCGTAAAGTCCGGGAAACTCCTTCTCGACATCTGGGCTTTCAAAGTCCATGTTTCACTTTCTCCTGAATGTCCGATGGTAAAGAGGGCTCTTTTCTCGTCTTCTCGGCGACGACGTGCAGGTATTCGTCACCGCTGCTCTCCGGAGGACCTCCCGTGCTGCTTCATTCGTCGCTCTGGAAAACAGCTCGTTTTCTTGTTCTCTGTTTATAACGGGTACGCGCGCACTCACGTATCTGACACACACTGCAGACGATTTTTCGCAGCGCGCATACGAATAAGATCAGGGAGCGATATGTGGGTAGTTAACGTCGGCGGGAACGCCGCACTGCTGCAAAAATATGCGGCGTAGGTGCCTGTGTGCTTGTGTGTGCGCGAGGTTCTTTGTGTGAGTAAGATGGGCGCAGTAAAAAGTGTTTATGGATTAGCGGTGTTGTGCAGCTGTCGCGGCTTAGATAATGCGCGCGTCGATTAGAAGCGACACCGACTCTGGCTGGAAAAGAAGTGCTGAATTAGAGTAGAGGGAACGAAAGAACGAGAGTTTTCTATTTGTGTTGGAAGTTGGAACGTTGGCTTTGTATAGGTGTGCGCTCGGTGGGTGTAGAAGATCAGGCGACTGTCAGCACTCAGCGGCGACGTTTTTTACGTGCGGCCACTGACACCTGTCGAATATTTGCAGCTAAAGTGTGAATGATCTTAGCATTTGCATTTGTTACTTTCCTCTTTCCCTATATGTATATATATACATTTTTTTATCCGGGTTTACGAAACCTCACTGGTTAATTTACTATAAAACGCTGTTTCTTTTCCATTCACGTATTTAATGATGCCCGGGCCCCATAAACGAATGGTCATTTTTTGTATTACTAAAGAAACATATTTCCTTCTTTTTCTTGGGTTCTGATCGATGATCAGTCTTGTAGCAAGATAGCAATATAGATTAAAATATATATGTGCATGTTTTCTTATAAAGAAAATGAAGCGTCAGGTTTACATTAGTCAATATTGGAATGTAACGACTTTCTAAAATTTTTGATTAATTGAATGTAAAATTGTGCGAATTATGAAATCACAAATTTCATCGATAAATAAAATTAGCTCAAATTTTATTTATATCAGAGTAGATGAGATCTTTTTAATATTTGAAGAATCGAATTACAGATTTAACTATTTTAATTTTTTAAATTTTACGTATCAAAAGAAAAATAGTCTTTTAACGATTTTTGAACAACAGGTTAGTTATTGCCATGGAAACCACACACATAACCTTTCACTTTTCAAAAAGCAAAATGTCTAATACCTGAAAAGCAAGAAATGCAAGTTAGATGCAACAGCGACCTCCTATTTTTAAATATCATTGCTTATTTTAACGGCTCTTACTCTCCACACTGCATCGGATCTAAATTTAGAAATCGCGCGCCACTGGCTCAGCGAGCCATTTAAAAACTACTGGCGTAAAGTGCGCGTCAAAAACCCGTCGGCATGAAGTATCCTACCTTTTCTCGTGCAGACAGTGCATATCCACTAATCGCGAAACCGCTGTACGAAGTCGGACGCCCGCTTGACGCGCGTGGTCTAAGCTAGTCGGTGCTGCACACAAGCGCGCGCCCGACACTGGAGCGCGTTGCAGTAGTGTCGCGCTTGCTGCTGTCGAGCAGCGCGGATTCCCCGAGAGGTTCGCTCTTCGATTATGCCGTCGCCGTCGTAGCACCGCTGGAGCCGCTCCTGCTGCTGCTAAACCTTCTGTACCAGCTCTGCGTGCGCGAGGGAGAGAGAAAGACAGAGAGAGCGCGCGCGCGCGCGGCCTGTGTGTGAGATGATGATGATACCTGAGGCGCGCTACTTTTGCTAGCCGAGAGACAGTCGTCGGCCTGTTTTCCCCACGGAGAAGCTTGCGAGAATGAGCTACGCTCTTTTGTGACCCAAGAACCAGAAACTTTAGTAGTGCGAGCACAAGGTAGCGAGATAAGAAGGCCACCCTCGGCGCCGACGCCCCGCACCTGGAGCCACGTCGTCCCCTGGTCTGTCTTGGGTTTTTATGTAGGTACCCTTTGCAGTTTTTGATTAAGCTGGCTACTGGATACTGGCATATTTGATAGCTTTTGTAGGACTCGAGTGGAGGCCCAGCTTTGTTCGAAGCGAGTGACAGCAGTCGAGCTGAGCACTTGTACTTGCTTGATTGCTTGGACTTTGACAAAGTCATTTGTAGAGTGTAAACAAGCTATGTAAATGATTTCAAGTATTACAAACTTTTTAGATGATTCATTGAGAAAGAAAGGAATACTACATATGATACAGCAGACCTCAGTGTTGTTTCAAAATTTGCATATTTATCTGAATTTGAATCATTACTTACTTTCACTACAGTTATTCTGGAGTATTTGTATTAGAAATTTCTTGTTTTATAAATTTTTGTCAGAATTTAGTAAATTCTTAACAATTGCAATAATGGTACATACAGTTATTCACACATACAAGCATACACTCAAGCAAACTTTTGTCTCTCTTTGGAGAGGACCTTTGTGTTCCACTTGGTACATATAGAGAGAACAACCACTTCAGATGAGCTAATTTTATATTCAACAATTGTGCTCCAAAGAGAACCATTGCTGTTTCTTGGTGTTTGTTTGCCTTTGGTAAACATCAATCTTTTTCTTTCACTTTTTTATCTCTATTTTTATCTCTATTTTGTATTTTATTGGAGAGTTATGCAATTTATTTACTTCTTCATGTTTCCACTTATATATTTTCTGAGAAGTTTGCTCAAGAAAAAAAAATTAGCTGCTTACTTTCTTTGCAGATAAAATCAGAGGTGCATTAACTTTTATTTTATTATCTGTTAATAATAGGGTTTTCAAACAAAAAAGTTTGTGGAAATATCTTACTTTTGCATGATTATATTAAAATGAATAAACTAACAGAATGAGGTTAGCTGTTCAACTTGACATAGAACAGTTGGTACAAAGCCAAGTTTAAGAATTTCAATGCAAATCTTCTGATAGGAACCATGTGCTGCCTTAATCCAATTTATTCAAGTTACAAATATTATCTTTGCACATCTGAATTACAGTTTTCTTAATGTCTTAATAGACAAATCATTTAATAAATAGACCAAATTCATTGCTTTTATTTAATTAATTAAACTATTAAGTAATTATATTAATATGGATTAATTCAAAAGTAATTAAATTTTAACAGGGCACAATCAAATCAGTATAGCGGTAGCTGATAAATTGCAAAGATGGAAATTGTTAGAGATGAAGATAGGCGCAGACGCCTTAGGGCTCTGGAAGAGCGCATCAGAGATCCACGAAGCATCACGAACATTGATTGCCTACTGGATACTGTGCAGGCTCTTGTGGCGGACTGTGATCATCCTAGTGTTAAACGAATGAAGAATATTGAAGCTTATATGAACAGATGTAAGTTTTTTTGTAACCTGTTTATAAAGTTAACTTCTTTAATGTAGCTCCACAAAAAAAAAACTTTACAGTATAATAATTATGATTATGCAGTAAAAATAAATAAAAAAAGAAAAGGTTTTGCATCTATTGAATATTAAAAATAATCTTATTTGAAAAGTTATAATTACAAAATTGATTTATTTTATTTTTATAACTGTTATGAAACATAAAATGTATGACAAATTTAAATATTTTGGATTAATATATTTAGCATAAGACAGTGTATGATCAAGGATTAAAGAATTATTAAAAGGATGTTATTTTTTTATTTTAAAATAAAGATTTCATTCTTGAAAGCTTGTTATAAAGTAGAAAAAGTTTTTATCATTTCAGACTTTAATTTTATTTGCTTTCTAAAAATAGATCAAACAGAACATTCTTTGTGAGATTTTTATGATGAATCAATGTTAAAATTACTAAATAATATTCATTTTAAAAATATTTTAAGGTACAGATTTTATCAAAAATTATAATTAATGTTCACTTTAAAGGGCTTTAAAGGGACAAAATAATTTATAAATTTCTTTGCATATAGTTTCATATTCCTCTATAAACATAAATACTGTTAATTAATACACTTTTGAAACATACTTTTCTGCAACAGATTCTGGAACTTTCTAATAAGTGTTACATAAAATAGAAATTCTGTAATTTACTAAAGTTGCTTACTGGAACTTGATTTTATAACATAACATAACATATTATAACATTTATATATTTGTATAATTTTTATTCTTTAAATATATGCATAACCTTTTTACTTTGTTTTATATAATGACTGCATTGTATCTAGAAAAAAAACAAAGAATTTTGTTTTAAAGAATCCATATTTTTATATTTTATATTTAAAAACATTTTTTTAAATCACATGCTTCCATTTACAGATGACTCAGTTGCTCAGGATATTTGTAAAATGCGAATGCGCCCTGATGACTTTACGTTAATTAAAGTCATTGGAAGAGGAGCTTTTGGTGAAGTGCAGTTGGTGAGACACAAATCAACACAAAAAGTTTATGCTATGAAACTACTAAGTAAATTTGAAATGGTGTGTAATCTTTTAATAATACCTATATTTTTATCATCAACAGTGAGATATATTTATCATTTTGTTCACAGATAAAAAGGTCAGATTCTGCGTTTTTTTGGGAAGAACGAGATATTATGGCTCATGCTAATTCAGAATGGATAGTTCAGTTACATTTTGCATTTCAAGATCAAAAATATCTCTATATGGTCATGGATTACATGCCAGGTGGAGATTTAGTAAATTTAATGTCGCAGTACGACGTCCCTGAAAAATGGGCAAAGTTTTACTGCGCAGAAGTGGTGCTTGCTTTGGATGCAATACATAATATGGGATTCGTTCATCGAGATGTTAAACCTGATAACATGCTGCTTGACAAGCACGGCCATTTAAAATTGGCAGATTTTGGTACTTGCATGAGAATGGATACAGTAAGTTGAAATTGTTTTCACGTAAATTTACCTTTCAAAAAAATAAAAGAAGCGTCTAGATAATTTTTATTAGTCACGTGCGATATTCGTTATCTTCTTAATTAGCCACTAGTAATTATGTTAAATTTTATTTTCTTACGTTTACTTACATTTTTATGCAAAAAATTAGAAGAAAATATATGCTTATATATCTATTTTAATTTTTTAGGATGGCCTCGTACGATCGGACACTGCCGTGGGCACGCCAGACTACATCTCCCCAGAAGTTCTCCAATCTCAGGGAGGTGAAGGGGTCTACGGTCGAGAATGCGATTGGTGGTCAGTGGGCGTCTTTTTATACGAAATGCTGGTGGGAGACACACCCTTCTACGCCGACTCTCTCGTGGGCACCTACTCCAAGATCATGGACCACCGCAACTCACTGCACTTCCCTCAAGAAGTCGACATTTCGCATTCAGCCAAAAGTCTAATCTGCGGTTTCTTGACGGACAGGAGCAAGCGTTTAGGCAGGAATGGTGTCGATGAGATTAAGAACCACGCATTTTTCAAGAACGACCAATGGACCTTCGATAATCTGAGAGAGTGTGTGCCGCCGGTCGTGCCTGAATTGTCGGGGGATGATGATACGAGCAATTTTGATGATGTAGAAAAGGATGATGGACCTGAAGAGAGCTTTCCCGTTCCCAAGGCTTTCTCCGGCAATCATTTGCCCTTCATCGGATTTACGTATTCTGGTGATCACCAACTAATAACTAGCCGTAAGTATGCTATGATCATACAAGTTCTCAAATTTGGGTGTTTTCAAACATTTTTTTAATAATGCCTCTCTTTTGGTCATGTCCAACAAGAGAAGCACGTGTAATTGAGAAGTTACTTTATATTTGTTAAAATTTTATTATAGCTTTGAAACTGCAGGTAAAAGAATTTAATTATTCTCTTTTTGAAGTAGGGAGGGAAGCTGTTGACGGATTGGAGAACCATGTTAACAACGGTACAAGCGATGATGTTAAAATTTCACAACTAGAATGCCTTCTTGATAAAGAACGAAAGGTAGTGGAGCAGCTTGAGGCGAAGCAAAAAGCTCTCGTAGTCCAGATGGAGTCCGTAAATCAAAGTGAGTCAGAATTGCGAGAAGAAGTAGCTCGTGCTGACAAGGAACTAACTCTCTTACGGCACAACTGCAAAGAGGCGCAGCGAAGAATCGAAAACGAGGTGGAAGCTCGAAGAAAGGCGGAGTCCCTTTTGAACGAACTGAAGAAAAAATTCGAGGAGGAACAAACGAGGAGAGCAAGGGATGCAAGCACTACTCAGCAGAGTTCGGAAAAAATCACGAGTCTGGAGAAGCAGATCAAAGAGATGCAAACGAAACTCCAAAGAGAAACAGAGACTGTTACGAGATTGCGGAAGCAGGCGACAGAGGTTACCGTGGCTAGACAGACCGCTGAGCAAATGGCTAATGAACTACAGATTGCTCGCTCTCAGCTTCAGGCTCAGAGAGACTCTCTGCAACAGGAAGTCGCAGCTTTGCAGGGTCAGCTTTCGAAAGAACGGAGTTCACGTTCCCAGGCTTCTTCTTTGACCGCCGAGTTGGAAACTCGCTTAGCTTCTTTACATCATGAATTGGAACGCAGTCACGAACGCGAAGAGAAGGCAACGATGGACAATAGACAACTGAATGAGAGAATATCGACTCTGGAGAAGGAGGCTGCTAGTCTGGCTCTTGAATTAAAAGCTGCCCAAGCTAGATATAACCAGGAGGTCGTTGCGCGCCAGGAAACCGAACGCTCGCGGATGCTGCCAAAAGATGAGGCTAATTTGGAAGACGTTAAAGGTAAAATTAAAGTTTTGATTCTTGAATTTGATAAAAAAATTAAATTCAGAAATTTAGAGGTTTGTATAATTGCACGCATCAGGACGAATGGACAGAATATTCACAGGTATTATTAAAAATTTAATACTATGTAATTTCTGTCTTAAATGTAGTCTTAAGCGTTTATCTATGTGTACTTCTTGAATGAATGAATCAATAAATATAAGTTTTAAATCATTAACATTATTTTACAACAGCTTTACAAGCAAAATTGAACGAAGAGAAGAACGGAAGGCAGCGGGCGGAGCTCTTGGCTCAGGAAAAGGAACGACAGACATCGATGCTTTCTGTTGACTATCGACAAATTCAGCAACGACTTCAAAAATTAGAGGGTGAGCATAGGCAAGAGTCAGAGAAAGTCAAGGCACTTCAGGGTCAGATTGAGCAAGAACAGCAGAAACGAGCTCACCTACAAACTGAATTGGCCCAGCAATCCTCAGAGGTGAGCAGACTTAAGGCAAGAGAAGATCAGTTAGTTGATGAAGTTACACAATTAAGAGAGGCCAAAAGACAAATTGAGGAAGAACTGCATCATCTGAAGACTCAAAGGAATGTCGATCAATTGCAGACGAAGGAACTGCAGGAACAGTTGGAGGCTGAAGCATATTTTTCGGTATGAGTTCTGTATTTATTTTTTAATTTCAATCAACCTACCTACCTAAAAATTTAATCAGTCTACTGAAATATAAGATAACATTAAATATATTTTTCAATTGATTTTAATACATTTTAAAACATTTTTAATTAAATACATGTAAAATAATTTGAATACATCTTTTTACAATTTATTTTATTTTGGCAGTCGCAATTCGTATTATACTAGAGAAAATTTATTTACATGAAGATTTTAACTAGTATTTGAACAACTTATTTTTAAAAAGTGTTATGTTTATTTTGAGAAGAGCTGGTCATCTTTAAGTTATAATGAAAAACAGCCGGTATTCTTAAAATAAACGTAAGAGCTTTCAAAAATAAACTTTGCAAAGGAATGTTTTAATAACTTAGCTTATTTGTAGTTTTATTTATTAAATTTAAATAAATGAGTAATTATAAAAATTAAAAATTTTTTAATTTTAAATTAAAAATAGAATATGTACTAAACTAAAAGACCAAGAGAATACTTGTAAAACCTACAATTTTAATCTAATATTTTATAAATTTTCTTAAACAAATTTTGTTTACAAAAAGTATCTTCTTTGCACAGACGCTTTACAAAACACAAACTCAAGAACTTCGTGAAGAACTCGACGAGAAGACGCGACTTCAGCAAGAATTGGAAGAAGAGCGCAGTTCTCTTGTCCATCAGCTCCAATTATCTCTGGCGCGGGGTGATAGTGAAGCTTTGGCTCGTTCTATAGCCGAAGAAACAGTTGCTGATCTCGAGAAAGAGCGCACTATGAAAGAATTAGAGTATAAAGACAGTGTATCTAAACATCATCAGGAACTGAATGCCAAAGAGCAATTAATCAGTCGCCTGAAGGAGAGCGAGACAGAAGCAAAGAAAACTTGTGAGCAGTTCACTAAGGTATAATATTTATTTAAATGAATACTAAAAAAAGTTTCTTATAAAGAGAAAATTAATAAAAGTTTTATTAAACTATTGCAGGAAAAGGATGATCTGACGAAACGGTTCAAAGAAATGCAAGAGCAGCTTAACAAAGCGCAATTTAATGCCGATGAGATTGAAAGACTGACATCTAAATTAAAGACAGAACAGCTTCTCAAAGAACAAGCTATTAATAAACTCACCGAAGTTGTGAACAGAAAAGATCTATCAGTGAAAGGAAAAACGAAAGCTTCTTCTGCAGACCTCAAGAAGAAAGAAAAAGACTGCAGGAGATTACAGCAGGAATTAACATTAGAAAGGGAAAAATACAATCAATTAGCATCTAAATTACAGAAGGAATTGCAAGACATGCAAGTATGTACTACTTTCGTAAATTTTTGTAAAAACATTTAATTTTCTTCTTCGCACACTTACTATTTTAACGACTCTTTTAGGCGCAACTAGTGGAAGAAAATCAAGCCAAGTTGAGGCTGCAAATGGAATTGGACTCGAAAGATTCAGAGATAGAAACGCTTCAAATGAAGATAACATCAATGAATTCGGAGACGGCTAGTGTCTCATCGATTGAGAACGATGGTGAAGATTCCGTATTGTCGGAACACGGTGCCATGAGGCTAGAAGGATGGTTGAGTGTACCAAACAAGCAAAATATTAAGAGGCACGGTTGGAAAAAACAATACGTGGTCGTTTCCTCTAAAAAGATCATTTTTTACAATAGTGAAAATGATAAATTGAATGCAGATCCGGTCTTGATATTAGACCTGAGCAAAGTCTTTCATGTGAGGTCTGTCACTCAAGGAGACGTGATTCGAGCTGATGCCAAAGATATTCCTAGGATATTTCAGGTAAAGTAATCAATTTTATTTTTTATTTACTCTTTTGTACAATGTCTAATGTAAATAATTTTTACAGTTACTTTATGCTGGGGAAGGCGAAGCAAGGCGACCGGGCGATGAAGGAAATCCTTTGCCTGGAGCTGACTTATCACAATTAGGAGACAAGCCTGGAACACAGCCTGTCAAAGGTCATGAGTTTATATCCATTTCTTACCACATGCCAACAACGTGCGAAATTTGTTCGAAACAATTGTCGCATATGTTCAGGCCTCCTCCAGCTCTCGAATGTCGACGTATGTATCAATCGAACCATCTTTATGAATTTTGAGCAGTGATTTTTCAATAACGAGGGCACTATTTTCAGGGTGTCATATCAAGGTGCATAAAGAGCATTTGGATAAGAAGGAGGATGCCATAGCCCCGTGCAAGTTGCACTATGATCCAAATAGCGCGCGCGAGCTGCTCGTACTCGCGGGCAGTCCTGATGATCAGAAGTACTGGGTGACCCGGCTGTCGCGGCGGATCCAGAAATGCGGCTACAAGGCCAATTCACACATTGATGGCACGGGTCAGCGCGTCTCGCCAAGGTAGCGTAGAAGCCGACTCCAGCACGTCCAGCGAGAATAGTTTTCTTCTCTGTTTGTGTTGTTGTTGTTTTGCGCGACATCGCATGGTTGGGTGTAGAGAGGTTAGATACTCTATAAGTCGTTTATTGTTCTTTCTCCATTTCAAATGATCGCGCTGTGAGATTGAACGTATACGCAAATTGTTTTTTTTTTTTTTTACACTTGTCCTTTAATTTCTTTTCTCTGCTTTTTATACAATACTATGTGAAAAGCCCTTTATAATATCGCTTTATAATAATTTCTTATTTTTACAAAAGTTTACAGTGTATAAAGTGATAAAATAATGTTCTTCTCTTCTTGCTAGCTTGCTTTCCTTCTTGATTTATAATACGGGTAAACAATTTTATTTTTAAATTAATATTTAACTTTTCTATTATCATTCATTATTCAAATTTCAAAATAAAAAACTAGAAATCATTTTTTTAATTAATATTGGATAAAATAGCTTTAATATAAAATTTACTACTTTTAAATAAACTAATAATTAAAAAAATTATTTGAATTTATTAAATTCTAACAATTTAAATTTTAGATATAATAAAAATAATGATAAAGATTTTATATAATGATAAAATACAAAATTCAGCTATATACGTTAATTTATTGAAATTTATTTTGAAATGACGTAAAATTAAACAATTTTACATATTTGGCTTTTGCAAAGTTTACTTAGTTACCTGCTCTTAATTAGTTTAGTAATTAACGCTTTAAACAGCAACCGTTAAAATTTTCTATAAGAATAGTTATTTAAAAGTATTTTTATTTTTATTTATTTAAATGTAAGTTTGACAGTTGCGTAGTAGAGTTTACTTTAATTTTCAAAGTTCCCTTAATGAAATAGTTATCGCATGGTGTTACAGTGCATTTTGTAATTTAGAGTGAATTTTTTAATGTAGAAAAAGTAACAACTAAACATTTCCAAGTATAATAATAAAATATTTAGAATTTTCATTATAAATACGGTTGCTTTAGTGACATTTCTTTACAAGAAACTATGTTTATAACTAGCCTTTATAATCTGCTGCTGCCTCTCTCCACCCTCTATTTGTAAAGCTAACCGGGGATCCCGGCTGCCATAAAAAAAAACTAATAAATCTCTAACAAATGCACGAATCATATTGCTTTTTCCAGAGAGTCGACGAGGTCAACGCTTAAACCGTATCTATCAGTCCAGCAAAGATCGGCAACTTTACCCGCGAACGCGAGCATGGGCAAGTGACTATAAATCAGCGAGCTTTTTTTAACAAGAAAAACAATTTTAATCGCAAGAAATTGATCTTTGCCACTGGTCGGCGATTAGCCAAACGTTCGATCAGCAGAAAAAACCCGATGCCACACACTGTTGTCGATCTTTTTTCTTCTTCTTACTAATTTTTTTTTTTTAAGTATGAAAGTTCATTACAGATTTCCTCTGGTTCTCGCAAACCTATATTATATGCTTTATATATGATGTGCCACATTTGTAATTTACATGCGTCGAACAATCGATTCTTTCTCTACCCTTAAATAATTGTAAGCCCCGTGTTAATCTAGACAGATACGTACAAATTGCAAACGCGATCATTTTTTATCCTGCGTATTTATGTATAAATGAGTTTTTTTTTTCTGTCGAAGGGTTCAGCTTAGAGTCGAGATTATGTATGAGATGCAATGCATAACTTGTAAAATAGAAGCAGTCGATACATTTTTTAAAACATCTTTTGAATCAAAAAGT
Source organism: Ormyrus labotus (assembly GCA_035582975.1). Taxonomy (NCBI): domain Eukaryota; kingdom Metazoa; phylum Arthropoda; class Insecta; order Hymenoptera; family Ormyridae; genus Ormyrus; species Ormyrus labotus. Next base: position 15,814,837 of record JAWWEO010000045.1, on the reverse strand, counting down.
TTATTAAAGTTTACAAATTCACAGACAATAGAGTTCGATTGATATAAAATAATTTCATTTAAATTTGAAGAAGTTATTCTCTAAACGCGAAGAAGAATAGAAGAGAAACAATTCTAAAACCATTTATTTCTTTTATTTTAAATTTTGTTGTAACTAATGACATTTTTATAAAATAATTTTAATTGTGTAAAAAACAAAAAACCCTTTATTAACAATGATTACTGTCCATCCTGTGATTATGGAACCAATTTAAATGATTTAAAGTTTCGTAACGTTTATTCGAAAAAGAATTTGTCTTGACTTAAAAAAAACAAAAACAATTTTTGTAACATGTCGTTCAATTCTAAAAAATAATTATAATAAATATATATTATTAAAACAATTTACTAAAACTAAAAAGAGGCGAATTATAAGAGTGTATGCGTGTATACGTGTATATTTACGTGGGAGAAGAAAAGTAAAATGAGCATAAAACTACTGCACATTTGCGTTTGATAATCTTCGGTGTTCGGTGAAGCGCATAACTTTGACTTGCGCGAAAAAATACTTTATACAGAAACTTTTGCAGCTAAATTAATCTTGTTCATGAGAAATTTTTCGAATATTTATTTAGCGTTAAAAAGTCGCGCGATGCGGCGCTCCTCGTCTTTATTGTATAAGTATAAATGTTAATTAAGAAGTTTAAATGTTACAACAACGTTTTTGACAAACTTACATTTATACAAGCCAGACTGCTCTTACTAGATGGAATAGTAGAAAACTGTTCTTTTTATATGTGCGACTTGAAAAAGGTTTAGGCAATTAAATTAACTTAAGAATTAGATCTTTTAATGCGAATGATATATTTTTATAAATAACGATTATTTTGTTTATAATTTTTTTAATAATTATCCAGGAGATATCATTAGGCAAATCAGTATTTAGTTACTGCTTTAAATTTTCATTTTTTTTAAATTTTATTCTAAATAATTTGCAATGAATTAGGTATTTAAGTATCAAGATAATTGTAAAATTTTTGTCCGATAATGGACAAAGGATTTTGATTGAAAGCGCATTTCAAATTAAAATGAATCATCAAAAACATAAAATGCTACTTTGTCCTCTTGAATATAATTTAAGCCCCAAAATGATAAAAAAAAAAGAATTTTGAAGCTTGCAATAATTGCCAAGCGTCTTCCTAAATGCTCGCCTTAAAGAAAACGAAAGGAACCTCCCCTCTGTGTGGCACATCATTGGAGCGCGCGTGTGCTGTTTTTGTAATTCAATTTCTCTCTCTTTCAAAGATTTTTCATCTGATTGCTAAAACGAGAAAAGTGACGCAAAAGCTAAAGGAAAAGCGAAAGATGAATTGAATTAAAATTTTTATATATTCTTTATTCTTAAAAGTAACGGAAGTGGAAAAGTGTGCCGTAATGAAAGTTTGAGGATAATTAATATGCCCAGTTGTGTTATTTTTGTTCACTTTGACAAGCGAAAATAACGTCTATTTTCGCGTGAAACCTGTTATACGATTTATGTAATATTAGAATAGAGACCTGGCGAATTTATAGTATTATTATTTTTTATATTTTTTCCTCGAAAATGATTTAATAATGGAAGTGTTGCGTTGAAAAAGCTGTTGTTACGATGTTTTTATGAAGAGCAGGAACCGAGGACAATATGTTGATTGTTGTTTTCCATTGCTGATGTAAAGTGATTGATGGAGGAAGTACGAGCTTTTTTCTTAACAAATTATTAGAAAATGAAAAAATTTTATACGTTTTTATTAAATATTGCAAAATATAAAATAGTAGTTTAACTTGTGACTATATTTCAGAAAAACTTTTGAAATTTTTTAAAGTAAATTCATTTTTAATTTAAAAACAAAATTGATAATAAAACCATTTTGAGTCGTTGAACAAAAATACTTTTTCCTCCAATCTTGTGATTTATCTTACATTGTTGGCTGTTTTTCATAATAGATTCTGTTTTCAATATTAGCGTTATAACACATTATAAAAAGGGCATAAATACGTAAGAAAAAGGAACAATTCAAACGTATAAGAGAGGGAGAGGGAGGGAGAGAGAGAGAGAGAGAGAGAGAGTACGAGTGTTGTGTTGGCTTTTTCCTATATATAAAAAAATCAATTTGTACATTTTCGTATGTAAAGCTAAACGTCTCATAGAGATATGCAAATTAATGATTTTCATTATTGTTCTCGTGCACTGCACTTTCGATGAAAATTTAATCTTTCAAGAAGCAACTTATGTTTTTGTTGTAATATATATTTGTATTAATGCGTGAACAGAACAGAACTGTAGCGGAGGTTTGTGTGTGTATTGAAAAAATTTCCAAATTTGTTTAAAAAAAATCAAAAATACTAAAATTTCTAAATAATCAAAATGTATATGGACATCAATCAATATTTTATAGATAGCGTACATTTTTCGAAAAATTATTCATCTCAACATTTATCTACAAATCAAAATATTTTTTTTCTTTGCACACGCAACTATGAACATTCTTTAAATATTCGCGCGAATCACTATCAACGAATTTTGTGCCGTAGTTTTCTAATAATCAATACTACATCGCGTCTTTCTCGATGTATCCATCTGGATTATAATTAAACTTGTATGTTTTCCGAGAAGTGCGTCCGCGGAATGGTGCTTAGCTCTTTTTTATCTCGTTGAGATAACGAACAGAGACACGATGAATAAAAATGCAAGTTAAAAAGACAAAAAAAAAAAAAAAATAGAAAATTATAGGAACGTATGGTAGAGAGTAAAAAGGGAAATTTATACACTAATTCTACAAACGTCTTCAAAGAGAGAAATAAAAGAACTTACTGCCCTGTGCCTTCTCCCTTTTTGATCTCTCGCGTATCTATACATGTAAGAGTTAACCGTTTAAAGCGAGATCGAGAAAGTTTTTTGGTATACGTTCATTTTTGTAAGTTTCTGTGCGTACGAATGCGTGAATGTATTTGTGTGAGAAAAGGTTTAGTGGAAAAAGCATCAAATAGAATTATTAATTAATACTGTGTGAGAGCAAAGATTTTTTGCCTACAAGGAGAGAGAGAGGAATAATAAGTATGATGAATTTGTTACAGCGTATTTTATTATTGTTTAGTTATTTACATCCTGTATATTGATAATTATTATTATTACGATTAAACTATTTTGTAGATAATGCGCTAGTTTCTTTTCCATTATCTTCAATTTTTTTCTTGTAGTTTTTTTTGGTCTATGACTTACTCTAAAATGTTCCTACGTAGTACATTTTTTATGTACCCTACAATGGTTTTTTTGTTGCACACCACACGTCGTAATTAGCGAAGACAAGAGTTCATTCGTTTTTTTCCATTATTTTAAACCTCATTATTATAGTAATTATTAATTATTAATAGTATTATAATTATTATTGGTTTGTTATGTTTTCTCGACGACTCGCTGACAATCGTCTGTCTCGCTGCGAAAGAATGAAAAAAGGACGGGATTAAGTGGGGACCAGAGTCTCGCAGTTTCTTTTCTACCGAGTTCTTTTTCTCCGAGCGGCGTTTCCGTATTCTATGAGTAACAAAATTGAAATTTAATCATCGTCCTTTTTCTTGGTTGTAAGTTTACCGAAGAAGCTTATTAAAAAAGTTTCTAAATCAAGCGAAACATAAGTTTATTTTAAGCATGGACTTCGATAAAGTTACAACAAAAATTAAAAGAAATGATTAATTTTCCGCGTACCTACACGATGAAATTCCTTCAGTACTGATTTTCCCTCGACGGTTGTACATATATTTGCATGATAATTATTGGGCTGCTGTAAGCGCACTTGTGAGCGAATTCAGGAAAAACAGTGGAAACCCGTATACAGCTGGGCGCCGATTTAAGAAACAATCGCAATTGCCTTAAGTACAATTATCGAAGCTAAGTACTCGAAATGTTTGCAATAAAGATAAGTAAATCGGCTCTCAGTTTCTCATAAATAATCTACGTATACGTGCATTGCTCGAGGTTTACCTCTCGACCATCGATAATTACTTTATTAAATAGAAAAACCTGCAAGCTCGCGCGCGAGAGAGGAATCGGTATTGATATATAACAAAGTCGAAACTTTGTGTAAACGTCGAGACTTTGTACATACACAATCGCTACGTTTATGCTTCACAACTAACTTGACGTTAATCCTTTTCTTTTGATATAATAGAGTATAAATCGAGTCGTTTTTTTTTCCATGCATTGGTTACTTATATGTCGGGTACATGTCGGTTTTTCGACTTGAGCATTTTGTTCAACGATAAACGAAGGAATTTCACTTGAATTGGATGCACGATTGCGTGCGCGTAATTACGTACATTGAAGTTGGATTTAAACACTCGCAAGCGGAACAGTATAATTTTTATTCTCCCCGTTCGAGTGTGAGGACACAGATTCTTTTTTTATTTGGACATTTCTTTATGTTCGCACACTGAATTGATTCCTTGTCGTACTTGAGAGGATGTGAAAGTCTACGGCTTAAGTCTTATTAGATAAGTTGATTATGGCGTTACTCGTAAAAAGTAAGTCCTTAGCATGACGGTGCGATTACTTAAAAAGTGTGCAGAGGTCAGAGAGCTTAAAAAAACGGCAATTTGAAACGTGCACAAGAAGTCGATGAGTATAAACAAAAGTCATTCTTTTTTTTTAAATGAATATACAGCTATTCTACGCAATGAGCAATTTACAAACAAGACGAAATGAACGTTTTATTTACACTAGTTTGTCATGCACGTTTCAGATTTTCTCCGGTCGGCTTTAAATATATTTACAAAACGTTCAATTATCATTTAAAAGTTTAAATAAATAATCGAATAACAAACGCAATAATATCAGTCCAAGAAACTTTAACAAACGAATACTGTTCGTAAAAATGAATCATTAAAGTTACAACAATATACTGTCTTACTCTACTTTAAAGATTAAATTAAAATTATCTAAACAACAAAGGAGGAATAGAAACTTCCGCGTTGTAATCGGTTGTAACGATAGTTAGACAGCTTCCTTACAACAACGAACGCATTTTTGACACTCACATCCTCTCGCGTACTTATCGGTCATGTGCACGTAAATGAACTTGAATGCACTCCTGAGTAAATACTCAACTGGATATTCGTTCTCGCGGTAATATATAAATGTTCACTCAAAAAAGGAACTTTTTAACACAAAAGATAAATTAATCCTTTTTTTCCCCTGTAAGTATAAGAAATTATATAAAACTCATTTTCTTAGCGTAGTTTTAAAACTATAAAAAAAAAAAAAAATTAAATAAACTGAACCAGCAAAACCTTCAACAAAAGAACCGCCTCCCTCGATCCTCGACCCTTCAAGTTCACCTACGCGGACGTAGATCCTCCGCGAGGAACGTCAATAGCGCGACGCCCCCCGCAGGCATTGAGCCAAAGCCTCTCTAGCTCTCGATCGACACGAGACCCGCCGCGGCCGGCGGCCAGGCGGCGAGGAGGCTTTGGACGGCGGCCGCGTACTACTTCCTCACGAGGTTGACGACGAGCTGCCTGCCCGCGGCGAGCCGCGTCGACGAGGCTCGGCCGAGGAGCGCGAGCGCCCGGGCCCTCGAGCTCTGCTGCTGCTGGTGCTGCTGGTGCTGGAACTGCTGCTGCTGGCGCTTCTTGAAGCTCTCCTGCTTGGCACCTCTGCGGCAGACACGGACGCAAATGCTCGTGTGTTCGTATCGTGTACTGGCGTTTTTTTTTTTTTTTTTTTTTTTGTGGCGGCGGGTTGGCTTGCTGGCTTGCTTTTTTTTGGTACAGAGGGGCTCGTTGCTGCCGGGGTTCGTTTGGTTTCGTGGCTGTGCTGGGGTGTGGTTTTTTTTTTTCGTTCACTGAGAATCCTTTTCAGGGAATTTTATTTCTGCTTGGTGAAAGGCATTTCTCGAGGATTTGAGCAAGAATCAGTCGTTGCAATTAGAGTAAGATTTCTTGAAAAGGATTTCGTTTTTTTTTTAAATGTAGTTTTCAGTGAGATAAACTTTCAAATTGTTTCGTGCGGATTTTAATATGTGCTTTGTTTGGTAAAAAAACTTATTCGGTTAAATTCATTCGTTTGTGCATTAACATTGCAATTTGATGTATAAAAAATCACAAAAAGACTATAAAAGAAGGTAATAATTATAAAAAAATGTGTATTTTCCTTGTAGTAACAGACTCACTACAGTATTTATTATTCGATAACTCAAAAATGTACATTAAAAATAAATACTTAAAGTATACGTATATATACAGAATTTACTACTACGAACTAATTGAACAAATACATAAAACATAGTCACTTTCATTTTAACACTGGAATTTTCAATTAAAATCCAGATTAAAATCTAGATGGTCCCCTCCGTTTCCTCTTAATTTTCCGCTTTAACAGAATGAAAGTACTCTCCATCTTAACGTGACTCATTAACCCAACACTCCCGCTGCTCGGAAGAAATTCGTTATGTACGTGAAACGCGAGTCTGCCACTACTAAAAAATTGAACTCTCGGAGAAAGAAAGATTACGGCGATAGTCTTTGTTTTCATTCTTTGAAATAGCGAAAAGGTTGTAGCTTCAAAAGCCACACCCTTAACATTACTCCAACCAAAGAGCCCAAACGAATGTACAGTGTATAATGTATATATAATAAATAAGATAAACATCCGATCGTCCGGCTCTACATCGAGAGAGAGAGAGAGTGCCAACTTTTTTTATCAATCGAGCCATCTGTCACAGAGTGTACAATCCACAGTTCGCCATCGCTTTACAAGAGAAGATCCCCGCGCGAATTGATAAAAAAAGCTCATTGGAGCCCGGCAGCAAAGCCCGAGGCGCGCTTAAGCTAGCAATGCGATAATATAAAACTAGCGCTTACACAATGACATCCAGACAGATACATAAAGAACGGAGGGGGGGTTGTTTATGGTAACAAAAATCGAAAAAACGGGCTGTGTGTGATTCAGTGGTGGTCGAACGAAAAAGGATATACATACATAACCATTAATGGACTGATATGTAAGAAAAGAATTAAGCCGCTGCGCTGCTGGCACACACACACAAAACAGGACTCGCCGACGCTCGCCGTCAGTGCGCTGAAGCTGCGTTTAGTTTGTTCTGGTGGAGAGCAGAGAGATAGAATAGAGAGACATAACAGAGAAAAGAGAGCGAGCGAGTAAAAGATATAAGAAGAGTACAAGAGGGGGTGTTTGGCGGTGTGGATCGTTGGCGGAGGCAGGGGGGAGGGGGGACTTACAGGTAGCGCGTCAGGTCCTCGACGTCCACCAGCATCGAGTCCTGCTCCATGTGCAGGTCGTCCCGACGCAGGAGGCCCTCGACCAGGGTCTCGTTCAGCGTGGCTATTCGCGCGTGCAGGTCGTTGGCGAGCACCTGCAGCTGCGCGATGTTCAGCTCGGTGAGGAGGGCTCGGGTCAGACGGCGACGGTCCTCGCCGAGGGTCACACCGATCTGAAAATTTTGGTTCGACGTGTTAATCTGCTGCGGAAATTTGGGTGCGAAGTGAACTAAGTGTGATAAGGGAATTTATTGCTTTGTTTTATTTGAAAAACAACACTAATATTATGCACCAAGTGACCGCGTGAAGAGAAGCAAAATCAATATCAATTCAAGTCAAGTAGTCAGTTCAGTTTCAGTGAGCTTAAGAGATCTATTATTTAAAAATCGAACTTGTTCGGTTAAGATCTTTCTGCCATTAAAAATAGAAAGTTTTTTCCAAGAATCACCTTGTCCTACACGGGTACAAAGACAGTCGTAGCAAAAAAACCGCAGAAAAAAAATTATCCGGTATTTTTAGAAAGCTTTTTACGCTCATTTACCTCTAATGTCTCGATTCAAAGTACATCCGACAAACAACTTTCAAGCGAATAAAGGTCCCCTAGTAAAACTATATATTATTTTCCCCAAAAAAATCTCGCCCTCCCTAATCCCTCCTTCCCCGCACTAACCTTCTGCAGACTCGCGCGCACCATCTCGGTGATGGGGTTCTGCTTGAGCTTCTGTCGCTCGACCTCCATCTGCATGTGGGCCATCTCCTTGGCCTGGGCGAGGGCCATGCGGGCCTCGGTCTGCAGGCGGGCCTGACGCGCGAAGAAGTCCGCCTCGTCGAGCGGCGCCTCGGCGAATCCGTCGAGTCTCAGCGGCGGAAGACTGAGCACCTGCGGTCGCGCCGCCGCGGCGGCGAGCTTCTTCGACGGCGAGGTGGCTATCGACGAAGAGGAGGAGGAGGAGGAGGAGGAGCTGCTGCTCGGCGAGTCCGGGGAGAGAGGGGAGGTAGTCGGCTCAGCACCTGGACATTCCGAGTCGGAGGAGGTTTCGTTCATGAAGCAGATCTGCAGGTTCATGCCTGTGGAGTAGTGGTGTTTTTTTTTTAATTATTTCGATAGAAAATATTATTACGAATCGGGTGGTGGTTTTTTACGTCAATTAACTGTGACGTCAATCAATTTGTGACAAATAATTTGATCGTATATTTGATAATAATCAGCTCTATAGATATTAAAAATTAATTAGATCTGTTTATCGTTTACTAAGTAGATTTATTGCATTGTTCGGCTTCTATTCAAGTATCAAATGAAAGTCGGCAGTGGAAGTTGATTGAATTACTTCTGGAACGTATACATATTCAATCAGCGTATAGAAATGATCGGATCCGATAAATTGGCGCATACATTAGTATTCTAATTCAGATCAGCGAACGTAACAGACGTTTGCGAAAACTTTCTTGGGCATCTATCAATCACGTCGGACGACGTATACAAAGTAACATATCAGACATATTCGCTCTTCTCCCCGCGCGAAAGCGCCGCGATTTCAAACCGCGTGCGAAACGCAACTCACCACTCTGAAGCCGGGACTGAAGGCTCGGTTTCCTGCCGCGTTCGCTGCGCAGGTCGTCGGCGTCGGGGCCCATCGCCAGCCGTCTGCGGATCTCCTCCCGGTCGTTGCGTCGCTGCGGACATCACACACAGTTAAGACGAGATTAATTAAGAGCGCAAGAGAAAGAGAGAGAGAGAGAGAGAACGAGGCGCAAAGCCATATCGTGCGCCACTCACGGACTCATCGCTGCCGGCTTCGGCTTCGCCGTCGTCGTACGTCAGAGTGTACAGATCGCCCACGAAGCGCGAGTCGATTTTGTAGTGCCGACGCTTTTCCGATGTTATGCTGCTGCTGCTCAAGCTCATTGGCGAGGCCGCGGGGGCATAGCTTTTCGGGGCTGGGGGGGAAGCTGTCTCCGCCGGCTTCGGGCTTCGAGATTTCGAGGAGTTTTCGAGCAGATCGATGGATTTCGGTGTCATCGGGAACGGAGTTTTGTTTCGAGTTTAACGAGGTTTTCTTGGAAAAACTGGATTTACGCGACGAAATGATTTTCGAGTGTTTTATCAGTGATATTCTACATTTGGAACACCGATATTGAGAACCAAGGTTTACAATTTTTATGTCGTCAGTTTACTTAAACTAAAAGAATATTGCAGTTCAATTCTGTGCATTACAGATAAAAACAGCTTGTTTTGAGTACTCGTAAAATTACGAAATTGCTTGCAAGTAAGATTAACAAAAGGATTACAAAAAATAAATTGATTTTTTTTGGCAATTTCTTAAATAGAGAATCCGTGGTGAATACGTATAAATTTGTAATTTTTCTATTGTAGACTAATGCACAATACGGATAATTGACATTTTAATAAAATTTAAATTAAAAAACACATTGCACAATGCAATCAGAGTCAAACGTATACATTTAACCGAAAATTTGCCTTAAAATCGCAGCCGCTCTGTGTTCGATTCCTAATCAGCAGTTTTATTTACGTCAATCTCTTTCATAACATCCACTATCCACTCCACTTTCAAACTTGAACTCGTCGCAATCCAGACCCAAAAGAAATCACCGTTTTACACCGCTCGAAAAGCTGCGCTTCTCCGCAAAAGCAGCCCCGATACCAAACTCAAAACTGCCGCAACCAAAAAACCTCGGACACGACGAGCAAGGATCCCGGCGACAATCGTTCCTCGCGCACTGCGCCGCGGCGACTGGCGGCTTTGTTAACTCCGCGCTCTCGAAACAACGAGCACCGACTGACTTTCACTCCTCGCGAGAGAGCCGAACTCCGCGCGATCCGCGCGTCAATCCCCGCAGACGCGTCTATCGGCCTCGTCTCGCGGCCCGAGAACCGAAAAAAAAAAAACAAGAGCGCTTCCCGCGGCGATAAAAGCTGCCGCGCTGATTAAATTCTGAGCGCGAGGAGAGAATGCGTGTGTGCGGATCGCGCGCGGCTGTTGTAACTCTTAGCGAGGCGGCTGCCGGAGATGCTTGGCTGGTCAAGCGAGGCGGGCGGTTCGCGTGCCGAGTCGCGTACGGAGGAATATAGGCGTAATAGGCCAGTGTAAGAGAGAGAGGTTTTTCGAGCGGGATTAGGAGGTTCGCGGGCGGTCGTTGCGAGAGTTTGTGGATCGATGGGGATTTCGTTTTGGGTGAGAGGTAACGGGGAGATGGACGAGTTTGGTGATCTCTATCTTTTTGGGTCGGATGGATTTTCTGGTGGGGAACTGTTGAGGAAAAGTTTTTTCAGCTAGTTTTAATCAAGCACAGTTGATTGTCCCTTAACTTTCCATACTTTACTCTGTAATTAAACTCTTTTTTTGATAAATTTTTTAATCGATAAGCTTTTATCTTAACTTTTGAACAGAGGGGAATATTCTACTTTAAAGAGCCGAGCTCTAAATCTTCAAAGTGTCATTTACTTTTTTGAAAACTTTAGAAAGAAAAAACCCCTTTCCAAAACTAAGGGGAAAAATACAAAAACGTCGAGAAAAAGGTAATAGATCGCAGCAGCAGCAGTAAATAAGGCTTTCCAGCATCAGCACTAAATAAACTCGCGGCTCTCCCGTTTTCCGCTGAGTTCGCGAATCTTCGGGCTTTGCGCCGATACTTTTAAAGCTCTCTGCCGCTATCATCAATAACCTCCCGGGTACGCAAAGTTTATCGGCCTAATAAATCTTACCCGGCGCTCCTCCTCGCGCGCGGCTTTCAGATGTGTCTCAATGGCGTCCATGTCGATTTTCGGCATGGCTGTCTCGATGTTGTAGACGTCGAAGCTTCCTGCGGAATTAATGATTCATATATTAAATTCCGGGCGAGCGACGTGCGGTACTTCGATATTGAATTTATAATGAATATTCTCTTACGGTTTTTTTTTCTTATCGGTTTCGGGCGAATTTTAATTATCTTTTGTTCAGAATATGTATGCCGCATTATTCGGTATTTATTATGCATTGCGACATTGATTTTTAAAGTAGCATTGATTGCTCCAAGTAGATAATATCCAAGTTCGGTAACACAGTTCGTACACACAGTTCGGTTAGGAAGTAATTACTTCTCTCGGCGATTGGGCAATCAAAAGTTTTACGTTATAGATAGCAAAAACGGTAACAACGGCTGTTACGAACGTCGAAAGGACTACATTAAGTACTTTTACCATATAATTCATCTGAATTCCAGTGTAACCGGTTTTACGTATTGTACAAATTTACCGTGTACACACTCTTATTTATTTAAGAATGTTTTCTAATTAGAAAATTGCTTTCTCTATACCTTCGAGCAGATTAAACATTCGAATTTTTTTTTATTTCCTCTATTTTCCTCTTACTTCCAACAAAATTAGCGTTTTCCGCGCACGAGTTTCTCTTCCACCGAAGCGCGCTCGTCGAAAAAGGTAAAAGCAGAACCTACCCCTCTCGAGATCATGCCTGCGCTTGCCCTCCTGCCTGCTCCTCTGTCCGGCGCAGTTCTGCTGCCTCCTCCTGGCCTGGTTTCTGATCATCTTCTCCTTCTTCTTGGCGTCGACGTAGCCGGAGGCGGCGAGGCTCTCGGCGGTAGCGGCGGCGGCGACCTCGACGTTGCTCAGCTTTTTCGGCGGCTCCCTCCTCTGCTCGACGGTGCTGTGCAGGACGTCGAGCTCCATGGCGACGACGTCCGGCACGGAGGACTGGGGCTGGAGCTCGCGGCATCCAGGCTCGCCGCGACGGTTGATGCTCGCCAGCAGGTCGATCTCCTCGAGCTTGCCTCCGCTGCCCGGCGGGGAAGTTACTTGGTGCTTAACGGGGGGATTGACGAGGGCTGTGAGGCTGGTCTGGTGCGGCTCGCTGCTGATGCTGCTGTTGTTGTTATTGTTGTTGTTGTTGTTGTTGATGTTGGAGAGAAAAGGGTTGAGGTTCTTGTTGGGAACGCTGACGTTGCTGAAGACTGGAGGCGGAGGCCGACGAGGAGGAGGCGGCTTCAGAGCGTTCGCCTCGCGGATCAGGTCGATTGGATCGTCTGCGGTGGGCTCTTCGATCTGAAAGAGATGGAGAGTGGATTCGCTTTACTGAGATGTGTCTTTTTTTATATTTTTAGTTTTGAGCATGCACAAAATTGTTGGTTAATATTAATTATAGAAAAAATAAAGATTCTATTTAATTTGCAGTTTGCCTAAAAGTAAAAGAAGCTATTAAGTTATGTTTGTCTATAATGCCAAAAAATTTGATAAATCATTAATGAATAATAAAGGTGATAGTAAATAAACTCTTTTAAAGATTAGAAAAGCAGTCGATTTTAATATCAAGATTTAACATTCTTTATCTGTATAGAAAATCTTTTTGAAAGTGATACCCATTCCACTAAAAATGTGGTGTTTAATTAAGATCACTTTTATATAAAAGGTAAGAGAACTTGTTTATCGTCATGGAAATTTAAAACGTAGAAACTTTCATACAAGTTGTACAATCAAGATTGAAAATATTTATTCTTTGTACTTCGCGTGCTTTCAAAAAAAGCTTCCAAATGAAGTTCTAAAAATAGGAAATAGAGGTATGTAGGGTACAACGATATACTCAATAATCTAAATATCGTTTGTCTATTTAAACCAAAGTACTTAAAAATCTTCGAAATTAGTTTTTCAAATTCAAAAATTTTATTTAAAATTTTAATACTTTAATATTGAATACTTTTTTTAATTTAAAATTTTTTATCAAAAATTTAATACTCTGATCTAACAGAAAACTTTAAAAGGAGTATCATGTCCCGTAAAAACAGTTTTCTAGTTAAGAAATTCCATTCCAGAGGATAAACTTTAATTAAATATAAAAGTTTATTTTGAAACATGTCGCAATTTCATTTTAGCATAATCAAATTTTAATTTCAGTTCATTTTTTAAATCCGTTCATTACGTAGATAAATATAGCATTTTCAGTAATTAAACGGCGGTTAATCTAACCGCTTCATAAACCGGAAAATTTGCGGAAGAAGGTCAAGCGCGTAAATTAAAAACAGCCATCGGCCCGCTCTTAATTTACCAGCTTCATTTTCTCCGCTAAAAGGACGACTTTCGCGCAGCGCAATTTTCCGAGTTCGCCGAGACAATGAGTCTCCTTTGCGAAAAACCGCGGCGCTAATTGGAGCCAACAAAAATAAAAGGTCAGAAATCAATACCTCCTCGGCCTCGCTGCTTTTGGATGAGTCAGGGATCTCCTCGATTTCGGGAAACTGCAGGCTCTCCTTGACGCTCGTCGTCAGCTGGACGATCTCGACCTCGGCATCGAAAATCTCGCCGCTCGTCTGCAGAGGGTCTTGCACGCTCTTTACGTAATTCATGCACTCGATCAGCGAGCTCACGTTCTGCAAGCAAGCGACACGGTTTTAACGGGCGAGCTTTGATTTCGTTTGGACGGATTAGTTTCGTGTCGTGCTGGTGGAATACGGTTTTGGAGGAAATTTGGAAAGGCGAATGGTTTGATGGACCTTCATTTACTGTAGTTTATGTCTTTTTAATCTAATCGCATTAAAATAGTAATGTTCAAAATTATGAAAATTAAACAGCTATATAAAGGCAAAATTGGACTAATTGATCGAAACAACGATTGCAGCAGTAGCTGTAATAATAAAATTAGCATTTTAATATCTTTATTAAATAGCCAGAGTTACGAGTTGATCGTAAAAGAAGAAATTAGCAATTTGTTAACAGTTTTTCATTAAAAAGTGTGCTCGAAACGCGCTTTGTACCGCGTAAACTGCACCCCGGGGCGCAGTAGCTGTTTTATTCTCGGAGCTGCTTCAATTTGAGTTAAACTTTCGTTTGAATATTACATTACCCGGAAAGAAATTTGTGTCACGGCTGGTGTTCCGGTGATCATAAAACTGTTTTGCAGTTTGTAATAAGGTTAAGAATATTGATAAGCGTTGAATAATTTAGGGCAATTTTCAGAATTGCGGGATTCTTTTGGGAATATGTTTTCGAAAAGCGTTTCAGTTTTACATTGGCAAACTTGGTGGTGGAATGGTTTTAGTACATTCTGTAGGATTGCATAAATTATTTCCTTTAGAGTTAATGTTATGTCAATGCTAAAATAATTTTTTTAACTGTATTTATATAACGTTATGTTTTTTGTTAGTAAAAAATATTTTAAGTATTTTATTTAATGGATTTCTAAACGATTTGTTTACAAAGTTTTCGTAATCTCAAGGCTTCGATATACAGACGCGAGAATTTCTTTAATTGCAGTCATTAGATTGCCAAACTCGCAAACTCGACTTTGCGGCAAAGTCTCTAATCGGATTATCAGTTAAACGATTGTTGTTCCAAAACAATCTGGCACTGCAACCGACACTTCTAATCCTATCAGAGTTTGAAATTGTCCCTTCTAACTCGAATACTATCCTTTTCCTCCTTTCCAAAAATTTGAGAAACTTTATAATAACTATAAACAGCAATTTCCCAAAACTAGAATTCAGAGACGAAATTCCCAAAGAGCCTACCTGAATATTAAACTTGGGCTTCTCGTAGAACAGCTGCTTCTGCTCGTCGATCTGGGCGTCCAAGCGATTGACGGCCTCGTCGACGATGTTGTTGTTGTTGTTGTTATTGTTGTTGTAGACGTCCTCCTGGACGACCTGGACCTCGGACTCGGGATTGGCGACCTCGTCCTCGAGCTCGTGCTCGTCCTCGGTGTCGTCGGTGTCCGAGAGGAGCGACGGCCCCAGGTGCTGGAAGCCCAGGTAGTTTGGGTTCAGGATGCCCCGGCAGCCGGCCGGGAGATTTCCGTCCTCCGAGTACTCGGACCAGTCCGAGCCCGTCAGCTCCTGGGCCGGATCTTCGTAGTAACCTGGGGAGGGAGGGGCAACGTTTGCTTTTTAGGTGTCGATTGGAATAATGAGGATGCTTTGGTAGTTTGGTCGAGTATAATTGTGGATGGAAGAGTTTTATCAAATGAAAAGCAGAGGCTAATATTATGAGGGCATTGTAATAGCAAGATTATACTGCAAATAAATGGTACACGATAAGGTGATTTAGAGTTAACACACGGCTTTGTATTCAATTGAATTTTTGAAATTCAAATTTTTACAGAATTTTTACTGAACTTGCCTTTTTTAATTTTTAACAGCCTTATACATAATCTATGACTGTAGTAAGTTAATAAAGATGGGTCGAGGACTTTTTTGTATGCAGCAGCTTTTTATTTCATTTAAAACGTGATGGTTGTAGGAATTATTAAATTTTCAATGATAAAATTGCTCTATTATTACTGTAATTTACTTTTCTATTCCAGTAATATTTAAATTATTTAAGTTTTATAAGAGAAATAATAATTTTCAGTACCTTATCTGTACATATTTTATGCATTTCTAATTTGACTTATTGATTCAGTTCACAGAGTCAGAGTGCACTAACGATGCAAATAATGAAGTCAATCCAGGAATATTTCAAACTAGCAAAAAGTAGATGAGGTTTGCTATTGAATCGCTCTTTATTATTTGAATTGAATAGAGTATGACTGAAATGCTTTGAAACTTTCAAATATTTTTCGATTGTATTGAATATTCTATTTTGGTTTGAATAATAAAATCTCTTGGATGATGGCTGGAAAATGTTTCATTAATGTTTTCATTCAATATTTCATATTGTTCAGTTTCTTTGTTTCCCCGAAATTCAAGCAGTCAATGAACTAAAAAGAAATGATTTTACAACTTTTCGATTCTAAAAGGTATCTAGTTTTCAAACTAACATCAGCATATTTTCAATGTTGATAATACGTAAATAACGAGGCCATTATGTCAAAGAAAACTTTTAGCCGCTAACTAGAACACTCGAGCTCCATCAATCGACCGTAAAAAGTGAACAGAAGATTCCACCCGCTCTGATATCGAGTACTTTTGCATCGGAAGCTTTTAAATACGATTTACGCGGAGAGCCATATCTCCGCGATCAACTGCATCCCGTCGGCCCTCCGCTGCAATATTTCGCTCGCGAAACGAAGCTGCCGCTGACGCGTGCAAAAGCACACTCACCCTCGTAGTCGGCGAGGCTCTCGGTGGAGCTGCTCGGGTAGACGTTGTCGAGGTTGTTGTTGATGTTGTGCTCGTGGATTTTGTTGCTGCGCGTTATCGCCAGGGACGAGTAGGTGCTCGTGTCCTGACCGATGCGGAACTCGACGTTCTCCTGGTCCCGGATCAGCGAGTCCGGCTTCTCATTGATTATTATCTCCGACGAGCTTCTTTGCAGCTGGCTGAAAAAAGGACAAGTGTCGGGGTCGGGTCCCTTTTAGTGGGGCTTTGCTTTGGTTCGGCGAGTGGAATTGGTTGGTGGACGATGGAATGGGTGCTCGGTTCTTTATGGGATATGGAAATGTTTTCATTTTATCCTTTTTTCAAAGATCAAATATCTTGATGACCGGAATAAAGGAAAATTCTATATCGTATTTAAATACGCAGGCTTATTTTTATGAAGGGATAGTTGATCTAATTTGAAAAAAGTAACTGTTACTGTTATTAACTTCTATTCTTATACTTTTGCAAATATAATATCGATCAGAAAACAGATGCAAAATTTATTCAATTTTAAAATGAAAAATATTTAATGTTGAAAGATAGTCAATAATCCGGGAAAAGAAATTCGGTTTTCTTAAATAAAATTAATTCTGTGATCTATATTTTATCTTCGGTGAAATTGTGCTTGCAACGCGATTCGAGTTTCTATTGTTTTCCGCTTGATCTACTTTTACAAGGCGCTTATTGATTGTTTATGCAGAGAAAGAAAAGTGCTATGTGTGCTAACAAAATATATCACTTGTTTGTATACGTTTCGTTATACAAACAATTGGAAGAGCGAATGTTTTAAATTTTAAATTAAAAAACCCGAGTAGCTAATTGCATTCTTTGAATTTTTTTTTTCTTTCTGAATCAATATCATGATTCTTATCTTATATGCAGTCCTTTGAAATGTTCCGCTATTTCGAAATCTGAATAGAGTTTTTTGCATGTTTCTTTGAAACTCGGCGCTTGACTTTTTATTCCAATTTCATATTTCTCCTCTTGTTTCGGCCGATGAAAGGGGCAGATGTTTGCATTTACGCGGCGGGCCATTGTCCCATTTTACGGCTTGTCCTTTGTAGTGGCGATATTAGGAACAGGAAAGACTCTCTTTGCGCATCGATCGCACCTCAAAATCGGGACACGGAATTTTTTTTTGCTCGGCAGTCGCGCTTTGAATAAAATATCGGGTCCCTTCGAATTATTCACATTTGAATTTTTATTTTCTTACGACACCGCTTTGCAATTGTTACTAGGTTCTTTTATTTATTGGATTGTAAAATTTGTTTAGAAATAATTTAAAATTAAACGACCGGAGACATATGTATTTATTAATAATACATTTGATTAGTATTTATAACATTGAACTTGATGTTTTTTGTGTTTATTATAAATTCATTGAGTTTTAAACTAAGAAGATAAATATTTAAATATTAACAATTAATATCGACATTCTCAGAAATAACTCACTGTGGAAGAAAATATGATATACCAACACTATTGCGTCCAGTTAAACTATTTCTTGCACATTATTCTCGGCAAATTAAAGTTTTCAGAAATTTAAACTTTGCTTCTAAGTGAGTTAAATGAGGTCGATGAACTAATAATCCAAGAAACTTGGCTCTCGAAACTTAAATTTGGCACGTTCTTCCATTTTACTTTAAAAAACTAGTTTAATCAAACGCGGAAAATTTTAATCGGATGAGAACTGCGAGCTAAACGTTGATTTCTCGCAAAAAGAGACACTCGCCCTTACCTTTTTTTGTAAAACGCCCGAGATATGAAAAAAGTTTAAGTGCATATATAAGCACTGTCGAAGTGCTCTCGAGAGCGAATCGCTCTGCTTCTTGGGGAATACAGACTACTCGAAAATGTAAGTTCTGTAATTTAATTTCCGCCGCTTCGAAACTTTCTTGGCGCGTATAAGCTGAATTTCGTACGTGGAATTCCGAATTAGTGTACTTCGGTATATATTAGTGGGTGCAAGGTACATTGTTTGCCCGCAAAGTTTTTGTTTTACTAGTTGTAAACACGTATCAACATTGTTTGAATTGAAATAATACAATAAAGCTTCGTTTTAAATAGAATTGATTGGGTTTAATTTAAATCTGGAAACTTTCTTATCTGTATGCAGGGAGACATTGATTCAATAAATTATTCACAGTGAATTGTTTTGAACGATAACTTTTACAACAAGCTAAGAGAAAATGCGTGAAAATGGATAATTAACTGCAGTTTGAAAGTTGTTTTGAGTTCAATTTTTGTCACATTGTTCTTACGTTAAATATACTCGGATTTAGAAACACAATTCTGCTCATATTCTAATCTGGATTATTACCTCGCAGTTACTGTTTATTTTATTATTTCAACCGTAACCAAAGCAGGAAAAATTGGAAATTTAACATATCCTGCATAAATATTTTCAGTCACAGAAGCTTAATTTTACAAAATCTCTAAAGTAACCTCTTTTGTTACGTAAAAGAAGCAAACGAAATAAATCCCTCTAACGGAACTCTAAAAGCGTGCTTGCAAGCCATCGTGACACTTCCAGTATCGAACCCCCATACTCCTCCCCGTCAGTCCCCTCGCTGTCTAAAATTAACCCTCGCGGACGAGAAACGACGCAGTAGGATATGAGAATGATGGCAAAAGGTACTCACTTATTGTTCTGCAGTCCAATGTGCATCGGCGGCATGGAGTTGCAGACGGCCTCGTTGAACCGCATAGCTGAGCTGCAGCTCGGGCACCTGAAAGGCAGAAGCACGAGTGAGTTCGCCGGCAACGATCGCGGGACAGCTTCTTCCGCGGCGCAGGCACGGGCCCGATAAGCCCCTCATGTTCGCTCACGCCCCATTCATTATTCTCGAGCGCGCGATACGTGCCGAAGGAGCCTCCGCGAAAATCTGCGCCGCCGAGGAGCTTCTGACCCGACTCGCTGCGCCGAATCGATAAACACAAGAGAGAGAGAGAGAGAGAGAGGTGACTGTGTGTGCGGGAGTATAGGCGTCGAGTGCGCTCTTAACCGCCTTTGCCGGATGCGTCGCACGAGGCCTTTTTATTAATGAGCCGAGGGGAGGCACATCCGAGGAATGCCGGTGCGAGATGCAGAGCGGATTTGCCGATTCCGGGGGGGGGGGGATTTGCGGGGGAGAGGAGAGATCGTGTTTAGGAAATGGCCGGGCTTTCGGCCGAGGAATTGGCTAACGACGCTTGTCGATGCCGGGGGGCGGAAGTGATTTATTTAGTGTTTGTTGAATGGAGCGGGGAGATTGTTTTGGGAAGTATCGATTGCAAATTTGCGCTTCCGAAGGGATTTTAATTTGATTATAAAGGTTTATTGCGTTTCCGAGCAGGATGATATTGAATTGTTCAGAGCGCGGTGGTCGACGAACGGGTTTTTGAAATTTTAAAAAGTTCGCTTTGTAAATCAATTTGCGCGGAAATTTTGCTTCAAAGCTTTATTACGGTATTTGTGGGAAAAATATTTTAAAAACACTTCAGACGTTTTTATATACTGAATAAAAAAATATACTTTTTAAAAAGTGTAGTCTTAATATGAAAAAGAAAGAATGCGCTAATTATAAGTAATAAGTAACAAAAGCTAAAAAATATAACACAATTCTTTTGTGATACAAACAATGTAATAAAAAAAGCGTCACGTTTTCAATTATTTTTTTTCTTCTCTACCTTTTTCGCAGAATTTCATTTGCCATAACATAAAATCTAATATGTAACACCGCAAAAAACGTATAAAAATCTCATCTTTTCCAACCATCCCTAAAAAATTAAGCAAAAGAACTCTCGATCGAAAGGAACCTTTCCAAAATTACCGAAATATGAAGCGAGCCGTAACGCGTAACAATATTAAATTCCTCAACGGTAATAACACAATCCTTCACTCCGATCCGAATTCCTCCCCCCCAATTTGCATTTGGCAACGACCCCAAATAACCCTCCCACCCCCGAAAGATCTTGCGAATAATTCCGTAAGACTCTTGATAACCCTTGCCGCGCACAATGCCATCCGTCCGGCCGTCCGAAAGTGTGCAAGCGATAAAAAGGCACACGCCGCGCGCTAAACAATAGGCCCTCTCGAGGTATCGGCCCGGGTGAACGGACCGGCTGAAAGGGCCGCGGCGAGCATTATAATTAAGAAATTTCAAGAATTCTCAGACCGGTCATTCAACGGTTTCTTGACGGAGCAGCTACGGCGGGGGCTTATATCACCGGCGGCGGCGGTGGCGGCGGCAGCGGAGTATCGATCGACCGGGACTCTGTCTCTCTCTCTCTTCTCTTCCGCGAGCTGTGCGCCCCCCCTCCCCCGCCTCTCCACCCCCCGCGGCCGAGAGCAAAGCCCGGCTGCCAAGCCGGCATCTCTCGCTTACAACGACACCCACGAGTCGCCATGGTACCTCATCTCTCTCTCTCTCTCTCTTTTGCTCGTCTTCCGAGGAGCTTTTATAGTTTTTAAGATTCTTTGCAGCTTCTTTCGCCTTCGCTCTTCAAGCCGCCGGGGTTTTGAGATGAGGGCCGGGGAGGGTAGCTTCGTGCAGCTTTTCAGCTGACGTGGAGGAGAGGCGCTTTGTAATTCCGGTTCTTGGGCAGGTTTTCGAGAAGATTTGAGTAGGAAGAAACGGAGGGGCTGGAAAGACGCGAGAAAGGAAGTTCGGGGGTTCAAAGGCGGCAGGATTTTCGTTCGGAAGTAGTAAAGCTTATCGAATTGGCACAATCACTTTGTCATTTTCTTTTTCTGCTTTTGCGAAATCTAATATTTTGGAATCTTGCTAGTTTTTAATTATACGATTCTCGAAAGCAGAAAGAAGCTTTTCGGAAGAAAGATGACGCACGAAAATTTCCCTCCTTCGAACACGTTTTTTTTTTCCTTTTTACTTCTTACACCCGAGAGATCTCAACGGATACGATCGAGTATTTTTACCCGAACCTTCGTTCGGAAGCCCCGTTCGTGTGTTTACGCGAATTTTCTTTTTTTAACGTCGCTCGAAATCAAAGCTCGAGCGTACACCAAACAAACTTACAGCCAATGTATACTTTCTCCTCTCGCCTCTTCAACAAAAAAAAGCTCGCGAAGCAGCAATTATACCTCCCGGATAAGATCAGTTTTTTCGCTGGCCGCACGCACAGGAATCCGTCATAGGCAAGCTCCCGAAACGTGGAGGCCGCGCGATTAATCAATCTCGGACGAAACGACGCACGCACGCACACACACACACACACCCACTATACACAACCTGTCTTTTCACCCTGTCTTTTCAGGCCCCTCGAGGGCCTCCCGAAAAGCAAGCTCGAAATTTCGAAATTTCCGTATAGCTGTTCCGTACTCACGTTCGACTGCAGGCTTGCGGCTTCGGCTCGTTCCTCGGCGTTCCTGGCTCGCGCGAGGTAAACACGATGGCGCAGAGACTTTGGGGACGACTAGCGAGCGCCGAGGTGTCGGCCACCCCCGACGGATGCGGGCGCATGCGCCGGCGGGGGAGCTTGCGCACTGAGTCGGCTTCGAGGGGGTTCGCTCCGCGGATCCTGTGTGTGTGTGCGTGCGGGAAACGACGAGAAGACGCGCGGGGGTGCAGGAATTATGAATGCGCTCGGCTATTGGAAATAGGGAACCTGGAGATTAGGTATGAATGAGAGGAGATGAGTTTTTGATCTACGGCCGAGCGCAGAATTTTTTTTGTATCGAGAAGAGACGATATTTTGTCGATATCTTCGATTGGAGATTTAAAATTATAAATAAAAGTTTTCTAATATTAGTTCATTCAATAGGTAATAGGAGTAGCGTACGACGCGTCGTAATGTACATGCAATCCCGTGGAGAGTAAAGTGTAATTAAAGGTGATGCGCTCACAAACGTTAGAGATATATGGTAGCATTGGTAGCTAAAAAGATGCGCAATTACTCTCAGTTTTCTCATGAATTAAAGGGGCTGCCGATATTCTTACTTTTTCTTGTATAAACAGGAATTTCCGTCCATTTTTATTTATGCACAACTAGAACAACTTTATGTCAGCTACAAATGTATTCCTGACTTATTTCTTACTTTTGACCTACATACATTTGTATATAAGAATGTTTGCAGAAACTGCGCCTAAAAAGTTTTTGCGCCTTAAAAAATTCGAGCTGGCAACGAATCGTGAATTGAAGCTATCGAATTTTAATTTACTGCTTTTCTGATCAAAGTATAATGCATTATTGCACATTTTGATAAATATACATACTGTTTAAATTTAAAGAGTTATTTTTGAGTGAACAGTTTTTTAATATGACCTTCTTTTTAGAAGCGGTTATTCCCCTAAGATTAGAAGGTTATTCAAATAGTTTTTTATAAGAAAGTCAACTTATTTTATTAAAACTGCTTTCATACCTCGAAATTCGTTGAAAAATGTCATGTAAAACGCTGATATTCACTTTTTTACAAAGTTTGTTTAACAACGTTATATACGAAACAAACTTTGTAAAAACGTTTTTATATCTCGCGTAAACTTACAAAGACCCAGTCAATTTTTTCAATTTTTAAAGTATATTTTATTTTCGTTCCTCGCTACTTTGTACGCTAATTAAAAATTTCGCTAGAACCAATAATTTTCTTCTAAATAAACACGATCATCGAATCAATTTACCAGCAACAACTCTAATTTACGAATAACTTACGCTCGAAAAATGGAATTGGTGTCAAAAAGGCAGCGATCTTTAATTACATTTTGCGTAGCTGACTGTCACATCTGCTTTACGCTTGACTTTACGTTTACGCCTACATAGGCAGTCCCTACTTTGCGTCTCTCTTTGTGCAATCTATCTCGGTACGTGTTGAACCTTGACTGCACAAAGCGCACGCGATTCGTATACATACGAAAGCACATAGTAGTAGGCCTTTCAGTTCGAAAAAAATAAAGGGTCTAAAATGAGCTGTCCATTATATTTGTATTTGCAACTGAATGACTCATGAAAAATGTATTTTTAATTTGTGTCATTTCGATGCTTTATTTAGTGCAAAAAGAAAATTTTATTCTGTAAGATTTGTAAAAGAGTGTTTCAAATTTCTTTATTTTTTTCTGAATCCTTACATTTTAAAGGGTTTATTGTGCAAAAGATAATAAAAAAAATTTTACTTTATTTTTTATGAAGTTTGATTTTTTTTTTTTATTATAATAATAAAATAACGAAATAATTTATAAATTTGTAGGAAATAAAAGACATAGTCGAAAAAGTATGTTCAATATTTTTATTCATATTATTCATATTTATTTAAGAATTGTAAATATATTCTATAGTTGTATAATTAACAATTACAACTTAATACAATAAAACTTAGTATAAATTCAGGCGTGCAATAAAAATATACACCTTTTAAAAAATAAAAAAAAATATGTAGTAGCATTTAATTTATTATTTAATAATAGTGGGCGATGTACCAAATATAATGTTCTAGTTAACCACAACACTTATACTCGTACTGAAGATCAAAAAAAGAATGTATTATTTAAATAACATATTATAACAAAAAAGTATAATATCTTACAAATTGTCAAAAATTCTAGCAAAACTTTGTATTTTTATTTTGAATATCAGTCCTTAAAGATTGTGTAACATTATTATTATTATTGTTATTATTATTATTATTATTATTATTATTATAACTTTAAATACAAATACTGAGTATGGTGTCATTATTATACTAGTAACTTTTTCCAAAATTTGATTCAAAATGATTTTACATGCTCGTGTACAATTATTTAAAAATCCGTGTATAAATGGAATTGTGTGCGTTTTAATTGGCAAATATTCAAAAGTTCTACAAAAGTTACTCATTAAAGTTTTACAAATTTTCTTTCTAAAAGTAATATTGCTTTAAGTAACGATTGTTCGTACCGCTTTATAAATCATTTAGCTAGAAAAATTTAATTTACCAAAACATACTCACTTTTGGATCAACAGTTTGATTACGTTAATAGTTTATTTTTTGAGCTATGAGTATATTCTTTATTTAATATCTAACCTCTACTTGCGAGGCTTTCGTTCTATAGTTTTGAATTTTTCTAAGAAACGTATACTTTTAAATTACTCTAACCGATATCGATCGTCAACTAATAACACCTGCAGATTTCTTTTTTAATTATTACAATATAAAAACAATTAAATTTACTTTATAAATTATTTTAAGCTCGTAAACGCATTATTCTGCAATGATAAAATTAATTTAAACGAATTATTATGCACTTTCATACTATAACTGTTATTTTCGTTGAAATACTTCTATTTATCTTGTTATATCACATTAGGACACTCGATACGCCGTGCCTTATTGAAAATAAAAAATTCCTAAATATTTGTCCTAAAAGTTCAGCCCATAAACTGATAAGTTGCCGACACAGGTTGCGGTGCTCTGGGTTGTATATGCGAGATACGTTGAATGTGACAAGCTCGACACATCAATCTACCTTCTAGTGGATAGCATCGTTTATCCGGTTCGTCGGTCAGTTGCATACCACAGTCTTCGCATACGTAACAATCAACATGGAAGTCTTTGTCCATTGAGACTACTCTCACTGTCTCTTCAGTACCCTAAAAGTGAAATTTATAAACAAATGAAATAGCTTTCAAACAGAAAAATGTGGTGAATGCAATGGCTATGTTATAAACTGCATAACTTTTGCATTCGAAAATAAAGATGAACAGCAGCAGTAGATTATGGCGAAGCTTTCATTTATTTAACATTATACGATAACGAAAAAGTACTTAAAAGCAAAAATAAATACATAATTAAAGCAAGTAAATTAAGCGTAAGGTTGGAAATAAAAGTAAATAAATAAAAAAAAAGCAACGCACTTCGATATCGTTTACCTCAACGGGTGTGATGCCCTTGCCACAAGAAGCACATTTAGGAGCAAACATTCTGTGATAGTCATTAACGCAGTATATCTTATTATCTATATCAACGGTAAAAGGCACCCCGTCTAGGCATTCGTTGCACACGCAACATCTGAAGCACCCGGGATGGTACGATTTTCCCATCGCTTGTAGAATCTGTAGAAAATAAAAATTTTATAAATTTTTCAGTACTTTTCAATAAAGTACTATAAAAAAAGTATAATTTATAAAATTTATTACCATCTCCATAATAAGATGTCCACAGATAGCACACTTTTCCGCTGTTTGCTGGAATCCTGAATACTGTAACAGTAACAAATTTTCTATTAATTTGTGTTATTTTCAAATTTATAATATTAAAAAATATTTTATTTTAAAAAACTCACGAGGTAATCTTCTTCACAATAAACTCTGCCGTCGACATTATAGAAAGCTTTACCACGAAGTGCCCTGCCACAAGAGCAGCAAATAAAGCAATTTGTATGATATAGATTACCCATAGCTTGACAGGCTTGTCCAGCACCTGTGACTTTCTCGTGACAAGTATGACAGATACCTGCAATCATTTTTTAAAGAGATATACATTATATTTTTTATATAAACAAAATAATATCTTGTATGCATATAAATAAATTGTAAAAGTAAGAAATTTAATTAGAGAAACGTTTGGAATTTTAATATTCTGTGAACTAATTCTTTTCCAAATTTACAAACAATGCAGAGCACTGAACGTAATGTATTTTAAAGTAGAACTCACAGCTCGAAATAGGTAATAAAATTCTAGGCATAATTCTCGAACGGAAAAGGAGCAAAAAGCGTTCCTAAAAGGCAAACGGCAGGTCGACAAGTTCTGAGATGATAATAATGATCGTGTGAGAACGAACGACTAATATATGCGTGACCGCGACTCAACTCGACAAGTTTCTGTTTCGCCGTTGGAGCTGCGCGTTACAACTGAAACGCCGAACTAGAATCCGACTGGTCTATCTATAAAGAGATTAGTTACCGCCGTGCCGAACCAAGTTTACACGCTTCTATGTAGGTGCATCCAGCGTGCGGTGAAAACGCGAGTATGGAGAGAAAGACAGGTGTGCATTTCAATGGAGCAACCGAGTGCAAGCTCGAACTATTTACTTGTCCGCTCGTTAAAATCCGTGTAGTTTTTCCGCGCTCACGTTTCATCTCTGTTGCGATGTTCACTTTTCTGCTGAGCTTACCCTTTATGTTTTATTTTTTTGTTTCGGATACTCTTTTGTTGGAGATTTTTAATTTATTTTCTTCTCATGGTCTAGATTTTTTTAGAAAGATGGTTTACGATAGCTTGAAAAGATTTTATTTTTTTCTAAAACAATGGAGTTTATTTAATAAGCAAATTCGATGTTGTGAGATAATAAATGGTGCATATTCAATTGCACAATGTAGATTCGTATCAACTAGATTAAGACGATGTCTTGTTAGAACTGGTATGAATCCACTTCTACTGTTCATAGGTATATACTGTCTAAATGTAAAATGTAGGTCAATGATACAGATACAAAGAAAGTGCTCATTTTCTTCTGTATCGTCTTTAAAAAACTATATGTTATTTTATTAAAATAATATTTCATGGTTGTATAGCATATAGTTATTTATTTTTACTGTATTAATTTATATTCTCGCTTCTAATTATATGTATAATTATATGTATAATTACAATCAAAGTAAATGTAAAATAAAAAAAAAATAGTACCTTACTTCTAAAGTATGACTGTTTTCTATCTCTACTGTTTTATAAATAAACATTGACTCATCGTTATTTCATTTTGAAGTGTTTGATAAACGATAAATGGATATTAAAATCTTAATTATCATATCGTATTAAATTATCAAGTGAATTTTCGAGCATTTGAATTTTCATAAAATAAAATGTTTTAAATGAAATTTGAATTTGTTCTTTTACCGAAATATTCGCCTTCTTCTTCCTGCTTTTCCATCTCTTCTTCAAGCTGCCTCGTTAATTCTTCGATTTTCCTTTCAGCTTCTGTCGGTCCCTGTAAAGTATAATAAAAATTTATTAGTTATAATTTTTTGATAAACATACTTTGAAATTTGTTAGCGAAGTCATATATACAAAGAGCGTATTTTTCTCACAGCGATGACATCACGTCTTACTCACTTTCTAAAAATGTCAATATTTCTTTTTCAATTTATCAGCTTGAAATTGAAAAAACAACTACCGAGTTTTAACTAACTTTACAAATGACCTTTTAAACATTTTTTAATTTTAACAAAGTTACTAGTTTATGTTAAAGTATTATTAATATTATTAAAAAATCTATTTGAACATTTCTTTAGAGAAGAGTTTTCTAAGAGTTTAGTTACTGATAAATAATACCGATGGTCTTGGCGGTGTAATGTTGTACGGCAATAATCCCTTGCCCAGTGCTGGTTTAATCGGCGGATTGATCGGTGGCCTACTTTCAGATTCAAGCTCCACTTTCTTTTGCAACATAGGAACGCCATCATTAAGCACTACAGGTCCTGCGACTCCGCTTGTTACTCCAGGAGGTAGACTCGTAATTCTAGGTCCATGAGTGATGGAAGATTCTGCATTGGTGCATGCACTGCTTACCGCTGGCTGCACCTGGCCTCTCATCGGATTCTCCATGCCGTCGCGTTTGGGCGAGTTCAATGGACTCACTGCATAAGAAGAGATTTGAGAGGTCTGAGGCGAGTTAATTTTTGGCGAATGAGGAGCTGATTGTGGAGCGAATTGTGGTGTAAGTGGCTTTCGAGGTTGCTCGTTCGTATCCAGATAGTTTCGATCGCCTGAAGGACTCGGTGAATAACTTTGTTCGCTAGGGAGTGCTGGATTGTAGTGGTTATCAGAGTGGACGTCCGAATGCGATTGACAGTTTCTATCGTTTTGATTTGCGCGATTTGGCGAATAGCAATGTGAATTTCTGGAAAGAATGAGAAGCATTGATGAGTCAACAGGAAAGTGAAAGTACCATTAAAGACTCAAACGTTTTTTTTACTTTTATATAGGTAAGATCAAGAAGCATGAGTCACTGTTAACATAGTGAGTCACGAATATTTTAAAGCTTTTACAAAGGACCTTTCTAAAACATTTATTTACTTTATGTATTACCAAGTTTTTCTTTAATAAAAGTAAAAATGCATTTACCTGCCAAGAGAGTCTCCTGATCTTGGGGAATTGTATACAGGTAAATTTCTTGATTGTGCATCATTGTAATAGACAGTATTTAAAGAATTAGCACTAACAGGAGTTTGGTCTATATACTGTTTATTGGGCTGCACATTATCTTGACGATAATGATTAAGTTGAGTAGGTCCATCAATGGTTGCTCCTCGATAATGCTGATACTGTGGTTCAGTTGCATAATGAGCAGGTGATGATTCATTGTGATAAGATAAATTTGCCCTTGGAGAATATTGCTGTTGAGATTGCTGTTGCTGTTGATCATAAGGGTAGTGTTTCACTTGCTGAAGTTCAGAAGGTGGCACATAGGTACTCTTACTATTTTGCTGATCCAAGGAGTTAGAAAGGTATTTGTTACACATGGTTTGATCAAAAGATCTTTGAAAGAGGTTGTCATAATTCTGGCTTCTTTCTAGTTTCTGAGGAACATAAGATTTTTGACCTTGAGGGCCAAGTTTGCCAGTCATTACAACATAATCTCCACCATTGATATTCATGGAATTATAATAATTAGCAGGTACTTGAGGCCTTGCTTTAGTTTTATTAGTTTCAGTGTAATGGACATCTTGTATGTTTTCATAAACAGGTGGTGCTTCATATGGTGGTAGTTCTTTGGCTGGCGAAGCTGACTGATACCGATTATGGGTTGGTACTTGTGGTTGTGCTTTTTTCAAATGACTCAAGCCTGGATCTGAAGATCCCATATGCTGAAAATGTATTAATATGAAATTATTAAAAATTTCATAAATAAACTTTCAAACTTATTTTTAAAACATTAAAGTTTATTTATAATGAAAAAAAGATATTTACATAAGATAATTTAAAAATAAATATTTCAGGGTCAAAAGTGATGTGTCCTAAATATTTAAACAATGCAAACAATTATCTAATTTTTGGCTACCATTCAAGAATTTGTACATTCAATAAAAATTAAGTTAAAAGTATTTTAATATCATTCCAACATTAACTGAATGATTTATAAATACTTCTTATTCGTTATATGTTCACTTTAGAAATGAGTTTTGAAAATAAAGTGTTCTTTGTATACATACATTAAATTCAGATGTCATTGACATACATATAGGTTATGTCAATTTATTTTTTGTACTTACTTCTAAAATTCTTACAATACATTTAAGAATTACGGTGAAACGTTAATTTCTGGTTTTGAAAACATTTTAAATAACAGGAATTATAAATAATTGATTTAATTCATTCTTAATTTGAGTTCTTAAGCAATGAATAATTAAGGTAATTGAAACTAAGCAAATCTTGATCAATTTGAATATTTGACTCTAAAAGCATTTTAGCTTTCTTATAATTGAATTTGACAGTCATGAATCACTGAATAATTTATACAATACCAACCTTGTATCCTTGATCATACTGATCTCCAGCAATCGATGTCCTTGGACTATCTCTTGAGTTCCTCCTAGACTCCACAGGATGATAATATGGTGGCGTATAATTAGCTTGCCCATGTTGAGGATAATACTCAATATTTTCATAAACAGGTGACTGTTTCTTTTCTCTATCATGTAAATGATGTAGTTCATCAATTTGTTCTATGGGTTTTGGAGTAGCGAATCTGGAAGATGCTATGATATTTTCCCTCTCATAAATCTTGTACTCAGCTGGTGGTATCGGAGGCCTGTGGCTGTCAGGATCTATGAAACTTTCAATGGCTCCCACAGGTCTTTGAACTGGTACCTGAGCCTCAGGCCTGGATCGTCCAGCACCAGTATTGTCATCTTCAAAACGAAGATAGCTTAACTTCTGTATAAGTGAATTGTCTGCTGAGTCACACATTGGTGACTTCTAAGTAAATACTCTGTACCTACAAAAACTCAAGCATCAGTACACTGGCATTGTCTGTAAAAGCACTTAAAGTTATGAATCATTCCAGTCTTTAAATGCAAATTTAGTACCCTTTCGACAATTCTTCAATAATAAACTTGCGCTCTATGATGAATTTTTTAGAAGCTTTGTGCCACTGAATAGCACCACTGCGCAGCTCGCACATCCGCCGAACTCTCCTTTTTTCCCACGCACCGACACCGTCGCCTCGCTCCTTTTTCTCTTGGAGGACGATGGCACGCACACGAATTTTCGCTCTGCGGGGACAAGTGAGTGCGCGGCGCGTCTCCGCAGTGTCTGTACGGGCAAAGAACTACTACTGTGCGCTTTGCCTGGCTTTGCGTTCGGATCTCTTCGCCGATCTTCGGACGCCAACCGCGAGTTAAAAGCAGGTGGCAGCAGTGCTCCTTTTACCAATAGCGTTCAACACTTCGAATCTGACATTTCCTCCAGATTCTTTGTTTACTTCACAAAATTATACTTATTTAGCTTAATTCTTGCTTCATAATGTTTTTTTTAGAATTTGAAATAATAATTTAGTGATTTTTTTACTATTTTTTTGAATCTTCGTAATGATTGTTCTTATGTTAACTGGCATAATCTTCGATTTTCAACGGAAACAGGGAACCGCCTTTTCTTAGAATTGAAGATTTGTCTGACTTGTAAACGTTGCTATCACAAAAAATCGCTGCCAATTCATTGTTATATCAACTTGTGAAATAATTTATGCCATTTCAGTTTGAAATTAAGGAAATAATGCTGCGCAAATTTTCGATTCTTAATTGTAAGTATGTAAAAGCTATTTTTAAATTTATCAGTTACGTCTTATAGAATTCGATTTATCCATTTTCTTTAGTATACACGGTGATTCACAAGTACCGTATTTTCTTGGACACCCAAGTAAAAGGGATTTTTCTAAGATTTTTGGTGAAA
>JAWWEO010000045.1:15710343-15783510 GCA_035582975.1 Ormyrus labotus | reverse complement strand
TTTTTCACCAAAAATCTTAGAAAAATCCCTTTTACTTGGGTGTCCAAGAAAATACGGTACTTGTGAATCACCGTGTAATATTTTAGAAACCAAAAGATATTAAAAATTAATTGCGGAATAAAAAAACGAGACGGAAAAAATTATAAAAATTGTGTTCATTATTTACAGAGCCATGTAAATCAATCTGAGAGTAATGACAGAGGTTAATAATTGCGAACGAAACAGTGGCATCAATTTTTACTGCACGAAAATGACAATTACAATAATGCTGCGCAAATTTTCGATTCTTAATTGTAAGTATGTAAAAACTATTTTTAAATTTAT
Source organism: Ormyrus labotus (assembly GCA_035582975.1). Lineage (NCBI taxonomy): Eukaryota > Metazoa > Arthropoda > Insecta > Hymenoptera > Ormyridae > Ormyrus > Ormyrus labotus. The sequence continues at coordinate 15,783,186 of JAWWEO010000045.1, read as the reverse complement.
CCGTTACGTCTTATAGAATTCGATTTGTCCATTTTCTTTAGTATAATATTTTAGAAACCAAAAGATATTAAAAATTAATTGCGGAATAAAAAAACGGGACGGAAAAAATTATAAAAATTGTGTTCATTATTTACAGAGCCATGTAAATCAATCTGAGAGTAATGACAGAGGTTAATAATTGCGAACGAAACAGTGGCGTCAGTTTTTACTGTACGAAAATGACAATTACAATAATGCTGCGCAAATTTTCGATTTTTAATTGTAAGTATGTAAAAGCTATTTTTAAATTTATCAGTTACGTCTTATAAAATTCGATTTGTCTATTTTCTTTAGTATAATATTTTGGAAACCAAAAGATATTAAAAATTAATTGCGGAATAAAAAACGGGACGGAAAAAAATATAAAAATTGTGTTCATTATTTACAGAGCCATGTAAATCAATCTGAGAGTAATGACAGAGGTTAATAATTGCAAACGAAACGTTGGCATCAGTTTTTACTGCACGAAAATGACAATTACAAAGATCTCGCAGAAACAGGTACCTAATAAGATAATCTTTTTTTATATTTGCTAAACAAAATGATTAATTTTTTTTTTAATTGAATATCAAATCACCTCTTAAAAATATCAATTTAATCAGTTTTAAATGATGATTTTAGTATTTACTTACCTGTTTTTCCTGATATTAAAGTTGTTAAAATTAATCGGAAAAATTGGTATTAATTGCACGTAAATATTAGCAAATAGTTTTTTTTATATTAGTTAAGAAAAAATAAAAATGGATAATTTAAAGGATTTTTAAATCTTATATAATTGATTTAAAAAATGAGAATTCAAATCAGGACTATTAGTAATTTTTGCAAACAAATATTCCCTGGTGTGCGTTGCCTTTATGATATGGCCATTGAATGATCTTGAAATAAGTAAAATAAAACTATAATAAAAAGGCAGCCATTTTTTAAACAGCAGTACTTTATTAATAAGTCGCACCTTAAATACACGCATCATGGTTTTCCTTTACGTAAAACGCGCGTTAAAGATATGAAGTGTTATAGATAATATCCTCGAACAAATTAAACTATAAGATCATTATGGAAATTATTGCTAAAATTGGATTTGATATACATACGTACTGTCATCGGCAATAATAAACGATGGTATCCTCGAATACATGACGAGCGGTGTTTAATTACTTTTCTCTCTCTTTTCTTTTGTTTTTTGTTTTTTTTTATTTAAAACGCGAGTATGGGTATGTAAATATCTGCTTCTGCAATTTTACAAGTCTACGTTTATTAATCTTCATCGCGCTAAAGACGTTTTACTTCGCTTATTTTATTTTTTCTCTTTATTTGTTTACTGTACTTTTTGCTGAAAAATACATGTTATGTATAATATATATATATCGCGCTTGTGTTATGTTAAATGTATATATATATATATATATATATATTTATATTTATATATATCATCCATTATTTGCTAAATTCACTCTATAGAATGCTGATGCTTATCGATGCCTTTTATTTATGTATTTGAATTGTAACTCGTTTTATTTAATAATAATAAATAACGTCGGTGCAATTTGTCGTGATTATAGTGCGTCGGTGTTTTCTCTCCTCTTGTTTTCTTTTTTTATTATGTATATTTCTTATCCGTAATGCCTTGAGCACGAGTAAAAAATATATGTATACCTATAGTAGTTTTATCAAGGCGTCAACTGTTTTCTCTCTATCACTTACCCACTGTTTGCTTTTTATCTTCAACTTCTAATTATAGATAGTAACATGCCTCTTTTCTAACGTTTTAAGTCCTTGTTAATATTGTTTTAAAAAATACTTTTAATTGAAAAATTAAAACTTTAGCAAGAAGGAAAAAATTGGTTCTCCAGACATTTTCATGACGGGACGGACCATAAAAATCCATACTTTAAAACTAGTTTTATAAATTAAAAAGCTTGAATATGATATTTAAAAAATAATATTTTAAAAAATTCATTTTTTTAATTGAAAAGGTTTAAAATCGATCAGTTAAAGTATCGTATATGTTAAAAAAATGCAAAATCAGTTCATTTAAAGGAGAGATAAGTATTCCTTTCAGAAGTCCGTTATTAGACTTTATGAAATTGAACTTTCGACAACCAGAAATCTTAATCATCGTGACCATTCAAACTGTGACTCGTTACAGATTACTTCGTTACAGGGAAATGTTTAATTACGATTTGACGATGCTTTAATTTATTAGCGTATACGCATCTACATATATTTAAATATTTTCTTTGTATATTGCAAGTGTAAATTAACGATGTTCAGTTTTGGTGTCAGACGTATTTTTTTCCATAAATGTGTATATGATAACGTGTCGTCGTTTATTCTGTGACCACTTTGATAGCACGCGCGCGCACATGATTTTGCTGTTTTTTTTTTTTTTTTTTAGTGTATAAGTGAATCGAGTCAGAAGATCCTCTGCTTTTACATATAGTATAAGTGAACGCCCTATTTGTATTTATATCTAACCGCTATTTGATAATTACAATAACATAATGATTGGCATTTAACAAAAGAATCTTACGTTCTCGTCGTAAAATTAGACGCGTGTGTGTGATGCATTATTATAAGATGCTCGTCATTGTGTATATACTTTTTATATCGTTTAACGCATGAGTCTCCTAAAGAAAGATTACGTATATATATATATTGTTTATTTTCAGCAAGTAAGTCACCGCACGAATGGAAAATTCATGCTACTCCTATGATCAAATCTAAGTTTATGTATATATATATGTATATTCTATATTACAACCATGATTCTATAGGAGTTTCATATATTTTCAAATAAATAATGCAAATCAAATTGCTGGAGAGTCTATAAAAAGCGCAGCCATACAAAAAATTTACAAATTGCTGTACCTTTACTGGAACCATACTCGATCAGTACTGGAGAGCTCATTAGAGCTTTGTAGAACTTATACTCTTATTGCACATGGTTGAAATTCTCACTGGATAACAAGCGCGTTTCTTTGTTTTAATACTGGCTTTGTGATCGAATACTAATCAAGTATTGCTCTAGTGTGAGCTCGTTTTTCTGCGCGTAACAGTCAGTACTTTTACAAAATATGTGATCCGTGATTGAAAATCATACAGTTTTGCGTTGGACCAACAAGTAGCGAGAAGCCGTTTCAATTTAATAGAATGGAATTTATAAGTGCAGAACTAAACATCTCCTTTGTCATCGAAAGTAAACGCAAATGTTCATTATCTCAGATCGTGCACTTAACTGTATTTCACGATAATTATTTTCTTTTTATTTTTCATCTTAATATCACAATGAGTCTCGAAGTAGCAGCAGTCTTAATCCGCGACCCCACTAAGAAATAATGGATTTTTTCGTCGTACTTCCCCGGAAACGAGCATTTATACACACACACAACGAGAAATTGTTCATTGTTTTGCACCAGCTCCATTTATAATTTTTTTTTCAATATAAGGCTCCCACGACAGTCTCACGAAGTAGCATCAGTTCTTGTATATATATATTATTTTTACTAATAAAAAAGAAAGGATGCGGCCGAGTATTAATAATTGTGAATTTATTTTTACCATAATAAAAGCAAAATCGTTTTCAATGTCGGCAGTAAAGTATGTACAATCTATCGTGATCGCAATTATCGAATAAGATGTATTTCCTTAAAAAACAAACGAAGAAATTAGAGGCGAATAATGACGGAGGATGACAATGACGGTAGAAACAATAGCATAGGCAATAGTTATAAATGATGGTGTGTTGGATGACGATAACGATGAGAAACAGTAGACAGTAATTATGTAGTAGTGAAAAGAGTAGTAAGGTGATTGTAACAATAATAATAATAATAATAATAATAATAATAATAATAATAATAATAATAATAATAATAATAATAATGGCGATTAAAATTATGTATAATATTAATTACCTAATATTGCATTTAGAAGTAATACTAATTAAATATAAATAAAATGTATAAGTCTAATTGCTGTAGTTACATACTCTGTGAAAATTTTTGTTTTCGTTTTCATTCCTAGAGGTAACTCCTCACAATTAGTTCACAATATATATCCTCTCTTGCGTATATTTTCTATATAATATTCCAAATAAGCACCGAAGTTCCTCTCCTACGCAATAAAACAGTTCAATCAATCGTGTGATAGTAAGCGCAAAAATGAATAATAAAGAGTCGCAATTGTGTCGAGATAATCGCAGTTCTTCGACTTCGACGACAGCAATTATACAAAAAACGTTCGGTAAACAAACCACCGTTAAGAACGTCTACGTCGTTTTCAGTTTATATAATTATTTATAAGCCAAATATAAATCTATTTTAATTAATCCATACGTAAAAATAGTTTGTTCAGACATTCACTGATTCACCGCGGGGATGAAAATTACAAAAATTCAAAAAATTATAAACAACAAAGTCTTTTTTCATCTTTTTTTACATACACATCATTGTTTCATTGTCGGGTATAAAGATTATACGAAAATGATATAATGCGGGGGTCGCAGGATCTATAGAACAATGCACGTAGTTATAATTATATTATAATACACAAAATCTAAAAATCAGGCCGATCACATTATCATCTTTTACCTCGTCGTATTTTTTGCCCTAATTTTAACGCTAAAACGTGTAATTTGTAGATCCTATAATTCATCCACGATTGAAAGGTACAAAATGTCAAATTTAGAATCCCGCGAATATTGACCTGCTGACACGAGTTGCGCAGGCGAATATCCGTCGATTAGCCAAAGAATCCCACTTGAACATTTAATGCAATCGCCTCATACGCGCACGTATTAATAAGTGTTTGCGTGTGTCCTGCAGTCATTCATAAGATGAGAAACTACACTGCCAAGAATCTAAGTCGTAATCGAACGAAAAGATAAGAAAAAATACGGAAACACATTCGTGAAACCAAATGAGGATTAAAAACTTACATATTTGCTTGTGTGTCGTTACATTATTATTCATCAACAAAATTTTCTTATTCTCCGTTGCAATCAGTATTTCTCATTGTCAATTATATAATGATAAAAGTGAATAAGTCTAAATTTTCTCGTGTCCTTCATGTGACAGTTCTCAAAAGCCGTCTTGCATTTAGCGCGAGTGTCCCCAACTCCTTTACCCTTTCGTTTCGCGTTCTTTCATACACAGACTCATCAATGTATTTTACAGTACATCAACAACTTTGTCTATTTACACATATATATTTCTCTTTCTCCCTCTGATCCCCCTTAACTCTCTTCAGAATCAATGAACACTGAAAACTCCAAGGCCCCATTTTTTGTTTTTTGTTTTTTTGTTGCTTTTAAAAATTTGGAATTCAGTCACCTGGCTGATAAAAATAAAATTCTTATTTTCTCATTAGAAAAGTCTATAATTACGTGCACCCGCGAAATTCGTTTTTTTGTCTTTTTAAAAAAAGTCACCCGTGTCGATGCATCAGCTGTTTGAGAACCATCCCGGAGGATAATATGATAATATCAACTTCTGTCTTTCATTTTTATGAATACTAGAATCTTAAAGCTAAATCAACTTGGTCGCGCGAACGTGCGTGTCGGTATATATATATATTTATATATTTTTCATTTTTCCCGCAGTGGATGTATTTTTTGTTATACCCTCGATAGTCAGTACGATATATCGCTCGTTGCCCGTCCTGTTTTTTTTTCTTTCGTTAGGCTACGAGCTCTACATATATGCGCACGTTCGTGTGAATATACATAGACCCTACGCTGGGAGGATTATGCTTGCTTGAAAATTTTGTGGGCCTCGAGAGTGTAGTTTCAGTCTAGAAAAGGTTTGGGTGGCAACTTTGTGCAAGTCTGAGGGGTTGAAGTTTGTGCAGAATATTACAGAACGGTTTTTGAGGATCGCTCAGGTTTTACACATCTCATCGTGCAACAACATTCTGCTACAACAATTCATTGTAATCTATTAACTTGCTTACAAACACTGTGTAAAATCTGGGCCATTCCGGAGGGTCCGAAGGGCGCCGGTGAAAGCTACGATGAACAAACTAGTTTTTTTTTTAGGATTACTTATCAATATTACGCATTAAAATGTGTGATAATAAAAAGGAATGTTATGAAAGTATACTTACACGAAAGTTAAATTTTAACTTTGATTTGTGATGTGTGATGTAAAGAAAAAAATTATGCAGACACATAATAATACAATAGTACACAGTATAAGCATTGTGGTTGTTCATTGACATACTCTCTTACTGTACAACTCTAGTATAATTATATTTAATACATATATCTATATAATTGTACTATGTTTTGTACATAGACTGTACAGTACTGTACTATACTATTGTATTACGAAAAAAATAAGAAGAAAAATTGGAAATTTTCAGTTTTAATATAATTATGCAATTATAAACGAAAACTTTTTACGCCATGCCAAATCACTACATATAAATATATCTATATAATTATAATAATATGATAACAATAACAATTTAACGCGGATGAATGACAAAAAAAGAACAAAGAAAAGTCCGAGCAGTCTTCAAGGGACGCACAATCCTTCGGGCGTAGGGTTATAACTTTTTTTTTAATAATAATTATCCGTCAACTCTTCGTTTATTATATATGTTATAAAATTTAACTCCAAATTGCATTAATAACTTCTAGTTGCAACGTGTGTATTGTAATTATAATAATATACTTTTTTATTTTTTTTTTTTATTTCGTTAATTCTAAGTTTGCTTCCGCGAGCGCCCGTATTTCTCTGCCTGTATATTGTTTATTCATTTATTCTCATTACGTCTGTGTTATTACATTATCCAATTGTTTGCCTCCGCGTGTGTATATTTGTTTGTCCTGATCTGCGCGCGTATGTGTTTATCAGTGTCTCGAATATTTCATCTTCTGGATTTCTTTGTATTTTCTTGCACATAACCACGTATTTATTTATAATATAATTATGGGTCGTTTCCAGTTTTATATCCCGTTTTTATTTAATTATTTAATATCTTTATGTCAGCAATTTCTCTAAAGATAAGTAAAGTCTATATTGTTTACTCTCGTTATTCGGTAGAATAATAATAATAAACATAATAATTAATAATAATTAATAATAATAATTAATCATAATAGTAATAATAATAATTCACGTTGCGCCTCAGCTCATTTGTCGTTATTTAACATTAATGTATTAGTTTGCGCATCGTCTCATTTATTCGCGTTTTGTTTTCTTACAAATTTCATCTACTTATTTATAACTACAATAATTATTATGCGCGTGTCGCATTCACTGTATCTTAACTTTTCTTTCTCCATCGCATATATATTTTATTTTTCCTTATTACTTCTTTCATTCTTTGTACGTAAGTGTATATTACACGTGCAAACATTACTTCCATTTTTTTTCCTTTTTTGTTGTCTTTTTCTATCTTCTGCCCCAAATTATATCTCGATCTTTACAATTTCGTTTCTGCATCGTCTCTATATTCCTTCCATTATCGTATTTTATTTCATTACTAATCGTGATATCACAATTATGCAGCTTTTATTATACGTTCATGATAAGGATGTTTGGATACGTGGTCGGTTTGCTGTTGATCGCTGGTGATGACGACTCGCTTTCCGGCGCAATCGAAAAAGAAATTACACTCCCTTTCCGCGTACTTTGTCAGTTTTCTGTACATCGCGTTCGCGCGAGTCCCCTTTTTTTTCGAGCACAGCTCGCGAAATACTGCGTTCTATATATAGATGCCAATTTCTTTAAGCTTTATCAACTATGCTTGTTAGTAACATCTAAAATTAAACAACGGAACGATAATTAGACTATGTAAAAGATGTAACTTTCGTATTGATCAGTAAGAGAAAGCAGGGAGTGAAGACGCTACCGAAATTCATTTCAACTTTTCGCAAACCTGCACTAAAATATCAACTTTCGTCACTGATTTGTAAAAAAATTTGAAAAAATTTAAAAAGTGTATAAAGTATTAAAACCCGGTGTAAAGCGTTAAAATCAAATCTAATCTTTCCGTTTGAGTGTCACATATTTAAAAAAAAAAAAAAACAATATTTCAGTTTAAAAATTGGAATCAGTCTCAGTAGCGTTTTGATTCTCTGTTGAAAAAAAATTGTCAGCTTACTTTTATCACAGCTATGTAAACCACCATTTGCATTTGTGAAGTTCGAGTGCACGTGTATTTAAGTGTATATGTGTCTGTGTATCTCTAAAAAAAATATACGTGATAAACTAGTTTCGCCGTAGTTTCTTACTATCTACATCCCCGCATTACAATTATTATTCCGTATTCTCGCGTTCTCACGATCTGCAGCAACATTTTGATTAAAATGAGTGTCTTCAACAAACAGAGGAAAAAAGAGAGAAAAGCCGTTATGTAATAATATATCGATAAGCTATCCCATACAATTGTTCATAATAGATACCATTTTTGTTTAAAACGATTTTACAGAAATCTTTGTACATTCAGTGTATTTATATACTTATTAACTTTGCGATTAGCGGAATACCAGATTCCTTCGTTTAAACTATATTCTGAGTCGACAGGATAAAAACAGGTTCCTATAATTATGCTTCCTTCGCGCGCGTGCGCCTCCGGAAAACGAGTCGAATTCACGCATTTTTTGCATATCGCAACTCCCGCTTGCATTATTTGTTTCCACTTGTTCCTGCGCAATAACATTAGGTAGGAAGTAATATTTCTCTGACCCCTCGTTTAAGCATGTAAAAAACGCTGCTATATAGAGTGCACGCGCCAACCAAACGTATATTTTTTTAAATTCGTTCGATTTATCTTCGATATAATGTAATGTAATAACTAACTAAAAAGGTGTCTGCTTTTTTTCGTATATTTTTCATATTCTCTTCTTCACTTTTGTGTTTTTCGTGAGTTCGGGTGACGCCGTCTTTTTGCATCCTCTCGACCAGAGGGATCTCAAGACAAGAACAGAAAAAAGAGAACGTCAACTTGAGTTCTTTACGTGTCTTTCATTGTTTTAGTCCCTTTTTTAAAGGAACCGAGCAGCTTCGTTCAATCCTGACTGAGCAGCTCGTATCAATTGCGAGAATCACACGAGAGTTTTCGCGTATTGATAAAAAATCGGTCTTAAAAACAATAAAATATCTATATATATATAATAATAGAATTATATTATTTATAAGTCGAATCATTTGAGTTGATCGAACCGTGAGCATGGATTTTTCCTCTCTCCCTCTAACTTTAATTACTGTATAGAATAGAATAATTTCGATTGTCATGTTCACGATTCTCGAGCTAATCATTATCTATATATTTGTCGATTTTTTAACAACACGACTTCAGACTTTGTGCCGCGCACTTCACGTTTTATATTAATATATATTTTTTTTCTTACCTACGTCGGTCTATACAGTGCCATGAAACACGCGACTTGCTCAGTCAGAACTGTCGACGATCTATATATACGTATTTATATATATATATATTTCTTTTTATCTCTGTAATTTTTCATTACATTTGTTTTGAGATCACTCTAGTGCGTATCTTATAATTACATTAGTCAATAACGTGTGTGTATAAACACTTATGTGTTTGTCATAACAACCGATAGCTCATTTACATACAAATATATAAATATATTTTCATATAATTATATATACATATATATTTGTATGCGCATACATATCTTATTTATATTGTATTCCTATAAACGTATATATATATCTTCCTTATATACTTTATGTAGCTCTGTTTATACTTTATATAACAATATTATGTTTATTTAAGGCCAAATACGTTCAATATGAAGGAAATAATCTGAAACAGAAAAGAATTTTACATTAATACTAAATTTTTATTACATATATTTGACATATGTAATATACGTCCTGATGTTTGAAAATAGTTCCAAATCTTAATTTGAAATGAAATTTTGATAGCGCATACAAGCAGAATTATTTTTCAAAATATTTAGGATTTAAATTATACGAGTGACTTGTTATAAACAATATTTTGATATAAAGTATATCCCGATCTTTTCAGACAGATAAATGATAGACAATTCGTGAATTTAACGTAGTATGTAAGCTTTCGCTGACAAGATTTTTTGATTATTTCATACGAATCATGATCACTATCAAGCGTCATAACGAAACTATTTTCTCAAGACAATTACGCTGCGAAAGTGCAGTAGAAAATGCATACCTTGACAGAGCAAGGCCCCGTTTCCTCATTTTAATATATTTTTTTTATCAGGTTGTTTAGTTGTCGTTAACCGGTTGTGATGATAATAATGGGTCGGGCTGCCGGTGCTGCTCGTCGCTTGGCGTTGGCCCGTGGCGTGTTCAGCTGCCGACGCTGAAGAGCTCTCTGTGGAGTGGTGGGAACTCGAGGTGGGGTTGCACGCGCTTGAACTTGGTGAGCGCATCCATGTGCATGACGGAGACGTCCCTCAGCTGCGGGATCTTGGCGACTATCGCGTCGCACACCGTCACGTCGCCCTTCAGCGGCGATATGTGACTGCGGTCAAGCTCATATTTAAGAGCGCGCAGTACCGCTTCGCGGACCCTTGAAATGTCCAGTTTGCCGGCCAGTCCTGGTCTTTCTGTAATGTACAACGAACGTTTAAGAATCGCAGAATACTCGCATTATTGATTAACTTTGACTAATGTGGAAGTAGATGCAAATAATCAAGCAAACTGTTTGCTTGGATTATTCATTATTTATAGTTACCTATCCATTGATTACATGAAATTGAAACAGAAAGATAATAAATTGATTTGAATACCATCGGCGCGTATTCCATTAATCTAATTGAAATAAATATTAATTTTCCATGTACCGCGTCGAATGAAAGAGATTAAAATACTCTCATCATACCAGAAATATGCATATGGAGGCAGAAAAGATTATTTGATTAAAAATCGGATTCAATTATACTACCAGAAAAAAGATTACACAATCTACCAAATTTTACGAAAGAATTCAATTACAAGTGAGCAATACTTAAAAAAAATTGTTTGTAAATTCTTTATCCAACAGTAATCAGAGTTAACATACGCGGATTTAGTCAGACTGTTTACGAAACAGCAACTTGGACTCTAAGTCTAGCTTTCCCACGTTCGCGTGCGTGACGCAAAGCAAAGGTACTTTCAGTTGAACGATTCAATGTCACACCGGGAAGCAAAAAACTTGCAGAGGTATGAGTGGGTAAAGTACGAACCGTGGTTGAAAAGTACAATGGCACTGTAGAGTGCGAGCTCGGTGTCCGTGAGCTTGAGTTCGGCAATACTCCTGGCGAGCTCGAAGACGCAGGACACCAGCTTGATTTCTGCCTGGTCCGTCGTGTAGAACGCCTCTTGCGGCAACATGGTGTCGCCGTATAAGACGCAGTTAGACTGAAGGTCGAAGTACCTACTCATGCGTAGCACTCCCAACTCGAAGGAACCTGTAAATTCAGACGTTTTAGCGTTCTGTCTGCTTGCTTGCTTGCTAAGAAACTACATTTCTGTATGACGTTTAATATTTTTAACAATGAGTTGCTAATATTCGATGAATGTTGATAATAACATACCGGCTTTAAGAAGAACAATCTGATCATCTTGAGAAAGCTTCATGAAGCCGGGGATGAGCTTGGCGAATTCAATGATTATCTGAATAATCGTCGTCAGTTTATCTGCACACTCAAGCCAGAGTTGTTCATGGGACATGTTTTTGTAATACAATATTCTTGCTACATCTTGACCCTGATATTTTCGGAAGGAATCTTGTATCTGTTCAGTAGATATTAAACACGTCCTGAGGTGTGCGTCTGATATCGCCTTCGTAAGCATTTGGTTGATTTCCATAGCATCTGAAAGAAGAGAAAGAACGTACTTTAGTCATTTCTTTCGTAGTAACTTGCTTTATGTGAGTTATTCTCATTCAAATCTTGATCCAAAGCTAACGGTGCTTTCAAATGTATATTGATAACCATGGTTATTGATTATACCTACATTTTACATTTCTTTTGCAATGGATCAGGATTGATAAAAATAACTTTTTTCATACAGAACAGAATCAATCTACGTGCAAGTCAAATGTCTAACGTATTCGTATTTCACAAACTATGAAGTAAGAAAACAAGCAGTAAACGAATTTGTGTATAATTATAAAATCTTTGAATAGTTAAATTTTTATTTGAAGATTATTAAAGTTTCACATTTAAATAAAAAATTGTTAGAAGTTTTTCATCGTATTACGACACTCATACTGTAACACGTCAAAGTGTACTAATTTATACACAGATATATCATTCACGTGAGATTTCAAATATATGAAGTATTATTTGTCTGGTGTATGTAGATTTTTTATTCGTTAATGTTTGTGTTATATGTCTACTAAAGTACGATAAAAATTTTAGACATATAGAAAAACACTTTTAAAACTACAGTTTATATGATAAATAAATAGTAGTTTATATATGTATAATAAAGAATATGTAAAATCCATTGATGTGTTTAAAACTGATTTTGATCAGCATAGCAATGCTTTAAAGTTGTAGTGTTTTAAAACATTCCAGAAAATATAAATCATTTGATCAACAACTCTGTAATTTTTAGAATTTCGTAACAGTATGATAAGTAATTTTTACAGTTTTTTGAAAAGATGAAATTGACTTAATTGAATCATTCAATTAATTTATTTGTGCAATCACGCGCCATTCAATTTATCTACCCAATTACATCTAGATTAATCAATTATTTTGCTTCCTCTAAACTTTTCAATTAAACAGCACAAAACTACTCTTTTCGAGATGAACTTAATTATTATTATCAAACGTCATAGTCTGCTTTATTTTCACCTTTTATTAATTGATAGATTCATGTTTTCTGCCGTAACCTTTTATATTAGTTAGTAACCTTAGGTTTTGCCTTAATTCGCGTTTCAAATTTTGATTTTTGTTTAACTTCATTCTAAGCTTACCAACCATTATACAAGTTTTAGAAAAATTTATTTTGCATTAAAACAGGCAAAAGCATTTGTAGCTTCGCCGCCTGCTGTTGCGTACATGAAACAATGAAGATGACATTAAGAGAGCATGCGATGTGACAGCCACAAAAAAAATGACAAATTGCGATTATGCACGGGTGCTTATATGAAATACAAATGACAAAGAGAAAAGTGTGGACTAATGCTGGTTTCAGACGAATAGACACACATGGATTTTTGAATAGACATGTGAATATGGACATGAAAATGGCTAAGTTCTAAGTTTTAAATTTTTAGTTTTTAGTTAATTATATTATTTTATTGCAAGAAATGACAAGGAACCATGAGGATGTTTTATATCTGATTTAATATACAGAAGAGCAAAGAACTAAGTTACCAGATGTTTCCCAAAATAAAGTCTGTCTTTTGATGAAAGGTCTAGTAACCATTGCTTATTCTTCATTTAAAAAAAAACTCTAGGTTTAACCGTACCAATTACATTACGAATAAGGCATTTTGTCAAGATTTCTTAAAATTAGAAACACTTAGCCGATTTCAGCTACAATCACGTAAATAATAGATCATGCATCAATCTAGAGCAGTAAGACAGAGAGAAAGAGAGAGAGAGAGAGAGAGAGGTGGGATATCCGGAGGAGATAATCGGAAAGAGACGACAAACATAAGCCTCACAGCTCGCAAAAGGGGACATACTGGGAGGATTTTCATCGTCCTCGGGCTGGGCCTGGGGCTGGTTGGCCGCCTGGGCGGCGGCGGCGGCGGCAGCAGCAGCGGCAGCAGCGGCCGCGGCGGCTGCCGCCGCAGCCTGGACCCTCGTGCTGGTCGCCGGATTGCTGTTCTGCTGTTGCTGCTGCGGCTGCTGCTGCTGCTGCTGCTGCTGCTGACTCTGAGCGCTGCAGAAGGTCGTCGAGTCGACCATCGAGTAGGAACCGTGACCAAGGCCGGCTATCTCGACCGCCGCCTCCTGCTTGACGGCAACGATGCCGCCCCCGCTGAGGGAGCTGCCGCTGCTCACCGTGTTCCGGGCGGCCGCCACCGTCGTCGGGCCGCTGTTTCCGTTCGAACTACCGCCCCCGCCACCACCGCCTCCGCCGCCGCCGGATTCCCCACCGTTCGTGCCTCCTGCGCCGGTCGTCGTCCCGCCTATTTGTTAGCCGCAGATTTTTTTTTTTGCTCTCAGACTTCTCAATCTTCGTTTTTCTTTTGGCAGGCTCGGGGCGGACAGTTTGGGATAATGGTAGGGGCATTGTTTGCTTTGGTATTTCAATTTTGGTCTTGGTTGTGAGCTACTGTTTTTTTTTTTTGCATCATAGAGGTTAGGCAATTGTAATTGAAACACCATAGCGAACGGAGAAAATTTAGAACCCTTCAAATTGGTAGCTGCCCTTAGCAATTTACAGAAACATCAGTTAACCAATTTACACACAGAGGAAACTTTGTTAATATTTCGTAATTGATGAAGCCAGATTTTGTGAGTGCGTCAGAGAGTATAAATTAAAGAGAACGGAGTGAGATGGATTTTTGGAAGGGATTTCTGTTATTAAATTAAATGTGCTTTCGAAAACCGAATGAGTTGATTGCAAGTAAAATAAAAGTAAATGATAAAAATGAATATATGATTTTGTAGGCAAGTCAATTGTTGTTTTTCCTTATTAGTTGTTTTATACGATATTGGTTTTGATTAATGAAAAACCAGTTTTGTCACGTCGCTACCAACGTTTTATTTATTATTAATACTGTAATATTGAATTTAAGACAGTAGGCAAATTTTAAAAATATCTGGGACTTGAAATGTACCTAAGATTACTATCAAACTCACAATTTCGCCAGAGTTAAATTCTCAAGTTGATTAGTAATTTGAATTTAGTAACTTGTTATGTTTGTGAGAACACGTACTACACTTTGTATCAACGGAGAATGTTAAAATGAAGTTCTTGAGATGGATTAATTATAATGTCTGATTAATAAAAGTAGTTCTAAAGAATCTACATTAATTTTTATGCACGGTTTATTCACAAATGCAAAAGTTGTCGTGTAATGATGAAGCAATAATCTTCCAAACCAAAATTAATAAATTGTCGGCTTGTGTCAATAACTTAATTTAAGCATACTAAGGTAAATAATTCCGTAAAAAGGGATAATTAAAAAGTTCGTCAATAGAATAAGACAAAAGAAAAGAAATAAATTCTTCATTAACGCAAAGCCTTGCATTTCCGGCAACTTTCATACATTATGAGTGAATGCAAGAGACATAGTAGGTACTTAATTTATTGATCCTCTAACTTATGCAGCGAACAGAAATAATGAAAGATGCCCGAGAAGTAAGTCCACCACCTGCTCATGATAAAGTAAATACCTACTAAGCTTCTATTATATCAGCTTCTACAGCTTTGCAAACTAATATAAAATAAAATGAATCGAAAACAAAACCAAAAATAATTGTAACGGATCCAACAGATGAGAGGTGAGGGAAGTAAGCCTGGGGTATTATTTCTAAATGGAACATAATGCGGTAAAAGCTTTCGTGTTTATTATTTTTATTCTTGTTTAATTTCAAGAAAATGATTTTCTCCTGTCAAATTTAAAGCTCCGGTTCGAGTGTCCCAATGTAAGTGAATTACCACTCAGAACGGCACATCAGCCGTTCATTTTTTATTAATTTATGCGTTAATAGGTTTTCTAAATCATTTTCTGTCGTGCATTTTTGAAAAATAAATGCGTCGCTGTAAGACAAGATTATTATAAAATATGATATTGATCGGAAATGTTGCTGGGGTTAATAGCGTACAGCCAATAATGTACCTACATATAAATAGAAGAAGTTTCTCAAGACTTTTATCATTTTATTGAACGAAACATGTATTTTAATACTTGCTTGTGAAGTTTTGATTTATTGATGTTTATAAAAATGATCGACTTCACTCTTTATCACAAGTTTGTGAAAAATTTTAAAAGTGGAATCCTTAATTTTATTCGAAACACTAATATATATATGTACAAGGAGAAAACTGTTAGGAATAAAAGTATCATGAAAAATTTTGATTTTATTACAAAACATTTACACAAGCACAAGTCCCGTTATAACATTAAAGAGCCCTAACTCTTTTGCTCAAAAATCTTCCCCCGCGTATAAAATTTACAAAAAAAAAAAACCTCTTCACGATCGAAAAGCAATCGCACGAAAGCCTTTACCGCTCCTGAACTGTCGCGAGGGCCGCGCGTTTCTCCGCGATTAAGGCAAATGTATATATATATATATGCATCCGGAAAACAATGGACTTACCGCTGGTGGCGACGCCCGGCAGGATGCCGGCCGCGTTGACGGAGCCCGTGTCGGGCGCTACGTTGTCGACCTGCGACGTCGGCCTCGGGTCGTAGGCCGTCGTGCTGTCGACGTAGTCGGCGCTCAGCTCATAGTTGGCCATCGCCGCGTTGTAGTAGCCGCTGCCACCGGTACCGGGGCCCGGCGACGCGTACTCGTTGCCGCTGTACGTGTAACTGAACCGACAGAAAGGCATTTCACCAATGCAAGATTAAAAGAATCGTGCTCGAGTTTAACGAGGCGGTGGCTGGCACTCGCCTGAACTGGTTGCGGGAAGCTTTGGGGTTTTGAGTGTGTATCGGAGGTAACCCAAAGCTTCCCGCGATGGATTTTCTTGCTGAATCGAGAAAATTTCAAATCTTTGCCCGGGTAGAAACTTGACAGATATTTGGCGGTTAGTGGTGGAAGAAGGTAAATGTGGCGTATAAATTCATTAGAGAGAGTAAAACTGTGACATTTATCAATCAGAATCGGCAAATATCTTCAATTTTCTACCAGGGTTTTAAACAAAAATAAATTGTTCTGCTTACTTTGACCCTTTAAGTCCCATTTCTAAAATCCTTTCAGCGATGATTGTGGAAGTGACCCTGCAGATCGATACAGTGTTGAAAAATCTTAAAAATCTTTGGATGAGGCGCTGATTTACTTACTTATATAAATTAAAGAGTAGAGAAAAAATACAGAATAAAGGAAAAGAAGAACGTAAAACTTAGCTCGTGGGCAAGGAAGAAAGACTCGACTTAAAGGGTCAGAGAAGTGAAGCGAATGAGAGATTCGTTTGTAGCGGTATGAGTGGCAGTTACTGACCCTCCGTTGTAGGAGTGATGCTGGTCCGAGCTGCTCGGCGTCTGGTGCTCGAATACGCTGCTGTCAGGCGCCGTCTCCGAGGCGGCTCTCATTTGCGCCCTGTGAAACCTCACCTCGTCCTCTACCTTCTCCCGTTGCTTCTTTGACATTCGTCCAAATTTAACGGCTGGAAAAAAAGAAACGTTTGCATTTCGTGACTGGTTGGCACTTTCTTTGATGAGACACCGATTGGATCGACTAAAGCGCGGAAATGTATGCTCGGGTTTTCAATCAAAATGAATAGTCTTATTTTTTAATTGTTTAATGTACGTCTGGGATTGTGATCTCTTAATAATAAGTTGAAAAACTTGGAAAAATATAATGATGGTATATGTTTATATCTTCTTGAATTGAGTGATTGTATTAAAAGTTGAAATTAAAATTTAACGGCCTTTCCCATATACATTCAGAGCAGAAACTCACAAAAGTTCCTACCAGAGAAAATGAATAAATGTTTTATTACACAAAAATTTTCGTTGACGTAATGAAAATATAATCAACATTAATAACGTGCATTTTATGCGAATTTATTGTATTTTACGTAATTATCGTGGGAAATTATCGTTCCGAATAATACCGCGGTATTGTGCTTAATTAATTATGTAATAAACTCTGCCGTTGACTTTAATAACATTGCAAACGAGCAATAAAACATTTTTTCACCCGTCCGTACCAGTGAATAAATTACGAAATAAACATTACGATTGTCATTAAAACAATTTCCCAAAGCAACCCGCTCGCCCCGTCCAAAGCAAAGAGACACGGAAAGAAAAACCAGAATACTCCGATATCGCAAAACTCCAAGATATACACCCAGCGGCCACCGAGCCTTCGGCGCGAGGCGCGAGAGAGAGAGAGAGAGAGAAAAAAAAGCCGGGAGAAAGGAATGTCATCAATTGCGCGCCATCCACATTTCATCCGCCGCTAATTTCCAAAGCCCTCCTCTCCCCCTCCTCCTCGCCAAATTGACGCGCTCTCGGGCACAAAAGAGCGAGAAACAATGAGAATCGACAGGAAGGGAGCGTGCGCGCGCGAGAGAGAGACTCTCTGCACAAAAGACTCGCGGGGGGACAGCGAGGCGCATGCGCCACAGAGCCAGAACGCGGAAGCGAGTTAAGCTCGTGACGTCACGGACTCTCTCGTGCACACACCCGCACCCACACGCGCGCACACGTACATACGCGCGCGGCAAAGCGGAGCAGGACGACGTCACGAGCCGCTACGGCCCTTCGAAGGGACGCTGCTCTCCTTTTTCTCGGCGCGCGCGCGGGGTCTTTTTGTTGTGCGCTCGCCGCGCGGCGGGAGGGGAGAGCCGAGAGTGACGTCAGAGGGAGAGAAAGAGGAGGAGATCGATATTACGAGACGAGGCGCGCTGCGCGCACGTCTGTCTGGCTGTCCGTCCGCCCGTCTGTCTGACTGTCTGTGGATGCCGAGGCGGAATCGCGGACAGCGCCGCGGCTGTATTGTTATGGGGGAGGGTGGGCGCAGGCTGCTCGTTCTCTCTCTCTCGAAGCTCGCTTTTCCTGCTTTATCGACTTTCCAGTTCTCGCCGACTCAATGGACACGATGCTGCTCGCCGCGGGAGCTGGCATTTTTATATGAAAATTAGATTGGGAGCCGCGTCGGTCGCGCGCCGCGCGCGACTCTTTGCTTTCGGGGCTTCGAGTTGGCGTTTTTTTTTGTTTTTTTTTTGTTTTATGGAAAATGTCGTTTTTGCTTTTATCTGGAGTTACAGCGTGATTTTAATTAAATTATTCATTTTTTGACGGAGTTTTCTATGCGTTTAGAAGAACCGTATTTTGCCCTTAAACAAATATCAACTGAGCTTGAAAATCTTTCGATAAATTTCATTTTCCTTCGATATAAGTTACGTAAAAAAGTCAGCGTGTTGTTAAGGAATTAAATAGGAACCGAAAAAGTGTCGCGTTTAGGGGCTTTATGCGACGGCTAATTTAAAAGCAAATCAATTTCGAGAAACTTCAAAAGCAGGAATTTTCGATTACAAAGGCGACCGTAAGTAATTGGAAGCCATTTCTAAACTACAAAGCCGCAATGGGCAAAGTTAAACTGCACAATTGCCATTAACCAAATCGATTTTGGTCGAAACAATTAGAAACGAAGCATCAGCGAGGTCAATTCACGAAATAAGTTATAAGAACGTAGCACCGACGATTCGCCGATAAAGTCCAAACAATAATATTACAAAACGGCGGCGGCGAGGCTCGAAAAAAAAAAAAAAAATGCAGGCGTAAAGCGGCTTTATGGGATGGATGAACTTGCCCTCCGCTACGCTCGAAACGAAAAAATTAATGGAACACTTGTACATTCGGTAAGGCTTTCACGATGACTCAACCGGCCGGTAACGAGTTGTGTAACCTGAATAATGCTGCCGGCCTTTGAACGAAATAGATTTTTTTTTTTTTCGATTTATGTAAGCCACTTTAGAATTTCTAAATTTACTCAAGAGGTTCCCCCAATATAAAAGCACGACTAAGCGGTTTTTTTCTCTCTCTCTCCTTTAATCGCGCGACGGTGATCATCGGTTAATTTTTGTTTATCGGAGTAGCTGCAAGCGATAATTTTTGACGAATGTTTAATCAGTAGGCTGCGGATTGTTTGAAGAAGCGTTGAACTTTACCGGGAGATAAAAATCGTTGAAAAAATGTTTAAAGGTTGACGCTGCGAGCGATGTAATTATTTTTGTAAGTTGCTCCTCGCTGATTGCATCACTTATCTTTAATTACGTAAGTGAGAGATTGTTGATTATTGAGTCATTAAAATATTATATGCGATTTTGTCTCAATAAAGTTGTCGTTGCCGAAATTGATATTTTTCTAAAATTTATAGATAATTAGATGAGATTATAATGGGTTGTAAATTTAAGTTGTTGTTAATTATAAAAAATCGCTGTCAAGTCATTGGCAGTTAGCTTCCTTCCAACAAATTTATTGTTCCATTATTATCTCGTTTGTATTATTATTTTATTTTTATATGCCCATTTTAGAATTTAATGAACAGCTAACAAAATTTAAATATAAATTTTGTCATTGGAATATTTAAAGTTCTAAAAAACAGAATTTTTGAAACTCCATACAAAGCTTGATTTCGCGGAAGCTTGAATAAAAATGCATGCGCTAAATTAAGTCATATAAAAAACTCCCAAAATTACTATCACAAAGCTTTTTCTCGGAGGAAGCAAAAATCGCAATAATTTAAGTCTTTTAATAAAAAAACATTTTTCATTTGTTTTATTTCAACTTCAATTTCGAAATCAGTCTTTTAAAGTATTTTTCTACTTCATTCGAGAATTTATTTGTACAAGTTTGGAAAACTTTCTCCAGTCCGTATCTTTTTAGTTAAGATATTTAGAAACAAGTGGTTTCTTTCTGACACATATATTTACATAAATTCTTCCCTCCTAATTTTAAACTCAGAGCACAACGTTATAAACATTTTTACTTATTTTTTTAAAAACTTTAGAAGCTCGACAAAACCGGGACAGAGCAACACTTTTTTCCTCTTATAAATTTCGAAACTCGAGGAAGCACCTTTAAACTACTTTCGAAACTCGCCAAACGAATGACTATTTACTCCGGAGCCGTATCTAATCTTCAAATTTAACAAGCCCGAGAATCCCCGCTGAAAAGCGCAGTTACTTCTAAAAAAAAAAAAAGAAAAAAAAAGAAACGCCATAAAGCCGCGGCAGCGCGTCGCCTCGAAAACAAAGCGGCTCACGTATGCGCACACACGCCTCGGTATTTACCCGAGTTAACGCAGCAGCGGAGGCAAGAATAAGAAGAAGCAGCCGCAGCAGCAGCAGCAGCGGCGGCAGCAGAAGAAGAAGAAGTAGAAGAAGAAGATAAAGGGTCGAGAGCGAGAGAGAGAGAGAGAGAGAGAGAGACGGAGCGGAGGTGATCGACCGCGGCGAGAAGGAGACGCAACTAGGAAGAAGTAACGCCTCTCTCGCTCCGTCATGCATTTTCCGCTCGGTTCTATATATAGGCTTAGCACGAGCCAAAGAGTTGTATATACTTACGAGGCGTACGGACAAGTCGGCCTCTTATCACTGCCGAGGGACATATGTACTCTCGGCTCCCATTATGCATGCGGCGTTTCGATTTGAATTTCGCCGCGGCCGAAATAATCGCGAGCGTAGCTTTCGCGAACGAGTCCGGTTTGGGGGGGGGGGGGGGGGTTAATTGGTCGCGTAATTGAGCGCGCCGCCCTTTTTATCGATTAATTGTTTATCGATTTCGGTTTCGCGTCCGCCAGGACTGGCTGGAAAACTGCGTCGCTCCGAAAAAAACTTTCTGTTGCTCGGCTGGAAGATTTTTCCGGCGCGGAGGGCAGTTTATCGGTCGTTTTAATTATCGAGCTGCTTTTTTCCCCGAGACGTATACCGCTGGCTGGCTGGCGTATCTGCCTTACTTTTTTTTTCTCCTCTTTTCGCCGCGAGATACGGCAATAAACAGCCGAGAAACGGCTAAGTCACAATTAAAAAAATTTAAACCTTCAGCCGAAAGAAGGAATATAAAAAGCCTTACAACGCAACGAGCCCGCGGCTCCTCTCCGGGAACGGCTCTCGGATTTTTTTGAATTTTCAAAGCTCGCACTTTCTATAAAAAAGAGAGGCCTCACCTGAAAAGCCGGCTCGGGGGGAGGGGGGAAGGGATGGATGTAAGACGCCGCGTGTGACGTGTGTTTTTTCGATAAGGGGCTGCGGCTTCTCGCGCCGATAACGGGTCGTGTACCCCAAGCGGCCATTGTTCCCGAACTCAAATTGCCCGCGGCGAGTCGCGTGGGCGATGACGTTTTCCTCCCGGCGCGGTTTTTCAACATTTTTTTCGAGCCCTCTTTTATATTGCGGAGTCGCGTTTGGTCGAGAACGGTTTTTTTATGAAAGTATATTTTAAGTTACTTTCTTTGGTTTCTTGCGAGAAGAGTAGAAAATCTATTTGGGGACTGAACAATCTATCATTTTTACTGCTTCTTTAAGAAAAATCTATTTAGAAGAATCGCCGATTAATTAGAGTCTTGAAAATTTAAATAATTAGATTAACCGAGTTTTTGTGTTGTCGACGCTAAAAACTCGAGAGTCTAATATTTACTGCGCATTACGTAAATTGTAAACATCGAGATTCAATTATCACCGGGCTATCAAACTCGAGGGACATAAACAGCTGATTGAATTAAAGATCCGATATCGACTTTTTTAATTTGTTCCCCTCCGCTTTTCCATTATCCAACGGCGACTTTCACCAAACTAAATGTCCAGCTCAAATTTAAACCCGATCCCGCGAATTCGTACTTCGGTCTTGCGGGTCTCGCTATCGATAACAATAACGTCGTATAATACGCGCAATCAAACGCGGCCGGCGCGTGATTTGCCTCCGCGCACATACATAGGCTTCAATTAAGTTTAGGGTCGGCGCGAGCTTTTATAAGTTCAATTCAAGCGAGGCCCATTGCGAATATCTGCCTCGTGCCGTTTGATCTTTCTGCGGATAAAATACTGAATTCGCCGCTGCCTCCTCTCCGCTTTCTCATCTATCTTATCGAGTGACAAAAAAAAATATTTGTTTCGACCGATCCGTAGAATTTCCTTTTGCCAGTCAACTCTATTACTCGAATCTCTTGGTAACGAAGTATATCGATAATTCAGGTACGAATTTTTTTACAACGCGGCCCGGGAGACAATAATCCTTAAATCGGGATCAGCGTTAAAACACTTCGAAATTGAACAATGGACTCGGTCGTAAGAACGGTTGTCGAAGTTATACGCCGTGCTTACCATCTCTGGACATGCCAAGCCTTAGGCACTTTTGTAACCGGCAGAACTGGCAGCGGTTCCTGTTGACCCGATCGACGACGCAGTTCTTGTTCCTCGGGCACTGGTAGTTGATCACCGACGACTGGGACCGCCTGAAGAAACCCTTGCAGCCCTCGCAAGTGATCACACCATAGTGGACGCCGCTGCTCTTGTCACCACAAACCTTGCACGGGATTATTTCGATCTGGGCTGTAAGCAGAAGAGCGAGTTGCGGGGTTAGATTATATTCGTTGGGTTTTTCTTTGGAAAGTATCAATTTATTTTGGGTGGTTGTCGCGGGATTGAATGGAGAAACGGGTTACGTGGAGTAACTTATTTTTGGCGAATTTCGGGTTTAAAAAATGATAAATATATTAAATTAGAATCAACAATATCAATAAAGAAATTTATGTTTAAAAAAAAAAAAAAAAACAAACAAACAATCGGACGAAATAATTGAAAACTATTTATAAACGAACGTGTCGACTAAATTTAAAACATGCAAAAACTACTTTTCCCGTTAGAATAAATCAAATCTCTTATGTAAAAATATTTCTGGACTCTCTCTCCCTCTCTCTGTCTCTTGCATTGTTTGCATTCAACGGGCCATTGCATAAGGTTAAAACTTGGTAAAAGAGTAAAATAGCGTTTCGTCATTTGAAAACCGCATACAAATATTTGACTGATTGTTAAAGCGATCTACCTATATACAGTGCGGTAAGAAAGTAAACACATGTCATTAACATACGATTATACGTCTGCGACTCGTAATGTCTTACAAGAACCACCAAATATCCACCATTAGCTTTTTATGCGGGATCATTCAGGAGTTTTGATTCTTTTGAAATTGGAGCCATTATCAGTTTTGATATTAATTTTCTAAAAACTTAAAGATTTCAAAGAGATATGAACCTCGCTTCAATGATTATTACTGTACTCTCCTGCCTGATTAAAAGCAGAGCTAATCTCCGCGGAGCACGAAAGCCGCAGTATCAAGTGAAAAATCACGCTTTCAGATTGATTTGTAAGACTAATTTGCTGGAATTATGTAATTTTCCACTAGAATCGTTACAGGCGACTCCCGCTCGAAAAAGCCGCCTCCGAGACCAAAGGCCGCAATAATCATTCTTCCGACGATATAAAAAAAATTTACGACTCTTCTAAACATTCTTCTACAAACGCATACACACACAGACACACGCACACACAGCACTCGTGCCGCATGGAACATACAGCGCATAGAGTTGCTCTGCGTCCTGCGGTCATTCTGGCTGGATATCTGCTCGTCCTGCCTGGCGGCGGTGCTGCTGGGCCCGATGGGCTCGAGGTGGCTGCTGCTCGTCGAGTCGGCGCCCCAGCAGGGCCCGCCGAACGCCGACGAGAGGCTGTTATTGCCGCTGACGCTGCTGCTGCTGTGGGCCTCCATTCTTCGGTTGCTATCAGGAGCTCGCCCGCATCTTTCCGTGTTGCCTGCTGCCGTGTACGATTCCAAGGATCTCGGCTTACGGCATGAGGCATATTACCACGCACTTCTGACGCCTCTCGCACTTGCTTTCGCGGAGCGGCACTGTGGCACTTCGCGCGGCTGCCGGACGGACGAGATTCGGAGCGGACTGCGGGTGATTAGCGAGATAAGTTTGGGCGGATTCGGATCGAGTTTTTTTGTTTTTTTTCTTTCGAAGGTGTTATCGAGAGTCGAGGATTTCGATTTCTGCGCCGATCGACTCGGTTCAGATGGAATGTTTACATTGTTAAAGTTTCCCTCAGATGTGTGTCAATGAAAAGTTGAAAATTCTTTTTTAAACCGTCGATCGAAATCCGCAGAAACTTATCCTCGAAATCGGTGGTGGCCTTTTACCTCGAGTCAGGTGTCGCAACGAAATCGAACACTGCCTTCCTCGGCGGCTAACGGCACTGCTGGAACTTATCGAACAAGAAGCGAGATACGTGTACAGGGGAGCGGCGTCGTCATCTCTCCGTTATTAAAATTCTGGCCGACGATCGATGGGCTAAAAGAAAGCAGCGAACGGAGCATCGGGTGAAATGAGGATGCGCGCCGATGATGGAAGTATTTCTCGCTCTTTCTCTCTCCGTCTCTTTTGGTTAGATGTAAAAAAAAGAGGAGAGAGACAGAGAGAGAGAGAGAGAGAGAGAGAGAGAGAGAGAGAGAGAGAGAAAGAGAGAAAAAGAGAGAGAGAGGAAAAAGGTTCGTTCGACAGCGAGGGAGGCTCGATGGATGGAGATGTATTTTTAAAAGACGAGAAGAACAAAGAGTTCGCGAGATGTTCGTTTGTTATGATGAGTCAATTCTGAGCTTGGGAAGCTTTTTCAACCGAGATAAACGTGGAAATTCGTTCGAAATTAGGATTATTAGAGCTTCGCGCGGAGGATTCGATGACGTGTCGATGAGTCGAGGAACAGTGTAAGGGAGATTGAATTGGGCTTGACAGCTACAATGTACAATTCCTTGATACTTAAGATATTTGAATAAATTATGAACGACTGGCCGCCGATGCTGCTGACAAATTTCACGAATCTTTTCTCGAGATAAAAACCGCGGTGAGTCGAGACGATAAACTCCGGGTATTTCCCCAAAATTGAGCGGAGAGAGAACTCGTTCACTTTCTTCGGGTACCGTCACCAAAAAGCACTGGCCAAACAAAAGCACCGCATCTCTCGCCCGGGTTCCCAGGAAATTCCCCGAGCGGGCAACAAAAGCCACTGCACTCGTGTCGAAAACCTCCGAAAAACGCAGCGCTCTCCTCCCCCCTCTCCCCGAGCAAAGTGGCAGCCGCGAGGGAGTGCGAGAGAGGGAGAGAGAGAGAGAGAGAGAGAGAGCTAGCGTCGGGGCGCTTGCACCATATAGTCAAACATTACGTAACCGAGAACGATGAACCCGGAGAGTAGAGCCGGCCAACGCACTGCCGCTGCTCGCGTGCGTCACGCACACCGACACGCGGACGTATATAGGGGGAGCAGCTGCAGCTGGCCGAAAAGCGCCTTCTCGGGGGCCGATGACACTTCTCTCTCTCTCTCTCTCTCTCTTCTCTCCGTCTTTGTGCGCGTCGGTGCCGGGGACGATAGCGCTTATCGGCGCCGATCGCGCGGATCAGCTGCTCGGTGTCCGCTCCGCGCACTTATGTGTATGTATTCGCGCACAGCTGGGGCTCGGCACGGAGCACGGACGACGCTCTCCGCGCACTGGCTCCCCTCGCCCTTTAAAGCCACGCGGAAGGAGGAAAAGCTCGGCGGCGGCGGCTGCGGGGCGGCCTGCGCACATGTGAGTCCTCGAGCGCTACTGGCGCACGACTGCCCGCGAAGGCGCATCGCGCTCTCGGGGCGAACGACCTCAAGCGCCAACCAGAGAGAGAGACAGAGAGAGAGAGCGAGAGAGAGAGAGAGGCGAGTAGCCCGCGGAGAGAGAAATTTCGGCGGTGCTCTCTTCCGGCGCGCTTTTCGGGCCCCGCGCGCCGCCCCCGCGTGTTTTTCACCAGAGTCCCCCTACCTCCCACACACGCGCGCGCGCTCCGCAGGTCACTGAACCCGAGAGCCGAGCCGAGCCGAGCCGAGCGAGCGAGCCGTCTCTCTCTCTCTCTCTTCTCTCCGTGTGTATCTGTGCGCGAGCAGCGACGGCGGTCCCCCACCAGGCGGCCCCGGCCTGACGCCACCTCCACACCTACGGGGAAGACGCCGAAGACGCGGAGAGTCAGCTAGCCGCGTGCGCCGAGCGCGCCCGAGGCCCGGCGGAGCCGCGCGAGAGAGCGGAGCAACCGAGGGGGGCGAAGGGGAGGGTGGGGAGGTGCAAGGGGCGACCCGACGATTTTCGCCCGACGATGGTCAAGTCTGCGGCTTTTCAAGTTCGCCCGCCGCCTGCGATTTCGTAGCCAGGACCCCGCGACTGGCGCGCTGTTCTTTTATGTTTTTTTTTTTCGTTTGTCACCGCTGCGGGCGAGAGCTGCTGCGGGAAGCTCTCGGCGCGGTGGCCGGAACTTTTTCACGACTGCTTAATCTGACGTCGATAAAAGCGAGAGGCGCGAGATAAAGAGTGTTTAGCTTTTCCGAGGCGGGGAGGAGGACGCTATTTATGAATGAAAGAAACGTTTTCGAAGCTAAATATTGGCTCGTTTCGGAATCTCTGTTTACTTAGATATATAGTTCAGATAATACATTGTACGGAAAATGTTGAACGAGAGCAGTTTATAATTGGGTGTGTTTGATCTCTCGATTACGAAAGGGACGCGAGCCACTTGTTTGGCTCGACTACATAGATAAAAATATTTTGAAGATACTCCTCTTTTCTGTTTCCGATCGAAAAATATTATACCGGCTGCGCCCCGGCAGGAGCGAACCGCCTCTCCCGAGCCCGACGACGTCCAACAATGCTCCGCTTAGTTTTTCAGCGTCATTGACTGTAGGATGTCTATTTAGGGCTTGGCCAAAGCGCATTAGTTTTTTTTTTTTTATTTTCCATGCGAGCGTAGATAAGCGAATTCACGCTTGGAGGCTTTTCCGATTAGTTTCGCCGGCGACGTACTTAGGCTCTCCTTTTATTTAATAATAACGCACGGTGGCAAAAAAAAAAGATAAACGGGAATTATTTTTTTGTGCAGCTGCTGATAGGGACTGCAAATAATTCGGTGGGAAATTTTGCAGCGATTTGAATAAGATGGCTAAGCATAGGAGATCATTAGTTTTAATGGTTTTTAATTAATTATGTCGCGCGGTGGGGATGGTGAATGAGTTATCTTTTCTAGTACGATTACTGCTTATCCGAGAGAGTATTTTTAAAATAATTATCTGAATAATTTATTGCTTATTATTAGGTCTGGTTAATGCAAGTGCTCGGTATTCTTTGCGCTTGACGATGCTAGAAAACGGTATCTCTTGCATGTTGAGAACAGTTTTATTCCTGAATATTTATTCAAATGTTCTTCCGGCTGACTAATTCTCTATTCACATTTGCTCCAAAAATTGACTATGCAATGATTAGAAGAAAGTTAAATATTCTAAATTGTAATGTGCTTTTGCGTTTGTTTTTAAAACTCGGTTATTGTTTATGATAATTGAAAATACAAATTCCGTTTCGTCAAGTGGGTTATTCAAATTCATTCCAGCGTAGCGCGGTAATTTACCGAGCAATTGAATAACAATTCGCATTGAAATTCGAGTTTATGAAGTTGGCTGTCATCAAATAATTTTCCGAGTACTTCAAAATGCTCCCAAAATTTCACTTTCAAATAAATCTGCGGATTCGATCGGGTGAACTGTAAACCGACGCGTGATACCGATAAAATTATCTCTCTAAGTAATTAAATTATTTATACGCAAGTTCTCTCTTTACTCTTTCAAAAGTAGTCGTCGAGACTTTTTTCCCAATGACTATTCGATAACAATTTCAAAATTAATTGATCAAATTAAATGTCTATTCAGAGAAACCGATTGTACCGCACGACAATCAGCGCAAACAAAACCTGTTCGACCCGATTAAAGGCATCCCTCGTTTCTGCAGGTGACAACGACTTACTCATCGTCTCCCCGCGAAAAAAAAGAAGCGCAGTCCCCACCTTTTGGCGCACCGTCCTTGCGCACAACCTCTCTCTCTCTCTCTCTCTCTTCCTCGCCCTTCCTCCTCCTCATTTGTTGCATAACTGCAGAGAGAGAAAGACGCGTTGCCAAGCTGTCCGGCTCTCACTCGCACTATAAATACACCTATACACCGTACGAATAAGTAATTGCAGCCGACGCAGTTTCGCCGACTTTGACTCTTTCTCTCTCTCTCTCTCTCTCTCTCTCTCTCTCTCTCTCTCTCTCTCTCTCTCTCCCTCTGCGCTCTGCGGCGGCGAAAGATGAATGAAGCCGCCTGGAGGGGGGGCGCATGACGCTTTTTAAAATTGGGTCGCCGCCGCTACCGCGGTTCGTTTGAATATTTCATGCGCCGATCGATATTTCCCAGCCGCCGACTACTCCTTCCTTTCCTCTCGTTTTCGCTCGCTCGCGCGCCGAACGTGAATGATTCGCTTTCGGGCTCTGTGTGTTTCTTTTTTTTTCTGCTTTTTTTTTTTTTAATAAGGCCGCGCGCGAATCGCGAGCGGCGCGGCCGTTCGAGGCGCGATGCTTGGGAAATTAATAAGCGCAATCTATCGAGTGACAAATTGCGTCGTACGTCTGTTGGGTCTGACAGTTTGAAGTGCATTTTGAAGAACGGCGTTTTGAATTATGGATCTTAATTATCGGCTTGCGCAACGTCGAGAGCGAGTGAAGTTTATGGATAATCTCGTGCACGACGACGACGACGACGTGAAAGAGAGCGCCGGTCGGAAAAATTCGTAATTTCGTTTTAATTTTCATATATTTCATTTTGAATCGAGCTCGCAAGATTTATTTAACAGATCCACATTACATCGAATTACATTCGCATTAACATCCTGAGTTATTAAATTATATTCAACTGTAATAAGCGGAGCCGAATCTCATTTTTCCTAAAAAGCATTATAACGCGCGACAAAAAGTAAAACTTACCCGTCGCCCGCTCCGAAAGAAACTGAATCAACCGCGGACCGTCGAACTTCCCGCACAAAGGCGTCGGCTACCGAAACGCAAGAAAGACACGTCCCACATATATCCCGCAATTGAGCCGCGTCGGATTCCGGTCTCGAGAGCCGCGCGCGGCACTTCAAGCGCCGCCGGACTTCGGAGCCGAAAAAAAGTCTCGAGAGAAGCTACGGAGCTTATGCACACGGTCGCGGAGGGAGAGAGAGAAGATAAGCAGGCGGGCGTGGGCTGTGGTGTAACTTAGCGGCGCTTGCGACACGCGACGCGACGACGACGGCGGAGAGCCGATCGACGACGAAGCCAAGCGACCGCCCGGATTTGGGCTGCACGATCGAGCGAGTCGATATGCGCGCCGAGAGTCTTTCTTTTGAGCCGCTTTGTTGGTTGGCGTTCGGAACGTTGATATGGGGTATTTCGAAGTTCCTAATGTGTGTTTGTGGAACTGGCCGTGGGAAATGAGGGGTAGTATCTGAAATTAATGCATTGCGAGAGGGATGATTCATGTAGATTGAAAAGCGCAGGGAAAGGGAATGAATGTAGAAAAATATCAACTCTGATGGTTATGATAAAAAAGGGACGGCTAAAAAAACTTTTGTTACACTGTATTATATTGGGAGAGAAAAGTTAAGCGGAATCGAACGACAGTTGGTTAACGTCTCTATTTTAACAGCAATAAATTTTTAGGAAATTTACGGAGAAAAGGTGAATTCGAACTAGAAACTGGAATTTTCTAAGCGATAATTCTAGTGGTTTACGTGCAAGTTGACACGTACAAAGACAGTTAGAAAATGTCTGCCGTTGAATTTAGTAGACGCGTACATGGTTTGCTCTAAGGCACAAATGGCGGTATTTTTAGAAAAGAAAGTACATTGTTTTCCATGTAAATATCTTGAGCGGACCCGCAAGTACATGAAAAGTTGATAATATTCAAGAAAACCGTATGTAAGTAGATACGGTACGAGATTGATAAGCCGCGCGACTACGAACCGCCGGAAATCTTTACTTCGTCGTGGCCGTAAACCTTTTATTCCCCCAAATTTACATCCCAAAATGTTTCAAGTTAAGACATCGGTTCAGAAAACGTTATTTGTTTTGGGATCACTTTTGCGCAACTATACAGTTAAAAAGTTTCTTATCTTGGTTTGTAGAGTTTGCTGCTCGGAGGAAAGTACTAAATATTTTTAGTTTAAAGAGGTTTTTCTAACGTAGTGTTCACGCTGTACGTCTGTTTTCCACCGACACAATCAGTAGATAAGGGATAAGATTGAAGTACTGTCTTGTCCTAAGTGCTTTAATTCTTAGATTATATACCTCTCGCATGAAAAAAACCATTAGATTCTGATTAAAAATTTTCCACGACGCGCGGCGCGGAAATAACAGGAATTTTTTAATCAGACCTCTCTCTTCTACTTGTACTAAATTTAGGGAGCTCTAAAGTATTGCGGCACTGCACGCCTCTTAAACACGGTGACGAGCCGGCAAAATTTCCTGATTCGTTTCGCGCATTGCTCTCCTTCCTCCCCCGTTATCATTTTTCTCGGCTATCGTCGTATATCGCTTCGAATTACGAATTCCGCTTTATTAAGTCCAGAAAAGGAGGCGGTCTATATTCGTCCCGGGGAAGCTTCCGCGTGTGCAACGAAAATAAACTCCCGCGGCGCGAGGAAAACAATCGATCCCGCGGACTTACGGAGACGCGAAAATTTCGCGAAAAACATCGCGACCCCCGCGATCCGGCTTCCCCGGAAAACAACGGTGCGTCAAAGACGACGGCGGAGGCGTCCCATTCAGAGCGTCCTCTGGAAAAAAAAAGCCCGCTCTGAAAAGCTCTCGACCGGCTATGTATATATATATATATATATATATACGTATACACGTCGCTCTCCGCGACGGAGAGTTGCTAGGCTAACGTTTTTCCGGCGGTCAATACGCGAGCCGGCGCTCGCTCTGTCTCGCTCTGTGTCACGGCATCGGGCGCGAGTGCCGGAAGGTTAGTAACGTTGCGCGCTGCTGCACGTACGGTGAACGACCGGGGCCGCGAGTGCGCCTGCGCCGCGACGCCGCTGACCCAGATGCGCGCGCAAAGCAACAACGTGATAGACCCCCCCCCCCGCCGCCCTCCTCCCCCCGCGGAGCTCGTGCGTCTCCGTCGATCCTCGGCGGAGTCGTTGCCGCCGGCCAGAGAGAGAGAGAGAGAGAGAGAGGAGAGCAGCCGGCGATCGGCTGACCCACATCGGCTCGCATCACTTGCGCGCGAGGAGCCGGCGCGGACGCTCGTGCCGGAGCTGCATGCGGAGCTTCCGAGCGCAGGCCGCCTCTCTCTAGTTCTTTATTTTCGTAGCCTCTGCTGGCTGCGCTTTTCGACTCTTGTTTTTTCAGCGGGGAAAAGACCTCTCGGAGGGGGAGGGGCTTTCGAAAATGTCTGCAGGTTTTTGGGATTATTGGGATTAAGCCGGACGGGAGGGTGATGGATTGTTTACCGATGAAATAACGAATGTTGAATTCATCGCGTTTTGAATTTTGATTAGAAGTTTGAAATTTGGAATATGGCTAGAACTAATGCGAGATCGGATGAATCGTGCGAAATGAATGAATGCCGTAGAATTACGTTTCTAGAAACGACACTTTTCGTTCAAACGTTGAACAGGCTGTTTACTTAATTTCAATTTGTTTTGCGTTCGTTAAACCACTTGACAAGATGCCAAAATCGAATTGTTGTAACTTATATCATGTTTCTATTTAGATTTGGATTAAAGTCTCTAAAAATGAGTCACTAATTGGACGGATATAAATTACGTTTTAACGGCGCCTCTGAAAACATAAGGCAACAAATGCACTTCGTTTCGTATTTTAAGACGCCGCAGTAATAATAGATTTCTCGTAAATAGTAAAATTCATCACCGAAGTTTAATGCTGTTTTCCTGTAAAGTCTGTCCTCAAAACGATTTCGCTCCGGCGAAAAGGAGATTACACCACGTTATATATAAAGCATTCGCGTATTATCAGTTGAAAATCTCTCGTAATTGGAGCGGAAGGAAGACACGCGTTTACACCAATGCCATCTTAAAAATGAGTCAAAACGATATCATACAATCACGCGCAACGCCTGCATTGAACATTTCCACCGCGAAGACTCGCGGCCCTCGGTATTTTCGGGCGCGAATTAAGCGAGAAACATTTTCACCGGGCGGCATCGTTTTTTAATTGCGTCGGTTTTTTCGTGCATTTGTTTATTTTAGCCCGAGTCCGCCGTTTATCGATCGCTTTTATTTACAATCGGGGAACAAGAGCGCAATGCACGGAATAGATAATTCAGCATTGCGCAACGCGTCACCGCTGAATGAGTCGCCGAAATCGACGACGCGCGGCTCCCGTGAATTCGTAATCCCGGGTTTTTTCCCTCTCTCTCTCTTTCTCTCTCATGTCAAAATTAAAGCCCCCCGGCGTCAGAATCGCAGATTCGACGCCTCGTGACGTCACGAGCATTCACATATGCATGCATTTCCCGGGTAATTATTGATGGAGGAGCGGCGTGGCGAATGTGTGTCAGAGCGCAAAAATACACGCCGAGTGCGCGCGCGCGGGGCCCCGTTCATTCACGCGGCGATTCCCGAAAAGTAACTGTAAACTTAATGCGCCGATATTTTCCGTGACAAATTGCGCTCATTACGCGGGGAGTGAGAGAAAGAGAGAGAGAGAGAGAGGGGGAAGCTCCATAGAGCCTCTAAATATAGCGGTATTATTTTTAACGGCGCCCCTTTTCTTTCTTCTCTTTTCCTTTCTTATTCCGGGAGTTTATGCATCGACTACATAAGCGCGGCTTCTCGGGTTCCCTGCAGCGGGAATAAAAAAAAAAACAAAAAAATACCGTCAAAGACTCGTTTCTCCTTTTTTCGACGGGATGCCTCTCTGTCGGTGCGTTTTATTTCTCGAGTTTTATGGGACGGGCATTAATCAAGTGTATTTCTATACCTGAAACCGTAAACACTTGTATATATTTAAACCTAGTTGTCGACAAAATTAAAACTCTTCCTCCAAAGATCAGATTCCCCTATAAAACTATACAATCACCGCAAAGCTACGCAGAAAAAAAATCCGCTCAAATCCGAGCCTCCGCGAAAGCCAAAGGCGCCTCCCAAGATCGCGCTCGCGCCGAGGAGCGATAAACAATTAACGTTAACGCAACGATAATCCCAGAGGCGTCGTTAACTGGGCCATCCACCTTGTAAACACGCGCCCGGCCGTTGCGCGCGAATCGACCGAGCGGCGCGCAGCCGCGTGAGTCAGGGGGAGAGAGAGAGACTTTGTGAAAGTGCCGAGGAGCGACAGACGGACGCGACGCATCGCGCACATGTTTGCCATTTCATTGTATAATACGCACTCCGCGCGTCTTTCGTTCGCTCTCGGCTGATAAGCGGCCCGCGCGAGCGTCGGGAGCGAACCGGAGCGGATTTTATCGTTTGTTTATCCGCGCGTGCGGCGTGCACCTTTCGACGGCTCGGCGGAAGACGCTTTGTCGAGGCCTCCCCCCGCCGCTTTTTTCTTGGGCAATCGAGCTTTTTCGCTTGTTTGACACACTTTTTTTTTTACCCAATGTTTTCGTTGGGATTAATCGAGTGTTGGAGCGAGGCTGAGGCGTCTGGAGAGGGGGTTGGTATATTAATCGTCGGGACGGGAGGTTCGAGCTTATTCGGGAGTGAATAAAGTATGCGCGTCAGTGGGGTTTTCGATATTTATTACGAATGCACGAGGAAAGGGTACAATGGAAGTGGGACGGCAGATGCATTTTTACAGCGCCGCGAATGTTACGTCTCTTTTAGAGTCGCCGTTACTCCGTTCGGGTTTGAATGCAAAGCAAAAAGCTTCTCGTATGGGTTTCAAAGATGGTCAGAGTAAAAGAAGGAAGTAAATTTTTGACGTCGACATATCTTTTCCGAATAGAGTTTTCCTTTCGCCGATCTATCCTTTTTATTTTAATTCCGAGATCCCATTTCGATGCTTGCTTTTTGAATAAAACAACGACCGGAATGTTTGCGAGTTAATTTTCGAGAGCATCGGAAAATTGTTCTTTAATGGCCAGCGCGAGAGAGAGATCAATAAAATCCTTTATTTCTAATAACAAAGAAGAACCTTGCCCCGATCAAAAATTCCACGAATGCAAATAGACAGCCGGCAGCAATCGGCCGGGAATCCGAACAAAAAAGCGTCGGCGGCGAGCTCGCTCAGCTGATCTCTCTCTCTCCCCCATTCATCCCGTCCCCGGCAACAAAGGATGAAAAAGAAAAAAAAAAGAGAGAAGAAAAAAGAAAAACGAGCCAGCCAGCCGACCCGATAAGAATCGCTCCGAAATTGCATAATTCGCGATCGATTTTTATCTCGGCCGGCCGGCCCGTAGTTTCCGCCGCGGCGCGCGCGAATCGAGTCAGTGTGTTACACGCGATCGATGCGGCGAGCGCCGCGGGAGGAGGTGAAAGGCTTACGCGCTCCCGCGAGTTACGGTATTCGCGGGGCTTCGCCGCCACCGCCGCCGCCGCCGCCGCCGCCGCCGCCGCATTGTTTTGCCCATTTTTTTTTCTTTTTTTTTCATTCTAAGCCGCGGCGAGGAAGGCTGATGGGGCTCGGATGCATATCGCGAGGTGGAGCTCGCGTGCGGCGCCGGGAGAAGGTCGGATCGCTGGTCTGGGAGATCCAATTGGGGCGCGGGCTTTGTTGGCTTGCTGCTTGGAGATCGAGGCTTGGCGTCCTTTTTTATCAGGGAGACCTGAGGCAGTGTTTTTTTTGAGTTTTTTTTTTTTTTTTAATGAATAATATTGGGGATAAAGCGTTAATTGTAATGATTGTAGATAAGAGAAGCAAAAACAATGGGCTGTATTTTTTTCAGTATTAGATTCTTTCCGTTACAAAACAAATGCAATAAATTGAGGCTTTCGGATAAAATGATGAGGAGCGCGAGATTATTTCAATTTTTTAAAATCCATTTAATTCTACGTATATTCAAGTTTGCACAACTTTCAATGCTAAAACGTAAAAAGCAGCGGGATGGCTTTCAAACGACAAACTCTTCCGCTATATATATTCAAAGAAAAGCACGTTTTCCCGATAACTCCGTGAATCACCCATATTTTTCAAGCGAATCCAGAATCTCAAAAAAAAAAAAGGCTCCCGCTCCCGACTCGCCGGAAAATCATCCTCAGATTTATCCAGAAGCACTTAGGAGCCGCTCCCGGCTCGCGAAGCTTAAAAAACACATCGACACGTCGACGCGCCGCGCCGCACGTAGAAACTCGAGGCGGCCGCCAAAAAGCGCAGCGTCGCCCCACACGAGAGCCACGGATCGCGGAGAGAGCTCCGCGCGCATATTTTTCAGCCTCGAGAAGTCGCAGCTCCGTGCCAAGAAATCCAACTCGCGGCCTTTTCCCTAATTCCGCGCTGGTTCCCTTTTTTTTTTCTTTTTTTCCTGCGCTCCAGCGCCGCGTCCCGCCCGTTTATTTCGGCTATTTTTATATTAAAGGGTCCGGAATCCGGGTCTTGGCTCTTAATTCCCGCCAGCGTGTTATTGGCACCGTCGTCGTGCATCGCCGAATTCCTCCCGTCCGTGTAGCCGAGGGAGCGCGGGAAACTCTACCGTTTTCCTGGAAAATTCTGCGATGCTTTTTTTTCACGGAGAGAGAGAGAGAGAGATAAGGAAGAGGAAAATTTTTGGTTTTCACGTCGCCAGATAAGGAATGCAATGTTTTGCTCGGGAGAAAGGTGAGGGTTTGTTTTAGTTTTATTTTTAGGCGGTGGGAATTATGAAAAGCGCTGAATATTGTACCGCTGCCGTAGTGACGTCACTCTTCGGTAATACTAAAACTTGCATAACTCCCGGCTCCCTGCGAATCTTAAGCTCGTTACAGAAGAATGGATAATTTAGGGGCATCGATTTTTTGTTCCCTCGGATTTTCGGATTATCAATTAGTAAACATTTCTTTTTTTTTATGGGATAATAATTCGCGGTCTGAGCATTGCATCGTAATAAAGGTTACAATGCCTTTATTTAAAAAGCAAGCTTGCTTTCGTCAGTTTAAAGTTTCACACAACAATGATTCGACAATTAAACATAAAAATTGAACGCTAGAAAATTTTACTGTGCCAGAATGTTCTGTTACGTTTCGCTGAACAGACGAAATGATAAAGAGTAGAAATAACCATTCGGGTATCAGAAGTTAATAGTCGAGAGAGAAAAAGAATCGAAGCGATCGTCAAGATGAAAACTTCCACTCAACCATTCACAGAGCGTAACTAGTTACGCAAGTCTCGTGTATGTACGCACACACGAAAGAGAGAGAGAGAGAGAGAGAGAGAGAGAGAGAGAGAGAGAGAGAGAGAGAGACACAATGAAAAAAAGTACAGAGAGGGAGCGAAGTAAAAAAGATCGAGACGCGGTTAACAGGCATCTGCATCGTGCGACAATGTATGTGCATAACTCTCAAAAATTGCAAAACAACGGCCTACATTTCGCCCCGACACGACATCCTAAACCTTCCTGCATTGAAAGGCTCGCGAAATGCAGCCTTGCCGTCGGGAGTGCAATTATTAATTACTTTTTTCCTCAATGGGAAGAGCAGTGCGTCGGTTTAGATTTTTATTATACACTCCTGGATGTAACGTACGCTTTTTACGATGTCGCGGCTTTCTCATTAAAGATGTATAAACCGCGTTAGAAACGGGAGTATTATAAAATAGATTATGCATATAGGAAAATTCTGCCGTAACAGTCGCTCGCGGAAAAGCGGGAGAAAAGATTTTACGAACTGTCACTGTTATACTCGTTCGATTAAATTCTGCAAAAATCAAAGAGCAGTCGATTTCATCGAGGAATAGATCGACTTTTCTCCGAACGGCGTTCTAAATAACCGTGGCAATAACGTCTTATAAACTAACGGATCTGAATATTTTATTGTCCCACACGCGCTCCTCCTACGAAGCGAGAGAGCTGAAAACTCCAAGAAGAAGAAGAAGCAGCGGCAGATCCATCATAGACGATAAGACAAAGCACGAAAAAGCGGCGCAATTAAAATTCCATTTGCCCGTGGACGAAAAATTGTTCTCGCATCCTCTCTCGTCGGGCAGCAGCAGCAGCGGCAGCAGCAGCATCGTCGCGCGCATAAAGAGAGTCGTCGCTCCTAGACGAGCTCTAGTCGTCTATCTTTGCGTGCGCACCAACACACCGACACACACTTGCGCGCACGCAAACGCGCACACAGAGGCAGAGCCCGGCTGCAGCGGCGCGCGTCGGAAGTGTGGGTGAGAGGAGGCTCGAGAGAGCGCGCGGCGCGCAACCGGCGAGTCTGTGTGAGCGAGCGTGCGTGTAACTGGGTCGCGGGTTCGACAACTTCAGCCAAGGCTGACTAGCCAGCGGTTCTCAGCCGGCGCAAGAGAGAGAGAGAGCACCAGCCGCGATGCGGCTGCCGATGCCTTTTTTCCTTCTTCAGCTATGCGGTAGGAGGGACTTTTTTTTTTTGTTTTTTTTTTCGTGTTTAAGAATAAGAAGAACAAGCTGCTGAGTCTGAATGGGGGTTTTTGCCGGGGTTCGAGAAGGGCTTAAGTTGTCGACTTTAGAAACTTGTTGAATGATTTTTTTTAGCTCCAAGTACGAGCGTGCTTTTTTTTAGCTCGGTAGGTGTCGGCAGCGGTGACGAAATTTATCAAGTGCATTACGACCAGTCAACAATAACCGTAGAAACTTCTGTAAACTATAATCTTATCTCGAATCAGGAACTGTTTAACAAGATTACACGTAGCGGGGCGAGCTAAAAAGTTTAATCGCGCCCAGCCGCGTTCCGAAACGCCGAACGAGACTGTTTTTTTTTTTTTTTTTATATATAACCGCGTCGTTAAAAGCGCGCAGTTTCCACTTTGCATCTCGACGCGCCGTCAAATCGAACAATATATTCGATTTCGACGCGCGTGCATTCGTAGGGAAAAAAGAGCGAGCCCCGCGAACGAACGAACGCGGAGAACGCGTTGTTATAATATCGCGGGCGGCCGGATGCGTTTTCCGGACTATTTTCGGAGCATTTCCAGCGCGAGAAATCGCTCTCTCTCTCTCTGCGCGAGCTCTCCCCCTGGGCGTTCCGAGAAGAAGACTCGCGGACTTTTAAAGCTCGACGACGACGACGGAGCTTTTTGGCGGCGGGCTTAACTGTGTCAATTGGATTTTCGAGCGAGACAAAGGGAGCTTCGCCGTAAGACGGAGAGCTCCGGTTAATCGATTCGAAAGGGCGGAGAGGATTCAATTTTTTTTTTTTCGTTTTTTTTTGTTATAAATAAACAAGCGGCTCCGCTTCCATAAATCGGATTTAATTTTAATAAATCGGAATTAATCAAGAGAATGGATTTTTTATTTATAGAGCGGTGAATATATATATACCTGCGTCTTATAGAGTTATATTTCGTGCATGCTCTGCTTTTCACTTACCCTAGCCGTTGATTGACAAATAACAAACGACAGAGAGAAAGAGACAAACGGTACAAAGGGAAATCGAAAAACGGTCCGTGAGATGAAATCGCTTTTCTTACCTGGAACAAAAACAATGAAAAAAGATTATGAAATGTTACGAATGCATTGTGTGAGAACAAGCTATTAGAAATTAAGAGCCCGAGTTATTTCAACGAGATTTAGATGAATCTTTAAATGCTTCCAACTGCGTTCTAATGCCTGACGAAGAATTTTAACAATTCTAATTTTTATTGGTGTCTGCATCGAATAATGTTTGTGCCGTATTTATGTTTTATTTTTTTAAACGATGCCTTGAATATTCCAGAACGACGCGTTACGAACGATTAGAATGATATTTCGAATGCAAAGCAGAAAATATTGCTTGATTTACTGCAATATTTCTCTTGCGTTCTAATACAATGCAGTTATGGGTTTAAATAAACTTTTAATTAAAGATAATGAATATAATTATGTTGAAATAACTCGTCGCATTACATCACAGTCGTTCTAATAAATGTTATCTAATCGTTATTTTATTTTTGAAATAAGAATAAAAAAAAAATTGACTTTCTGCAAAGAACTCAGCTCGATTGAATTTAAAGTCATACAGAGGATTCCATTTAATCAACCGAAACGGGATAACAGATATAGATTTCGACTGCACGTCTATATTTTCTTTATCATATATTCGAGACGTTTTCAGGAATTCAATTCCGTCTTGACGTCAAAGGTTGACGGATCTTTTAAATCTAATATATACCTCTTGCTTATTCAGGACAATTAAAATATTTAATTGACAGGACAAGAAGGAAAATAACATTTGATTGCTAATTCATGCCTGAATGATAAAACAAAACGGCTCGCTTCGAGCTTTTAAACGCCGATACTAACTTCCACTTAAAAAAAACGAAATATTTTCTCCACTACTACAGTTCCCAATTAAGGTATACATCAAGTAATTTTCCGATTCAGCCTCGAGTCGTCCCTGCAAGCAGGCCGACTCCGAAATTCGTTCGTCGACAAAAAAGCCCGTCGCTCAGCGGAAACGGAGCTTTCTCGCGTCCGCTCTCGGCTCTCTTCTGCCGGGCAAAGTGCAATGACCAATCGCGCCGGCTAATCGATAGAAAGAAGGAGTCCACTTGATCGATTTATGCGGAGCCTCGGCTTCTCTACACTCCGGCGCGCGTCAAAAGTGACGTATATAACAGGCGGCTTCATTATGCATCGGGCGCCCCGCGAGCGCGAATTTTGCGTGCGAGAGAGGTTTATTTTTACGGGGAAGGGGGCGAGATCAATGCGCTTCGACCCATTTGGGGGATATATAGGATAGCTGCACTCTCTCGCGCCTTGTTTTGCGCGAGAGAGCTCTGGTAATTGGCCTTATCTGCGAATAATCGGAGGAGGAAAGTCGTTCGTCCCAATTCCTCTCTCGCTTTTACACCTATTGGAAAAATGTGCGCGCGGCGACGATAAGTGCCTTTGGTTATTTCCTATCGTTTAGAGTCGTCGATTTATATATAGAGAAGCAGCCTGCGCAGTAGCCGGTGCTTTTGAATAATTGTCACTTTTTAATGTTTCGCATTAGCGATTGTTATCGGGAGAGCCTGCCTGCTTTTTCATTTAAATGTATGAGCTTGTTGACCAATAAAGTGGGAAACCGAGTAGAAGAAGCCGTTTCTTTAGGAAAATTCATTGCGCAAAGGAATATATTTGCCTATTGATATTGACAACAAAACCTTCGTTTGTAGCGGAGAGGTAATTCTAGCTTTTTTTTTTTTCCTTCTTGTTCCACCGTCGAGTTACATCGGTTACGAACTCTTTTATATTTTTATAAAAGCCAAGAAGCTCTCTGCCTGCCGATTGTTTTCAAAACAAACGAAACTAGATAAAACCTTGCATTTATTTCCAGTTCCAGATAAATAAATATGCCTTATCGACTTTTATATTGTCCGCCACGTTCGTCCTCTCTATTTCTATACAAATTTCCAAACATCGTAAATTGCACCAAACCCCAGCTTCTCCCACCAATAAACGAAATTCCTCTCGTTCGGCTTTACAATAAAGACCAGCAAGTAGCCTCTTCAGTCCAACGTCGCGCGGCTCATAATCCGCGCGATTAGGGAGCCAGCTGAGAGCCGCTGCTTACATCACAACAGCAGCTCGGCGCGCGCATCTCTCTCCGCATATACATAGCACACACACACGCCGGCACACAGCGCTACAACGTCGCACGCGAGAGCCGCGTTTCGGAGCGCCGCGGTGCGAACTGCAGAGAGCGCGAAGCCAAAGTCCAGCTGCCCCCGCCGGGCGGATGGAAAATGTTCGCGAATTATACCGCGTCTAGACGAGCAATTTGATGCGCCCGCGAGGCTTTCATTGGATTATCCGCGATGCATGGGTTGCCACTCGCAGATGACGGCCGGGCGCTTTTTCGATCTGGGCAGCTGCTCTCGTTCGCTGTGCTGCACTGCTTTTCCGGAGAGAGATTCGGTTGCGGAGCTATGCTGTTTCGGAAGGCCCCGCCGGCGGGTTTATGTTGGCGGGTGTCTTTGTTAATTGCTTTGATAATGGAAGAAGGAACGTTGTAGATTAGAAACTGTTTTTTTGTGGAGACGTACAAATTTTCCAGCGTATTTTCTTAGAAAAATAAGGCAGTTCTTTATCTTGGGTTAAGTTTTATTCTGGTTTTTAATTCTACGGCGTTAAGTGTATCTGATAAATTTTTATCTACCGTCGAATCAAACGAAACATTTACCGTTCACCAAATGACGAAAAAAAAAAAAATTTGTACGCTTCGCTCGAACATTCGTAATACGAAGTGATACTAATGAAACTCCGACCAAAATCCTCGGATAATTACCCTGGCGCGGAGAGAACTAAAAACATCAATCCCGCACGAAATTCCCAACAAACGCAGGAACAATGTCCCGCGCCCTATCGCAACCGCGCTTCATTTGTATAATTTGCCTAATTGCCGGTGCCACGCGGCTCTTTCTCTCTCTCTATCTCTCTGCGTGCGCCGCCTTTCGTCACGTGCGCCAAACAAAAAGAGACGCGAATTTCGCAGCCGTGTTATATTATATATCCCTCTTCCCCGTTTTTCTCGGCGCTGCTCGATTTCGAAACCGACTCCGCCGCCGCCGTTGCCGCGATGAGAGCCGCGAGCTCGGAACTGTACTTATGCAGCTGGCAGAGAGAGAAGGAGGAACTTATGCAACGCCGAGCCGAGCGTACGGAAAGTTGCGATTGTAACGTACATCCCTTCTAATGGCTTTTCCGTTTTTCGCCGTCTTTCCGCTCGATTCTCGGCTGGCTTCGGGAGGCTTTCTGCGCGCGGTTTTCTCTCTCTCTGTGCCCTCGGACGAAAATTCGTATATATTTTTAGCTGTAATTGAGAGCCCGTTAATTAGGCGGGTTTTAATTAGATGACTCGCAGGTATATATAAGGCGTAATTCACTCGATTTTATTGTTGCGCGGATTGAATAATTTATTATCCAAGGGCTCGCAGCGAGTTCCAATTAAAAATATTTTTAATAAATATAATAAATTGACTCGTCGCCGCGCCGGTAACTATACAGCAATATTCCTAACGCGCGGAAAATTAACATTGAAGCGGGAATGAATATTTATGCACGAACTCGCGCACTTATTGGAAAGTTTTATTTGAGATAAACATTAAATATCTATCAGCCAGAAATTTATGCGGCAGATGCACAAACTTGATTTCGAACGCAACCGGGGGGAAAAAAAAAATATTCCATTGATTACAACTCGAATCGGCATCGGAAAACACTTCTGCTTCTAATACCGCGACATATTTAGAAGAATGCAGGTACATTTTTTTATCGCGCATTCCTCGGCAGGAAATTACACGTTTTTGCGCGATTCTTTTCTTTCTTCTCGTGAATTAACGACCGCAAGTAATATACCGTACACTCGCGCGTCCCCATAATGCTTTTGGTTGCGACCGCGCGCGCGATTCTCATCGACTGCACGCAGGTGCGCGCGATCGAAGACTTTTGGAAAAAAAATACACTCCGGGATTTCGCCGAAAGCAGTTAAGAAACGGCTTAGTTCGCCAAGGCCGGGAGATGTATAAATTGAGCCTGCCCGAGCTATTTTTCGCCGGGGAAAAAAAATTTAAATATATTCGTTCGAGAACGAACCAATAATAGTTCAATAACATCGTAAAAGTCGGGATAATAGCCTAATAAAGCCGAAGAATCGTAAAGTAAAAAAGCCGTATTTGCACGCACTTTGCAATGTGTGTTTCGCAAGCAACGCCGCACCGCTCGGCTCTTCTTTACGAGTTTACTTCACCCCCGTAAAGCGTTTCTGAAATGGCACACGCGTCTTTTTTTTTTCGAAAACTGATTTTTTTTCCCGCGATTCAAACTTTTTATTAAATAATTACGAGGTGAGTTTAATTGCCGCCGCGGCGCAGTTCGTTTATCTTTGGCGCGTGGCATCGTCAATTGAATCACTGATTTCTTTTATTACGACATTAAATCGAGCTTTTTATCGTTCGTTCGATTGCCGCTCGTGTATATCGCGGATGTAAAAAGTTCTGCCTCGCTCTTTGCAGTGTCATATTTTGTATGCAGAGTGCAACAATGATACTTGTTATCTGGAG
Organism: Ormyrus labotus; assembly: GCA_035582975.1. NCBI lineage: Eukaryota > Metazoa > Arthropoda > Insecta > Hymenoptera > Ormyridae > Ormyrus > Ormyrus labotus. The sequence continues at coordinate 15,739,552 of JAWWEO010000045.1, read as the reverse complement.
AAATCAGTGAACTCAATGAGCGGAGCAGAGGTTGAAGCGTACTTCTAAAGAATTTTAAATTCGCGCCTCTACCAAGGAACTCGGAAGTGATTCTTTATTTGAAGTCTCGAAAGAACATTGAATTTAGACGAACGGAAAGGACTCTAACTGATTACACTCGAAAAGATGGCGTAAAAATAATATCCCGTCACTTACCATCAGTCAATGAAATAAATAAAAAATGTACCGCAAATGTCTGAATTTTCAGTTACTTTTTTACAATAGATTAAAAAAAAGACGACGTCCGCATTAAAAATAGACGGCAAAAAAGTTTTCCGTGCGGTGAAATCGAAATTTCCTTACTAAAGGGAGAGAGAGAGAGAGCGGCGGTGGGCTCGAGAAAATATTCCGCTTTAAAAAACCGACGCGTCGCGCGCCGATTGCGCAAGCGCGAGCTCTCGGAAATCTCCTTCTGCGCGGTGCTTTCTTTTTTTCCTCGGTTTTGGCGCGAAGCCTCGTCGGTTGCACAGTCGCCGAAAGCTTTCCCCTGGTAAACAGAGCTGTTTTTTTTTCCTTTTTTTTTTATTCCCGGCTTTAATTACTTTTCGCTTTTTATATTATCAAAGTGCGCTAAGAGGAAAGTGTCGCTGTAAATTTCGGACTCGGCGCACTTTTTGGTCGGGTAATTTTAGGCTTGGCGATGCTTTTTTAATTTTCGTTTATATCGTTCGCGTCAATCACTGAATTCGAGGTGGAACGCAGTGTGTGGTAACCAACTTTTGGTTGAAAACAGAATACTGAGACTTTTTAATTAAAGCTCCGGCGAATTCAATTTTATTTCTAAAAGAAAAGAAGCGTGAAAGTTTAAACGTTATCCTAAGTACGTGTCGACCGGCTAGAACTTTTTGAACCACTTCCAAGTTTTTTCCGCGGCGTGGCTCGGCGGCCAGAATTTTCAAAAAAAGCCGCTCTCCGAAAGCGATTCGAAAATGCTTCGCTCTCCTTCCTAAATTCATTAAACTCACCCTCGGACATTAATTAAAGGATCTCGGTGGGACGATAATAACGTCAGATAATGCGAGAGTCGCCTCGCGCTCTCGGCGTTCGGGCTTTTAATCGAGAAAGGCGAGAGACTCGCACTCGGCCGATGATAGAAACGAAACTGCCTTAAATGTACCGGCGCGGTTGACTCAATCGCTAACAATATAGCCTTTCAAAGGCCTGTAACGATGCACCTGCCGGTACGTGCTCGTATGATCCCGGGATAAATTATACGCGTCGCGCGTACATAAAGCCTTTTAATTGGTCTCTTTTGATTACGCGCGATACTTCTTTTCGAGAGAGAGCGAGATCGTCGGCGCACTTTCTTATTGAGTGAAATACTGGTTTATTATATATCTTGCGCAAGAGACGCTTTTATTTTAGAAAAAAGGCGGGTGGAAAAGTTCGGCTGCGGAGGATTCGGAGCGAGGTTGGGAGATTTTTTTTTCTGAATCATCGGGGGTTTTCGAGTGTTTTCGCCGGTCGATAAGACGGAGATTAGAAAGCGGGAGAGTTTGCGAAATCCTGGTTTTTTTTTGTCAGGGTTGAATGACTTTTTGGAAATTTCGTTGCTCAATTGCGAGTTGTTTTTTTTGCTTTCGTCGCCGAGGTTGCGATTTGAGCTTCGGCCTCGTCTGCGCGTTAAAAACAATGATTGTGAGTCATCGGCGAAGCTCACCTTAATTTTTCTTGTTTACTTTCTTTTAAATTTCTGACATCCTTTAACTCTTAGCATTGAATTCGAAGCGCTTGATTTATATTTATAACTTTGATTGATATCTCTGTACGTATAAAATCCATGGCCTCTGGTACTGTTGACATTTTGTTTAATCTCCGATCGGTGATCGAAGAAGCGTGAGTTTCTTTACAATTCATTTAGCGACTTTTAATTATCCGCAAACATTCCAATATTAAATTTAAGCCCCGATTCCCTGAAAAACGAAAAATCCCCCGTTAAAACGTCGACGCTCGCGCGCTATTATCGATCAGAATTAAACGGCGCGCGGCGACAACGACCTAGACGGCGAGAAATTCGTGCGCGGAGAAACCCAAGGCCATAAACGAAAACGCGCGCTCGCCGCGCTCACCTCGATATTATACTCGGGCTCTCTCTCTCTCTCTCTCTCTCTCTCTCTCTCTGTCGGCTCGCTCTCGGGCTCTGCGAGTCTGTCTGCGTCTAAGGCCGGCTATACAAGGAGGTAAACAAACGCGATTACCGCAACGCCGCGCGCGGCACCGAGCATAAAGGCGGAGCGCGCGCATTGCGAAACCCTTTCTTTTTCCCGCAGTCCTCTCACGCGCCGCGCGCCGCACTTGGGTAATTCGCCGAAAACAGCCGGGGAGAGAGGGGGGAGAGAGGCGCGGGCGGATGCGTTATCGCCGAGTTCGAAAGCGAGGTTTGTTGCTATCTTGTTGTTTTTTTTCTTTTGTTTTGGTCTTTTTAAGGAGGCTCGGGGCTAAGAGGCACCTGTGTACTCGTCGCCGTGATTTATTCGAGGCTGCAGATGGCGCGGCCGCGCCGTCATGGGTGTTGAGGTTTTTCGAGGCAGCTGGGCGTTAATTTACTTTTTGCGATTGCGTGCGCGTAATTTTTGTCGGCGGGAGCTTTAGCTTTGTAATCATCGATGTATTAATCACTGAAGGAACTTTTTATTTTGATGTAATTACATTTCCCAACGTTTTGTCTTATTGGAAAACATTTATTTGATTTATCAGAAATTATTTTCTTTAATTTTGTATCATTTCATTATCAAGCGATTACTGACAATTTCACGAATGGCAGCACAAAAATCGGTCGTCAATTTTTCAAAAAGGTAATCGGCAGTCGTTTAATCTTCATTTAGAATCTACAAAACGGAAGCTCGAAACCTAAAATTTCGCCGACGATCGAAAGACGATCGCAAGACCGACATCAAGGTCTCCGTCGCCATTAGTCTTGGACCTCGTCGTCGCCGTCCGGCTCCGCGTCGGTCCTCTCAACTTTCCAAAAACTATCGAATCACCTCCCGGCGAAAGTTTACCGGCGCGCGGCGCGTCTGACCCGAGGCAGGCTCGAACTACTAAAAAGCGCTCGCGCCGCCGCCGCCGCCGCCGCAGCCGCGCGTCTGACCGGCTTGGCGATATCCTCCACTACGCGGAAAGAACGTTACGATCGGCGGCAGAGAGGCTCTCCGCGCGGACTCCACGGCGGCCGCTCGTGCAGAATATTACGAAACGCCGCGCGGCGGCACCGACGACGACGCTGTAATAGGTTTCGCCTTGAAGCAACAAGGCCTGCCTTTTTTCTGTCTTTCTCTCGCGAGCCGAGAGCCGATTGAAAATGCCGGTTTCTTATCGCCGCGCGCGCGGGGGGTCAAAGCACTCGGTTATCCTTTGCGGGAGCGACATTTTTCGAGCCGGATTTTTGCCCGATTGTTGTGCGAGAGATCGTGGAAATCGATTATAAACCGAACGCCCGAACGGCCTGAGCAAGGTGTCGCCGCGGTTTTTCTCGCGATTCAGCGGAAAAACGCGCGGGATAAATATCTCGTTTGTTTTATTCAATTTATTAATAGAGGACTCGCAAAAAGGGGGTAACCGCGGCTGCGAGTCGAGCCGATACATCGACGAGTAAATCTTGATGTTGGTTTTCGAAAAATTTTCAACCGCGTTAAAGCCGCCGATCGCGGAGAATCTAAAAGAAGCAGCCGAGTAGCCGATCGGTTGGCCAACGATTAATTGGAAATGAGTCGCGAGCGTTCGCTCGGTGTGTCCTTACTTGCGTTCGAGCGACAGTCGCAGGTGAATCACACCGAGACACGACGCCGTTTTCTCGAGGGGCTAGATCCAGGGCCGCGGTATTAGAATTTTTACAAGGCTCGCGACGGGGAAAAAACCGCGCGAGCCATAAACTCTGTCCGAGTCGGCCTTGTTTACGCGTTCGTTGCTTTTTTTTTTTGTTTTTTTATATCAACGAGGATGCAGGGTGGAATTTTCTTGGATTAATTATAGGGATTCGGCGACGTTGGCCAATTATTTGCTTTGCCTGGAACTCCGAGAAACGAATGCGGTGCGCGTTTAATTATTTTGGCGCTCGAATAAAACGGCGCAATTTTCGATTGGAATAAACAACGCGAGAGTTCAGTGTTTACGAATTGCGTAAATAATGTATTTTGAGGATAGAGAAATGGTAATTCATGTTGCGTTTAAATTTATTAAGTTTGATCAATAGGCTACTACCTCGTGAAGAATTGCAATGATGTACGAAATTCGAGCTATTAGTTTGAAACGATTGTCCATGCTATTAGAAAAATGAGCTAAACAGTGGAATTAATCGAAATTTAAATTATCCTTCAATTTATCGTTCCCAATTAATTGCCAATAACAAGGTTAACAGTGAAATAAATTCAGCTGAAATTAATTAGAGTCTCGAATGTTCATAGGACGAAAAACGTTCGCATCATTCGTCCAACCCTCGACGAAAATTCAAAATCTGAAAAAAAAAATATTCTCCAGCCCGACGTCGCCCAAGGAGGTTACGTAATAATCTTCCGAAAGCGCTTTTCCCCGTCCAACTTTTTGTTGCCGCGAGAGATAAAATCAGTCCCGCGAGTAACTCGAGAGCCTCGAGCGCAAAGGGGTTGCATTGCCGGGCGGGCAAGGGAGAAAAAGGCCTCGGAAAAATCGAAGATCGACCCGAAACTGCTTGGCGCTGCCGCCCAAAAACTCGCCCCCTCCCGGCGGCCGCTGCAGTCGGCGCGCACGTGTTGGTGTGTATTGATGTTTCTCTCTCTCTCTCTCTCTCTCTGGAGAGGCGTGCATAGGGAGGCCTCTGCTGGTATCGATCTGCAGCCACGAGAACCCACGCCTCTCTACTTGCAACCCCTCTCAGAAACTCGAGAGAGAGAGAGAGAGTGAGGGGGCGGGGAGGGGGGAGAACTCCACCCTCTACGAGCGGCGGCTGCTTTGGAAAATTTTTTTCCTCGGAGAGAGAGACGTAACGTAATAAGGCGCGCTCAGCCGCGGGCTCTGACTTGCAAATCGCCGAGCCAGTTGTAAGAGAGCCAAGAGGAGACGCTGTGTGTGCGTGAGCGAGATGACGAAACGAGCCAGTCGCGAAAGTGACGCGACCGGCGATGTCGACGTTTGCTTTTCTCTTTTGGATGTGTTTCTTTTTTTTTTCTCTTTTTTTCTTTCTTCATTTTCGCCTGCCTTCGCTTTGATTGACTCGTGTTTGTTCAAGGAATTATTATGCTTTTTTAGTGCCGGGCGGTATTTGCTTTAAAACCGGATAAAAAGTAGTTAGAACTATCTCTTTAAGTTTGAATATCAATATTGGGCGAGGTGAACGTATTAGTCCACCTCTTGTTTGGAGAAAATTAACCAAGATTTTTCGACTCGGGTTTATTAAAATTTTATAGCAAACCAATGGACTGATCGACAGGTACTTTGCGGATTTTGATGAAACGAATACAGAATATCGATTTCCTCTACGAGATTCCAACGAAATCGGCGACAAAATAAACTGTAACGTCGCCCATTCTTTAATAGAAAAAGAAGCGATTAAGAGCCAAGTATTTTTCACCGTTTTCCAGCGGATATATACGAGCGCACAATAAACAATCGTCGAAGAAGCCACGCAATTCCCGCGGAATCATCGGGCTTTATCGATGAAAAAAAAAGGGCGGACGAGCGCGCGGCCGTATCTCCCGTTCTCTCTCTCTCTCTCTTTCAGCTTTCCGTCTCTCGGCGCACGCGACTTTATCTGCCCGGCATTCCGGAGAATTTTCCGAATCGCGAGACCTACATTTCTCCTCGGCGGCGGCGACGGCGGCTCTCGACGCCGGAGAGCGATACGCGGATTAAAAGCGAGCTGCGGCGGCGGCGGAGCTCGGGGAACGAGGGGCTGAAATTTAATCAGGTCCTGATGGATAATGGCGGCGGCGGCGGCGGCCCCTTTGTTTTTCGCCTTTTTAATTATCGGCTCGAATTTTCAGGCCCGCGGAGCTGGAGAGCATTAACGTGTATGAGGGCGCGCGAGGCTAGACGGAGTTTCTTTTTTTTTTTTGCAGGCTCAAACGCGCGGAAGATGCGCGCTTTGTCGGGGGCTTTTTGAGGTGTGATTGTGTTATGCTTCTTTGGCGACGTTTGATGTCGCTCTCAAAGTGCGCACGGACGGGGGATTTACTTTCTGCGTTTTTAAACAAGTCGCGAGAGGCGGGATCTTGGAAAAAAGTTGGTCAATCTCTGGGTAACGTCGCGTGTTATGAAGGCTCTTGGTATAATCTTTCGTTTACGGAGCTGATAATTTATTCAGGCACAAATGGGAAGATAATAAACATGAATTCAATTTCTAACGCTCTGTAATTTATATCGAAACCTTTCGATACCCACAATGACGCCGCAAATATTCATACAATGAGAGAAATGCCGCGGTAGAAATTGCGATGTCCCCAACAATTTGCGAATATATTAATTTCGAAAATTAATTAGTAATCTTTCAGTAAGTTATTCTCTATTAAATTGCTTCAGTATTTTTAGATACGATCTTAATTGATGCAACGCTTCAATAAAATCTCCTCTATAAGCGCATTAGCGAATAAATAACGCAAACCGAACGAAAGAAATTCTCCGTCTTCAGAAAATCTGTTCAAAATCTCCAACCTGCAAAGAGAGAAAAAAAAACGGTTCGATCGCTATCAAACGATTCTATTCCCACACACACACACCGACACGCGCGAGCTCTTAAAAAGATCACGAAAAAGAAGCACGAAAAGAGCATATTCGCATTGCGGCTCCTTTCGGGAGAGAGAGCGAGAAACTCGTCGGTGGCCGATGACGTAAATCCCCCGATTCCGATCTCCTCGCCAGTCAAAGTCAAGCGTCTCGGGCAAACCCCGCCGGCCGATTTATAATTGCGCGAGTGAAATCGCTTTCGGTGAAAGTGTCGTGTCTCCCCCCCCCCCCTCTCCCCTCCCACCGTCGGCGCCGAGCGGATTTCGGCAACGCGACGCGGCGCGGCGGGCCCGATTTTTCGCGAAACTTCCTCGTACGAGAGAAAGAGGTGATTCAGAGGCTCGGCGATTGTGAAGGAGGGAAAGCCGGAGGGGCCTTTCTGCAATTGTGACTGGTTAATGAATTATGATTGGGCCGATCGGAGTTTAATGTTGCTTTTTTTGCGCGCGGCTCTCGTTTCGTAATCCTATTAATTTCTGGAAGTGAGCGTAATTACGGCGAATTTTTGGACGCGAGATCTTTTTTTTTTAGCGGACTTTACGTAATTTTATATTTATACGCGAGATTGAATCGAATTATAATAAATTTTATTAATATTCCTGGTAAAAAGGATTTTCTCGGTAACTTGGTGTTCGAGAGTCACTGAATTTTATGCGCCCTTTTACTCATAACAATTCACGAGTAATTTAATAATTCTAAAGCGTTCAGAAGGATGAACGCTCCAATTTTCATTGCCTTTCGACGTTTTACGATAAGCGCGATCTTTATTTTTTTTTTTCACCGTCTTTCAAAGGCAGCCAGTCGTTTTCAAGGCGACGGTAATTTACGTTTCTAAACGAGCCGTAAGCCTATCATGCAATATGCATTATATCGTAACTTATTACGAAAGTGCGCGCATTACCGCGCGCGCGCCTTTTGTGCGCGAGGCAAATACACCTCGAGTCGCCGCCGCGGCGCAATGATTCTCGCGCTCTCGAACTCGAGAGGAGAGCGAACGTCTCGAATTAATTTTGACCCTCCCCGAAGAAAAAAAGGAGGAAGGGCTCCCGAGACGCGCTTGTTAAAAAAGCCGCTCTCCAGGATTTATACAGCCGCGTCGCGCCTCCGCTCGTCTCGTAAAACTCGGCCAGCCAAAGTTTTTGCTCCGCTCTTTCCGGCGAGAGGCGCGAAGGAGATGCTAAGGGGGCGCGAAACGTGTATTTAAGCGGGATGCCACGGCTATCAACTCGCCGATCTTTGCACTTTGCTCTCGGCTTTTCATCAGGGGATTTCGGCGTGCGTTTTAACGAAGTGCCTCGCGTAATTATTGTGAATTGAGAGCGAAGATTTTTTCTAATTACACGCTCTCGCAAATATGGAACTAGTTTGAATTGGATGGAATTTCTTTAATTTTTAAAGTAAAGAGAGCCCTTAATTTAGTAACATTTTAAGAGATTCTTTTATTAAATGAAAGTGCTGCCTTGAAGGTGGGACATTCCTTATCTTATTAATTGAAAGACTAAAAGTTTTGAATTACAATTTTTACGTTAAAAATTTCTACTTGAAAAATAAATCTCATTTTTTTAATCTCTCACTCCCTCCTTTTCAGATTTTCCATCCTTCGTTAACCTGCTAATTAATAAGACAAATGGGCAAACGTGCACGTTTCATTTTTCCTCCTCCCAGCAGTATTCGCAAACATCTTACGTTCTCCGATCGAACGCAGCTCCAGCTAACTAAAAACAAAACAAAAAAAAGCCCCTGAAAAACCTCGCATTAAGATTTAGTTCGAAAAGCTTCGGAGCGCCTGCAGAGCCGATCTCCCGTATATATATCAAGTGCACTTGTCTCAGCGGCGAGCGAGTTGCATAATAAACTCACAGAGCTCTCTCGGCGGTGTACGTACACGAGAGCATCGCTCTCTCTCTCGGCGTCGCCGTCGTTCGTCGTGCGGCGAGAGCGCGAGCCTCGTAATACAGGAAGCCGATAGCCTCGTCAATACGCTTTTGCTCCGGCCTCCTGATAAGACGTAATGCGCGCGCGACTCGCTTCGTTCGTTCGTTCGTTCGCGCGCCAAGTGTTATCGGCGCGAACCCGATTAGAGGGCATTAACACCAGCCGCCGATTCACCTATCTTCCCCGCGACCGCGGGCCTTTTCTCCTTTGTTTTCGACGCGAGGGCTAAAGGGCGCGGTGGGCTGCAAGGTGTCGAAAGAAGGGGTGGAGGGGGATTCGAAGGGGATCGATAATAAAGGGGCGGCGATGGGTCTTCGCTGCCGTGTTTTGTGAGTAAATAGATCGATGTGTCGCGATGGCGTGAATCATCGGCTTTTACTGTTATTTAAACTGATAATGAGGGCCATTGTGTAAGCGGGGAAGTGTCAATATGTGGAGAAAGACCTGTCGGCGATGGTTTTGAAACCTGCTCTAATTAAATAAGACAATGGGCCGCGCGAGCTCTTCGTACGACTAATTTTTTCGGAGCCGCGTGTGCGTCGATTGCGTCGATCGCGGTAAAACCTCTCTCGACGGCATTGTTACCAATACAAATATTATTAACGTAGAGTTGGATATAGTTTTGAGATGTTTAGTCTAAGACGCTTAGTATCGAGCAGCCTTACAATGCTTAAATACTTTGTAATTCTTTTTCATAATTTTACTCCCAGTATATGCAGTTTGTCGAAAGCTACGTCTATATAGTTTACTAGCAAAAGCAAATGTTTACAATACTCGAGCCACCGTTCGCTCGCCGAATAAATAGCACCTAACAATCAATATGCTATTCAGCTAAAACTCGCGAAAAAATCTCTCCCGGTCGGTAAACGAGCGAACGAGCTGAAAAAAAAAACCACCTCCCCTCTGTCAGAAGCTTCGGGTTTACCTTTGATACTGCCGGACGAGGTGTGGGGCGTCTGGGGCGCGTGCGAGGTGAGGGGCAGCGGCGAGCCCGAGGAGCTCGCGGAGTGCTCCAGCTTGGAGCTCACCGCGCTCCACATCTCGAACATGTTGAACGCCGTGGTGGCGTCTGTATCCTCTACTTCCACTCTGCTTCTTCTTCTTCTTCCTCCCCTGCTGCTGAGCCGCCGGCGACTCGCACATACGAGCGGCGCAGATCGCTGTAACCGGGCCCCAGAATTCTCTTCCGCAACCCTTCTTCCCTCTTCTTTACCGCGTGGTGGTGGCCCCCGCGCTTCTGGCCTTTATCACATGTCACTTTTCACAATACGGCCGCGTTTTTGCGTCTTTTTCCTTTTGTTTTGTTCTACCGGCGTATTTTTTTTTTCTGGCTTCCCTTTGTCGCTGTATTTGGTCGACTGCAGTCGGCTAAGGCATTCTGAGAACGGTGCTTGGGTTAGGCATTTGCACTCTCTTCGTTCGCTCATCTTTCGCTCTTTCTCCCTTGCGGGGGGAGGTGGGTGGGAATTTTTTAAGGAATTTTTCAGGGTCGCTTCGGGGAAAGCTGTTTCGACGAAATGTCCACTTGGCGAGGTAAGAGGGACTGTGAATTGTTGGAAAAAGTAACGCGAGTCGTTAAGGCTCGAAATGTTAAGAGTATAAAATTAATCAAGTTTAAAGCGCTTTATATAAGAAGGCGCCTTTTTTTTAAAAAGGGAAAATCAACATTCACGGCGAGATTCGCGCGTATCTCGGCAATATCGTCGAAATAACATTCGGCGCACGTAATCCTAAAGGGTGAACAGTCTCGTAACGAGTCGGAAAGAATTTCCAGAACGGCGAGGAACATGCAAATTAGAGACGCCGCCTGGAATTGGGTTATAAAGTGATCTTTCTTATATCATATCGTATTTTTATACACGCCATTGTGTCACGTCTAGTGTATATATTGCGAGGAAAATGACTCCGGGACTTTATTCAAATTTCAGGACAGTGCAGAGGCAAAAGTTCTGCATGACGCGAATGAATAAAGAAACCCCTATTAAACGTTATCTGGCGAACGATTTTTTCGCATGCAGAAAATTCTGTTGTTTTTTTTTTTTTTTTTTTTTTTTATCATCATTATTTTCTAGGCGCAATAGAGATGCGTAATGGAGATTGCAGCTAAAGTTTCGAAATCGAGAGGAAAATTATACCGACAATTAAATCTGTTTTTCTCTCTCTAATTATCTTTAGTGCACCGAGCGTCGAAAGCGTTACAGTCGCTTTAAAATAACGCGCTGTTCCTAGGAAATGATTCACGAATACGTTCGTCTTTATTTTCAAAGGTCTTTATACACCCGTCCCCGATATACTTTGAGCGAAACAATGCTCGAAAATTTTGCACCCGCTTTCCCGATGGCGCGACGTCGAAATTCTCTCTCTCGCGAACGGTGTGCGATACCGCAGCAGACACAAGGAAGCGCCGACAGGACACACCGCGCGCTTCGCGCTCGCAGCTCAGCTACGAAAATACATCGTCCGCGGGTTTTGGCCGCGCGGCAACTCGGCGCTGCCTCTATGCCGCCGCCGTTCGTCGTTCGTCGTCGTCGTTGTCGTCGTCGTCGCGCGCGGCACAAAAGTGGAGCAGCGCCCTCGAGCGCAGCGCTTTCATCCGAGAATAAAGCCGCGCGCGAGCAGCAGCAGCAGCAGCAGCAACTCTGCCGCAGACGCGAGAGCGACACTTTTTTTTCCGCGGATGGGTGGGTGGGTGGTGGGAGGGGGGGATGAATGAAGCTGGATTTTCTTTTCGTGCGTGCACGCCGGAAAATTTATCAAGCCGTCGCGCTCGGCTGTTTGAACGTTTATAAATAGGTGGCGCGCGATTCGAGAGCTCAAGCTTAAAGTTAGACCGGAGCGCGCGGACGATCTTTCGGAGTCGCGGGGAAATATGGATTTTTTTTCCTCCCTCCCCCCCGAGAGATGCTCGTGTAATAATAGTGGCGGGATTTCTGCTTGTTACTCTTTGAATGCACTCGTGTACGCGAGGCTCGAGCGCGAGGAGAGCCCCGTTTCTTTAAGCCCGAATATGTTGCGACAAACAGCAGTAGTGAAAAAACAGAATTTCTCCGCGAATCTGGACGAGAGAGAAAAAAAAAGGAGTTTCTCCTCGAACGTTCAATTCCTCGGGCCGAAAAAGAGGAAGAAAACACGCGCCGGCCGACCGAATCCGTTCGATTCACCCCCTCGCACCGCCACAGGCCTTCTTCCCCAAAGTCGAACCCCAGCTGCAGCGGTGAGCCTAGAGGGAGGAAAAGTTGGCCGCGGAAAAGGCCTCTATCTCTCTCTCTCTCTCTCGCTGTTTGGCTTAGCGCAGAGGCAGCGTCGTCGTCGGTCGATAGCGAAACGCGCCTACGCGGCGGCGGCGGTGGTGTGTGTCCCTTTAAGCCTGCAGCGGCGGCGCGGCGCAGCGGAGCATTGCAAGCACGAAAGCTCGAGGGGAACCGCACTTTGCTATCGAGCGAGCGTTAGGGCGGAGTCGCGCACGTGTGTGGGTTCTCTGTCTGTGCGTCCCTTTTACCGAGCGCGCCGCTCTCCTCTCTCTCTCTCTCTCTCTCTCTCTCTCTCTCTACTCTCTCTGTCTCGCTCGTGCGAACGAACGAGAAGCTAGGCAGCCGCTTGCTCTATATTCAGGCGAGTCCTAGTGGCCCATTGCCTCGGACGCCGATCGACGAGAGAGAGACAGAGAGAGGGAGATAGAAGGAGAGCGGTCTGCGAGCTGCGTCGAGAATGACGGAATTGAATTGAAGCTGACGCGGCTGATGCCGTTGCCGCCGCCGCCGTCGAGACGTCCGACGTATATTGATTTTGATGCCTGCTCGAGCAGCTTTTCTCGCGCGGTTTTTCAGATTTTTCCGAGATTCGAGCCTTGCCCTCGTGGTTCTCCTGTCCCGAGGGCTAGGGTTATATAGTTTCGCACGGGGAGTTTGAAACTATTAAGAGCAACGAGCTAAAGACTCTCGGTACGAATATTCTCGGGGAAGATCCGAATTTTACTTTTAGAAGAGCAAAGCGGGAAGCGAAGTTGTTTGAAAAATTTCTCCCCTCAGAAGTAGAAGCCGGCCGAAACAAAAGGCGAACGCCTCCGCTCGAGCAGTAAATAGAGCGCGAGTTATATTCCTCTTAACTCCATATCTAAAAACGCGCCTCTAAATCGCGGACTCGAAAGCCATCTCTCTCTCCGTCGGCGAGTCTCCGAGGCAGTCTCGCAAAAAGCTTGGTTACGGCATCGCGCCCTGAAAAAAAAAGCCCGCGCTCGCAAAAGCAAGAAAGAAAGAAAGAAAGAAAGAGAGACGCTCGCGCGAGGCGATCATTACGAAAATAGCGCGCGGGGAGGGCACATAAATCAAAATCTGACGGCGGCGCGCTCTCTCACCGATGCGGCGGCGGCGGCGGGAAATTTGAAAAGAAAGTTTCGCAAGCGCGCGAGCGCGCCGCTCCTCTCTCTCTCTCTCTCGCTCTTTCTCTCAAAAAACACGTGTCTAATGATCGGCGAGAGAGCTTGGCGGCGCGATGTGTGCGCGAGAGAGTGCCGCGACGTCGCGACGCTCGGGCTTCTATCGATCGAGCGGCGGAGCGCAGCAGCGGAGAGGCAGGCACTAATTCTTCCGCCACTCAGACGGCCCGACGACTACTTTCCCCTTTGTTTGCCGCCTCCGGGGGGCTGCGGCCCGAGGAAAAAGGGCGCGCGATTTTTCGTTCGCCGAATGATCAGCTGAGCGCGCGAGAGCTCCGCGCGGCGCGCCGCCGAGGGAGGGAGGGAGTGAGAGAGTCGTACGGCACTGTACTTTGCAGTAGCCGGCAGAGTATGAATTATTTTCGCCGTGGGGGCATCGCTTCTTATGTAGGTCGTGTACACGTAGCCGCGAGAGCTCGAGCGAGCTGCTCTAGTATAGGACGCGGCGAGCGAGCCAAGCGGCGAGCTTCCAACGAACATTTTCTTGACTTCGTCGAGCTTTTTCGCGACGAGCCCTAAGACGAGGCCTGCATTTCGGGCTGGTCGCGACTCGGTGTGTTCGTCCGCATTTTGGAAAGAGATGTCTTTCTTCGCGAGGCTGTACGAGGTTTTGGTTTGAGGAAATGTAGTCGGGGATCATTGATACGAGAGTCGTTGCATTTGTAAACCGGGGAGAAATGTATAAAAATAATGTGGAAATGGTCAAACGTGTCCGAGCTTGAATTTATTTGCAAAGTGAAGCGGCTGCTCGGAGCAAGTGTACGATATTAAAACGTTCCTTTTCTCATTTTTAGCTATTTAGGTTATCTATTCACGTTTGGATGGAGAAACTTTATGAATTTATCTAGCTCAGCCATCGAACTATTTGCAGTGCAAGAAATTAAAGAAAAATTCTGACAATCGAAGGAAGCTTTCAATCTCGTCGGAAAAATCGATCCGACCCGTAGTTATCAATTCTCAGCTTTTCGCATATACTCTCGCGTCAATTCAAAGTCAGACGTTCCGATGTCAAAAGTCGAATTTCAGGATGCGCCTCGCGGCGAATCGCTTTAATTTTAGGGCAAACGGCATGAAACATGCATAAATCCCTTATTGATTTTCGTTCCACTGATAATTTCAGTCTACCGCCACTCTCTGACTGTTGCAGCTTTAGTCGAAACCCGGCATTAGTCGTGCTTTATATCATTTTGCGTCTAGTCAATCCCCGGCTTTATGCGATTCCTAACGTTATCCAGATTATGTACTCTGGACTGAGCTGCTGCTGTTGTATTGTTATTCTCCTTTTGGTAAAATTTACTTTTTCGCGGGTAATCTGAGGGCACAGGAACATATTTTTAATTTTAAACGAACAAATGAAATTTCCATCGAATCTCGTTAAACAATACTCAAAGATGTTTGCAGATAGCAAACTCCTCTGTACTCCTCTCTCTGTCTCTCTCTCCGCAACGGCAACAGCAGTATAACACTACTCGAGCACACCGAGAGAATCATCGCTCTCGCAGCAACAGCAGCAGCGGCAGCAGCACACCCACAATCGGCTTACGCGTACACTTACGCGCGCCGAGAGGCGCAGAAGTCGCGTGCGTGTCACCGCGAGCCCGAGAGAGTTACTTAATAATATCCATAACTGCGCGCGGAGGTGGGAGGCCTACATTTCGCTGGCCGCGAAAGGCGACGGGATGTATCTCCTCGCGCAAAAAACGCGATGCGCCCCGCGATGTTTGGGCTTTTACGTAACGGGGGGGACGGCGCACGTGTCGCGTGTTTATTTGGGTGCCGATCGGCCCGCTAATGAGTCTGCGAGTTTTTGGCCTTCCTCGTCGCCGGATCCCGACATGTGTTCGCCGTGATTTGAGTTTGGAGAGGAGAGTCTTTTTTTCGCGGGCGGGGAGCTTTTTCTTTTTTTGGCGAACGGTATTTTCGTGGCGCGGCTTGTTCTCGTGGCGATAAAAAAAAAGAGGGGGGAGAACGTTCAATCGAGTATTTCAGCAGCACTTTTCAGCCGTGAAAACGTGTACTTTTACAAGCAGAGGCCATATCGGCGCAAAAACGCTCGAACGCGACACAGTCGAAACAGCTTCCACCCGCGCCCAGATCGGTCGCTGAAAGAAAAAAAAAAAAAACAACAAGGTGAATCGCAAAGGGAAAGGGAGAAAGAGAGCGAACCAAGTTTGCAGCGTAGTGAGATCTTGAATCAAAATCGTGAATCGCCAGTGGAAACGGCACAGTGCAGCGCGAGAGAGCGCGCATAAACAGCTCTCGCGAGCGCTCTCGGCTCTCTCGGAGGGGCCTTTCGTAACCGCGCCTGGCGAGCGCTCGCGCGCGTGGATTAGCAAATATCCTCGCTCTCTCGCGCTGCGCGCCTGTCCACCTGGGGAACATATAACATCGGGAGGGAAGCAAAAGAGAAAAAAAAGAGGGAGAAAACACCCACCGAAAACGAATTTATATATTCGTGCTCCTCTCTTCCGAAGTGTTTTACCGAACGCGCGCGCGACGAACGCGTATATGTAACGCAAGCAGATCACAGCACTTGGATAATAATCACAGGCGGACGCGCGGCGAGTCGCGAGTATTACGTTTTCTCTCTCCCGAGATATATATATATAATATTATTGCACACGCGGGCCCGGGGGATTCACTTTCACTTTGGCCCGACACGTCCGCGGGCTGGAGCTTATATTATTTACAGGCTCTCTCTCCGGCGAACGATTCTCTCTGTTCCTCGGGAAATTGTGTATTTGGTCAGGTGTTGGCACTGGCCGCGTCGACAACAATAACAACAGGACCGAGCGGAGGCTGACTGCTCGCCGCTCCAGGCAGCATCCTCGTCTTCGGCACTTTAGCACTACCGGCCCTCCTCCGCATCTCTCTCAGCACTTTTTTTCTCTCATCTCGCGCACTCCCAGCAACAAAACAGCACACCGGGCCGTCTCGTCTGTCGACGAAAAAGCGGAAAAAGAAGCTCCCTCCTCTTTCTCTCTTTTTATCTCTAGCTCGCTTTTCCTCTCTCGCGGAGGGAGAGGAAAATCGATCGACGACTAACCCTTTTGGACACACTCGCGGCGAGCTCTATCCCTCTCTCTCTCTCCTGGTCGGCTGCGAGGTTGACAAAAAGAAGGAGAAGAGCGCGGCTGCTCCGGCAGGCGGCGACGAAAAAAAAGGGCGCCGGCGAGAAAGAGCGGGCGCCGCCGGTTTCTCAATCGGAAAGCGCGCTCGTCGACGGGGCACACTTGCGCGCGACCGAGGCTCTGGGTTGACTGCTCGTGCCGCGCAAGACCGGAGCACGAGAGAGAGAGAGCCCCACCATCAATTTCCTCGGCCTGCAGGAGAGAGAGAGAGAGCGCGCGAGCGAGCGAGCGCGCGCACCGACACATGCACGACAGCCCGCCCGGAGAAGGGAGCGAGAGAGAGAGAGAAAAGGCTAGGCTAGATCATCGATAGAGAGTGTAATAGAGGAAGGCGCAAGCCCAAGCGGTGGTGGTCGTGTCGTTGCTGCTGCTGCTGCTGTGCTGCTGCTGGGAGGAAGGGATAGATGGATAGAGAGAGGCATGGCTAGGCCGCCGACGCCGACGCCGCCGCCGCCGCCGCCGAGTAATGATCGAGACTCGTGGTAGGATGATTTTTTTTTTACAGAGGGGGTAAGGCCGAGCCGAGCCTGCTTTTTTACGGCTTTTCGTATTAGCCGGGGGCTTGCGCACCGCTTTTTCGAAGGCTCGCTTTTTTTTTCATCGGCTTCGAGAGCTTTGGGGTGGGAAGGGGTGAATTGGGCATTAGTAAATTTGTTTTCAGATTCGTTACTTAAAGTTCACAAGTAGCTTGGTAGTTTAAGTTGCCGCGAGTTTTTGGATTTTGGTAAGACTTTTGAGAGTTTAAAAAAGGGGTGTTATTTTTGAAGGGTAGTGAAAAACGAGCTGTGAAACGGGAAATTGTTTTTCAAATTTATGGTAGAAAGTTTAAAAGTTTAAAAAAACATAATTTTTATTTTATTTTAAGTAAAGTTGTATTTTAAAAGGGGTTACTTTTGCAGAAAACTTTTTAAAAAGTTCAAAAGTATTTTTTGCTTTTGAAAAAGTGTTTTCTTTTTAATTAGTAGAACTATCAACGTTCACTTTCGACTCGCCGTTATAAAATGCCTTCGAGCAAAATTACACCCCCATACAAGTTAGCAAACAGAGCCAGCAGAGCACAAAATTGAAAACAACATCGCGACAGAGCGAACTGCTCAATAACAGCATTTTCATTCTTATTCATCTCGTTCGTTCACTGATACCCTGCTTGTCATTTACCGGGTAGCGTTGGCAAAACCTCTGTGCCGACGATCTGCGTTTACGCGAATTTTCAGGTGAGCATCGCACCGACACGGATCGATATTGTGGTCGAGCGCCTATATATTTTTATGCGCGCCGCTTGCACATTGATATCTGGCTGCAGTCGGGCGTAAAGAATTCGACGACAATCCGCTAATGAACGTTAATTTCGCGCGAAAGCTCGAGTATAACCAGGGATTTATGCGCTCGGCTTGCGTCACGCCGGGCTTTTTCGCGTCGATATTTCGGAAATAAACTCGCGCTAATCGGGATAAAGGGCGCTTTTTTTCTCGACGCAAAGTTACGGAGTTAATGAAAATATGGCTCCGCTTATAATACACATTCAATTGCGGTGTAATGTTTGACTTACGAGGTGTAGAAGTTGGTAACCAAAAAGCATGTACGGTAACTCACCTGTAACAAAAAAATGAAAGAATCGTTAGAGGCGGATGGAAATGTCGAATTGCAGGTTTTACTTAGCGAGAAGCGTCAAAAATTAAAGCTACATCGCAATTAGATAAGCGTTCCTGCAAATTTAAAGCCCTGTTAAGAAAAGTAAGCTGCAGTGATAATATATTAAACGCGCCACCCGAATAAGACTGTATTTTCGCGAAAATGTATAGACGCCGCAAAAACTGCGGGCGAAAACGACAAGATAACATTAAAATAGTTTGCGACCCAGATTCAGCCCTAAATTTGGAATGCACGTAGCATTGACGTCGATGAAATTTCCAAAGAAACTGGAACAGTTTTCCAGCTTACTTTAAACCCCCTCGCATCTTTATTAGCGACTCTTTAATGCGTTCCGACCAGAAAAAGAAAGCAAAGCCAACGTCTGTCGTTGGAAGGAGACTCAGTCGTTACCACCTTTGGAAGGGTCTTTGTAAGCGGTGGGATAATTGACGGCGCGAGCTTTCCGAAAATCTTTGGGACGCTGACTTTTTGCCTGACTGACCTCGAGGTTTCAGACCTGAGATTAGTTGGAAGCCGATGGCTACTGTCCTATAAGAGGCTTTCTATGATTTCTGACTTACTTTTCTTTCTCCTTGTTTTGCGCATTAAAAATAGATTGCTTCAAAATTATTTAATTATCGATTGTTGTACGTTAATTGCACTTTCACTAATTTGATTATTGCTTTCCAATTATATAAAGAAATTGATGATAAATATAGAATTTGAAATATTTAGCTTTCAAATTGAAGATTATATTTGGCAAACTAATGGTAAACTAATTGTAAAGGTTAATTATTATACTATAAATGTTTTACGACCCATAAACTCTTAAAAAAACTCTTCAAATTACACATTCAAATCGATAAACCCATTACAGATGCAGATTAACGGAATCATTTACCGTAAAAAAGATGCACGCATAACTCGAAATCATCGACGCGCCGATGACTTCAACATTCCTTAAATAACCATCAAGCAATTCCTACTTGCTCTTCTGTTACCCGGCCGAAAAATAAATCTAAAAACCCGGCGAAAAATCCAATCCCTTTTCGTATCCACTGGACCTATCAGCTCTCAATTAATAAACCCACTCCATGAATAATTCAGAACCGCTCGTCATTCAGCCTCCATCCGGCGTGTATCTCTCGCCTCCATCTCCCTCGTTTCTCAAAGCCGAAAAGAAAGTACATCCGAGCGCGGCGTTGCGCAATAAAAAAAAAAAAAAAAAAGAGCGGGCGAGCCGCGCTCTCGAATTACCGTCCGCGCGCGCATTGTGCGCGCACCTTGCGCGCGCGTACATATACCTGCCGCGAGGGATGCACAATGCGCACCGCGCACCGACGAAAACGGGGAAAAAAAAACAGAAAGGTTTCCGGGGGCCTAGCGGTAAACTCTCCGCGGCGGGATACCCGATATATACGCGAAAGAGAGAGAGAGAGAGAGAGAGCCAAGGTGTGTACCGTTAGGACCGCTTTTATAGATCGACGATTCCCGTTCGAGGGATCGAACGCCGCGGCGAGGAGTGACAATGGACGACTGTATGGTAATCACTGGGCTCTCTCTCTCTCTCTCTCTCGGCTGTGGTTCGAGCTTTTCGGAGATGCGTCTCTTGGCTTTGCGGTTGTCTTTGTTTTCTTGGTGATTACGAAATTGCGCGGTGGTTGAAGCTTCTTATTTGTTGTTTGCGCGTTTGGCTTCTGATCGGTGAATTTGGACTTTTTTCGATTACGAATAAAGCAAGTGATTGATTTTGGGTTTTAATATTCTTAAAATTACTTGTAAATTGTAAATGTAAAGGACAGAACAATACGTGTCATTTTCGACGCAACTTTGAGTAAATATTACTTTTGCTTTGATCTCTTTAAAAATTCAATATTAACATTATAAAAATCTCTGCTTAACGAGAAAATCAAATATAAAACTCTTCAAGAAAAAGCGCACGATATGCCGAGAAAGAATTTCTCAACGGTAAAGTAATCTTTCCGCGTTTCAAAAGCTCAGCATGTTTTTCTCGGCTTGAAAAAAAAAAAAAGAACTCTGCAAAGAATCCTTCTCCGTATGCAACCGAACGCTTAACCACCCATTGAGGCCCGAAAATTTCGAAAAAGAAAGGCCCGTTCAAACCCGACGCAACGACCTATCCACTCTTTTTTTCAACGGCATCGCCGGGGCTTCAAACTGTACCGACAAGTGCGCGCGCTGCATTTTAATGATTTTTTTCGGGCCGGTTCCTTCTTTTTTCGACAGATTACAGTTATCTTATAGGAACGAGCGCCGAGCGAACCAGAGAGAGAAAGAGAGAGAGAGAGAGAGAGGAACGGACGTACACAGAGCGAAGCGGAGTCGTCGTCACCGTCGATGTCAATGAACTCACCTATAGGCGTATAACTGCCGGTGTGGCTATACGTCGACTCCGCAACAGTCGGCCGGGCAGGTATTTTACCTGGTAGTGCGTCGAGGTGGGAGTTTTTCTTCGGATTTTCGGGGTGGATGGGCGGGGTGGTGTGCGTTTTCGGGAGGTTTGCAATTTGTCGAGGCGGGTTTTGTTTTCGTTCCCGGGAGGAAGTCTGCACGATTGTTCGAGGACAATAAAGTTTTTTTTTTCTAGTGGCTTTTGATAAATCGAGATGCTTTGATCGTTTAAGTTCTCTTGGAAAGCAAACGATTTTTTAATGTAGGAAAAGAATTTTAGATTCGTTTAAATGCGTTTTTATTTCAAGTAGAAGAAAATTTAATGGAGTGGAACGAACAACTTAAACGTATCGGCTGTCCTTTTAGAAACGAAGTTAATAATTGATGCAATCGAAATGAAGGTAAAATGTAAAAAGATACATGACAGTAAATGAAGAACAACGATAAGTTTTGAATATTAAGCGATTGCTTTATATACTTTCGAAGAAATAATTTACTCATCAGATTATTTTCAGGAATTGCTTAAATTATCACTATTGCGGAATTTTGTCAAGTTACACAATCAAATTGTAACATTAGTTATTGAAAAATTTGACCTGATCTGCTCTCATTTCTCAGAAATTGGAAATAACATAAGCTTTACATGTCGGTATTAATAATCTCATCGCATATGAAACTAGGAGAGTGACGTATTGAAGCAATTCTGAAAATATTATAAATTCAATTATTCATTCGATGAAACTAAAGTTATAAAATGTTATAAAATTTACTAAAATTTCCCAATGTAACCGACCTAAAAAAAAAGTTTCGCATAATTCAAAGGTCTTTAAATAAACGAATTTAAAATTTCATCGAAAACAAGCGTACTTTCATAACGGTTCCAACGAATTTTCAATAAGAAAAACCTCCAGTTCCGCTTTTCACCTCGCTCGAAAAATTTCCAATCCATCCTCCTAATCACCCCGAGAGGCTCCATCAAATCCGAAATCGAAGCGCGGCGCTCCGCTTTTCAGCGTCGAAAAAGAGGAGGGACCTGCATCGGCGCCGATAAAACAAAGAGGGCCCGTCTCTTCTTTCCTCTTTCTTTTTTTTTCGTGTCTGTGCCGCCGCGGCTCCGAGTTTCGGTCATTCACCGAATGAGGTACAGTTATGAGTATAGCAGAAGCGGCGCGCGGAAGGGAAAAAAAAAGAGGAGGAGGAGAAGCGCCGGAGAGGAGGAGGAGGTGGATCTTCGCCGGATCCGCTGCGGATGTCTGGATTTGCGGGAGCGCGCTTTTTTCGGGGGAGGTTGGATGTGGGACGGTTGCATCTTCTTACGAAATCCGAGACCGACTCAAGAGCGATTTCGGTGGATTTGGAGGTCGCGAGTGTCAGGTGGAGTTTTCGGAGGCGAGGCTTTTCTTTGTATATAAACTTGGAAAATTTCGGAATCGTTGAAAAATTCACGGTTTAAAGAAGCAGTAATTAAGAATAGATTAACACAGTGATCTCTTTTTACGATGCGTTTCTGGGATTTAAAAACAAATTTGATCAAAACATATTAAAAATCAATTTATTGCGTTTATTCGTAATTTATAATAGATATCGACTATTTTTATGATAAGCATCAATTTTTAATTGAGCTTCTTCGACGAATCTTTTGAAAAAATTCTTGTCTTATGCATAATATAATACACTACAACAACAAAATAATCCAGAGATCTTTTCCAACTGCAGTTTTCCTTCGTGCGCCGATGCAATCTTTCCCCAAGACACTCCCACAAATCCCTATCGCCCTTCCCAGCGAACTAATGAAGCCGCAGGATCTCGGCGGCAATAAAGCTACCGCAAAGCTCGGTCGGAAATCGTCGGTGTCCAGCCATTAGCACCTCGCGGCTCGGTTCGCGCGCCTGCCGCCGCCGGAGGTCAATAACACGCGGCAGGCCGCGATAAAATTCCCTCGCGATTGTCCATTCAACAAACTCGCGCTTTGTTGAAAAGGCGGCGGCGGCGGCGCGCGGCGCGAAAAAAGAAGGAAGAGGAAAGCAGGCGATAAAACGTCGCGGGTCAATCATCGCGCCGCGAGGAGAGCGAGAGAGAGGGAGAGAGAGCGAGGAGGAGGCGCAGAAAATAACCGAGATCTTTGACAAGCGTGCACTCTTTATTTTTAGAGGCTGCAAGCTGCGGGCCGGACAATCGCGGCTCTGCTGACGAGCCGAGCGGCAGCCGAGGAAAAAGTCATTTTTGTCAATTGTGAAATGCAAGCCGCGGCGCGGCAGATATTAACATGCTGCCTTTGTGGATTAAAGCGGGGCGGATGATTTTCAAAGTCCGTCAGTCGAATGCGTTTTATTTCTTTTTTCGCGGAATGTAATATGTGAATGATGTAAATTGGAAATTCATTAAATTGCGGTTAGGATGACTGTCACGAAAATCTATTTTTTGTTTCAAATTCGAAACTGATCTTAAATAAATTTCATTATAATAATGGTAAAAAATCGTGCATTGTAAATGATCTCCCGTTCTTGTAAAACATGACACAAATATCGAGCGTAATGAGAATTGATATTTCTTATTAGAACTAATTATTAACGATTTTATTCAAAATAAAACTATAATAATCCTACAGATAAAACTAAAAGTAAAAAATACGTGTTCCAACCTAATGACTAACAGTTAACTCTGTCACTAATACCCGAAAGGGAGACGCGACATTAAATAAGTAAAATAAAAAAAAAAAATTAAAAAATAACTACATTTAGCGGGGCCAATTTATTCGACCACTTGTCAATAAGTTGCCCTAACGGCGAAATGTCCGAAAACACAATTGTCCCGAGGCGCCGATTTCAACAAGCCTCGGTGGGCGAACTCGATATACCTGACGCAAGATCGTGAAATCGTTACTTGGACAATTAAAAAAGCAAATGCATGACAAATGCACGGACGCCGATAAAAGTCCTGTCAATAACCTCTCCGATTTTCCGCGAAGGCATTATTACGATTCTCCTCTTCTTCGCTCGATAACAGGCCTTTTTGCCAGAATCGCCAGATGCGCGACCGCAAAAATTTCGCCGCGGAGCCCTGCATTTTAATTCCCGCGCCGCGCCGCGATAATTGAATCGTTAGAAGCGCAGATTCCCGAATATCGAGCGGCTGACTCACGCTTTTTATTCTCGGCGCGAGTATTTATCCGGAGGGGGGGAGACGGGTCCCGTTAAGCGCGACCGTTTCGTACACGAAATTTTCTCACACGTCGTGACACGTTCGATTTGGATTCGCGTTCCCGGAATCATTAATGCCCAACTGTACTTTACGGGTAAATGATTGAGCTTTCGGTAAAAGTCGGCGATCGGTGTGGTGACCGGTTTTTTCCTCGAGTTGTTAGTTGTCGAGGAAAGAAAGTGATTGGAATTCGTAAAATTTTGATTTAATATTATAATTTTTGCCTAAGTAATCGACTTTCAATGTACGTCATGATGATTCTACAGCTTAATTTTTAACTTTTACAAATCCAATATGTATTTCGTAACCGGCAATTTGTTCTTTTTTTTTTAAAGATAATAACTCATGTTTAAAAGATTAAATTGATAGCAGAGAATAACAATTTTTTCTTTCAAATCACATTTGAAATGGTAATCTCATTACAGAAAACAATTAAACTAAGTTTTAGATAAAGTTAAGAAAGTTACAAAGATAATCGAGAAAAACGTTAACTTAAATTACACTATTCAAAGTATCTTAATCAACTCGGGTCAGTTTGAAAACAAAAATATACTCTGCATAATCTAAAGAAAGAATCGTATTGAAAACGTTTGTTTTTTTTTTTTTTTTTATTTAAAATTAGAATCTCCCTCGCTAATAGAAACAAACAATTTTTTATTGAGGCCAATAATTCACCGCGAGAGCCAATAAACTGGATACACATTTTTCTCTCCATAACCTTCCACAAGCCGTAAAACGAGCGCAGCGCTCAACAATGAATCTCAAGCGCTCCGTAGACCTTTTTAATGACTCGGTCCGATTCCCACTGCAATTACCGCTCAATTCCCGAATCTCCTCCGAAAATGCGCCGCGCTGCAGCTCCTCGCCTTGGAAGATCTCCGCTCCGAGCCGAGAGCTCGCCGAGTTGTGCAATCCGTGAAAGTAACTCTCGATTCCCAAGTATGTATATGAAGACGGAGCTCGATGTTTACAGCTGACGGAATCATTTTTATCCGCGCGCGGTCGAAAAAGGGAGTAAACGCGATCGGCGCGCAAAACGCGTTGCGAAATCGGCCGCGGCGATTGAGTCGTTTTTAATTGGCCGGGGTGATCCTTTGATTGTGTTTTACGGCTCGTTTCTCTTAATTGAGAGGCTAAGATGAAATTCGGTTGGCGACAAACAAGAGTTTATGCCTTTCTCTTGAAAATTAAATCAGCAAAAATTTCACCTTTTTTGAGTAATGGCAGTTTTTACGTGTTTACAGCTCGTTCAAAAAAGAAGGGAATTCCGATTATTAAGTTACAAGGATTTTATTTATTTCTTTAATTAAATACAATTAAAGATATCTTACCTTTCAGGTGTAATTAAAAATCCTTTTTTCGTCGAGCGGAGCGTGCAAATGAATATCAAATTACTTTTTCAATTTGAAATAGTAAAAATACCCCAGTCTTTTTTTATTAGAGAAAATGCAGTCCAGTTATTCGCAGTGAAAGTCTCAAGACAGTTCGCACCAGCAATTATACTAATTCATTCGAACTAAGCGAATTTTCCAGAGTACGTTATACAAATAAATCGCGATAAACTCCTCTTTCCCGAAGAGCGAAGCGATCCTTTCTCCAAAAAGCAAAGCGCCGCGCTCCGCGTCGACGAGGGCAAAAGCGCCGATCCGGGAAGAAGAGCGGAGGGAAAATCCGGGACGACGGCTACCGTCTTCGCCGCGCAGACGAGTCGGAGACACAGTTTCCGGCAGCGGCGGCGGCGGCCTCGTAAATTAAGTAACGGGCTCTCTTCGAGCTAACCCGTTGTGTACACCCGAGCGGGTATAATTTACGAGCGCCGTGGGGCGGCGTTCGATTTCGAGGGGATTTTGAGGCGCGCGCGGCCGCGCCGCGCTTCGAAAATTGCGCGAGCATTCTTGGCTGAGGTTTCGTGCGCTCTTGTAATCGACGCGGCTTTGATTAGCTTTCTGCGATCGTCGAGATTTACTGTTTGTTCTGTTCGCCGACGCTGCGTTTGTCGGGTCGGCTTCGGCGCTCGGAACGCGTTCCTTTGTTCGATTTAAATTTGTGGGGTATTGCGTTTTAATTTTTTTTTTTCTTTCGTTTATTTACTTGCGTTACGTGGCTGCTCTATATTATTTTAAGCGATTAAAAACGAATTTGTAAGTCTTTAGATACAACACAAAAGCATTCGTTACGCGCCGAAATACAATTTTCGAAAGTTGTCGAATCATCTGTAAATTGAAAATGAGGTATGTGGCGGCATTAAAGTAATAAAACTGCACAAAGCAGCGTAACGATCCCGCTCGTCGCGGGGCAATCGAATTTGGAGTTTCTCGTTTTGTCAACTACGTAGTTAGCGGTGTGCGCGCATAAAGTCGCACAAGGTGAGTCTCGCGGCGGCGGCGGTGGCGTTTGATTAGGTGACAATTGTGGCGCGCGGAGAGTCGCGATGCGGCAGCCGAGGATGAAAAGTATGCTGGCTAAATCAGTAAGATTGATTGCGGCGCTTTCGAAATCGCGCGCTGCGTCCTCGAGGGGGGGAGGGGAGAAAAAAGTCGTCGGCGCGCCGCTCGACGGGGACGGAGACGGAGGAAAAAAAAAGCCAGCCTGATGCGTCGATTTTTTTCTTATTCGTGTCAATGTTAAACGCGCGGACGCGCGATGCCTGCCGCGAGGATAAAACGAATTCGATATGCGCTCGAGTGTAGCGGAGTTTCAGGTGAATGCAGGAGTTTTCTTTCTGTAATGTTTTATACCTAAATGTCGGATAAAGACAAGAGCTTGATTCCTGTTCAATTACATATAAAAATTATTTTCGCATGCGGATAAAATGAAAATTTGAAGAATGTATATACGCTTTCCGACTCCCCGACTAGACACACTTGACTGAAAAACGCGCACCAAAGCAAACCAACGAGCGGTCCGGTAACAAAACCTACCCACCGACTCGGCGAACGGACTCGACTCGCCAACAATAGAAAAGCAACCCTCTCCCGGGCTCGGCGTCAATTATCCGCGCGGCACATCGCTCTCGAGCAAAAGAAGCGCGCGCGCGGGTATAACGCGTGCCACGCTCGTCGGGCCTCGCTCGGGCTCAGGGGGTTACTCTCTCGGAGGAGGAAAGAGAGAAGGAGTATATTTAGTCGCGGGGGGCTGGAGCCGAGCCAAGCTCATCAACGAAAATGAAATCTAGGTCTCGCACTGCCGAGCGAGAGAGAGAGAGAGAGAGAGAGAGCCGGACTCGACCTCATCCCTTTCTTACGTTAGAGCCCAGGCCTGGCCAAGCCGATGCAGGCGCCCGACCGGCCGATCATCGATCCCCCTCCCCCCAGCCGACGCCCTCGCAGACCTTCTGCGCTCGCAGGGCGCGCCTTCTAATCTTGAGAGACTGGGATTTGAAAAGCTGGGTATATTGCTCGGCGTGCTGAGTGCTGAGTGGGAGATGTTTTTTCTTTAACACCTAGCTGAACAGAAACTTGGTAGGGAAACTCGTGAAAATAGAAAGCTGTACACGATGATGAATTATTTTTCGCTTTTGATATTGTACTCCAATAAATTGTTTTATCAAGTAACAGGAATGATTTTGTAGTTAACTTGCTTCGGAATCATTGCTCTAAAGAGCGTTGAAATTTCTGGACAATTTTTTCTAATACTTTGTTCCTAAACGAGCAGTTCGCGACAAAAAGAATTGAATGTAAAAGTATCTATCTGATGTGACGTAAACGCGAGATTTAAAAGTATATAGCCCCTAATCTTCACTGATTACACATATTTTATCGAGCTTGAGCAATAAATCAATATTTTTATTAATACCTGGGTGAATGATCTGAGTAATTTATATTGCATGATTACTTACGAAAGCCTGGAATGAAGTAATATTGCACTTTTTTTCCGTATCTATAGCACGAAATTTTGAAATTCATCCTCCAATTATCCGACAGTTTTGCGGATGGCTATTTAGAACAATGAGGAGCCGGAAATTGCATTAATTTCCAGCTCCTAGAATACGAATGCGTGAAAATTGGATAGTTAAATGCAATATTGGATAATTGACTTTAAATAAAGCAGATCAAATTTTCTTAATCGGTCACTGCGAGTATACAAGAAAGCGGTCACTAAATCCACATTACAGAAAATTACAGCTTCGCTCGTGAAATAAAGCAATAATCGTGAGTACGCAAGAAAATCATCGTCAAATCGATATTACGAAGAATGACAACTTTACTCACAAAATAGCAAATACTAGCCGGAGAAACGCAAAATAGAGCCGTGAAACAGCCCGAAAAAGGCGAAAAATCCGCTGTTTACCTTCGGATAAATCAAGATTGTCCCGCGGATGTGGCAATAACAATTTTCCCCTGGTTTACGAGTCAATAAACCTTGCGCTCGTACCGGGTGCTATCAGATTATGAGCGGCTAAAAACGAAGAGGAGAGAGAGAGAGAGAGAGAGAGAGAGAGAGAGAGAGAGAGAAGCGCCGCACGAATGTAAGAAAAAGCGCGTTTTGCAAGATCGGCACTAACGAACGAACTGCGCGCCGCCGGAAACACACGGCGCTGCTGCCACTTGCGCAAGTCGCCTGCTGTTGCACGAGCCGCTGCAGCTTCCCATCGTCGAGTTTGATGCAATAGGACGAGCCGCTGCTGCTGCTGCCGCCGCTGCTGCCGCTGCGGCGACCTACGTGTTTATTATCGATTGTCGCTTTTTTCGAGCGAAGGATTGTGATAATCAAACGACAAGGTTTAAGCTGGAATATTAACATGTCGAAGAAGATTGACGTTCTGTTCGATAAATGAAAATTTCAGTGGATTTCGGTGATATAGAAAGTTCTAGCACGCGAAAATTAGCTAAATATTCAAAAAAAAAATAATTCAATTTTGATCACTTGCGGTGAAATAAAAAGTATTGGCTAATTCTGTTTGACTAATTGTGTAAAAATGTTCTTCTTAGTTGCCTTGTCAAGCAAATATTGACGGAATCTGTTGTACTGATAGAAAAAAAAATATTGTGCAACATCTTTTAGGACGTTATAAATTGATGTACTTAAAATGACTGCGTAACAAGATATTCAATATCGCGTTAAAATGATCTTTTCAAATAAATCTATTATGATGTAAGGGTCCATTTAGGCAATTTTACTTGACAAAGTAAAAGAGGTACGTTTAATGCTGTCTTCAAAAATTTCGTAACTAAACTTTATCTAATTTTTTCTTAATAACCGTAGATAAAGTAGCCTGCGTTTCTCGCTTCTTTTTTTTTTAAAGTTTATTTTTCTTTCAAGCCGTTACTGTTTTTTTGTTTAAAAAAAGTAATATTTCCATACAAAAGGTTTTACCACACATCGACTGTACCCAATCATACCCTACGATTTTTTCAGCGATCTCTCATAAATATTTTATGCAACTAGCACGATTCCCTTCGCAAGTAAGAGGAGCACTGTGCAACAACGCTCTTTTTACTCGGAATAAGAATAATGAAATCGTAAAAACTGATTTCACGATCTCGGCTCCGAGATAACTCTTGCCAAATTTCGCGCAAAAACGCTTTGCAACTCATCCTCTTGAAAGGAACTACAATAAACCCCCCTAATAAACAATATCCTCCGGAGCACACAAACGAAATCCGAGTTTTTCCACGGCGCAAAAAGGGCGGCGAGATTTACAGCTATAACCAAAAATCGTTGCGCAAGAATCGCCGTTTTTTTCGGCGGCGCGCATATATACGTATATAATTAGATTACCTTTTGG
>JAWWEO010000045.1:15670242-15710243 GCA_035582975.1 Ormyrus labotus | reverse complement strand
GGCGGAGGACAAAAAAAAAAAGAGCGTCGGCACCGGAAGCGATTTGGCGGCTCGCCGCGCCGCGGGCAGAGAAAGCGTAAGTACGTAGGAGAGACGCTTGACGGATGGGCTCCCTCTCGAAAATATTGACCAACCCGCGGAATTCTTTTTTCCCGACGGCCGATTTATATCGACGGGCGAGTCAGGACTTTATGGGCCTGTCGGCTCTGGCTTTGATGGAAAAGTGTCCTGCCTCTGTGGGATTGTTCTTTTGAAAGGCGCTGGGATTCCTTTTTTTTTTGGTTTTCAGAACGGGTTTGGATGAATAATGGATCTGAGGGCTTGCGATTCCTTTGACGGATTCGCACCGTTTGTCAAGTGCTTTTTTACGGTGAAAATGCTTGATTATTACACTTTTAATTAATACTAATTTAGCGTCATTCATTATCGGTTAAATCGCCGAGTTTATGTTATTAAAATCAATTTTGATAATTAATAAACGGTTAAATAAACGGCGAAGTACCGTCTGTTTTTCGATATCCTCTTTCAAAGTAGGGGCATCGAGTAATTGAAAAATTATGAATGTATAGTTCTAGATCGCCGATAATAGAAAGAAATCTATCAACTAGAAATTAGACGTTATATCATATCAGATGTATAACAAAAGAACTTGAAAATAATCGCGCGGCGCAATAGAAACAGAGTCGTGCGTTATCGGCAGCATCGCGGAGAAAGTTTCAATTCATCCGTGCTTCCAAAATGTTTGATAGAACATTCATCAATGTCACTCAAATTTGCACACCGCATTGATATCTATTTGCAAACTATCCGATCGAACAGTCACTCCTGATCGCTAAATTCGGGTTTACGTAAAACAAGGATACGCCATTTTTTTCAAACTCAAAATATAGTTACACTTTCGCGGGCGACTGCATCGCGATCCGAGAGCTAAGAAAAAAAAAAGTTGTTAATCCCGTCATAATCGGTACACGAGATTCTTAAAATTGCCCTCGTGCACAGTGAAAGCTTACATCCTCCTCCCCCGAAAGCCATCGGTAGATATTTTTCTCCTTAAACTTTTTTCTCGCGACTAATGCGATCGTGATCGATCGATCTGCGCGCGAAATTAACTGCTCTTGTGGGCCGGTAATTGACTATTTCGGCAACGAGCTTGTGAGGCAACGAGGCTTGTATATACTCACCCCCGGTGGCTTTTTTGCGCGCTTATCGAGTGTCTTACCTGGAACAAAAAGAGAAAGGCGGATTATTGGCCGGGATGATGGAGAGAGAGGCTTGCGAAATATCATATAGGTGAAAATATGTGCTTAATGGGAAGTAACGTGACGAGGCGATTTGAAATCAATATATACGTTTCATAATTGCGCGTCGCCGGATGTCTTTCAGATGCGAGATCAGTTCTTTTTTTTTTCTTTTTAGAGCTGATCTATTTGGGGTTTATATAACTTATGGAATTTCTTTGAAAATTCTTTGTATATTTTATAGATATAGCTTTGTGAAGAAGGTTCTCGAGTATAAGGAAACTGCGGTTTTACCAATTAACCGAGGAAATTTAATATCTTTCAAAGCCACGATTGTGTCTTTTTTGTGGTTGAGTTATTTTACACAGCTATTTTATCGTACAGTTAGACAAACTTTATAATAATATTGTTTGAAATGAACGGGTTGAAAAACTATTACGAAATCACTTTGAAATTAATGAGTACTCGTATACGAGGATAAATCCGAACAAATGATGATAAATTATACGAAACTTATTTTTTGTTTGTAATTAAGTGCAAAAAGTTACGAGGATATAATACGTTTTTTTATAATGCAGCCACGAAACTTGAAAAATTAAGTTTTTTTCTTTTGAAAGATAAGAAATTGTGAAAGTTAATGTTTGATGTCGAATGCATAAAACCTTTTCTTAAAGCCCATGCATTCTTACGTAATTTACAAAATTGCACTTGGCTTTTGATAATAAATCTGCCAGATTAAGAAGTATCCAGTATTAATTTTCACTCGTTATTTATTTTGTCTCATTTTTACGTTTTATGTAACGTAACCGATTATGAGACTATTTAACAATCAGTGCTTAACAAAATGGTACTTTTAAACGAAGTACAGGTACCAATTATTTTCATTTAGAAGTGATTCAATCATTTTCATAAAGCTTGAAATTCACCTATTTATCAACGTGTTAATTATAACTAGGAAGTATTTTTAGTAGAAATAAATCTTTCATTTCGTTAAACTAAAATAATATAAAAGTTTAAAAATAATTGAAATTTATTTGTAGTAAACGTTTTTCACTTGACAGCGACATTTGTTGGTAAAAATTACAAAATTTTAAATGCTAAATTAATGAATTCTTTATCGATTAATTAATAAAACTGCACACTTATTAATATTTTAAATTAAAAGAATAGCACTTGATCAAACACTGTACAAGAATGTTTTTAAAACCAAACGTAACAAGCATGTAGGAATTTTGAAAACTCGCTTCCAAATAACTTGCTAAAAAGAACGTACCCTAATCACTGCAATTTCACCAAAGTAATTTTAATAAAAGAAAAAAAAAACTCTGCCGGTAAAGATCCCGGCAGGTCAATTTCGCCCAATCATCCGCCGAGTAGGACGAAAAATTAAGCAAGCCATCGATAAGCCGCCGAATTTCCGCGATGGCCCGGGGCGGGCAATTCCAGATTTTCGGCCGCGCGCGAAAAAAAAAAAAGAAGGAGCAGCTCGCTCGAGATATACAAAGCGAGAAAGAGAGAGAGAGGAAAAAAAATTAAACAATAATACCGGTTCGTTCTTACTACCAAAGAGAGATTACACGCAAGCAAAGAGTTACTTTCCATCCTGACCTACATTTGCGCGAGCTCGAGCCGCGGTGCGTCGCTGACACTTGCCGACCCTGAGATTCTTTTGGTATGGTTCGCGAGGCTTGAAAAAAGTCATTTTTTTTAGCGCCGCGTGGCTCTTTTTTTTTTAGGGTTTTCGGGGCGTTTTAGGGTTAGGATTTGAGGCTGGGCAAAGGCTGTGATTTACGAGCGAGATAAATTTTTTAGAGGAGGAAAACGACCGATTGGGTGTAATTTTCATTTGGTAGATTTTGCGCGAAAGACCGAAAATGGAGTGACGATGTTTATAGAAGAAATTTCTAGTTTTGTTAAGAAGGCTCTTCTAAAGGGCCGTATTTAGTGGGGACTTTAGAGGGCCCTTGAAGTTATATTGCATTTAAATTTTAAAGCAGATTATTTGTTGATGTGCGAAACTAATTACGAGTTGTATTGACTGTTTAATTGCATGTTAAAGACCTTATTACTAAATCTTCAAAATATTTAATTTTCTGATGGACTGATTAAATTTAATATATATTTTTTAACTCGATACAACAAAGTGAAAATTCTTTTATCCCAAAGTTCCGCCAAGTTGGTAATTGAAAATTTACGAATATACACGTACAACTACGTTGATTAATTCAACGACATCGCCATAACCGCCATCTTAATCCAGCCACTCGATTAAAGCCTCCTCGGTTGCCTATTCCCCGAAGAAGGGGCGACTTTGAATCCGCTGGAAAAGCAACCGCGCCATTCATGCGCTTAGCCTCGTAAATAAAATATTCGGCAGCCGCACGCTAATGGCATTATCTTCCTCTGCCTTCGCGCGGCTCTCTCTCTCTCTCTCTCTCTGTCTCTCTCTAACGTAAGAAGTGATTGTTGTCGGCGGCCGAGCGAGTAGCGAGCAGCGGTGGCGCAATGGGAAGTCTTGCTCGCGGCGGTGGCGACGGCGGCTCTCTTTCGCGCAACTCCCGAGCTCCGGGTTTCGCATCGACACGCGCCTCTGCTGCTATGCGGCCGATTGGCTTCCGAATCGAGCTTTTGGAGGGAGCTTCGAGGTTCGAGCGTTGCTTTTTCGAATGTTCCGATTTTATTGTCAAATGTTTTGTTGGAAATTTTGGAAAATTTACGTCGAGTTTTAATGGAACATCAAGATTTTGAACGGAAACGTAAAAATATTTCGATCGTACAGCAAAGATGAATGGATTTTGAGTATTGCGTGTTTGTACTGCAGTTCGATTCGAATGTTACATCACGCTATTAGAAACAAATAATTTATAGTTTTATAATAAAAAAGAATTTCCATTGAAGAGGTAAAAGTAATTTATTCAATGACAAAATCTTTTTGCAGTAATCCGCACCTCAAAGGATTAAATAATGACTTAATGGCTTGTAGTTTTAAATTATTGAGAAATAAAGCTTTTATGTACATATATTTACTAGACTCACAAACATTTATTTACCTGTAAAAACTATAAATTTATTGCAAAGTGTAATTACACGCGAAAAGAGTAAATATTCACAATTTTCATCTCCTGCGGAGAAGAGAACAGAGCAAATTGAAATAAATGTCAATTTGGCAAAGAAAAAAAGCACGTTTCTTAATTCCGACCTAATGAATTGTTTTTTTCGCCCATTAAGGCAGTAACAACGTAAGCGTAATGTAGGTTTTACAGTGCGGTGCATTCTGCTGCTTTTAAGTAAGAGACCGTCTAGTAGACAATCTAGCAAATACTAGACAATTTTCTAAGTATGATTAAGCATAACGTCATAATTTATGATGAAATAAATTAGTCATCAGCAACCTTTAATTTAATGTAATGCTCCGATTAAGACTCTCTGAAGTCCGACTTCGAAAAATCCCCTCGGGCTCGACATTTTTTTTTTCGCTTCGTAATTTATTTTGCCGTAAATTAAAAACATTACGGCCGGCATGAGACTTTTAAACTTTGATTCGAAATCCTTTTAATAGATTATAAATTCATATTTTATGGAAAATAGCGCGGGTCAGTAAAGCGAATTAACTTTGTCTTTTCCTTTTTCAAAATGCTTTTTGACCAACGTGTAAGTTTCGAGTGCTCAGATTTGAAATTTGCGACGTAATAAAAGTGTGTATATTTTCATGAGCTGCCGCCTGTAATTATATTTAAAAAGTATAATTATGCTTATATATGGTTGCCGGGGAAAATTTCTCAACGTATACAAGTCGGATAATTTAATTAATTTATTAAAAACGAAATCCGAAGCTTAGGTGAAACTCAGCTTCCGAGTATCAGCCGTTGAATTAAAAAGTGGACGTTTTATCGATCGTAAATGCTTTTCAAAAATCGTAAAAAACTTTCTCTGGCGTAAAACCTACGTTTTTCTTGCTGTTTTTCAATTTAAAACTCGCGGTAAATAAGTAAGTTTAAAGTGTAAATAAATGTCTGCAGCCACGTTAATATTCATTTTTCCAAATTACATCATTGGCCATAAAAATCACATAAATTTTACTTAGACAGATATATGAATCAATTTTTAACGCTCTATGTGTAACACTGTTGATTAACATTTTTATTTTTGCATAGATTCTCGCTGCGCTTATAGAAAAAAGTAAATTAGAACAAGCACTTATGTGCACTATTATCTTTCTCATTTAGAGTTATTACGTTGTCGTTAATTTCAAGCTGCTTTGGAATCTTTTTCATCTTAAAAAGTACCTTCGAGTGTGAATACATTTAATCAAGCTCACTTTTGCGGAGGGCCGCAAATACTAAATAAAAATAAACTTACTATTTTTAATCCCTGCAAAGCAAAAATTTTATTTAACCTGAATTAAAAAGCGCCCGGAGCCAAAAACTTTTCCCCAATCGTCAATTCAAATCAGCGGTGAGTAAAAAAGTACCAGTAAAAACAAAAAAAAAATCCGAAATCAGAGTCCGAAATCAAGCCGCGGAACTCGCCGAGATAATATCTACCGCAATCTGCATCTAACCCTATCTGCGGCGGGCGAAAGTCATCTCTCTCCCCCACGACGTCGCAGACCCTCGGCTGTCACAAGTGACGGAAAGGGGATTTCGGATACGTGCATCGCGGCTAGACTTCGCTTACCGACCTACGTCGCCTCTCTGCACCCAAACAGAGAGATAGAGAGAGAGAGAGAAAGAGCGACGCATGCGCGGCGGCGTAATCAAGTTCCTGAATCGAAAGTCAATATAGCGCGGGCCTGACAGTATCGTCGTCGTGTGCATGCATCCACGCGTTATATATATAGAACCGCGCGCATAAATAGACGCGACGGTTATACATCCGCGCGCGAATGAATTTTCGCGCGGCGCTTAGCCTAATTTCAATATTTATCGTAATCTATTCGATTAGCGAGTAATTGATGGATATCGCGTGTTTGTACGGACCGCGTGTTAATTATGCGTAATGGAAGGAGAATTCGACCATTACCGAATTTATTGGAAACGAATGGTCGGCCGATTGATTTTGGAACGGGAATGTTTGGGGGGAATGGATGCGTTGTTTTTGTTTTGTAAGGCGGGAGAATGGTTTGGGACTGTTTAATGCGCGGCGGTAATTGCGAGTGTTTCTCAAGTGATTGCTGAATGTCAACAAATCGTTTATGTCGAGAAGTACAATGTTCGAGGTATTACGCCTTTTTAAGTGTATTTTTTCAGTTGTAAGTTTATAAATAAATATTTAACTCCTTAATTATCCAACTTCTTCGAACACTAAAGCGTAATTTCTCTTAAGAAAACATCTTACGCGCTGAATTACGTTTTACGGCTTCTTCTTTTTTTTATATTTATCGAAAGTACTCTCGAATAAATTAACTCGTTACTTCGATATTTTTCTTAAATTAATTTATGTAAATTGAGCCGCCAGACAAACAAACCGGCCAGCCCAAAGTTGCGCAACAAAAAAAAAAAAAAAAAAACACCGACCTAAAACCTAAAAGAAAAAAGGGATTTCCCGTAAAAAAAAAAAAAAAAAACAGAGCTCGAATCCGAAAACTTTCCTTTCCTCCGCGGCGACGAATGAGAGCCGAGCCAGCGACTCCTTCCTTTCCATTATAAAACGCGATTACGACACCCGTTGCCTCATCGCGTTCGCTTACGTACACAGCACTGCACCTTCCACGCAATACCGCCCGGCGGATAAGGCAGGCCTCGTCCGTCCTTCGCTTCGGCGACTCGCCGCCTGGCGTCGTACCGCATCAGTCGCCTCCGCAGCGCCACCTGTCGTCGGCAACGGGGGGAGGCGCCGCGGCGCGTGGAAACGGCGCGCGGCTCTCGATTGCATATTCTCTTTTTTTCTCTCTCTCTCTCTCGGTCTTCTTTTTTAGAAAGAGCGCGCGCGGCCTTGCCAAGGCTGCGCACAGCTGCAGCCCGACGAGGGAATGCAAAATTAAAAGGCCGGGGCTCCGCGCGAGCGGCGCGGCCGCGCGCGCCGCAAGCCCGGGAGGGGTTATAGCCTAGTTTTAGAAGGCGCGATCTTCGAAAACGATCGAGCTTTTTCCACGGGGCTCGGTGATTCGGGGTGCGAGCTTTGGGATTTATTGATTCGCGCGAAGGATGCGGCGTCTTTCAACCCGTTTCGATTCTGTCGTGGAAAAGGTAGTCGAAAGTAATGTTGGGGTTAATACTTTGATTCGATTTTAACGTTAATTTTGCTTTCGAAACTTTCATAAATAAATAATAATATTGGAATTGAATTAAATTTTTAAGCAATCGTATGTGTGTGCTTTTTAAGCATTCATATTGAATCGAATTCTGTTACTTTCAATAAAACTGCATCTCTTTGATTTGCAAAATTCAATTTCCAATAAATTTCACATTCGCAATCTCTTAAAAATTTGAATACTTGTATTTTAAAAAGATTCAGCCTTTCCATATTCTGCCTGTATATACATTCAAATATTTCTCCGCATTCAATCACGCGCTAAATACGTTTGCGGGATGAAATCGGCATCTCTCGCTTCGGCCAGCTGCAGCCTCAACTTTAAGTCACGAATTAGACGCGGACGGGAGACTATTATATTAATTGCTATCGTAAAGGCATAACGGTGTACGACGATCAGCACGCAAGCATCAGCTCGAAAATAATCATGATAATAAATTCATACATTGATTATTTAGCGATGTGAACGCACGGCGATATCTCCCGCGATGATTCCCCTCTGTTTATTAGCGAAAAATGCGATACACACTAATTGTGAATTCTTTTAGAGTGGACCGTTATGATTTTATCAAAACCTGAACGCAAGATCATCCTCCTGTTTCTAATTATGATTATTCGCTGCGTTCGGAAGAGTTCGCTCGACGTATTTATTGCGTTTAGTCACGACTCGTACCTCGGCCGGTATATTATTGTGCTACTTGCAGCTGCAAATGCAATTTTTCCGTTCCCCTGTAATTTTTCAAACTCGCGCATTACGCTTAAGCTTCGAGTTTATTCACTGCTCGGTATTACTGTAACTCGTCCTCCCGTAATGAAAGGCTCCATTGTTTTGCGTGCGCCGAAAGTTAATAATAACCGTGCCGATTTTAACACTTAACACTTTGTTGAAACGGAAAGAACGTTAAAACGGGCAACAGAACCGAAAACTCTTTGTTTCGACGAGCGATCGTTCAACATCAACTGAACCTCTGTATGGTTATCCCGAACGAACAATTAGCAGTCCGCCATTCATTAAACCCGTACTCTCGGTTTTTCGCCGCGACAAAAGGCGAGTTCGAGCAACAATTTGTTCGAGCGATTTGACGATTTGAATGCACGTTTGATCTGCTCTTCAAAACTGGCGACGCGTCGCTCAACGGACGTTTTTCGTCGCAAAATGTGGCGTGACTCCAATGAGGGGTTGAAAATTTTCGTTTTCACGTGAAAAATATCGAGTAAACTTTTTAAAATCTGATTGAAAACTTTATCGCCAGAGTTCATTTGTCGAATAAAATTTGTTCCAGAACTCGTTTTTTTTTTAACGAAATGAAAAAAGCGATTATAGATTTCGGTCAATTTGGAATTTATTCTTTATGAAAAGTAATTGGTCAAATTCAATTTTCGAATTCGAAACAATTCGAGTAGACAAATAACAGACTGTTTTTTTCCGTAATTGATCTCCAGATTAAATAAAAGTTATCCGCAGAAATTGAACAATCCGGCAATAACAGTAAAGAGTTAATTCCCATTAAAAGCAGCAATCTCCCATCTAACGATTCGGAACGTCATTAAAGTCCCGAACTCTCGGCACTAACGACATTGTCATCTCTCGGCCGAAACTCGCGAAAGCTGGCCGGGCAAAGTAAAAAAAGCCCCGTCGAATAATCCCTAACGAGCAATAAAGCCTGCGCCTCGGCTCGAAAAAGCAGACGCAATCCGGGGGGATCTTAACGAAGAAGCCCCCGGCCTAACAAACGCCAATTATCCACCTGAAGCAGGCAACAGCGGCGAGCATCGCCGCGGCAATATCGGCTCGGCGCATCTTAAAGACATTCTCACGCCGAATTCCGGCACGGCGGGCTTTTGGATGCTTATCCACACGTATAGGAGCGCGCCGCTCGCGGCACGTGGTGCTAACGGTGTCTTCGCTCTGTGTAACTGCGTCAGAGGAGAGCCGGTAGCGCGGGAGCTAGCGGTACACTCTCCCGGTTCCGTTACTTGACCGACAGATCCGCTAGCACGACGCGCCTCCTTATCTTCTTCTCCTGCTTCTTTTAGCCTCGGCCGCCTGCTGCCGCCGCCGCCGCCGCGGCCGCTTCTTTCTCTTTCTTTCGAGAGGCGACTACTGTTAGAAGGCTGGGATCCGGGAGCCGCTCTTCGAGAAGTGAACGCTGGACTGGGCTTGATGAAATTGAGTTGGACGACGCTCTCCGCGCGTTGCGTCATTGGGGATTTCTCGGGTGTGTGTGTACGTTGAGCGGTATAATTTTCAGTAAGCGAACGATCGAGATATAATCGTGGCCGGGATGCTAAAGGTGTCGGGTCGACGGCGGCGGTTTACAGTTGGAAACGTGAACTTGAATCCCAATGAAAGCAAAACTTGGACGTATGGAAATGTTTTCGATTTGGGATTCTGTTATGCCGGCGCAACTCGCAACGGTGTGACTCTCCGTTGCTTTTGTCAATACTAATCGATCGGCGGTTTTAGAGATCGTTCTTACGCGATATTCGTGCGCTACGTGGGATGAGCTTTGAGGAATCTTTTTACGAAGTTCTCGGTATTTTTAGAATCGATTGTAAAAGTGAAATGATTAATTTCGTATATGAAGTATGTCCAAACAATTCTTTGGTAATCTTACTTTCTTAGAGAAGTTATTTTAAGCTCCTTTACGGTAAGATAATGCAGAACTTTGCCTTTTATAATTGTTTTTCGAGGAACTGAATCCCACGCTACAGGACAAAAAGTACAACAAAAATCTTGCTCGAAATCGCAAACGAAAAGCAATTTCTTTTGATTTCCCCACCCCCCAACCCCCGCTCTACCCAACGTAACAGATGACGCTCTCTCATGCAACAAGATTGGCTCCGTACCTGTTCCGGTGATGGGCGGCGAGGCCAGCTGCGAGCTGCTGATATCCGGAGGTTGGGTCTGCGTGGTTTGCTGCTGCTGCGGCTGAGCGGCCGGCGGCTGCTGCTGCTGAGTCTGCTGCTGCGGACTGTTGGCCGTCGGAGTGGTAGCCCCCGGACTGCTTGAGTTTTCCGCCATATCTTTCGTGTAGCGAAGTATATCCGGCTGTTTTAATCCTTAACGTCTACTAAAGTCAGCGACATAGTCTTACTTTGCACTGGCGCGCTTTTCTTTTTTTTTGTCAGCTCGAATTAGGGGGTCGGTTATAACTGGGGTTCGCGATAGATATATATCTCAACTATACTGTAATTGATTAACGATAGCGGTACGGTCTACGTAGTTGTTTAGAGAATTGAGCTACGGTGCTGGCAGGCGGCTACGGCGAGAGAACGAAAAAAAAAGCCTCGCCGGAGGCCAAGCGTTAAATTTCTTCTTTGCTAATTAATTGGCTAAGTGTCTTCACTAGATTTTTAATTGGCTAATTGAGAGAGAGATAAAATTCACTAGTTTATATCGGCCAGTCTCGTCGGCTTGCGTATGTGGCGAATCAGGGATTTCGCGAACGCTGATGTTGCTAAGTTGGCGGTGGTGGCATCGCGCGGTTTCGGAGCCATTTTTTTTCCGGGGTTCTGCGAGGACTTCGCTGCTCTCGGAAGTTTTTGATTAGCTGGTCTGCAAGAAGAGTTTTCGTTTATTTTCTGTTTTATACGCTAATTGCACGTCGGGCTGGAGGTAATATGCCAGATTTTCCGCTGCCGGCTTTCATTCGTTTTTCGTTCGTATTTATTCAATTTTTGGATGAAATGATGGAAGCAAGTGCTTTCTTTGTTCTTTTATTCAACGGCCGCCCCTTTTGCGCTTATTCAAACATTTATCGCTTTTGAAGTAAAATTAACTTTTTCATTTACAGAATAGAATTCAAATGAATTTTCTTCTGAAAAATTTATTTAAACGCGAGTTATTAATTTAACAAATTCCTTTTTGTTCAACTAATTACTTTATTGCAGAAAAAAGTTAAAATGTGAAAAAAAATCGTTGTCTAGCATAATAGTATTGTACGCACGGGATTCACGTTACGTTTGTGCCACGTTGCATTAAAATTAATTACAAATCCATTACATTGTACATTAAACTACCCACTTGTCACACTAAGAAAGCGTAAAACAAATTAATCATCAATCGAATTCCATCGACAATCCTTTTAACATTCGAAAAGCGCCGCAGCAATCTACCGAATATACATCCCACGGCCACATTCACACTGCGGCGCCGACCCATCTCCAATTAATAGCCCAAACTTCGCTCATCGCTCTCAATTACGACAAAGAGAAAAGAAAAAAAAAATCTCCTCCGGAGGTGCAGCGGCACTCGACCTTAGAGCACTGGGCGCAACGTGCGAGAGGGGTGCAGCTATAGGCGTGTGCTCTCGCTCGCGGACACATGCACGCGCTCGGCTCTCTCTCTCTATCTCTCGCGCGCGCGCCGAGAGAGAGAGAGAGAGAGGCCAGGCTACAGAGTCAATAGGTCAGTGGGCTTTGTCTATCGCGAGCGCGCAAGCTCCCGCGGCGCAACGCGCGGGGCCGCCCCATTAGCGCCGATTTTTTTTTCTTTTTGCGCGGAACGATATGATGTTTACCTGGGGCATATGCCTGAGAGCGAGTAACGCGGGAGAGAGAGAGAGCGGGTGGGATTGCTTTTGGCGGAGAACTTGTTGGGAAATTGATGGACGTTGGTTTTGTTTGTTTGTTGGGACAGGTTGGGATAGTTTGGCAATTTTCGCGTTTTTGCGAGAAGAGCTTTTGATTGGGCGGAATTTTTTTTAACCTGGCGGTTTTGTGTAATGCATTCTTATGTTTTCAAGCTTTTTCGAGTAGATTCTTTAGAGATGAATTTTTCAGAGTTGTTTATTAATGCACATGTTTGCAGGCAATGGTATGTGTAAGGTATATAGGTTCATCAGTATGTTTGTGTCGATAAAAACATTTTTAAAAGAAAAATCGAGTATATTACTTTCTTCAACTTCCAACGTTAAATCAGAATTTAAAAATTGTGTATAAATTAATAACGTTGAGCGTTCGGACATTTAAGAAAAGTAAATACGAATTTAATGTACTGCGAACGGTAAAAACTTACTGATTGAGGAAGTAAAAGTGTCAGTTGACCCTGTTATTTATTGGCCTTAACGTTCTGGGCATTTACTGGGGCAGTTACCCCACGTATCTCAGCCAAAAGCCATACAGTTAAGTGCTCACGTCTGCGTGCGACATTTTCATTTTATTCATTCATCGTGTTTCTCCGATCCATTGAATGAAATCCTATCTCAGTTCCCGATATTCTATACCACATTAATTTCGCGGCGAACGACGTGTTTACATACATCATACGACGAGAAAGAGAGAGGGAGAAACTTCGGTGACGTTATTAAAAATTGAAAGAGGAACCCGACGTCGCGGAAGCCTCGAAAGCTCTTGAACTCGCAGCCGTCACTGTTCACCACGACGAAGAACTGTTTTGAAGGATCAGTCGACTTTCCCCGTGACCCGGACGGTGTCAGTCCTCGCCCTCGCGCTCTTTGCATTCCAGCGCACACACTTCAACTTGACCGCAAAACGATGATAATAAAAAAAAAAAAAAAACTGAGTGCCCGGGAACGTCTGCCGCTCGTTCCGCGGGGTGTATACGCAACTCCTCGCGAAAATCGATAGTCTGAAAGTTCAGAGGGCAGCGATTCCTCCGTCCGCGGGGCCCTCTTGCCACTTGACCCTGCGGGCCGTCGGCGAAGGCATTCCCAGGATCGTCCGATCGATCGTCGGCCGCGACGAGTCGTCGTGTTGACCACTACGACGGAGGCCAAAGCACGTGCGGAAACGTCACGCATATATACTCTCGACTCGAACACACACGTACACACAGCGGAAAATCTGGCCCTTACCTATATAACGCGGTTCCGTACCCCCCGAACGGGGGAGCGCGGGGGGTGACGGCAGGTAGGAGCAGCTCACCTTCGACTTTGGAGAGTCGCGGCCAGCCAGGAGCCCGGAAGCTTCGTCGGGCGGGAAGTTATCAGCTCCTGAGGGGGGGAAGATCACTTCTCCGGGGTGGAAGAAGCGGCGAACAACACACGAGCCTCGTCGGCACTTGGGAAAATGGTGGCCGAGGTGAGAGAGCGAGCGAGAGAGAAGACACAAGACTCACCGAGCCTCGGAAAAAGCTCTCTCCCGCTCCGAGAGAGAGACGGAGCGAGCTTGAGGCGCGGGGCTTCGAGAAAAGCGCAGGATCGCCCCCTCGCACCGCCCGTTTGCTGCTGCTGCTGTGCCTGCTGCTCTGCTCTGCTCTCACTCTCTCTCTCTCTTTCTCTCTCTCTCTCTTCTTTCCGTGTGTTGGTGGAGCTGACGTTGAGCTTGACGCGCGCTGCACTTATGGGGGTAAAAGCGCTGTTACGTGTACGTACACGCGAGCTGCCGCCTCGGCTCGGCCCGACAGATGGCGTGCTTGCGGGAATGGCAGGGGATGCAAAAAGGCGCGAGCGGGCGAACGCAACCCCGGGTTACGCTTTCAGCGGCGCGGCCACCCCCGCTACGAGAGGGAGGTCGCCGACGGTGTCGCCATCGAGCGGGGATTCTCGCAAGTGCGGTCGAGTCGAGCTTTCGGCGGAGCGATTGGGTAAATAAAAGGGGTACTGATTTTCATTGCTAGGGTGGAATAATGAGACGCTTCATTTTTCTTGGTAATGTGCTTTAAGATGCTAGCGTACGTGCTTTTTTTATATGTTTGTAAACGTATTGTTACTAACGTGTACTTTCGAAATTAGTTTTCTAACTTTCTCGGAATTACATGAAAAGGGGTTTAATAATGAATTTAGCATGCTGAATCAGATTCATGGAAATTTATGTACAATATTCTACATGTATTATCCTAGAAACTGTAGGTTCTAAATATATTGTTATAAAAGTTATAAAAGATTTATAAAAATACAAACACCAAAAGTGTGATAATCAACTCTCGACGAATCACAATAATTAATT
The DNA here is from genome assembly GCA_035582975.1 of Ormyrus labotus. Lineage (NCBI taxonomy): Eukaryota > Metazoa > Arthropoda > Insecta > Hymenoptera > Ormyridae > Ormyrus > Ormyrus labotus. Next base: position 15,695,841 of record JAWWEO010000045.1, on the reverse strand, counting down.
TAATCTTGAACATAAAAACGATTCTCGCCCACCATTCCCCATCCCATTAATCCAATCATCAAATTCCATCGTCATCCCCTCGAAGATCCTCTCGAGCAACGCGAAAAATCGTCCACCTGTCCGTGTTTACATCTGGCCGAGTGTTAGTCACGTGTGTGGCCTAGACTTTAATTATTCCGGTTACTTCCTGGATGCTCGCGCTGATCAATACAGGCGGTCGTCGCAGAGCACGTCGGGGCTCGCGCCGGGGCTGAAAGCGAGAGTACACCGCCGCCGCCGCCGCCGCCGCCACTCTCCGTCTCTGTCTGCTCCGCCGCGGCGGAAGGGTTGTGTGCGCTGCTCCGTTCTCTGTGCGCCGCGGCGAGAAGCCGCCTTTTCACGGGCCGACCTTGTTCCCCCTATCCCACTTACCTGCTGCCGCTCTGCGCCCCGGCCGATTTCCCCCCTAAACTCTCTCTCCCTGCCCGCCACCCAACAAGCTCTCGAGCCCCGGCTTTTAGCTTTGAAAAGCTGCGCGGCGGCACCCTATCCCCCCGTGCCGCCGCCGCCGCCGCCGACTCCGCTCGAGACTTTTTAAGCCGCTGGATGCTTGCGTGCATTGTTCACTCGCGGCTTTTTCGGACTATTGGGTTAAGGTGCTTTTTAAGCTGGTTCGGGGTTTGACTTATTTTTCAAGGTGAATGGAAAGTGGTTCGCTTCTTTTTTTCGTGGCGTATTCGTAAAGCTGCACTTTTGCGTCGTTTGATTTTTTATTGCCGTGCGGATCACGACTTGTTTGATTTTGTATTAAAAGGAAGTTCCTTGAATCGTAAAATATTATTCTTATTAATTTAATTGTTAAGTAATATCAAAATTTGCCTTGAAGTAAAGAAAAAAAAATTACAATTTTAGAATTATTTTAATTCAACTTTGATTAATTACTCGACAATCGGCGCCGCCATTCAAGATGAAGCTTAGCTAAAATTTAAACTGCCAATCAACCCAACAAACGAAAGTAACATCCACAATTTCCGAGCCGCGTTCCGCCCAATTGCCCGAACTATTCCAGCATTCTAGTTCATTGCCAACGAGCAGTCCAACCTCGGAAGCAGGTCTCGACGTTATTGGCTGCCGGCAAATAATCCTTGCACAGGGAAAAAGCTCCCGACGACGACGGCGACGACGACGACGGGTCTCGCTCTTTCTCTCGAGTGTAATCGGGGCCAGGGGCATGCGCCTTGCCGCCCCGATCCAGCTCGCTCTCCTTCGATCCGCGACGCATTCAACCCCTCGGATATCTTCGCTTTCGCCGCTCTCTCTCTCTCTCTCTCTCTCTCTCTCTCCTGCAAAGAGCACCCCTCCTGCGCACTTGCATCCAGCTCTGCCTACAAGGCGCAGGCGTGCAGGCTTCGAACGTCATCGTGAACGCGCAGCTAATTAAAATGGGATTCAAGGAGCTTTGATGAATGTCTTTCGTTCCGGAAAATGATGGCTGCGGCTTTTTTTAAACCCGCACTCGGGGTTGAGGGGGGAAGTCTTTAGATTTTAAGGCTCTTTTCAAGACTTTATTTAGGAAGATGTACTGACAGGATCGTTTTTTTTTTTTTATCAGAGATCGGATTTTCTTACGAAGTTTTGCTTTTTGTAGTTTCATAATTAGTTGTCTTTCAGTTTTGATAGAAGAGAGAATAAACGATTTATATATAAATACCGTCAGTGACACTGCGTAGCAGCGACGATCGATGTTTTGATCAATGAAGTGCAACTTACCTGAAACAGAGAAAAAATAATTATTAGGTACATATTTAAAAGTGCAGACAATTTTTTTCTACGGATTAAAACTTATTTTCAACTTTAACGACTACTGAGAAACAGTAAACTACCTAAGAACGCGGCTTCCTCAGCTCGACGCAGCTATTTTTAAAATTTCCGGATTTAGAAAAATGTGGAAAAATTTTCAAATGGAATATTTCATGGGACTTTTCGCGGAAATATTATATTCTTATAGCGGACTGGTTTTCCTGTATTATAGCAGCCTAGGCGCAGCGGAGCTCAAAGTTACACCATAACGACATCAGAATGCGTCATCATTCAAGGAAACGACATCACAATAGCACCGTAAGCTTAATACCTCCAGCAGTACTTTTATCCCTACACTTAATCCCCAAACAGCGTCTCGCTTCGCTGTTCGGATATTTCTAAAATCAAAGCCTGCCACGACTCGTTTACCATTTTCCAAATGCATTCCTCTCGCGTCTCCGGCGCGGCGCGCGGTAATCGTCGCAATTTTTGCTCGGCAGTAAATAAAGGAAGGAGAAAAAAAAAGGCGCGTCGCAACAATTACCGGCCGGCGGCTAAGTCCCGTGAAAACACAACGCACGCCGAGCGCTATAAGTAGGTAAAGATCGAGTATTATATACAGTTAGCGGTACCGGTTTCGCGGATGCAGCCGAGGGGCCAAGTAGAGAGAGAGAGAGAGAGAGAGAGAGAGAGAGAGACAGACGGATGGACGCGGCTAGAGAAAAGCCGACGATTCTTTCCGGCGATTCCGCGGAGGAGGAGTTTTCAGGGGAGGGGGAGGATGAAATGGCTAAATATGGGAAAGGCAGGAGAGATTTATGCTGGACTAATGTCTTGTAACGGGAGACGCTGGACAGTATTCCACCGTGATAAATAAGATTCGACGAGCGACCGATAGGTGGGATGGACGCCGGTCGATGGGAACTGTGACGTGAGAATTAGATGGATTATGTTGATTGTTCAAAGTTCTGCTGATCATTTTTATTTGAGAAGGTACGTTTAATGGATTTTAGTTAATAAAAGTAGTGGCAGAGGAAATTGCTCACTAAAACTCAATTGCTTGCGGGCTATAATACTCTGGTGATGTCCAACAGTAATATTATTTTAAATAAATATCTAAAAAATACAAAAAAAAAATAAAAAGATATCTCCGCAAGATTACCAATTATACGTGTCTAGTAAAGAATTAAAAGCCCCTAAGGATTACGGTAGATATCAAAGTCGACACTTGCCAGAGAGCCTCGCCGCATAAACTCAGCATTTTCCTGCCTAACATGTAATCCTATTAGCCCCTCACAATGCGCAGCGGCTCCTCTCCGCTGAAATCCATTCCCACAAACCTTTAACAGCTCAGCGTCTTCGGCGCATCCTAAATAAGACATCATAAAAAACGCTCGAACACGTATGTACAGCCGCGAGGGGGGCATCGCCAGGGGGGCAATAAAATCTCCCGGCGCGCGTCGTCCAATGGAGGAGAGGAAGCTCCCGCGCGCGCTCGTCCATTCACTAGGCTCGACCCAGTGCCGCGAGTTGCCGCGCGCAGCCCTGAAAAAACCTAACGGTGCGCGCAGCTCTCTCTCTCTCTCCCCCGAGTAGCGGCTTCACCCACACGCGCCAGTAGAGAAAGTCCGCGCTGCGCTGCGAGCCGTTATAACGAGACTCTCCCTCTCCTGAGCGAACCGCCGAGGCTGCACCGTTAGCCGAGGCGCGAGGCGCGCACAGCTGTTTCTAATGTCGACACGTGCGCCGCTGGCTGGTGTTCGAGAGCCCGGAGGAGGTGGCGGAGAGGGCTGAGGGGGGGGCCCTTTTTTTCGGAACGGGTGGAGAGAGGGGGCTGATTTTTGCGACGGGGCGTGTTTGTTTTCGTCGGCGGACGACGCGAGCTTTCGAGGAGGAATGCTTTCGAGCTCGGGAGAAGTACTGCTATAGGTTTTGCTCGCTGGAAATGCGTTTGATGGTCTTGAGCGATGAGAATGGCGTTGATTACTGTTTTTTCTTTTTTTTTTTTTAAATTTCTTAAACCCTTTTTTAACACTAAATTTACTCGATGAAATTTTTGAATTTTCAATGAAAAATTCAAAGGCTTAAAATCTGTGTCAAAGCTTGACGATGATTCCCCAAAAGCCCGCACATCTCCGGAGACCGAGAGCCTTCGCCAAATAAGAGCGAGAGCTCCAGGGGGACCAGCGAGTCAAGAGTCGAAGTAAAAGCTGCGCGCACCGCAAAGTCCAGCCGAGCCGAACCTCTCCGCGTCCCCCCTGGAATTCCAAGAAGCCGCTCAAGTTCAAGCGCGACTCGGTGCTACCATCGACGAGGACCACCCATAGCGGGCGCCGCGTCTCTCTCTCTCTCTCTCTTTCTCCGCGGCAAAAAGCGCAACGGAGGTCAAAGACACGGGAGGTCAGCGCTGCACATGTGTCGAAAGGTGGAATAGCGGAGCCTCTCTCTCTCCCCCCTCCCTCCCCTAAGCAGGCGAAGCTCGTTCGCGATCACGTAATGTAGGCTCGACGGCGAAGGTACCGTAAGATACCAGTTACGTCACTGGCCAGCGGAGAGAGAAGGACGAGAAAGAGAGAGAGAGGTTCCCGTACGAGGAGGAGCCTCGGTGGGGGTATATAACGAGGGAGTAGGGAGGGAGAGCGGAGGAGAGGCAAAAAGGCAGCGAGATGCGCAGCCGGACGAGCGGGGAACGCGACTATGGCCGACTGTTAGCCGAGATGGATCGAGAGCTGGATAGCGGAAATTATTGAGGATCGAGACTTTTTTTTTCGAGACCGTCTTCGCTGCTTGGCGGATAATATTTCAATTGGATTCGCTTGTTTTTTTCTCCAGGTTTTACCGGTAAATTCAGTCGCGGCGGTGAAGATTTTTTACGAAGCTTTGTTTACATTCGATCGTACGTTTAATGCGGTATTGCAGTAAATAACAAAGTGTAAATCATTCTTTTTTCAAAATTGCTTGGTTGGATTTTGAAAAATGAAGTTTTATTCTAAATTTACTTTTAACGCTTGGATAAAAGAGCGGAAAGTTTAGAAAAGAAAAGAGTACTTATTTTATACTTTATTTTTAGTTAAAAAAATGCAGATTACTCGTTTTTCTGCTTCTTATTCACCAAAAAAGAATCTTTTAAATTTTCACTGAAATTTTAACTTGCTTAAACCAGAAATTTTCTCAAGAACATTTTTTCATTAGTACATAACTCAGCCTACAGCCGGCATTTAAATATCCGAGCAATCAATGGAATAAAGTAAAAAAATGCAGCATTTAACTGTCACCGAGCGGTGATTCACGATCTCCTCTCCTGCCCCGTAAATCTTAAAATCAACGAGCAACAACAAACGCTCCCTCCAAAAAAGCTCCGCTAACGAGCCGTAATGTCCCCTCCAAAAAGTCTGTCCCCTTCCCAAAAAAAAAAATGCTCCTCGCAGCTTCGCCCTTAAAAGCGCTCCAAAAATCCTGGGCCGCCACTAAATCTCGCGCTGCTTTACAACGCGTCTTTCCTGCCGAAAGAAGGCGACCGCAACGACGCACAAAAAGCCCCGGCGCTCGTAAAAGAAAACGAGCAGGTAGAGCCGCCGCCGCCGCCGCCGCCGCCGTGTAATAATGCATAACGGGATGTCGTCGCATGTCCGGGTTCAGCCGCAAATTAAGGGCCGTCGGGAGATTTTTCCGCATAATCGCGCTTAAAGGGGCAGAGTAACGAGAATTGCCGCTAAGGACAATGAGGGAGAGAAAGGGGGGAGAGGTGTGTAGTAGCGATGAATCCTAACGCTTTCGGCTTTGTCTCCTTCTTTCTTTCTGACGGAGAAAGCTTCGCGGGGTCATTCGCGAGAGAGCGCCGAGTACTGTTAGCCGATCCCGGACCTGAATCGCCTGCGAATCGCTGTCGCCCGAGGGCAAAAATTCACCCGATTAATGGCGAAAATCTGTTGTTGTTTTTTTTTTTTCGAATATTTGCCGTTCCCGCAGAGGAATTTGTAAAGGGCAGCGAGAGAAAGGGGTAATTTACCGTTTTAGTGACGTAGCAATAACGTCAACGTAGCAACGACGTTTGAGTTTGAAAATTTTCGAAAAATAGATAAACGACAAAGTTTTCGATGGCTATTGTTTTGAATAGCCGTAAAAATATGAGAAATAATTTAGACATAAATTTTCATGTCCCGCAAGTATACGAGTAGGTAGCAACTACAGTGTATAACGATAATGATGATGACTCCTAAGGCCCACAAAAAGAGAGGGTAATGCGGACCTCCCACGCTTTAACGATCGCAGACGAGTTAGGCTCGTACAAATACTCGAGAGTTCTTACGTACTTCAAAAAGTACTAAACATTCTATTCATCGTGGAAAACATTGTTTATTTAGCTTTTACGACGTACTCTTGGCTACCAAAATTGCCACTGGCTACATTTTGAACATTCCGAAAAGATTATTTATAAAAGTACATTGTTACACTTTCTACGGCCTTAATGTACCTTTTAAATAAAAGCGACGATTATTGCTAATTTATGCCGCTAAAAAACACGCAAGCCGACGAGGAACATTATACGGGCGCGCAAACGCGACCGCCTCGCCGCCGAAATTCTGACGACAAAATTACGAAAGGCCATGGAATCCGGGTAGTCGTCGTCGCATTAATCACACCTCCGGCGAATCAGCGAAACGTCGCCGGGGACGAATATCCTGCGTGCGCCGCGCGCGCGGCTTAGATTGCAAAACGAGCGGAGTCATTGTCCAGTCTGCCTTTTTTCTTTTTCCGCGTAGGTATATACGAATCGCGAGAAATATATGACGCACGCGCGAATTTTGCATTGTGTAACAATAACGAAATTATCGAGGAAGCGAATTTCGTGTTCCGGCTGTCTGCCTAATTGAATGGCTATTTTCGAATGGTCTTAATCTCGATTCTCACGCGAAGAGCGAGCGACGTCTTGTCGGGGTCCGCGTCGGGGTTCTCTTTTCAGACGGTTTTTCGTGCGCGTTGATAAAGTGATTTATGCTAGGTTTCTTAATAAATTTCTATTACGATTTTGCTGCCTTGCCTGGCCTCTTTGCGGCAACAGAGTATTGTTGTGCTTTACGAGTTGTGCGCAATTAAGGTTTAAAGGAACGTTTTAATGGATTTATGGTTTAACTAATTCCTTAGATTTTCTTTTAATTTTATTAAGACATATTTTTTCACAGTAAAGATCAACGTGACTTTGAAGTATGAATTTATTTTCTTCATGCTCACATCTAACATTATCCCGCAGCAAAAGCAATATTCTAAAAAATTTATTCACAAATGTCACCCCCTAAGAGGGTCACAAATTTTCCAAACTCCCTCAACTCAGTCAAAAGCAACGTTCCCGACGTTAATCAGCTCGGAAATCGCCGCGGGCCGAAGGCTGTATATACGCAAAAAAAAAGAAAAAAAAAATATAGCGAGAAATGTCTCGGGGGTGCTTGACCTTTCGCGCGACTGGCACCCTTCGAGGCTAACCCTTATAAACACCGGGAGATTTGTTCATTTGCATGTTTATCGCGCACACGCACGTACAGGTTAACGAGCGATTCGCGGCGCTGCCTATTTTTTTCTTTTTTTCGCGCGCAGGTTTTAATTGCCGAGATTCTTGGCCGACGATTTCGGAGGCGTGACTTGCAGCTTTTCGGGGATTTCATTCGGAGTAACGGGTCGTCCGAAAAGTTTGCTTTAAGTATACGGGAGCGCCTCTCGCATCGCAATGCAAAGCAGTAAAAAGTTGCGAGCCAACGAGTAACGAGACGGTATAGATCCTTCGAAAGGCGCGCGTTTCTCGACGAAATTTTTTTATTCCGACCGGCCGAAAATTTTTCACCTCTCCTCCCGGCGCGTCCATAAAAGTTAATCCTCGGAGTCTCGGGGCCTCGGAGCAACAAAAGAATGAGCGAGACGGAAAAAAGGCAGACTGTAAAGCAACTCTTATATTACGAGTACTACTACAGGAACGGCGAAGAAGCAGTTACAGGCTTTTTTTTTACGGCCGTGAGTGACTCGCATGTATCTTTATCTTTTTCTTTTTTTTTTTTTTTTCTTTCTCCGGTCTCTCGCGCCGTCTGCGTCTTTTCTATAGAAGAGTAATGCTCGTAAAGCATCATCGGCCGATGGTCCGTCAAAGTGAAGGGAAGGCGAAGGAGTGTGAGAACCAGAGATGGATCCTGCGCGCTTACTGAAAAAGCGCTTCGGCGCGCTAAGCTTAGTCATAATTTCGTTTAGCTTTTGTAGTCGGGATAAGAGGTGGATTTGCGATTTTTTTCTAGATTTATTTAATTACATCGATTTAAAACGAATTTTCAATCGTTTTATAGTTATTTATTTATTTATTTTTTTTACTTAAAAAAATGAATGAGTTTCAGAATAAAGTTTGTTTACTAAAAGTGCATTACTGCGGCTGTAAGTAAGTCGCTGTAGCTTGTCATTATTTCCTTCTCCAACAAAATGCTTTAAAAATGAGAAAAAAGCGATATTACCGGTTTGCGAGTAAAGAGCAGAAGGAAATTCGATTCGAATATAGTGTGCCCCCTTCCGCCTCGCGTCGAATCTGAATAAAAGCAATTAAGTATTTGTTCGACAGGTAATTTTATAAAGTGCCGAGCAATCAACCGGAAAGCGATCGGGCGAGCGAAGTTAAAGTCGGACTTCTCCCCTCGGGAGAGAAAGAGAAAGAGAACAGGAGGGAAAATTATTAAAGAACGCGATTAAACAGATGCCGGGCCCAACTTCTTACGTCGTTCACCCGTGACTCGCACGAATTCCTCCGGATTCTTCCTTCCCTCCTTCGAGTCCGACGCTTTTTGGGCACTTATTTCTCCCCGGAGGTGGCGTCGACGGTGCTTATTTCAGTGCTGTTTTCGATGTACGGTTACAGGGAAAAATTCGAATTCATCGTTTTTGACGGATCGTTTTAAGCGCAATAAAGTTTCGTGGTTTTTTGCAAGTTTCTCTCAACCGGACTATCGATCATGCAATCATAATTATTGATTGATTACTTCGTCCGAACAACGCGTATTATTATTTTTGCAAACAAATTTCGATGAAATCCGCCGTAATGTAAAAGAATCTTAATTCGGCATATAAATCATATCCAATTCGAAGTAACAGCTGATTATACCTCTAAAAATCTCCCCGAAATTCCACCTTATATACCACCTCGGCGGACAAGTTTCGCGCCGCAATCAATCCCACCACCCGGCGAACGTATCAATCATCCTCCTCTAACCGACGATCGCGCGTCAGTCCGTATCAATCAAAACCCACCGCTTGGAGCTTCTCCTTCGCCCGATACTTTCCCGGCGGACTGTACGTCCAGGAGTGTGCTCGAGAGCACACAGACAGAGACGACGTTCGGGGAACCGAGATTCACGACGCCGAGGCGGTTTGACCAGGTAGACGAGCCAGCGTTCGCCACGTGGTGGCTCCGGGTCGATGCCCTCCCAGAGAGAGAGAGAGAGAGAGAGAGAGAGAGAGAGAGAGAGAGAGAGAGAGAGAGAGAGAGAGAGAGTAGGCAGTAGAAGGAGACGCGGAGAAGCCCTTACGCCCGAAAGTCTTGATTCCGCCCGGAAGAGTTGCTCGTCGATGATTCGAGAGGCTTATTTTCTTTTTCGAGAATTGTGCTTTTGAGCTTTAGATTTGTTCTATTTAGGGATTCTAAATTTTCACGAAAAACTGTGTACAAAAATATAATAACAAACTTATGTGTGTGTGTTTTTTTTTAATTCTAAGGAAAACAAGTATAAAGAAATTAGTACTAAACTGACTCTAAAGTGCTACCTTTTTTGCAAGGATAACAACTGCTACCTGTCTTGTAACTTTATTTAGAAAGTGCCTGCCTCGGTGTTGGAAACCGCTTTACATTTCCGATTTTCATTTACTTATCCGGGCACTATTAACCGAGACAAAGCTTCGTGGCGACACGAAAGTCCTTTTCCTCCCTAAGTGATTTCACTCTCGACTCGTGCCTTGACACATCGCCGCCCGACTTCCGGGATAGAAAACGAGATCGCCGCGAGGTGTCGGGGTGCGGCTACGTGACCGGACAATTAAAAATCGCAGCCCATCCGAGCACAACTCCACCTGCCCGCTACTGGTATAACACACATTTAAAGATCGATCGGGCATTCCGACGATTTCTTCCCAGGATCCGCTTCGGGTATATTACCGAACGGTTATATCGCCGCGCCGATAACAGCTTGCCCCCTTTTTTTTTAGAGCTTCGAATTAAATTATACGGGGATAATTAAGTTCGGTGGTTATTTATTGCCGATGACGTTTTGAGGAGCCGACGACGAGGTGAGAGTAATTAAATTAATCAGCGCTATCTGGATTCGCCTTGTAAATGCATCCTCTGGATAAGGACGCCGATGTATTATATCGGTCCGAGTCGGAGAATGCGCGCGCACGTCAAAAAAATTAAAATTTATGGTAATTCGAGCGAGTATATATTTTTCGAGATATTCCAGTGTTGCGGGGCTGGGCAGCATCTGTAGCTAATACAACTAGATCTACATCTCGGCTAATTGGTTCCAGTGGAATGAATCTCAGAGCCAGTCTTTTTAATTAATTTTTTCATTCGCGTGGACATATTAATTTTAATCTTGAAATTTATGTGAAATAAATTATATTCCGAGCGGAAAAATGATCCCCGCGCGCATAAATAACGCGATTGCATCTAAAATTCAAATCCGTATAAAAAATCTCGTAAACAACGCATCTCCCCTCCCCTCCCCCGTAGTAAGCAGCTAATTGAATTTCCGTTTCGAAATTGAAGGTGGCTCTCGAAAAAAAGGGCTCTTACACCGCGCGGAAAGGAAGCGGCCATCGCGCGTCATCCGATATTCCGAGAGAAAGAGAGAGAGAGAGCGGAGAGTGCCTCTCTCTCTCTCGGGGCCAACATCCTTCTGTTGTCGAAACTCGATATCGCCGCGATAATGACTGGCCGCGCCGCGGTGTAAGAGCGATATCCCGCGCGAGCGCGCCGCGGGATTATGCGCGCGGCCGACCGTGACTTTGAACTCGAGAGCCCGAGCGCTTTTCCCATTACGGAGCGAGCGCCGCGCGCGGCCTCGGGATACGTTGGCATTTTTAGGGAAAGCCCCGCGCGCGGGATGAGTTGAAAATTTTCAGGGGAAAAACGGACGCGATCGAGCGGCCGCGCGGGGCCTTTTTTTTTTTTTTTACCGATTTTCAATCAACGAGTTTTTCGAGTGTTGGTCGCGTTGCTCGTGAATGCAGTTAGGTTCGGTGGCGTTGATTGAAGCTATATTGGTGCCTACACCGAGTAACAGTTGAGCTCTCGACTTTGTTGAAGATTTCTTTCAAAATTTTATAAACGGCTTCTCCCGCATCTAACGGACTTTCTTACACCTCGCGCTCGGAACTATCCGATATAAATCAAAATCCGGCGCGACTTTTACTGCGGCCATCTCTCCGAGCCCCGTCACGAAAAGAATTTCCAATTTTATTGCATCACCTCCGAGTACACCTGAGCCGCCTCCTAATCTGTGTGGCCCCTCGGAGAAATCCGATTTAACGGATTGACGAATCTCTCGCTTGAGTTTCCATCCGAAAATCCCACAGTTTCCTCGCGACGAAAAAAAAAAAGAAAAAAAGGAGTGAGAGGATATTCTCAGAGAGGAGCACCGCGGCGCACCTCCGGTCGACGACCCTCGAAAATTCCGCCGCGACAATGACGCCGGGACCCTATGAGGGAACGCCGATTTTCGGGCTGAACCTTTCGCTCGATGTTCTTTTCTCTGGTCGCTGGGAAAAGTCGCCGAGGCTTGAAGTTCCGAATGCGTAAGCAGCTTGTTGCCGTATTGAATGCTGAATGTAATTGATATGGGATCGCCTTTTCGGAGGATTGAATTGTTAGAGGAAAGGCTCTAACGACGTGTGAGAGGAGAAGAAAGGGGTTATTTGCATTGCGTAAAATAGTAATTTTTTTTTCTTAAAGAAACCTAACCGATTTTCAAATGCATGCGTTCATTTTAATAATAAAGGATTGCTCGTTTGCCGTATTTTATATAAAAAAATTGTATTTTTTCACACGGATTCCAGCTACTTTTCGGACAGACCAACTTGCTCACAAATAAATTCCCAATCAAAATTCCCAATGCCCATTTAAAAAGCAAACAACGTCAAATCCACCGAATAAACCGAAGCTTCACGACCCGCCCGACGAGGCATCGCTCGACTCGTCGCGATCGGTTTCGTCACCGGCCGTAAAAAAACCTCGAAAACCAAAAATCCCGGCCTCTCCTAGAAAAAGGAGAAAAAGTTCGGGTGTGCGTATGATGCAAGCGCGGGGACGAACCTCTCTCTCTCTCCTCCGCCGTCGAGCAAAACAGCTGGTAGAGGAGTTGGACGGAAAACGAGTCGCGCGGCGGGTTCAATGACTCAGGCGCGCGCGCTGCTCCCCGACTTGCCTTGAGCTTCCTTCTCTCCTTCGCTCCTTTTCAACAAGCGTTGACATTATCGTAGGAAGCTCGCATTTGCACATTGTGTGTATCGCGATCTCGTTCTCTCCTCCTATTTTTTTTTTTTTTCGCTTCCCGGAGAGAGCCGAGGCTGACTCACCGCGCGCTTTTATAGTTATTGTTGGTTATTGTTTCGCACGTGCGCCCCCGGATTGCCTTACGAGAACGAGCTGCCGCTGCGAGATGTTTTGTCCCGCTACTTTTCAATAGAGTTCCCGGGGCTGATAAGCGGCCGACGAATGGAAGTGGAAGAATAGAGAGAGAGAGAGAGAGAGAAAGAATGCTTTCTTTTCGTGGTTGCTAAGTACTTTAAGTATGATGAGTTTTGTAGGATCCCCGCAGACTCGAAAAATTTAAATTTCGTAGTTTTTCAAGCTGACAACCGAAACATCGAAACGTCATTAAAGAACAACATAACAGCTACACGAACCATCGGTATCCCGGCGCTTTAAACTCTTTTTTATTCGAGCCGCAGTTACGAAAACCGTTAAAATTAAGAGAGATTAAATCAAACGATCAGGCGAGCGACGTTCCTCGAAACTACAGTTCGAGCGGCGCACACCAATCCTTCATCAAAGAAAAGCACACGACGCGCGGTGCAGGTACGCCGCGGCAGTTTCCCACCGCGCGACCGATAGCCCCGCCGGGCCACCGCCGAAAAATGACGCAACGCCGAGCTCTCTCTCTCTCTCTCTCTCGCCCATTAGCCCGTCCCTTCGCCGCGCGAGAGAGGCTCTCGGAGGAGGCGAAGAAAAAGAAGCGCGAGAGCGGGGCATAATGCGCTCGCGTAACGGTATCGGGCTCTCGCCGCGCGCATTATGCGGACGCGAAACGTACGCGGCAGAACAGGTACTTCTCTCTCTCCCTCTCTCTCTCTCTCTTGCTCCCGGAGCGAGGCGATCACGTATATACCGGACGATTTTGGGCCCTGTTGTATAAGGAGCCTCATGCGTATGCATGAGCGTGCCGGGCCGCGGTGCAGGTGGGGAGCCGTTGCTCGCTTTTTCGGGAATCGGCAACGACGAGCTTCGCTCGTTTTGGCGGCTTTGGATTTTTGGATTGTGCTTTGAATTTATAGATTTGAAAGTATTGACTTTTCGTCTACGCTTTGCCGGTTAAGAATTAATATTGCTTAATCGAGTCGGACGAGCGACAGAAAAGTCGTTTGTATCAATGAAATAAAGAAAGTTAAGTGTAGCTTTGCGAGGTAAACAGTCCTCTTTTAGCAATGTGGGTTACGGTCAATTTACAGTTTAAGAAATTTTCTAGCCTAACTTTCCGCGAAAAGCCACCGATAAATCCTCGCCTATCATCGAAAACTCGAAAAGAACCCGAATTCACACCATAAAAGAGCATCGTGAGGTATACAAACCGAGCGAGCTCGTCGCGGCGTCACCCGCGCGACAATCGGGGCCCGCTCCACCAAATGTAAAACTGAAAAACTCGCTCTCGCTCGCCGGGCGATCCTAGAAGAGCGGCGGGCACAATGCGCCGTCAAAGGCGTGTCCCCCCTACGCGCACACGTACATATATATATATTCCGCGGCAGGTATATAATACGCGTCGCGCGCGCTCGCGCTCACACATGCACAGGTAGGTGTATGTACACGCGTCCGCGGTGGCGTTCGGGGTCGTTGAACTTGGCTTTTGTTCGTGGCCGCTGCTGCTGCTCGGCTCTCCTCTCTCTCTTTCTCGCTCGGCGCTCGGCTCGGGCCAACGAAAAGCGCGCCGGAACCGATCGCGGGAAAGCCGGGCGCTGCGATCGATCCCGGCCGGCAGCCTTCCAAGGTCTTTGCCACCTGCCCCAAACTTGCGCCGGGAGAGAGAGTCGATGGGATTCGATACGCCGGGAGAGCCGGCTGCGCGGTCGAACGCGGTGAAATTCGATTTCGAGCCGTTTCAGGAATCTTACGGGCGTCGAGGTGACGATGGCGGCTCGAGACGTTTGCTTTTAGCTTTTCGCGGCTTTGTATAGCTGACGTTTTTTCGGAGAACGGTCTGGCCGCGAGAGCTTCCGCTGGCGCAAACGGGAATCGTCCCGCGGAGTCGGCAATTTTTTTTTGTTTAGATCGCTGAGCTCGCGTAATTTTTTACAGATGATAAAGTGCATTCGGCGAATTTGACGAGTGCGCAAGGAATGTTTGATGTTTTCATATTTGATATAGATCGCTGAGAAAACAAACACACAAGTTTTAAATTAACGCCGTGCGCTAAAAAAATTCTTGCGTTAGTCGCGCGAGGGTAATTTTCACGCGGAGGCCGTATTTTATTGTTTATGCTTCGGTCTTGACTCGCGGCGAGCATTAAATTAAAATTGAGCGACTGAATAGTTTTGAAAATCATTGCCGAGAACATCGCCTTGGAATATAGCTTTGATGCGGTGAACCAAGAAGTTATTAAGGATCGGTGAATGACGGGACGCACAAAACGCAACGCAGGATTAAAATACCGGTGATTAATTTTACGCTCCTAACATCGTACCATTATTAGACGCAAATAACTGTACCTAGGAAAAGGCCGAACACGATATCATTCGCTTGCATTCATCCTTTCAAAACCCCTCGCACTGTGTGCCTCCTCGATCAGTCCATAAAAAAAGCCATCGTCGCATGTACAAACCCAATCTCCTCGTTACCGCCCCCCTCCCCCCCATCAATCGCATGAAAATTTCACCCCCCCTCCCAGCCTCGATCGTCGCGGGACAATCAATCAAGCATCCGACACCCGCGGCCCAAGAAAGCAGCCGCGACAAAATGGATCAGCGGCGGCGGCGGCGGTTCCCCTACACAGCCCTATAAGCGCTTTTCCTCGTTGTTTATTAATTATGGATCGATACGTATACGCGCGCTGCACTCGTACGTACATACACCGAGCGCTGCAAGAGCGTGCAGCGAGCCGTGCACAGCGCGCCGCTTTATGTCCTTCCCCCAGAGGCGTCAGTGTGTTACTGACCCCGAGTGACCCTCGCGCGAAGCCGCGGACACGTATACGCGTATATATATATATATATATATACGAGCGTACATGGCGTGCGCCGCCGCCGCCGGCGCCGATTTCAATTTTCGAGAGCCGCGGGTATAAGCGAGAGAGCTGCGGTCGCGCCCCGCCATTTTTTTATACTTATTTGTTGGCCCTGGCGTGCGGTTTTTTTTTTTTTTTTCGAGGATTTTGGGAAGGATCGCGCGGCGAAGATGCGGGGTATTACTTCAGAAGTGTTTTTAGAGGGGAACCTGTGGATTTTAGGCATCTGTTCCGTTTGGTTTCTGTTTAGATTTGACGAAAGCACGTTTCTATGGAGATGATCTCCAACTAACACAGGTTTTTTAAATGAAAAGGTTATCCAGCAAGCTTATAGATCGATAGTTATTTTTCTAATGAAAATTTAAGGTTCGCAGGTTAAAAAGCTTTCAACCTTACGTACCCTTCAAACCGTCGAATCCTTAGTATTCATAAAGCACCGCTTAGAGCTTCGTAAACGACTACTTCAAAATCTATCTAGGAATATTAAAACCAGCGCATCCGTTCACCCCGGCATTGACAGTACAACGCCGTCGCTTCCAATCGGCTTCCTTCCGAAACGAAGCCCACCCGGCGCCCATCGAACGCCGCTTATCAAAGTACCGTTAGTCCAGCCTAACCCACCAACTCCGATCGCTTCAAAAAAAAGTGCGGGCGACCGGCTCGTCGACGAAGAAAAAACCTCCCCGGCGATCGCGTCCCCCCCCACCCCCCTCCCTAAAAAAAAAGGGTCGTCGCGCGTATTGCGCTCGATCGCGGCTTGTAAACAACGAGCGCGAAAGAGAGGAACTCGGCGAATAACGGCAGATTCATTCACCGCTCGGTGTTCGCGCGCGCGCGCTCTCCGGACTCGCTCGAGTGCGCGCCCTGAGAATGTATATACGGTAAAAGCCGAAGAGAGGACGGGATATACCTCTTCGACTCCGCGGTGGCGGCGGGCTTTTTAACACCCCCCCGCCGCCGATGAACTGGGGTACCGAGTGGAACTCACCTCTGATGGTGCTAGGCATCGTGGTGTCCGCAATCGCATATCCTGCTGGTCAAGGAGAGTTTTTTAATCGAGCACACGGGCCGGAGCGATGAACTGACGGGTGGAGAACGAACTGGTGACCCGGGAGCACAAGGAGGCCGCGAATCCTCTTGGCGATTTTTTTTTTTTTTTTATCACTTCACTTGAACCAGGATCCTCCAATGTTTTTCGCCCCCTGTGTTTATTTGTTTATCCACTTCCGCCTCTCTCTCTCTCTCTCTTTCTCTCTCCTCAGTCGAGCAGAGTCAATGGCCGCGCGGCTACGTGGCTTTATCGCCTCGGCGGGGCTATTTATACGTCGAGCGGCAACTTCGAGATGTGTCAGGTGGAGAACTTCCACCGCATTTTGGTGCCCTGCAGCTTACTTCCGGCCATGAAAGCCCTTCCGCACTTCCCCGCGAGGTGGCAAAACTTGTTTATAGGCACTCTGCTCGGTCCACGGACGGAATCGAATCACAACGCTTCGTTTTTTTTTCGCTTCTTCTGTTACCGAATCACTCACTGTATTGTTTCTCTGGGCCCGAGAGGACGCGGCGGCGGAGCACACTGGAGAGGCGAGAGAGAAAGAGAAGAGGAGAGCTTTCGGGAAAGAACCGAGAGGAGCGCGCGGCCGCGAGAGAAAGATTAAAGCGTGCGTCCCAGGTTTGGGAGAACGGAGAGAAGAGAAGAAGAGGAAGGAAGGTTCGGTGGTGGTGGTGGCCGATGAGTGACTCGTATACCGGCTTACGGTACAAAGATCCACAGGTGCTCTCGAGCCTCTCTCTCTCTCTCTCTTTCGTAGTGCGCGCGCCCCCTTACCCCCTCCACGGGGCTCAACCCCCTCGAGAGAGTGACTCCCCCCCCTCCCCCTCCCGCTCGTCCGCCCGCCGGGGTATACACACGCACATGCGTCCTCTCTCTCTCTCTCTCCCTCCTACTCCTTTTCTCTTTCACCTCCTTCTTTCGCTTCCTACCTTCGCCGCGGCTGTCCCCACCTTCGGAGTCGACTTTTTTGCTCGGGCCCCTTCCTCCTTCTGGCTCGGATTCTTCCTCCTGCCGAGGAGGCCCGAAGGCGACCACGAACGGCCTTCCAGAATTTAGGCAAATCTGGAGTTTGGGTTATCTCATCGCGGTCATCGACACCGATATATATGTCGAGCTCGGCGTTTTGCATGTATAGCTTTTGTTTACACGGGGAGATCGATGTCGCGGACGGGGATGGCGGCTTTCTTTTCTTTTTTTCTCTCTCTTTTGCTTGCCGAGTTCTGGTTTTAAGACGGTGGGGTTGGGGGAGGCGGACTTTTTGGGCTCAGCTTGGCGCATGTAAATTGGAGGATGAAATTGTGGATATTAATAGGCGGCGAGTTTTAAAACAAGAAACGTCTTTTAAAAATACGTTTGTCCCCTCGAAGTGAATCATTTACAACGAAACAAGATTGCGCGTTTTCGCGAGAGTCGCATCCTTTTATGTTCTAAAATTAGAACCGCCGAGTTGAATGACAAGTTATGAAACTAAGCTAAAAGTAGTGATTAAGTTAGTTGAGCTTTTTTATAAGGAAATATATTTATGCAATTTTCAGTCAAGTCAGTTTTACTTTATGCATCAAATCCGTACGTTAACAGCAGTGCTTTTAAAAAAAACTACTTTGCATTGTACCCGATGGCATTAACCTTTAAGACTACTTTTATGTTTAAAATTTATATTAATTTTTGCAAAGTTAATTACTCATAATTTATGCTCCAACACAAAATTTTAAATATAGAATAATGAATTAATTTTGGAGCGACAAATCTAGGATCAGAATTTAAATGGAGAATTCAAATTTCGAAGTTTAAATCTGTCTAACGATCGTGCATTCACTTAAAATGAAAGTATCGTCATTTAATAGAGTGGCAATGACCTCAAATTCCTTGGATCATCACTTTATTATTACGTAAAGATTTTATACAATTTTTTAATGCTGCATCGTCACATTCTTTACGCTTTATTTACATAGTTCGCGTCGAGTTGACTCCTTAAAAATCTGTCAGATTTTAAAAATTTTATTTTTCGATTAAATCATATTGTGAACTTAGTCCGAAAACGATCCAATTTTCTCCTAATTTCAAACGACTACATTCCCGAACTAAGGTTCTAAAAGTTCGAAGCTCGTCCAAAATCGAAAAACGAGCCAACGAAAAAAAAGGCGAGGAATCAGTTCATTGCCCCATGCAAGAGGCCTCGGCAAATGCTCGAAGGCCCAGGCGCTTTAAACGTCAAGGTAGGACAACGACCGCGAATACGCGCGAATTTACATCATCGCCGAATTCCTCTCGTCACTCGGACTCGCATAATGCAAGTGCTGCTGCCCGTCTAAATCCGCCGGCATTGACCTTGGAATCCATTTACTCTCCTAGCCGCTCCTCGCCTCTGCCGAAAGCGCGCGGCTCGCAACAGTGAGAAAGAGAGAGAGAGAGAGAGAGAGAGAGAGAAGGAGAGATAACCCTCTCCACCTCCTTTCGCCGCTCAAAAACGCGGAAGCGAGAAATGTAGGTAGGGTTCGGCTTCTTTGCCCGACCGGTCACGTACACTGCCGCGGCTTTGGCGCCCAATCAGGAGCGCCGAATTTGGAATGGCGGGGGGAGGGAGAAAACCCGGGCCGTTGCCTTTTCGGAGATTGTTGAACTATGCGGGTTGATGACTCCTTCGCCGTGGTAAGGAAAGGAGTGAGAGAGAGAGAGAGAGAGAGACGCAACCTGACTCAAGGATTTTAACAAGGAACCAAGAGCCAGAGAGAGGAGTCTCCTTCGGGGAACGACGATGGTTATCGGAGAGTTTGCTGCTTTTGCTAAATTTAGAAAGAAAGTGAGGCGTTTTAGGTTATTCTCAGCTCAAAAGTTATTCTGGATTAAAAATGAAGCTTCTTTGGAGTAAGCAAAGGACATGATACTTTTGCCAAAAAATAAATAAGAGATTAACCAGTACTTTTTAGTTAATTATGACACTCATTATGAACTAAATATATATACTCGTGTACATTTCATTGAATAGACTCTATTTTTACAACTTCTATCTATACATTTGCAATGTTGGAATTCTTTTAAGAATGATTTTTCAGTATTTTTTAAAGACAAATGACGGGTTATTAAAGGTACTTTTAATCTCAAGATAAGACGGTAAAAATAAATTAGTATTATTTTGCTCTCGTGCCAAATACTTTTGGATAACTTTAATGCATTTTATCCGTATAAACTTATCAGATTTAATGTTTCGCAATTCAAACGCATTTAAGGGGACAAGGTGGCCATTTGTTACACCCCTCGCAAAAAATGAAAGTCATTACTGCTATCTGAGCTGAAAAAAATTTCGAAAACTTTAATTTGCATTTTGTGAAATGTTCAAGAAAATTTCTTCGATAAAGTCGAAAAATATAATACATCACTGTACAGAAGAAAAAGTACTACTTTTTAAAGAAATCATTGCGTGCACCGACAATAAGAAGCAAATCTAATCCCCGAATACTTTCTTCCTCCAAAACCCAGTCCGATTGCGAAACGACTCCGTAATTATCATCAGCGATTCCCCAACCTCCAAATTAGGGCACTTCCCCTTTCTTGCGCCACCGAACGCAAGCACCTCGCTCGGAACCGCAGGTACAGACCCTTCCCAGATGAATCAGCGCTCTCACGAAAATTCTTCCGCTCTCCTCTTATCACTGGTCTTCGGTCCCCCCGAATCGATATCGCCTCTCGAAAGCCGCCGATTAGCGCCTCGCCGCGGCAATAATAATCTCGGGGGGCCTCTCTCTCTCCCCGGTAATCGATCGACGGCGGCGGCGCTGTGTGTATATAAGGTATACATCTCTCGTCGTCCGCAAAGGCCAAGCCTGCCTGCTTGCGCGCCGCGAGCGGCGGCGGCGTCTTATAACCGAACGTGAATATTCCGATGGTCAACGACCCCGACGATGCCAGCGGCCGCGGACGACTCGCCGAGCCTCCGGCCTTTAGTTGGGCGCCAAACCCTAAGAGAGAGAGAGAGACAGACAGAGAGAGAAAGAGAGAGAGAGAGGGAGGGAGGGATGAGCAGAGAGGGGTAATTATTATTGGCGAGGTTTGATTGCAGGCCTGCCCGCTTGCCTTTTTAATTATGCGCGCAGCCTTTCTGGTTCTAGAAACGCTACGGTGACTTTCTGCTGTACGGAGGAGAGTTACCTGCTGTTTGCTTTGCGGGGGTTGCTTACGGGCAAGAGATTGCCGCTGGATTATCGATGTGTGGGTTTTCCGATTTTTCAGGCTCGTTTTCGGAGATGCATAATGGAGGTACGATGGTAAATAACGAGGGAATTAAATGTTCCGCGGTGAATGGATTCCTGAAAAAATGATGATAAAATCGACGTAATTTTGTACACGCAGGGCTTCATCAATAATATCGATTTATAATGAATGGCTACGAACGCAGATCGAGTTATATTAATGCTCGTACATTGTCTAATATTATCTGTACAATTAATTAAATACAAGGTTACAGAAAATCAAGGCTACAAGTAGAAATCTGTTACTGACGTTTCAATAGTTATTGTTCCCTTTAGATTAATGCGCGTATATCTGCTTACATACGTAAATGCTTTTTGTATCTTAAATATCGACAAGAGAGGTTTTATATAATTGACTATTTTGTAATTTTTTTAAAATTGCCTTTAAAATTTAATGCTCCACTAGATAAGGTTGTAAAGAATTTCCTGACTATAAATGATAATATGTGGGAAAACAAACTAAAATAATCAAGAAAATCGCTGATTTGTTTTTTCATTATAATTACTAGATTTATTTAATTAAATATCCACTTAAGATAGAAGCGTTTTTTTAAACTTTCCAAATAAACATTCATTAAAACAGTTAATCCGATGTAAAATATTTTAAAAAATGAGATAAATCCTGCAGATATGTGCTCATATTTAAGTAAATCACAAGGAGGAAGATGCAGCGAATAAATATTTTTTCAATGGGCTCCAGTCGTGACTTAATAGTAAAGGAACGGTACTACTTATAATTCGTTAATCAATTCATCTACAAACAATTCCATCCAAGCACATTGACGGTAATTTCCGTCGTGCAGATAAAAGGTAACATCTTCCACAATTTTCCGCTAAAAGAGTGAAAATTGATATGACATCCAACGTTAAACTTACGTTGTTGCATTACATTACGTATTACGCTTGAATCATTGTACATCATCATTCTATTCTCAAAATGTTTCCCAGACTTCGTGAATGCCATTTAGGCAGAAAATGAAAAGTTTACTTAAGGAATTTTCCAAGAATTTACTTTCGAGTGTGACCTCTTTAAACGTTTCAACTTCTAACCCCTCTGTCAAAAAAAATCATTTTTACAGTGCAGCAAACTTCTTTTAGATAAAATAATTTAAACATTAAAAAACATTAATTCCAACATTTCTCTTTCGCGGTTCTCAGTCTACTTGTATACAACGTAAACTAATCGTTGAGTGAACATTTTCATATACACTGTGTGTGTAGTTGAAACGCAGATGCTACAAATGCTAAAAAAAAAGTCGTCACGCAGCCATAACATTGCCGAGTCGCTAATCCTGTAACCTAAAGAGCTCGAGCCCTTCGTCGATCTCTCAAAGCGCGCGAGAGAGAAAGAGAGAGAGAGAGAGAGACAGTACGGCGCTTCTCGGCGGCGGGGCCCGACCGAGAGCCCAAGGAGTCAAGAACCTCCACCTCTCCTTCATCGCGGCTGCATCTGTATAGTTGAACGAACTGTGTGGACCGAGAGAGTCGCTGCCGCCTTCGTCGTCCTTCCGGAGGGAGTCGTGTCTCTCCTCTCTCTCTCTCTCTCTCCCTCCCGGACTCCGCGGAACGGTAAAAGCTTATATACCGGTGTGCAGCCGGGCCCTCGGACCCCTTCTCCGGCTGCCCGCGTGGGTAAGAGCCGATGTAACACTGCCACCAGATAGCGGTAAGCGCCCCCTCCACTCCGCCCGAGAGATTCAACCCAAGAAGAGAGGCCGAAAGTGCGCCGTTCGATTTGCCCATTTTTTTTGGGGGGTTGCCGTGCTTGTCGATTTTACGCGACTTTGTGTTTTTGGCTGATTTTTGAGCGTTTTATGGACTGGAGATAAGACGGGCTTCTTGTTGATCGCTAAAGATTTTTTTAAAATAACTCAGAAAAGAAGCTGTGATTACGAATGGCTTCTGGACAGATCTTGTTGCCTTTCGTTGAAAGTAGTATCTTTAACAATACAGATCTAAGAGTATGAGTGTTTATTATCAAATTTACGGACGATCCTAAGATAGAGTTAAAATTAATATCAAATGATAAAGTAGGTCAAATTTTTACAAGAATGTTTAGAATTTTTGTGACATATTCTTAATTTATTAAGTTAAATTCATACGGAGAATGAATCAATGAAACATGAATCCGCTCTTCTCGAGTAGAAGATTGCGAAGAAATTGAAGGTGGAGTCGGGAGTTTAGATAATAACGGTGGCAATTAGGCAGTTACCGGGTAATGAGCGGCGGGATTGACGATTTGAAGGAAAAGAATGGTGTTCCCGGCAGATTTTCCATTTTTCAAGGAATTATTGAACCAAGCAGTTACTTTGTGCATTTCCTGTTAGTATTACGCGGAGGTATTTTGAATTCTTTGGATTAATCAGTGGCGATAAAAAATACAGTTGGAAGTAACTGTTGTACAATTAATAAATACGATTAGTTAAACGCTCAAAAAAAAATAGTGACATGCGATTTACTGTAATTATGTGATTCTTATACCCATCATTTATTTCATTAAAGCTAGAAATAAATGGATCTTACAACTTGTGTACGCACATGTTGTTACTAATGTGCGCAATTATGCGCTTACATAGAACGCTTATTTTATGTTTCATATAATTCTTTTACTTCATAATTACTTATTCAGGTTGTATTTTAAAACTTATTAGTACTTTTAAAATTACGAAATTGCATGCATGAATACGCTGTTTATTACATTGAAAATTCAGATGAAAAGTATTGCCAGAAAACTTGTAACTTGAACCTCAAGATTTTTTTATATTTTTAAAAACTTGCAATCTTCAAAAGTGAATTATAGGATATGCGATGCTTGCATCACGAGAAAGAGATTGTTTATGAAACAAAATATTTAAAATGAATAGGCAATTAATTAAAATTAACTCTTTTCAAAAAAGAAACTATTAAAATATGTCCAGCCTGCAAAGTGTAATGAAATACAAGTATAATTATATGAAAAATATCTTTTTAATCTAGAGGAACGTATATTACAGCACTATGGCTTTAAAAACGCGCTGTAGAAATGATATAAAAGTTTTTTGAATAGCGTATGCCATCGCATTCAAAGTAACGGTTGCATTGATGAAGTTTGAAGATTTTATCTTATACGGCGCAATTTCATCGGCATTTAATTTTGTCAATATTAAAAAAATCAATTATTATTTTAATTGAATTTGCATATCGGAACGTCTTCGAATTTTCCCAAAATTGGTATTTCATTTAGTAGCTTTAGCGAATAACGTTTAACAATCAAAAGTAGTAACTGTTAACTTCGCCTTTCCCAGCGAAAAGCAGCGCGGCCAAAAAATTTATCATCGAAATAAGGAAGTGCCCGGCTCCTCTCAAGATAACTCGTCCGCTTACGATAATTTTCGGGGCCCGACTCCGCTGCGTGAATCGCATACGTAAAAAGCAGCAGGCCTGTGGCCGGGCAGAATTTTGAAAAGCAATTACGAGTCACCATCGGTCGTTCCGAAAGAAAGTACCTCCCATTTTTAGTGCACCCGCATTGTTTGTCTTGTTTGCGTAGAGTATAACATCTCGTTGCCGAAACTTTTTATCCCCTAAAAGTTTCTCTCCGTACTTGTACTAATTAGCATTTTGTGAGGGGCCTTCGCTGAGTTGACAAAAAAAAAAAAATTGAAAATTCGAAAGCGTATTTTGGTGTTTACGTATAGGTATATATACTTACTCGCATTTCAACGTCACGGCTTTTATCTGTTTAATTTATTGCGGTAATGCATGCGGCACATTGCGCTATCGTCAAGTGCTTGAGTACTCTTAATGACATGTTGATGAGGAAAAACCGCTTTGAAAATTAATAATACATAGGAAATCGTGAGAAATATAATAATTAATAAAATTCATTTCATAATTTTATTTAACTTACTTACAAATTAAATTTATGTACTTTTGTTTTACCACGTTAAAGAATTCATTAAATGCTGAAATCGTCCTCGAAATTCAATATTTCTAAATTAATACCCGAAGTCCTCGAAAAATGCTCTTTACTAGGAAAAATTTTACTTTTTGGCCAAAATTAGAATATGCATAAAAAGCATGAAATTTAACAATGAATTACGCACAATAAATCGAAAAAAAAATCAATCGCTCAAAAAAGGTATAATCTTAAAAAGCTTAATAACCGCTGGATTGCCTCAGAGGCAATTACGCTCGGCAACAATACGCAGCGCATTCTAATCGCTCCCCGCGGTTGCCAACTAATTAACCATCTTTTTCTCAACCTTTCATCTCGACGCTTCGCTATCAAAGCGCTCAAAGCCTCCAATCTGGTCTTAACAATAAACCATTACCTCATCCCCTCCTCCATCGCTAAACGATCGTGCGAAAAATGTCTTTAGGTCAATAGTCCCGTCGGCGCGATTACAGGAATCGGCCGGTCGCCGTCAGCTAGCGGTACTCGAGCAGCAGCAGCCGAGCGACAAGTGCGCTTTAATAAAAGGACGTGCGTCCGAGTACACGGCGACAGGTAGGGTCGGTGTAGGCCCTTTTTTGGAAGGAGGGAGCTGAGTTATGGGGGACGCGCCGTTTATCTTGATGGGGGGATCGATGCTTCGGCGGTCATTTTCGATGAAGTGCGACGGCAGGTTTTTAGGCGAGTTTTCAGCAATTTTATGGGCAATTTCTCAGGGTATTAACGCTAAATTGGTTTAAATTTTGGGCGAATTTCGGCGGCAAAGGTTAATTGGAAATTTTAAATATGAAGTTTTATATAAGGATTTTAAGAATTTTTGGATAAGTACGGGATGAAGGTGATAAATTATAAAGGTTTTTAGTAATTTATAGATAATATGAACCTTTTTTTGCGGTATAATTAAAAAAATGCGTAAAATGATAGATTGTAAAACGTGTTCTTATTTCTTATGAATTTTGAGTCAGTGTCATGGCTATTTTTGATTAATTTCAATCTGTTAAGGGGGTTATATACTGAAAAAGGTTCCAAAAATCAATTTTTTTTTTATTTGATTTTTTGATTCTATACTTTATC
>JAWWEO010000045.1:15633890-15668004 GCA_035582975.1 Ormyrus labotus | reverse complement strand
CCCATTTGATCAACATATGCTATATTTTTGATAGATATTATCAAAAGAAGCCATAATCATACAGATTTTTTTTTCAGGGTTTTTTACATGAGGAAAAAATCAGTATATAACCCCCTTAAACAAGTTCCACCCCATAGCTCATATTTTTATATTTGGCGGTACTTTAAATGAAAAAAGTGTGTAAATAATAGATTGTAAAGCACACTCTCATTTCTCATGAATTGAATCATGTCGTGGCTATGTTTTTAATAAAAAGATGCACTTTTTGTATGAACATGCTCATAGAACATCGTAAAGGTTCAGTTCAGTATACAATAAGATGACGTGCTAACGGGGAAGGGTGACCACAGACCATGAACCTCATGTCAGTAACCGATTAATAATGAATACAACAGGTGATTTTCAGAGACTAAAATTTTGATGATTAATGTTTCAAGGCTTATTGATCACAGCGAGAATTGAAACCGTTCTTGGGACCTGGATGATTTGTACCGTAACAAAGTATATGTGAATCCGTATAAAAAATATCATCAACATTATTAACTTAACATCCTCATCATCATCCCGAGCCTCGGACGTAGCCGCAAGAATTTTTCCTCTCGCGACTCACAACAGGCCGGAGAACAGTTATTTCTTATCTCTCCTCTCGGATAATGAAACAATAGGCTCCAACCCCTTTCCTCCATAAAGCAGTCAGGCTCGGCGACTAGAAACCCCTCGCGGGTACGTTTCTCTCCTTTACCTTCCACTTTTGAAAGACGTCGGCCGACA
The DNA here is from genome assembly GCA_035582975.1 of Ormyrus labotus. NCBI lineage: Eukaryota > Metazoa > Arthropoda > Insecta > Hymenoptera > Ormyridae > Ormyrus > Ormyrus labotus. The sequence goes on along the minus strand of JAWWEO010000045.1, from coordinate 15,667,233 downwards.
CGTGGGCACCTCGAATTATGCATATACATATACGTGTAAGGACGAAGCTTGCGAAATGGCATCGCGCGTCGCTCGCGGCGGCGAACGGTACATTCACGCGTTATTTCTTTATAGGACGTATCGGGAGGAATAATCGCCGGGAGAGTTTCAGCGCGCGCACCGATTTTACGTAATTTTACTTCGCACGGGAGAGAGAGAGAGAGAGAGAGAGAGAGAGAGAGAGAGAGAGAGATCCGACGGGCCGGAGGAGGCTTTAATTAAGATTGCGATATAAATAACGCCGCTGATGACGGTTACTAATGCCGGCTCGTTAAGTCGCCACGGCGTTGGAGGCTCTTTTTTTCAACCGGGGGTTATCTGTTGTTCTTTATTTATTTACTGGCTGGATCGAGATGAAGCGCGAGCTCGAAAAGAGTCTGCTTGTTGCCGTTAGAGGATTTGGAGGTACGGGCTGCAGTTTGTTTTGTATAAGTGGAGACTGATGTCTAGTTGCGTCTTTAATGGCTGGTAAAAAGCACTTTGTATGTCAATGTTTCCATAAAATTTTTATGGTCGTAAATAAAATTATTACATACACCGTATGCTAGTATTTACTAATAATTCTCTTTTTTATTGCTAGTTATTTTTTTATGTTTCTTCAATAATTCTGAAAAATAGAACTTGATTTTCATTTCGGCTCTTGAGGTTACATATATATTGCATAAGAAGGATTGATTTGATCCCAATACAATTTTTGTGAATATAAATAATTCAAATGATATTTTTGTTAATGTCAGGTACCAGCAGGTATAATGATTTTCAGTAAAAAGATCTTAGTAACAAAGTTACTTACAGCTTTGAACTACTGATACCGCAGCTCCATCTGCGAGTCCAGTCTTGAACTAGTCAAGGATGTGCTAGAATGTAAATAGCAACGCAAATGCGACTGGTACTTTTATTTATTAAACTGGACTCTTGCGAACTTTATTATAATTATTCAAACGATTTTAAGTTAATTTATTAAGAAAAACTTCCTACTTCAAGTTCATCTTTAAAGCAAGTTTCAATAGCTGCAGTCGGTATTGCAGTGGTTGCAGTGTCTCGCTCGATGCTTTTTGAAATTCATATGTTCTTTTCTTAAAATTCGAACCACATTAATAATTTTAGAAGATATTTCACATCATTTTCATTCTAAAGTGACATTACCAATTTATATTACCAATATTTTTAAAAGAAGAAAAAATTATTCACAAGGATAACTAAATAAAACAGTACTGAATACGTAGGAGTCAAAAATAAATAATAAGGATAAATGTAACAATAATTAAATAATTATTTTATTTTCGTCTTAGAAACGTTCATAGTTATATAAACCCAAGTTGCAGTGTAGTTTTAGAATAATGTTTATTACGTAGTTGAGCTTTAAAAGAAAAGTGTCATTACGCACATCGACCACCTGCTCTCGGTTATGGGACTTCAGAGACGAATTTGTAGCATTTAAGGGAAAGCCTGAATATTAAAAGTTACTAATACACTGTAAATTTATACTACGTTTAGACAGGTATGAATGGGACTTATTTCTTATATAAAACCGGCATTCTATTTTATTTTTTAATACTTTAAAATAGAAAATTTAAAAATAAAGTAAAATAGAAACAGTTTTATGTAAATTGATGTGAGTCTATCTTATCGAAAATGTGACAGTGAACTAGTTAAGTTTTTTGTTAAAGTATGTTTAAACGCGCATAAGTATATATGTTTCTGAAACTTTTGAATGAAACTTTCTTGACTTTTAAGCAATTAAGCTGTAATAAATAAAAAAGTACTCTATTAATTGTTATTGAATATTAATTAGTTTAATTCTAATTGAAAATCTTTTTTAAATTTTAACATCCTATTTAAGAGTTTCTTAAATATTAGATTTAGAATTTGTCTTCTCACAAATTATTGTAAAAAGTTCTCTAAAAATTGTTTTAATTTTCGATGATCACTGAAGTTTGTTTAGTGGAAGCTGTTGAACCGTAAAGCAAATCTTTTTCACCCCCTTTTCTTTTCATGAAGAACCGAAGGCCGTAGATTACGAAAAAAGACCGTAATGTTACAATAAAAATGATTCTTTGCAGTAATACTAATTGCATAATTCCATAATTGATGAGATAAGTTTTGACTTGTTATAATACTTTGATACATTTAAAGAAATTCTCCAATCTTTAAAGTTTGTAAATTAAATTATGTTTCAAACGTCCCTGGTAGAAATTAAAAACATTTTTAGAGCAAAAATTGGTCATTTTTTAAAAAAGTGTTATAAACGACCAAAAAATACTTTTTAATTAGCCAATAAATGCTAAAATTTAACCTTCAAGCATTAAAAATGATGTGATTTTTACTAGGGGTATCAGTCCGTTTAATATAATTATAATCTATTTTATTTTGTTCTTTGATAGTTTCAAACTCGTTTTAAAATTAAAGATCGATATTGACCCCAAAAATAGTTACATGAAATACGAAGTAAGAGTATATATTTTAAAAATCTTTAAGATGAAAAATGAATATAAATTGTTTTAAATTCAAAAAATTAGAAGTAGAGAATAATAAAAACTACGTTTTATAAGAATCGTAAAATATAGTTCTGTATTTAAGAAAATCTTTTGGTATGACATACACTCATTAAATGAGTAAATACAAGTAACAATTTTTTGTAAATATTTTTTACTTAAAAGTGCCGCTAACATTCTTGACTCACTTTTTACGTAATTACAGTCCGTATTGATAAAGATTGCAAAAATTATATTCATAATTTTAAATTTTTTAAATCCGTCCATAATTTACATTTTTACTAAGAAATAAAGGTATGTTTCTTTTTTCAACGAAAAATTAGTTAGTTTTGTTGTAAAATGGTATAAAAAACGAACTAATATTTCATTTTAAAGTAAATCATTACTACTAATTTTTCATTGAAAAAAGAAACATACCTTCATTTCTTAGTAAAAATGTTAATTATGAACGAATTAAAAAAATTTTAAATTATGAATATAATTGAGGAGCCGGATAGAGAAACCGGCTCGGCCGCAGCCAAAAGCCACGATGGGCAGGGTCAATTTTTGAAAGTCTGCAAATAAATTTAACAAATATACTATCATGTAGAGCATCAAAAAATACAACTTTTTTACATTTACAAGTTTTTGGTTCGATAAATAGTTTCCGAGATAAAAAATAAAAACTGCAAAATTTTTATCGACCGGAATCATTAAATTTCGAAACTTAAATCGTTGTATCTCTATGATTAATGCATTAATCAATTTGAAATTTTTACCAAAGATAAAGTAAGTACTACCGACGCTGAAAACCCGATTAGAATAATAATAATTTGCGACAGTGTCTTAAATTTAATTACTAAGTACTCTACCCAAAAGGTTAGGTTTCTCGTGATTCGCCGAGAAAAAGTGTGTTATGATACTTCTCGTTGAAAAAACTTTGAGCGAGAAAGTTGTTCCTCGTTACATAAAGAAGTTTTTCACAAAATTTTATATTGATTGTATGATTATTAATGGAGATACAACGATTTGAAGACGCGGTTGGATTTTTTCTCGACGAATCACGAGAAACCTAACCTTTTGGGTAGAGTACTTAGTAATTAAATTTAATGACACCGACGCAGATTATTATTATTCTAATCGGGATTTCAGCATCGGTAGTACTTACTTTATCTTTGGTAAAAATTTCAAATTGATTAATGCATTAATCATGGAGATACAGCGATTTTAATTTCGAAATTTAATGATTCCGGTCGATAAAAATTTTGCAGTTTTTATTTTTTATTTCGGAAACTAGTTATCGAACCAAAAACTTGTAAATGTAAAAAAGTTGTATTTTTTCATGCTCTACATGATAGTATTTTTTTTAAATTTATTTGAAGACTTTCAAAAATTGACCCTGTCCATCGTGGCTTTTGGCTACAGCCGAGCGCTGAGCCGGTTTCTCGATTCGGCTCCTCAATTTTTGAAATCTTTATCAATACGTACAGACGTATTATGCACGTATAGACGTGGAGTTAATTTAATGTCAAATTTCACCCATTCTATAAAAAACATCATGCTCGACGTAAAAAGAGTTGATTTTTCAGAATCCGGAGCCATAATTTCAGAATTTTCAAAAAGAAATTAAATATTACTAGTACTATGGGAAGACCGGGCTAGTATTAACATTGTACATGTATGTTTTTTTAAGGGAAGAAGGTACCCAAATTAAACAGAAAGCCTAGGATTGATTAAAAATAGTTTTTATACTCTCAGTAACACATATATTTATAGAAAGTATGAAAACATGTATTTCAATCTACTGCAAGTATTACTTTTAACTTAGCATGTCAGATTTCCCCCCAAAAAACCCGTAAAAGTACCAAATATTTGATTATCAGTCTACGAATAAAAAAATCTATGTTACAAAACATTCATAAAGTTGCTAGAACATATTATAAATTAAAATAAAAATAACAAAATAACTTAATTATTAATAATAATTTATAATATATATTTTAACAAAATATTCTAAGAACATATATGCAGGTTTTGTAATATAGATTTCTTTATTCTTATACAAAGAACTTACGTGTAAAATTTGGGACATGTCCTTCGAAACCCATTGTGCAGAACGATAATCAAATATTTGGTATTTTTACAGTTTTTTTGGGGGAAATCTCATATTCTAATAGTAAGTTAAAATTAATACCTGAAGAGGATTGAAATACAGTTTCTCATACTTTCTATAAATATATGTGTTACTGAGAGTATAAAAATTATTTTTAATCAATTTTAGGCCTTCTATCTAATTTGGGTACCTTCTTCCCTTAATACTTACCCTTGTTTATACTAGCCTCGGTCTCCCCTACTTACACAATTATTACGACTAATTAATAATAAATAAATATTACTGCGACTATTTGCAGATGTTATTTCAATTTTCTAGGCTTAAAACCGATCGACTATAAAATTTCTGTTTGCAGGACCAAATGGGTTAAGGTAAGTGCAAACGATTGTTAAATTTCTATATAAATAACACTTTATGCACTTGAACAGCGTTATCGGTAATAAATTAACTCCCTTATACAATTAAATAATTATATATATTTAAATACATATTAAGCATTACGAGAATTATAAGAAAAATAAAAGTTATATACAATAAAAACTGATTTTTCGCTCCCTCAAATCCGCCAAAAACTCTTTTTCGACTCTCCTCCCAAGGTTTAACCCAACGATCGCGTACAATTCCCCTAAAAATCATCTCGGAAAATTAATCCACCTATATACCTCCCTCTTTCTTTTCAATGTCGATCGCAAAGTCCCGAAGCGAGCGAGCGAGACGCGCGACACCCCACAGGAGCAGCAGCGCTCAGCGCTTGCGCCTCGGGCGCGAGCCGCGCGCGAGGACCTTCCCCTATATAAAAGCCGCCACTTGTTGAGCGATGCCCATACCTGCGCGACACCGTGAGTATCATCTCGCTCCGAACTCTGCGGCTGTGCGCTAAAACTCGAGTCGGTGCCTCCTCCGTCGCTGCATCCAACTGATCTCCGCCCTGCGACTTTGCTTCTCGGGCTCGAGTGCTTTTCGGTCTGTGATCAATTGCCGATCGGTTGAGCTTCTGTTTTTTTGCTGAAGAGAAACTTTGGACGGAGGTAAGTGAGATTTTTTAAAGATTGCGGGGCTGGATTTATTTTAGTTTGCGGCAAGGGGGATTTTGAGTTTTTTTTGCTAATTAACGGGTGTTCGAGGGTGAAAAGTGTCAAAGAGTCGACGGGATTTTTTAGTATTGACACAGATTTTTTTACGTATTTAACGGCGAAATACAAGGAAACGAATATCTCGTAAAGCCACGGGAAATTACAAAAGTCGGAAGCGGAAGCGACAGAAGGCTGTGCTTTTAATAATATCGACTGTCCCTCTGATTTGAGCATAGAGAGTATAGCCTCTGCAAACGCATCTTTTTCTCTAAAACATTGAATTACACGTGCTTGGATATTTTTCGAAGTGTATAGCTTGAATTCAATTAAAAGTATAGAGATTTTAATTGATAAAATGTACGCTTTTGACGCGTTTTGAATCGTAAGATAAAAAGCTGTTGCGTGGAACAAGTTTTTCGTTTACGAATAGTATCTATTTTCCCAAAGAGTCTAAAGGAGTATTACGTTACGTAACTAAAAAATCTCGGGATCATCAAAGATACTGTTTTGTTTAAAATTTTACAAAGTATAAAATTTCTAAAGTAAAAAAGTGTTACGCATGACGATTGCGTTAAATTTTCTCTTACTCGGAACATCGAAGAAGATTAAAGGATTTAAACACCTGGCTATTGGATTTTATTCTGCTTACGAAAAATCAACTAAATCCAATAGATGAAACATTGCTCGGTGCATGTAATCACCACTTATGCGACTTCCTCAGAATTTTTAATCTTGTAACAAAGGAAGCGTTCGAACCGAACGCGTTTTTGCACTCAAAGCTCAAAAAATTTTTCATATTTCGCAAAATGGCAATAAAAAGTTTTTAAAGTGTCAGTTCGAAGATACGAATCGAATGCCAATGTATTTAGCTGGTTATTGTCAACTATCCGACGTTGAAAAACGTCAATGATGGATTTTTAGTTTCGTTACGCGAAAGAATTAGCAAAAACTGTAATAGTAGGAATAAAAAGCTTTTGTCTGGATTATGAATTACATTGTGATTTTACGATTTATAATACGTTATATGCACTCACTGTAATCGATTACGCCTTTTACGAACAACAAACTTTAGAGATGAAATTAAAAATTACAAAAACGTTTAGACAAAAGTTTCATTATAATACAAAATAAAAAGAAGACGCCCCCTGAATTCTCCTCATTTCTAAGGAACAGATAAAACATTAATTGAAGAAAAAGAATTAAAAGCGTGTCCATTTTACTTTAAAGTGCTTTCCTTATACGTTTTTCCAGAGATTTTCAGCCAAATTAAAATCCTATTACTTCAAATGAATTTTTCAAGTAAAAGTTTGAAATATTCGAAAAAATTGTTAACTATCTAGAAATAAAATTCACGCGTACTTTTTAAAGCAGGTGTATTCTTATAAAATAGTATGTACATTAATTCTGTACTTGAACGGTGCTAATATAATGAAGGTTACGTCACTATTGACTTTCGATTCTCTTGTAAACTCATCAAGGCTTTGAATCTTTAAAGGGCTTTATTAAATATAAAATCACTCATTAAGAATTGTAACGACAAACAATATTTCTAATTTTACAATTTGAATAATTTCTTGAAATTTAGAAAAATACAATAAAACCTATTAATTGTACTGTAGGGAACAGTTCAAATGAAATAAATAAAATGAAAAGATATAAAATGTTTTAGTTTCCTTTTATTCATAGCGATGTATTTGCATCCCATTCATATTTCTAGTCAGTCTCGCTTGAACGGGAAAGAAGTGATTCATAAATTAATATACAAGTTCAATAGAAAAAAAATAAATAGACGTGAAATTGAAAATCGGCACAAAGCTCATTTACCTTCAAATAAAATTGCACAAACGTTAATTCGAATTAAAAGACAAAAGCAAAAAAAAAAAAAAACTTTCAAAAAAATCGGCAGAACCAATCAACAGAGCGACGCGACAAAGCAGCCACGTCCCGAGCTCCGCACGAGAAAAACGCGAAAGTAAGTATTTAGCTCTAGGCCATGACGCGCCTGTGACACTACCCTAATAAGCTCGGACTCAATGACAGCCGATCGATGTGCGAATCCGTACAAATAATCGGGCGGCGCATCCACATCCGCAAAGATTCTTCTTCCTCCCCCAGACACGCACGGCGACTCCTCCGCATCCGATTGCACTTTGCGCGTGGCGCGGACTGATTGCTCCTCGGCTGCTTCTCGATTTCTGGAATTTTACGGCAGATCCTCACCCATGCGCGTCAAACGCTGCGACCGGAATTTCGAGATCTGGGTCCTATAAAAAACGGGGGGGCTCGCGGACGTTTGGCGATTGGAAGTCTGAGTCGAGTTGTCGCTTATTTTCTGCTTGAATTTTCGTTTGTTTTTTGATTTTTGTTTCTTCGAGACTTGACCGACTGGATAATCGAGGGGGTGAAACCTCACGGATCTGTTGCAGGCAGCATGAACCTTGATGAGTACCGGCAGCATGGTGAGTTTACGATAAGAATTATTGGTGTATTTGTGGGTTGAGTGTTTTTCATTTTCTCTTCATTTTGGCTGCCTTCAAGCGGTTGTGCTTTTGTCACGATAGTTGTTTGCCAGTTTTGCACCTGTTTTATTGATAAGATTTCATATAACCGTACTTTTTACTATTAAATACGTGTACGTTTTCGCAACGTATATACTTTGCAGTCGTTTCACATGTATTGCTTCTTTATTTTAAAAAGTTTTATAAAATGATATTTATTAGAAGTAAAAGGATACCGACAAGGTTTAGCATTCAAAAAAGAATACGAACTTTTTATACTTGTTTCTTCATTAAAAAAGATTTTACGACTTTTCGTAGGGTACATTACATTACTTTTTATTGAAAGAACTTTCACGCTGTCTATTTCTATTTATTTCTATATTTATTTCTATATTTAAATCGCAATCGTTTGCTTTTCCCTACTCCCCGCCATCGGTCACGCGATCCACAAAATACATCTAGGCACAAAGTCTATCCGTTCGCACCCATTATTACCGCCATTTATACATCTTAAAATCAAAATTGAAAGCATAAATTCGCGGCGAACGCATTCAGCGAATTCAGCGAATTAGCAGGAGAAGCATCGGCAGAGAATCAGCGTGAGGACATATCTTAGAAGCGGCCCGGTGTAAATAAGATAAATTGGCTTTCCTTACGAGGTGCATTTGAATAAAAGAGACAAGTCTCGGATATAGGATCCGCACCCCCGGATGTTGAAATGCGCGTCAATAAAGGGAAAATCTCCGTGAAGGGGGGAGGCTCGGGGGAGGAGGGGGGTCGATTTTATGGGCTTGATATTGTCTTCCGCGCGGGACTATACTTTCGAACCCTTTAAGCTGCCAATAAACGCTTCTATATCAATTCTAGCTGGCGTGTAGCTACGGCCGTTCCGAATGTTTACGCTCCTTTATTTGATCAAAGTAAAGAATCTAATACGACACGGTTTTTTTATTTATCGAGAAATAGATGTCACCGGGAGAATCAGTTTTTTGTGATCAGAGTAGTTCCTTTTTTTTTTATTTGAACAAAGCTGATAATCCACGCCTATTTTCATGATTTAATTTTAAAATTTATTGATAATTATATATACTTTTTCATTGGAATGCGTTTTTTAAATATTTATATTATTTTTTAATTGTTCATAAAGAAAGTTCTGTAAGTTGTAAAAAAAGCTCAGCTCTGTACTAGACGTATTATTATTAAAAAAAGGTTTTCAAAGAAGGAAAAAGTTCGCCTTTTGAGCCAATGTAGTCTCTCGCAATTTCCTTTCAAGCAGACTATACTTTTATCTCTTACATTGCGAGTATTTGATCTAAAAAAGTTCCTTTTCCAACAAGTGTTTGTAAGCATCTTAGACGTTCTAATTCTGTTTGCTCGTATCTGTTTTTAATTAAAAGGTGATAATTCTACGACCAGGATCATTCGAGAATAGAGTCCTCCCGAAGTCACTGTGTGAATTGGTACAGAAACGTTGGTTCGCTCGTTCGTTCTTCTATTCATTACGGACACTTCCGTAAAACGATTTCCGGTTCGGTCTTTATCGCTTTGTTCCACGTGCTTTCACTCCCATTCCCGGATGATGCTTGGCTTTTTTGATTTCAGCTGATCGATAGCTTACCATTTTCTCTCTCGAATGGAAGAACCCCAAAGGAGCTTTTAATTTCTGAAAGGAATGAGAAAAAATACAAATTATTTTCATTTGCAAAAGAGGTGCTTTAACTTCTCGCGCAGAATTTAGGCTTATCAGATAAAATATTTTCTTATAAATATCTTGGACATTGATAAAAAAGATACCATAATAATTTTTATTTTTTTATGAACAGACTCAGGGATTAATGAACTGCACGATTGAAAAATATTTATTTTACTCATTCGGATTTTTTACTCCTCAAATTTTGCAACTTTTTTCTTTTCTTACTTTGGCACCATTATTTTTCACCAATGCATCGATAATCATTATACCCCAACATTGCGTCAATATTGCACCGCTATTAAAGCAAGCATCCATCTATCGTGTCCGGAACTACCTTCAATAAATAATGATTAAAGCTAAAAAAATCTCTTGCCAAGGCAAAGAAATGGTGGATTACATCGCCGACTATCTGGAGAACATTCGCAAGCGACGAGTGTACCCGGCGGTGTCACCAGGTTACCTGAGGAACATGCTGCCGCAATCGGCGCCGATCGAGGGCGAGCCTTGGAACGACATCTTCGAGGACATCGAGAAGTGCATAATGCCGGGCGTCACCCATTGGCAGAGCCCCCACATGCACGCTTATTTTCCAGCGCTGAATTCGCCGGCGAGTCTACTCGCCGACATGCTGGCTGATGCAATTAATTGCTTAGGTTTCACCTGGGTAAGAGCAAATCCCTGATTGGCTTTATAGGTTTACGCGAAAGCCGAGAGAGCTATATTTTAAAATTGATCGTTCTTACGACGGATATAGGCTGACGATGAAGTGCGTTAAGTTTCAAGAATTCAGTTTCAATTAAAAACATTTTTCTTTTCAATTTTGTAGCTTGTAACAGATTAGATTTACAAAGCAGTAATAATTGCTTAGATGAAATTAAACGTAAAATAAAATAATCACTGTTTTTTGGTGCAATAAAACTAGCTTTTAGCTATTAAACTATTACAAGCTGGTTATGGAATAATATTTTATACATTCATTTAGAATTTAATCCCTCCAATAAATAGCCAATGGTCGGGAAACGCATTAAATCTAGGTAAATTAAATTTTATTGATTGGTTAAATTTGGGTCCAAAAGGCATCTAGTCCAGCATGTACAGAATTAGAAACAATTGTAATGAACTGGTTGGGCAAAATGATCGGCCTGCCAGAGGACTTCCTTCATCGAGTGGGTGGCACTGGAGGTGGCGTAATTCAAACTACAGCCAGCGAGGCAACTTTGGTGTGCCTCTTGGCAGCGAGGACCAGAGCTATTCGGGACGTGCAGGAAAATGATCCAGATTTATTACCAGCGGAAATCAATTCCAGACTCGTTGCTTACTGCTCGGATCAGGTAATTTGCAGGCGATGATGTGGATGTAGGGCGTTGTGGATGGTTAATTCGAACAATTTTTTTAGGCTCATTCTAGCGTAGAAAAGGCTGGACTCATCGGATTAGTCCGAATGAGATACATTGATTCTGACGATAATCTCAGTATGAGGGGTGAAATGTTGGTCGAAGCTTTGCAACGTGACCGGGAGGAAGGCCTTGTACCTTTTTTCGTAAGTGCCATCCTCATTTTTATCTAATTAGATATTTTTAAAGAAAGCCTATCATTTTATGGGCAACTTTTGGTTCCAAAAATTCGAATTCTTATAGCTTAAAAATTGTATAGAAGGATTAGTTCAGATTAAGCTAATTCAATCATTTGGCGGTTAATTAAGTAGTCATTAAATTGTATTAATAAACTTAGTGCCGGACATTTGTTTCTAACTACAGTCTACTTATAATATCGACGAATCGTCCGATATAACGTACAATAAATGGCTGTCTAGCCACTTGTCCATGACGCGATTACAGCATTTACTTCATCAGAGGATTTAGTTCATTCCGAGTTTGAATATAAACGTTTCAGATGCACTTGTTCGCCGAACAATAACGTAGCATTCCGCCGTGTAAGAGTTTATACAAAATAATAAAATACGCCAACTCACGTAAGCTTTTGACGTCATCGATTAGATATTGCATATACCGTTTATTAAAAATTTGAATACACAAATCATTGTTTAAATATTAGATTAATAATACTACATAATGATTAATATTTAAATAAAGAAATCATTAGAATTTTAATGTAATTAATGTGTAATAAGCAATATTGAAAAATACTTAAAATTTTTAAATATATTTTATAACGATAAAATACTAGTACAAAATAATAATACTGATCCTCTTACAGTCTGGTTTCAAGACTTTATTTTTACTTTAATTAATGTTACCTTGTGCAAGGATATTTTCTGTTTTGAAGAAATAAGCTGATCTACGTACTTTTAGTTGGCTCTCTTGAGAATTTCCTCCATACAAACTTGCACCGCTTGTATTATTCCCAGATTTCGCGCAGACTCCCAATTACTTCAATTTTGTTTAAAAATTGATTTTTTGAAGAAATAAAAATCTAACTTTGTAGAAAAATGCCAAGGAACGTGCTTGTCTTAAAATAAAAAATGACCAATTTATTTTGCAACAGGAATTTAACTAAAATAAATTTATTTTGGAATGTATGGAATAAAACAGCAGTATAAAATTTATTTGTTTCAATTAGGTGTGTGCAACACTGGGAACTACTGGCGCTTGTTCATTTGACAATTTACAAGAAATAGGTCCTATATGTAAGTGCTAATTTATCGAAGAGAGGTATTTATGAAAATTTGATGTTCATCAATACGTTTTTGATACGTAGGTGAAAAAAATGGTCTTTGGTTGCACATTGATGCCGCCTACGCTGGCAGTGCTTTTGTTTGTCCAGAATTTCGAGTTTGGACAAAGGGCATTGAATATGCAGATTCTTTCGCATTTAATCCAAGCAAATGGCTTATGGTTCATTTTGATTGCACAGCTATGTGGTAGGTTCTTTATTTCAACTTCAAATACAGAAGAGTATATTTTTTTGATTAAAATATAATTTTTTTGACGCCAATTCCATAGGGTAAAGAACAGTCAATCTCTGCACAGAACTTTCAATGTAGATCCTATATACCTCAAGCACGAAAATTCAGGTAATATAATAAAACCATAAACAGTAACTTTGAATTAAAATATACAATTTTATTTAATGTTATGTAATTTTTTGCAGGCCTTGCTATTGATTATATGGTAAATTTTGATTAATAACTGTTTATATTTCTATAAATTTCTTTGATACTAATATGTCTTCTGTATGATTTTAGCACTGGCAAATTCCCTTATCCAAAAGATTCAGAGCACTGAAATTATGGTTTGTAATTAGGAACTATGGGATTAGTGGTTTACAAAAGCACATAAGAGAGGTGATTACAATACACAATTCAGAAAAATGTTTCTAAAAGTAAAAATAATAATAATTCATCGAAATGTTAATAATTTTAGGGCGTACGGTTGGCACAGAAGTTTGAGGCACTGGTGTTGGCTGATTCACGTTTCGAAATTCCAGCGGCAAGGCACTTGGGTATGGTTGTATTTCGATTGCGCGGCGAAAATTCACTTACAGAGCGGTTGTTGAAGAAAATGAATTCCCGGGGACGCGTTCATTGCGTCCCAGCGGCACTGCATGGAAAATACGTAATAAGATTCACGGTCACTTCCACAAAGTAATTCCCATTGACTATTAACTTTGGAAATGATTAAAGAGAAAAAGGGACGTTAATTTTTTGTATTTTTAGAACTACCAATGATGATATATTAAGGGATTGGGCAGAAATCAAAAGCACGGCTACTGAGATTTTGGGTCCAGGAACTGGTTCACCATCTAGAGCAAGAGTATCATTAGCTGGTAATAACTATCACTTGAATAATACGGTTACAGTAATAACATTTTTATATAAAAATTTTTATGTTTGAAGCAATGATTAAAGAATATCCTATTTTCGATAATGTGGTCAATAATTAATCTATTTAAAATTATAAAAATAATTTTTTTAACTGCTTCAGATGAATTAGCAACTGAAGTGATAATAAAGTTGGTATTTTCTTCCAAAAATTATTATTTTATTTAATGATGTATTTTGTGTTTGTTATAATTTATTACATTTTTATTAGTTGAAAAGACTGATTATCATAATTTCTTCTACTCTTTTTTTATTCATAAATTTCATATTCTTATTCAGAATAATGATTATTGTAATTATTTAACCATCAAATTTCTTCTACAAATATCGAACTACGATTAACAAAGGAATTTTGATTTCATTATCGGAAACAAGACGATTTATCAGTTACCAATTATTATAGATGAAAATATCATCCATGTATTCGCATCAGCTGCGTAATAACAATAGCAAACGGGGCAAATCAGTCTTCTAAAACTTTTCAGAAACTCGCGAGAGAAACGAAAATTTCGGCTCGAGCCTCCTGCTGGCCAATTCTCCGATGTCACCAAAGATAGTGAACGGCAGTTTTGCCGCCATATACGATGCGGCCGACGTCTTCAACGAGTGCATGAAGACTTTTGGCCAGCTTCGTCTGGAGGCTCGAGATAGTCCAGGTACACGTCTTTGCATACGAGTACCTTCCCGTATATTGAGTTTGCTAATTTTTTTCATTCACATCTCTGCATGAACTATTCTGCATTGTATATAACTCTTTTCTTCCTGAATTTTGTTTATTAAAAAAAATCTGCTTTCGTAACTTATGTTAAATTTCTGTTTATTGAGATTAGTAATTGAATTTACTATTTTAGCCATGCGTCGACGTATTAGGGGAATTCTAATGTCAGGAAAACAGTTCTCACTTGATTCGCGCATGGATTTGGTTCAGGTTAGTCTAAAGTTCGTAGTTTCCATTGGTACGTTAGTATTTTGTAATTCTTCTGGAATATATATTTTATTGTGTACATAGTATTTTTGGTGTACGTGTGTTGGTAAATTAGTTCGATTTAATTTTGTATTTAGAAGTTATTCTTAGAATTGAGAGTTTTTTTTTCTTTTAAATATCTTCAGCAGTATCTCTTACGCATTCGATGTTTTCTTGCTGCATGAGCTTATTCTTTATATTACCTCTGGTGCAAAAATAGGTATCTGCTTGTTCATAAGTTGCAATGATCAGATTGCACGGAAATAATCGACCTTTTATGATTTAAATTTATGGATTCTTTTAGGAATCCTCTTGGTTGTATTAATATTTTACTAGCAAATAGTTATAATGCATAGGTATCTTGTAAAAATTTTAAAATTATAGCCCTTTAAAAATATGTCTACCTTTTCAAGTCAATTGCAGTTACTTCTTTTAAATGTAAATCACTAATGTAAATACCAAGGAAAAATTTTGTAATCAGCTCAACTTTTCGCAGGGTTATGCGTCGTGTGCCCGTCCCCTCTCCGAGCCATGTGCGAATCTATTGCAAGTGAAGGAGGACGAAGACTTTGTAGGTAAAAGCGATTCCACTCTGAGCATTGACAAGTCGGAATCCACAATCGGTAAGGATCAATGAAGTCTTTTAGCAACAGCGCTCTGTCTACTTTTCGACCCTCTCCCTCAAACCCTGCACTTACAACCATTCGTACTTATCCCAAATATAAAATTTAGGAGATTCTTGCGCGAGTCTTGCAAATCACTTAGGTTCCCAAGATAGTGACGACAAGATTGTAAATGGCTCGTACGACAAGAATCAACGTTTCAAGGAGTCTGAAGAGGAGGACAGCTTCGCTGAGAATTCACTAGCTAGGGGCATCTCCAAGAGTGAAACTATTGGAGCCATTAGCAGCTGTTTGAACAGCATCGGGAGCGACGGATCGACAACCCGTCTGACGGCCAATGATAATTTGACGGAGAATGCACAACTCTGCCGAAAGTGTGGTCACTACATAAAGCAGCAATAAAGTCATCGCAGGATTTGAAATTTTATTCAGTTAAATTTTATGACAAGTGTGCTTCAAAAGCACGTAAAAGTGTTTAATCTTTAATTTTGATCATTTAGTTGTATCTTAAGTGAAACTAGATGTTGCATTAGATAATTATTTTTTTATTATCGAGGCTAGTATGCGTGGAGAGTTCTTAATACTTTAAATCAACTTGAGGGAAATCCCATGTAGAAGCTTAAAAAAATCCATTTTTTTTAATGTCTTAAACGTTACTTTGACATTTGTAAAATGCAATAAACTTTACTGTTTGGGTTAAAAGTCAAAACTATTTTGATGAGAGCCTATATTTGAGATGCATTTTCATTCGGTTATATGGACAAAGTGAAACTTCAAACGTGTTTTTCTCGAAACACTTTTTTCGCAAAGTTTAAAATGGAGTATACACGATTACTCAAAAGAGTATTCAACCGATTGGCTTCAAATTTAACACACGTGTTAATAATACTAGTGACTCCTGGATGAACCTCACATAATATTAATATTTAGAAAATAAACATGTTTTTAATGCAAAAAAAGAGGATAATCTTTTTTAAAAAATGAAGTTTTTGGTTTTATGTCTACTATTTTTACAATTTTTTTTTTTTTTTAAACGGAGGTTCATTAATTGGCCACAGGACTACATTAACCAGTTTTTCTTTCCTGCCTATCGTAAACTATTATTGATGGCTCTAGAGCACACACCGTGTTAGCAATTGCTTTATGACTTACTCAAGACTTTTCAATATAAGTCACTTATTTTTTATTATTTTCAAATAAAAAAAATGTTAAAACAAGTCAAAACATATGTAAAAAGATCATATGTAAAATTTTATATATATTTATTTTGTTCCTTATCGTCCAAAAAAATTCTTAAAAATTGGCTAATTTTTGACGTTCTACACGGGATTCCCCCCTTAAAATCCTAAATATTATCAGTTTAGAAAAATGAAACGAATTTACTTTATCACAAAAGCAGCACACTTGTTATGAAATTTGTTTTCTAAAGTTTAATATACGATTGGTATAAAATTTTATTATTTTTAGTTAAAATAATAAATACTTACTTTTTATTTGCTAAATTATAAACTTACTAATTAATTAGTGAAAAGGTTCTTTTAAAAAAAAAAAGTTTTAGTTTAAAAAAAATGTATATTAGAAGGCTCTATATTTTTAAGTGTCAAGTATTACTTAAAAATATTTGTATTTATTGTTGGCTGTTTTATTTATTGAAGTATAAGGCTTGAATAAAAATTTCAAGTGAAATATATGTGTGGAGAAATTAAGAAAATAAAAATCATCTGCATAAATTAATAAAAAAATTTATTTTAAAAGCTTCTATTAGTTGTGAAATTAAATATTTTGTTACCAATCACTGGATTAATGTTTATATATTATATATTATGTAGATAGTTGTTAGTTGTGTGTAATTGTAATGTTTTGTTTGTCCTGAAAGTGCAGATATGTCAAAATAGAAGTGTATAAAATAAACAGATTAAAAAGTATTGATAAAAGTACAGAAAAAGACAACACTTTTTTTATTGTCACGTCCATTTAATTCTCATTCAACTTTATAATGACGACAGATTTCGTTTTAAGATAAAAAGTAACAATTTTACAATAATGTTGAAGAAGATTCTGCATATATTAATTTAAATTTAATCGATGATATGATGACGGAATTGCTAGATTTCGAAGTCTCTTATACATATATATATATTGAATTAATTATATTTTTCTTTCTTTTGTAACAAAGGCAGTTAGCACTTTCATGCAACAATTGTTAAATTTTTCTTATATACTAGTGATATTTCGCTGATCAACATCTAGTATTGTTACTCGAACCTTTTATCTCTTCACAGTCGTTTTCCATCCTAACAATAATTCTTGTACTTTACATTATTATATTCCATTTGTTATCTTCTTTATTGCTACTCTTTTTATAAAGTTACTAACTAAGTAAAGCAGTCTGATAACTTGTTACTAATCAAAAGCTCAAAAAATTCGATATGTATGTAACACTCTCTAAGTCTCTAATATCTAAAAAAAAAATAACTCAAGTGGATTTGCAGATTTTATCATTTAACTCAATCTCATCTGACATCATTACTTCAATTTCGGTAATTACAATTTGAATCATTACATGTTCCTTATCTATACAAATTTTTTATATAATAACAATAATAATAATTACATTTTGTATGTTAATTATTTTTTATTTGACAATCTTTGAAAACGCAATTTGGATTTTATACCTTACACTATAAATATTAAAAGAAAAATATTTCATACAAAACAATTTTTTTGACATTTATTTGTATTACTTTACAATAAAGAATGCATTTGTTTTCGCTTTTCTATATTTACCGATAAAAGTCAGTTTTTAAAATTGAAACACGTAGCCACCGCTGAAAACGCCTATTTTTCGATGTCATTTATAGTTTAAAATGCGCGAGCATAATTTAAAAAATCAATTTCACGTTATTTAAATATTATAATTGTATATGTAAGTCGAAGGAGGGAAGTGGATAGTGCGTCTCTAGTGTTGGGCTTGTAAAAAATTTTTCAGTGCTTTTAGGTAAAATTGGCTGATTATAATATAGATAATCTGAACAGGTAGATATAATATCAGTGTGCAAATACTTTTTTTCTTTACTTTTGGATATGCACAATAAACGTGATTTCGGTGTTACGTAACACATCGTCGACTGTATTATACATTTACAGGAATATTTCATGTTTATAATAATAATAATATGTTAATGCCTTTCCAGCGGTTTAACACTTAGGGCGGGTGCAACATAAAAATATAATTATACATTCAAAATCGAAAGGTAAAAACATGTCATTTAAGGTAATACATATGCTTTACACAATCGATAATTCGTTCATGAGTATAATCAATATATAATAAGAAGCTTCTTGCTGTTAGCTGTTAACATGGAGGGATTCTGTCTGGCGATATAACGTGTAGAAAACTTTTTGCTAAGTACCTCACATGGCACGTGGATTTTTACGACTGCGAGGCCACACAGGTAATTGACGATTAAATTAGAAAACATAGCTGAAGTGATATACAGATTTAGGTGTCACAAATCTTTCAGAACTTTTTGTTTGATACCTCATAATCCACATTTTTCCTGTCAAAAGATCGATGTAAGTTCCTATAAAAAAGTTGGGGTGAACGTAAAAAGATAATATATAAATAGTAAGCTAGTTACAAAAATTTACTAGAAAGTGAACTTTGTGATAGCACAAAAAGGTGAAGGAATATTATTATTATTTAACAGGATTGTATAGGTTGAAAATTATATAAAGCATTAAAATCACTTTAAATGAACGGAAAATCCTCGCAATTTCAAATTAAATTAAACTTTTACTACCTTAAAGCATTGCAATTGCTTTTATGTCTAGAAACTTATATTGAGGTCTTGACAGGATTATACAATGGTTTAAATCAGGTTTAATACAATAGTCGTACATCAACTTCTCTTGAAAATATAAAACAGCTTTTCAATAAAACAAGAAAAAATAAAGCATGTAAAATATATCAATAATTCAAAATAAAAGTTCCATCTGCGTCGATCAATAGCTCTTTACGAAAGCTCTGGTGATCAAGTTCAGCCAATACATAAAAAAAAACATTACATCTATTAAAATTGTGCAATTCAACGTGGTTATTGCTTCGACGATTCTACATTTTGAAAGTTAAATCCTCTTTAATTATTTTAGTCGTTCGTCCATTCATTCCTCTTTCATCGTCAAAATATATCTACCACTCATTCGTAACAGAACAATGGAAGGCACTCGTATCACACGATTAAATGTCCAATATTAATAAAAGACTTTTTAATAATACTTGGAAGTTGGAATGTTACACCAATATCTGCTACCTGGAAGGTACTACACTCTTTTCTGCGGAATGTCACGCAACAATCAAAACTTAAATGCAAATCATGATCAAAAAATGAAATGTAACAAACCTATTTCATAAGATATTATAAACACAAAGAATTATAATTATAAGGAAACAAAAAGGTTCGTGTGGCCTCACAGCCGCGCGTGCTACAATGAACAAATGACGCGACACGAGCCGCATGGCCTGCCAAGGAAATATCGCTCTGCTGCGACATTTATTTGGCAAAAGGCTCCGTTTCAAAAGCCTTTCTGTGAGGATAAGAGCGTTCAGCTTGACCTGTACGGGCTCAATCTGAAGGCTCGCTAAGTGCCTTTATTCGTTTCTTGTTTATCAGCAGGGTGGAAGGTAGGTTATTTTTTGCGAATCCCTTGTTTACCATTTTAACTACTGTTCTGTGATAATTTTGTATTCTACGATTTTGAGTTTTTTTTCTGATCAGAGGTTTTTTTTACATTGTAAACAAGCGACTGCATTTGGAAAAATACTTGCAGTAAGTTTTTAAACGTCTACTGGTTCATGCTGTCATGCTGTCATGCTGATTTTAGTAGGGTTAATCGTGAGATAAAACTTTTAGAAAGTCTTGGGAACAGCAAGTTTAATTAAATTACTGAAATATGAAAAATGTGTTGTTATTACAGTAAAATCTTAAAATTTTTTTTCTTTAAAAAACTACGCGATCCAAGTGTAAAAAAGTTATTAACAGCACTTACAATCCTGAGGAAGTTAAAACAATCAACAATTAAACAATGTACCAAAAAAGAAAAGATAATGGCGACCAGCGTCAACGTGCAACAGACAAAAATATACAACAATATATAGTAAATAATTATATTTACATCGATATATATTTTTTGTACCGTATGATTAAAAATAAAGGAGTTCTTTAGTAAATACAGCTAAAGACAATGAAAAGCGAAAACATCCGAATGATAAGCTGCCTGTATCGCGTTTCCATATTAAAAAATTCAATGATAATTCGTTTTCTTTGATATTCTCACTGTCTAAATCCACTATCTACGCAACATATTGTACCATGCGATAGTGCTCTACTGCAATACATAGCACCTCATTTGCGCATGTGAAGACACTTCGATTTTGTAGATCCTAATCGATTACCGCCCGATCGATCTCTACACAACCTAAAACTCCCCTTATTGTCTACGTTATTGGTACGGCGTACCTACGCATCAATTGTTTTAAATTCGTAAGTACTTAAGCTTTTATTTTAGCTCTAGCTCAGACACTATGTTTCGAGATCGACCAATCGAAGTGCTTCTAGATGATGAGAATGCTATTTTAGAAGAAATAAATGTCACATTCGCTCGATATTTTTATTTATAACTTTGGTGGGGCATGCCATCATTACATACCGCGTGAAAAAACGCTTCACAAGCCCATTTTCTGCCTTAAAATGTATTATATTACCTGTATATATGTATATATATATGTATATATGTTTACGTGTCTGTGTTATTTTTTTTAGTTAGTAAAAAAACTTTGAATAAATTTATGTTATACTTATAATCCCAACTATAAGTCATATAGCATTATACAGTGATTAATGAATTCGTTCGTCTACTCTGTGATTGAAATGTACTATAAAGAAATTGCGTAATAATGCTTGAAAATTAATTATCTTTTAGTAAGTGAGCGAATCAAGATCGCAACTAATGTGTATAGATGTTACTAAACCAGTGTGAATTCAGAATCGATAAAACACGAGCAATTCCATATATATGTATACTTTCGATCTCTTCTCTCTGCCATTAGAAAAATAGTCGACGCTTTTAGTCGAGTTTCATCGATTACGAATCTGACTGTTTTTCCTAAGCCAGGAAAAATCGGTTGTTGCTAACAATCCAAGAGCTTCGGCGTTTTGATGTCTCAACGTACAAATATACGAAGAGCTCTCAGATTGATGAGTTTCGGTTTTGATCGATTCTAAAGACTAAATTGTAATATCAACTGGGAGTAACGTCGAGATGGACTGGTATATTAAATAGAAGACCTGTCAATCTCAAATCTCATAAAATATCACAATATAAAGTCTTTCGATTAAATATTTCTGATTTTTTTTTTCGAAAAGAAAACAAAGAAAGAAACGCCATCTCGATCATCCTCGCACTTGTCCGTATCAATCGTATAGCAACTGTTTATCTATATAATGAAGGTAAGTAATTACTACTTAAGGAATTATTTAACTTTGAAAAAAGAAAAGTTTGTTAGTGACAAACGATATTCATCACAGCGAGCTACAAAGCAAGCCGGGAGATCGGAGGACGGAGTTGAGAGCGAGGAGCGCTGCTAGGATGAAGGGAAACACGGGACTTGTGAGCAAATAGGAGGAGACACGATTGCACATATCTTCCTCACAGAAGCACATGTGACCAGTGCCGGTACTTTCCATCATGCACACGTGGTCCACCATGAATAAGTTTATCTGCAGTTGTGACGTGCAAGTTCTCCGGACGCTCTCGTAGGCTGCGAAAATCAATACAACAAGTTGCTATTATCCAGTCACGTAGTCCTATTGATTGTTAATTTCCAGCTCGTTCTCTATTTCTTAATTTATAAAATACCTTTCGTCTATAAAATACCTTTCTAAATTAAAATACCTTTTTCTTTATAAAATGCCATTCGTCAATGCATTATGTTACATTTATTTTAGTGAATTTTAAGTTAAGCTCAGGTATACGTAAATGTGAGAGAAACTTTCTATGTAACTAGTTCTCATGAGAGTTTGCTCGAACTGTAAGTATTGTTTGTTTTCGTAAACAAAAGGGTTCGGTACCTTGGATTAATCTAATGTTTTTGCAAAGTACGGCTTCCGGCAGCCGCAGTAGATGGCAGGCTTTGTCCTAGTATTTATGTCAGAAATTAGAGTCTGAATTATTGGACTTGCTTCTTTTGTTAGAATATCGATTTCAATGTTTGAGAAAAAAAATATTTAAACTGTATTTTTTCATTCACAATTTCTGCAAAATAATCGAGATAAGTAGATTAAAGTCTTAAACCAGTGCTTAGAAGTGACAAGTTGTTTATGAGATCATTTTACGACTTTGTAAGCCTGAAAATTTAAAAAAGTATTTTCTAGTTTTGAATTCTTGTTCTAAGAATAATTACGGTTTGAAAAACTCTTTACGCAATAAAAACAATGTATATCCGAGAAAAAGTTTGCGCTATTTCAAAGTACCGTAAAAAATAAGTTAAAGCTTTAAACCCTTACGTGTTCGTGACCTGCCTTTTATAACAGCACTCTTAAGTTATAATTAGCTTTACGTTAAAAGTTTATTGATAATTCACTTAAATATTAATTAAATCCATAATAGATTGAGAATTTCTTAAGAATTTACGGAATACGAATGGTATTTTGTAAATAGTAATTTTCTAGTTAAACGAAATCGTCCATCAGCTTTATCTGCAATAATGAAAACGAATACCCCTATGTCACTTACGTGATTTAGCGTTTCGAACCATTTTGACGCAGCATCCGTTGCAGGTCATGAGCGGGGGCTGATCCCTCGGCAGCGCCGTGTAATTGAACGGGTCCTTGCATCGCAAATCCGTCCAAGAGTCGCATTCGTAGCAATAAACAGACCTCGCTGATGGCAAATATTGTTTAATTAATTACTAGGCTTCGTCTCGAGATGAAGTGGGCTCTAAAATTAGACTAAGAATCTCAAGTCAAATCAGCTTTTGAATTAAGAATTGAGAAGACATAGAAATTCTTTGAAATGCTATACATAGAAATAGTTGTTTTACGTAATCAAATAATTAGTGCAATATACTATCTTACTTTGCATTTAATTAAATTTAAAATTTGAAAATTAGATTTAACAAATTGAAGGTAGAGGTAAAATAAAGAAAGTTAAATATATTTTTAAAATCAACTCATTTGGGTAATATATAAAATGTAGAAACTAAAGTTCTAAGGGTACCATGCCTTAGAGGTATCGATGTTTCAATTTGGGTTCTGATTCTAAAGCAGATTCCTAATTAAAAAGTCATGCAATATTTTACAGCCCCCATTGGTGATGATTTTGAAGAGATGTCAACTTTACTTACTCTGACACTCGGCATGGCAGACATTGAATATTGTAGCGAGCAGCGCTATCACTGGAAAAAGGCGTCGTTACTTTTCAACGGTAGTGATTGCTCTAATCTACTGTGTATGATTTCATAATAATAATAATAATAATCTAAACTAAATTGACTAGCTATTGGCTAATTTAGGCACTTACCATCCTGGCTTGTCTTAAAATTTATTTGCGTTTTTTTAACAATGGAACATTTATTTAACATAAATGAAAACGAAATACTATAAACAGAAGAAATGATGAGATTCATGATTAATTTGGTTATATTCTATTCTACTGAAAGTACTGTTGACAATATTCTGCAGTCTTTTAATTTATGAATTCAGGCAAGAATATATATTATAGTGAAGATTCAGTTTTTATCATTCAGAAGCGTATATTTATAAAATACTATTCCAGTAATAAAATTTTATAGGACGTTTAAGGTACATAAATCACTAACATAAAGCTGGCAATAAAATCTAACTTGAAAGTGGAAGAAAAAAAAGAACAAAGGTTTACAACTCATTACTCACCCGCAGTCACATAATGTAGTGCCATTGTTTTCCAGTATTTACGGCTCTGGTGGAATCTCACCTTCCTAAGACGATCATACTGATAAATTTGTCGATTTGGTTCTGCAGCCCTTTTGCGATCTACTCGAAGAAAAGTCTGTTCAATTACAAAAACTAAAATCGTGCATCATTTATTTGCATCGCATAAGCGTCATTTATCTGAAATTGGGCCAAATATAATGCTTCGTTATTATTTTAAAGTGTCATTGCTCCGACTAATTAGCTCAAAATTTACGAATTCAAAATTATATACAGTTCCTATTAGCTTTACTTTCTACTATTGCATTAAATGTTAAATAAAAAAAGTTGTTGCAAGATAGAAGCATCAAGACTAATTTATTAATTAATTCGCGATTTCGAAATAAAGAAAAAAAATTGTGATTTAAGTGAAAAAACATGCATTACTAGGAGAATACTGTTGAAAAAAATACTTTGGAATAGAATGACGTGGTTTACTTGCCCCTTTTATAGTTTCTGCGCAGATTACAATTGCATTAATCGGATTATTTAATTAATGAACTTCAGAGTAACGCACTTTAGTGCTTTCATGCCAGTTAAAAAAGGAATTATATTTATTTCTCATGTAATTGGATAATGTCAATATTTACCTTAGCGGACTCTCCAGGTTACCGTTGACAGAAATAATTAGCTGATCTGATTACGTTTTTCAATCTTATAGATCAATCTTTAGTTTAGAACTTTCCAATTTATAAGCGTTTTGTAGCTCTTGATTTCTTACGTTTAAATTATCAATTATTTATTTACGTATCCTGCATGTAAAAATCAGTAATTACAATTTAGTATTAAAAAAATACTTATTATACATTTACAATAAAATTTGTTTAATTATCTTATTTGATATTAATAATTGATTTCATTTGAAATTATCGCATAAAATATCTGAGGCAAAATTACTCTAATTCTATATTGCAATTAAATATTTTTAATTGTATTTATAAGATTTTTAAATTTAGGAATAAATAGAAGTGCAGCAATTCTTTTAAAATCTTAATCTTCTACTTTAAGTTTTGTAAAGTGTCAATATGTAAAGGAAATTGAAACGTTAGTAACGACGCAATAGAGTCAAGATATGCATCTTTTAATAACCGCCACCGCTGCTTATATGCAATTAGTAAGCGATATTCTTATTTCAAGGTTTGTCTTAAGTAGATATGTCAATTATCCAATACGAATTCGATATCGTTACAACGTATCGGATGATTTCCTGAGATGCGTAATAACTCTTTTAGAACATATTTATGACAGGCGATTTCCGGTAACAGCTTGAACATCTTATATCGTTTTATAAATTTAATAAAATCAAACTTTGTGTTTCATGAACCCTGGTAGCAAGTTTCCGATAATATCGCTAGAATCTAGTTAAAATGCCCAAATCTAGCTAGATTCTAGCGATATTATCGGAAATTATCCGAAACTTGCTACCAGGGAACGTTTAGTAACAATTACCGATTTTTTCGTGCTGCAATTTCAACCATCAAGTTAAAGTTACTCAAGTAAATTTTTGGCATCTTTTCAGAAAATTAATAGAGCAGCCATTTCCCGTTTTGGAATTGAAATTTAGGTTGGTTAAAACAAAAACTACAACTACAGTTTTAATTTCATAAAATCTTACGCCAAAATCTATTTTAACAGACACAAAAATAATAAATCCAATTACGTTTGTAAGTGCGTAAACAGCGCGTAAACAAATTAGTTAGTCTCATCATTGTGGTTTCCTCGTTTCATGAATTTTAATTGGACTAAATGCTTTGTTTTTATGCGCATATTATCGCAGGAAATCTCGATATTAAATTCCTCCCAGTAAGCCACGACAAGAGCCGAGATGCAAAAGCGCGCTACGAGTTTATTATTATTTGAACAGGTCTCATAGAACGTATGCAGAAAATGCCAAAACAGGAGAAGAAATTTTCGGCTGCGACACGTGTAAGAGCATTCTCGAGAGAAGAGGCCTGCATTGTCCGATGAATGACAACAAAGGAGGCCTTACGATATTTTCTTTTTTGTGCACCTTTGAACCCGGAAGGTCGATATGAGATGTCTTACGTTGCTCCAGAATTCAAGTGCTTTCAAAAACTTGAAAAGTTTCTTTAAATTGTTTTTTTTCTTAATTGATTTTTTTTTTTTTTTATTAAATCGCGAAATATCGATTTTATCGCCTAATGCTGTAAGCAGTGATTAAAGCTTTAGCGCAATTGCCCAACGAAATTGATTATATTTTTTTTCATTTTCGTATTTTTTCATTAAAAAAAATGTTAACCCTTCGCAAGAAAAAAAAACTGCCTCCATCGTTCCAACTTAAACCTAAAAATAAAAGAGAGCATATATTTATCTCACCTGGTTCTCAAGCTGCCATTGCCCCGAGCTCCTTACACCTTGCTCCTACAAGTAAATAGGCCAGGCAGGCGGTCCTTCTTCCCGAAAAGCAAACAAAAATCCATGAAGACAAGACCCTTCGCCCCTCTGGCGTTACCCCTAAAAAGAGTCGGCACTACCTTAAAAAAAATCCGAGTCAAAAAGCTCTCGCCTCTCTCAACGGGGAGCCTGGAGAGCTCGTCGCGTCCTCTCGCAGACGAGTCCACCCGCGGAGTGCAGCAGCTGCAACAAACACACGCGGGCTCGAATCCGTCCGCTTGGCGCAGCACCGCCGTCCGGGATCAATAGAAGGGTTCACTGCAGCTATAACTGGGGAAGCGCGCACACGCCGAGCCGCGAGAGCACGTGGACGACTTGCGCGCCCTCCGAGATCAGGTGGTGGGGACCTCTTCTGTCCCCCTCGATCTGCGGGCCTTTGAAACTTGCATGGGGCTGCTGCGGGGATCTAAGGGGTTTTGCGTCCTCGGGGCCGGCGCAGCTTTTTACGCGGAAAGCTCCGCCTTCTGGCGCGAGTTCGTGCCTAACTTTCTCAGCATTTCACAGTTGAGGAGGCGGTGGCTTTCTGGCTTCTTCAATTGTTTCGGATGTTAGGAATTTAAATCTGTTTCTTGTTTGCGAAGCTAACTATATGCTTATTAGGGTTTAATTCATGCGATGCATTAGTTTGTTTATGTGTAAGATTCTTAAAAATGCATTTACATGCTAAAAATGAGATATTGCAACTGCGAACAGTAGCTTAGATTAGATTCTTCTAACTGAGCAAATATGAGAACTTCAGTTTTAAGCAAAAATTTTCCGTTTCAATGAAATTATTCGAATATGCGACGTACTTTTGAATTGCAAAAACAATAGAAGGTTTGCATACAATGTGTATAATGGCATGTCATGTCAAAAACGGAATTTCAGTAGCTGCAAGCGGAAGATTTAGATGCTGCAATTTATAGATGGTTTAAAGTTGACTTCTCTTATCCATTTAATTCTAGTATGAAATTAATAAAACTATTTGTTTTATTTTAATTATAAAAACTTATATTTACTTTTTTAATAAAAATTTAAACTTAAAGTCCATTAAACCGAACCTACAGATGACAGATATGAAAAACTAAAAAATTTTCGTTCAAAATTTTTTTAGGCACATAGGTGTACAATTTTTAATAAATATAATCATTTTACTATTATTCTCGCACTTTGAACTTTCTTACCCGTGCAATAGAGAATTAAATTTCTGAATACAATTAAAGTAATTTAAGAATAACAATAATATTATCGTTTTGTATTTACAACGTCTACAAAATTTGAAAGACAAAGGGCGAAAGTAAGAAACAATTACAAATATAAATATAAGTTTAGTCTGTGAACATTTAGGCACGCAAGTGTCTTTTCTCTTGCTTTTATAATTAACATATGTTTTCATTTACTTTGACAAATAAATAAACGTTTTAATAAACTTTTAAGAATTACTGTCTAACGTTACGCTTTTTATGTATATACGTGAAAAGTGGTTAAGTGTATATTGATAATTTTTATTTTGTCACCGACTGGAATTGCCTACAAATATTTTCCACAAAAAGCCAATGCTAAAGAATATTATTAATTTAATGTGTTCAGCCTACTATACCTTTATAGAATAATCAGCAAGTATACGGAGACCAAAATATTATTCATTAAATAATTTACCCAAGATTGGACTCCGAACTAAATCTATACGAATTAGTCATGGCAATGTATAACGGAAATATGAATTACCATAATTATTCAGAAGATGAAGTGCCACTGAATTTAAATCTACCAGAAAACATAATTTTATCAGAATTAATCAATCAGCATCAGATTGTACCTCCAATCGTTGAACCTGCATTTGCAGCGCCGCCTAATCCACGATATTTCAATTATTCTCGACCTCCTCCACCACCTCAGCCAGATTATTCGTCAGTAATGTATAACATTACCCACTTCGATCCAAAAATTTTGGAGCAACCTCGCGAAGTTGTTAGGAGCCCCGAAAGAGTACCCACATTCACTCCGAGGCCGACATTTGGTGGAAGCTACCTTGACAACGTGGACGATTACTTGCTATCGCTTGAGCTCTATTTATCTACCAATAATATCCCAGCTGGACTAGTTGTAGATATGATTGATAGTACGCTAATTGGAAATGCCAAGAGGTGGTTCAGCCAAGCCAGATTCTCAATAAGGGATTTTCAATCATTTTCTCGAATCTTCAAACGGCAGTTTAACTCAACAGTAGAGGAGAACCCCATCCCTGAGCCTCCAAAACCGCCAGTAAATGTAGATGATCCAAGGATCTGTATTAATGTACAGGAGAGGATAGAGAAACTGGGTTTGGCTCTTTACAAGTTCCTCGAAATTCAAAATGGGCTAAGGAATCCCGCCGAACTTGTCAAGATTGCAGAGGATTTTAACAACGGAACTTTAGAGTACGATACGCCAACACTTTTTATAGAGAATCCTAGCGCTGGAATGCCTGCAAGTCTCGGCGTTGCACAATCGGAAAGTCCAACAGAGCAGATGATGCTTCCGCAGGCTCAATCTAGTCCGATGGAACCTAAATCGAAATATAACCCGAATCGTCGAAAGCAAAATAAAAACCATGACAACAATCTACAGCAACAGCCGCAGCAATATTTGCAGCAATATCCACAGCAACATCTGCAGCAACGTCTGCAGCAACATCAGCAGCAACATCAGCAGCAACATCCACAGCAACAACAGCAATATCTACAACAGCAGCATCATGATCAAAATCAATCGCAAAAACCTAAGAAACCTAAACAACGAAAACAAGCTCACAGTCACTCGAAATGAGTAATGCAATAATTTTTTTATTAACTATTACATTATATTTTTTAGCTTAAAGCAAGTTTCAAAGTAGCTTTAATAATAGTATGTTTTTTACAGCAAGTACTACCACATAATTTTGAAGGTGGACTTTTTAATTTTTCACTTCTATAAAATGTAGGACGTACATTTGCTGACTTTAATTCTCTTCCTTCGTTTCGGATCTGCATCTGTAGATTTTTTAACCAATCAATTGAACTGTTACGTAATGAATGATTTCATGGTTTCATTTGACAAATTGACAAAAAAATATGCTTATTATCTTATACAGAAATAAGGGGTATTTTTTCATAAATGCCCGAGGAAGAGTAGAAAACTGACATAAGTGATATTTCTCCCTGCCGTGATATGGAAGAAAATATTCCTGCATAATATTGAATATAATTAAGGAAAAATAAATAGGAATTATAAATGGATGAGATAATTGCGAGTTTTGAAAAATAAAACTACTGATGGGTAAGTTTTTAAACATCTTTCTTTTTTGTACAATTTTTTTATAATAAAAAAAATGCTATTTTTTAGATTATTTAAAATTGACGAAGCAAAGATACACGACAGTTATTCACTTGGTTATCATTGGTACCAAAGATTTCTACAATACCATCCACGGATATTTGTATTTAAGGCATTATTTTATATAGAAAGATATTTTTGAAGACTCTAGCTGCAGAAACAGCTAAATAAATGTGAAGACTGATAGAATATTTTAATTGTACAGATTTTGTCAAAGTACATTTTTATATACTTAAATGTGACATTTAAATATTGTACTAATTATAATGTTTAGTTTTATTATCATTATGTAAAATGAAATATTAACTGAAAATAATGTTGAAATGTTCAACTAAATGTGAATACTAAATTGCAAAATAAAAACAAAGTTATCAGAAATTTTTATTATATATTGTTTGCTCGTTCTTAAGGAATTTTTAGAGTAATAGGTCTATCTTTTGAAAAAATAGGAACAGCTAACACATCATAGAAATGTTATGAATAATTAATGATAAATATTTAAAAAAATACATTTTTCTATTATACCAATCTGAGTATACTGATCTCACATTCTGTATTTGATAATTATCAAGTTGAAAAAATTACAATAAATAAAAAATGACATCGACTACTGCATTTAAGATAATCGATAATTTTCTTAAACGCGAGAAGAGAGATTAATTTCTTTATTTGAATAGGTTATTTTTAGTTATTATTCTTCTCAAAACATTTGTTCAATTCTATTTATTTATTTATTATTACTACAATATTAAAGAAATTAATAAATATTTATTCTGATGGGACAATGTAAAATGCGAGGAAAAATAAAAATGCTTCTTTATTTGCGTAGACAAAATATTGCGTGGCAGAGCAGAAATAAAATCGTTAGTGGCTAATAAAAAAATTGATGCGTTTATATCATTCTAGTTTCTTCTCCTCTTAAAGTCTCGACGTAACACTTGATTTATCTTGACTTTAGACTGGAAATGTATAACATATTCTGTTTAAAAAAAATGCAATGTTGTAGTAGCGTTCAAAATTTTGCAATCAAATATACTCGTGATATGCAATTTTTAGAAACAGATAAATTATCAATTGTTATTACAAAACGTTGTTAATTAGAAAGTCAACGTTTTACGAATCCAGCATGCACTAGAAAGTTAGACCAATTCTATCTACTCACGATCAGTTCAAAAATTAAAAATAATTAATATAAAAAAGTGTGTAATTTTAAATTTATGATTTTCCATTAAATATTGCGCTAATTATTTTATATAATAAAAAATTAAATTATTTTTCTTTTACTTTTTTGCATTCTATCTAGCTAATTTAATAGACTATAATCTTTCATTACTCACGATCTGACTTTAATTTTCTTCGCCAGCATGAATAGTTCGAACAGAAATTTAGAAAATACTTCACGGCTATTCAGCACCAATATGATGACGGCTTGCAATTCAATCTTATCGAGAAAGGAACTGTAACATGCTCAGCAGGTCTTTGAAGCGGTACTTTATCTGTTACTTATGCAGCTAGAGATATACGGAAACATACATAAGCATTTCTTAATTGCGTTACACCTAACATAATATTATAAATGCAATCAAAAAATTCGTTTTCTGTAATTCAGTACGCAGATATAAAAATAAACGATTGAGCGCAACTAAGCCTTTACGATAATAAAGTTAGAAGTGTACCTGTATGTATACGTATATATAAAAAGATATAAAAACTAGTTAGTTATTTAATTTCTAAAGAACTAGCAAGCAAACCTTAATAAAAACAAAATTAGCAATCATCTCGATAGTTTTGACGAGGGAAAGCAATTGAACGAGTTGAACAACCAGCAATTACCTCGACAAGGAAACGGCACATTGCATAAGTAAATCTCATTTCTCATTAAAAAATCCGCTCTGAATGCTAATCTTTAAGCAAGTAAGAAGGACGATACGCAAAATTTATGCAATGTCATCGTAGACAACCTGCACGCAGCAGCCAAGCCAACTTCGAGCTTCTATATCAGTTGCCCCCCTTCCCCTCCTCGCCCCCCATCTACACGCACAGAACGCTGTTCAGGAGTAGTGGAAAGAAGAGGCGGTGAGTACACCGTCGTTACTCGGCAGTGTCCGCATCGACGTTCGCTCGATCGGGGCTGTTAATTTTTTCCACTGTTTGCAATCAAACGCAGACTAGTTTTTATAAACCGTAATTGGCAACAAGTTCTGTTACGAGGGAAGAACGCAGTTAGTACAAAGGTATGTTTGGGCAGTGTGGACTGAAGCTGCTTCGATTATAACTACTGTGCGCAGGTCTGTTGACGATTTCAATGTTTTGGTTTTAATTATTGAAGCATTATGCGTGGTTCTTGGGGAAGCAGAGAATAGAAAAGCGTCGTAAATAGGCGACGACTAGGTTGGTTTTTTATTAATGACTTTTCTAGAACATCGGAGAAAGATACAAATGTGGGAATTTGAGGTTATGGTGGTTTGTGTATATTATGATGTGCTATATATTGCTTGAAAACATAAATGTGGAACAATAACATTCCAGTATAGAATTGCTCTCTTTTAAAAAGATTTTTTACAAATATAAACAGTATTAATTATTAATGTATGTGATGTAGTAAAATGATTAAATAATGACTTATTTTACTTATTCAGATTTAAAAATATTAATAATTGAATTCATATTTAACTAAAAAATTCAAATTTGATAACTCTTTAAATGAACAAAGTTAAACGGTAAAGCGTTACGCTTTTTATTCATAAATTCGTTTTATTTTGTTTTATTTACTGCCCTTTCGTAAATACTTAAATTTCAGTAGAAATATGACTTGTTTAGTGATCAGACAAGTCATAAATTTAATTTATTTGAACACAGTAAAATTTAAATTAAAATTAATAAAAATTATGATATTAAGATAATAATTTTTAAAAACTGTTGATTAAAATTAATTTTTTTTTAAAATTAAGAGTTTATCTATTGGCTTACATTTCTTATTTTTATCGCGTTCGAAGAATAATAACATAGATAACATAAATGAGATTATCATCGAGTATTCATTAATTCGTGATTTTGAATGGTTTATTAAATATTGTAAAAATGAATTATTTAAAAAAAGTAACATATATTAGAGCACTAAAGCAATTGTAGTATACCCTACAATCTGTTATTGTATTGTACGGTTGTGCAACGCATGATAGACATGATGGCAAGGTGCGTTTTATACACATAAGAATCGTACACGTAAACATTGTACACAATTTAGCATGGCCCAATATATCTATATA